>CM038228.1:43654098-44854098 GCA_021442155.1 Cymbidium sinense
GTAGCTAATTTTAAACTAAAAGCGGGAAAAAAAAAAAGGAGGGGAACCTTTAAAGCAAATTTTGGGAAGAATATAACATTTATTTAAAATCTAAGTGAAATTTGAGGGAGATTAATCTTATACTCACAAACTCTAATAGCTATTTTTTATGGCTTAAATGAAAGTAATGAGTAGTTATTTTTTTGTAAATTCCTCAAAATTAAGCAAGCTTTAATTGGAATTTGGGGAGACTAATGCTAAACTCATAACAAACTTGCAATAAACTCAAAATCTAAGAATGAATCCAAATTGGGTTTAATAACTCTTATACAAATGTGGAGGTGATTACTATGCTAGCCAATAAGCATGAGTAGGGCTAAAAATAATAAACACTGAAATCGACATAACCTATCTAAAGTGATGTAAATTGAACATAATCAAGTTGAGAATTACAAAACTCAACAAGTAAACTAAGTCAAGTGATATTTTAAACTACAATCTAAATCAAAATGCCTTCATCACCACGGATCTCAAGAACCCTTTGTACAAGAAGTATGATACTAAATCAAAATCTATAAAAATGTGGCTTCCTTCAACCAAAAAATCAAGAATTTCATTCTAATTATGATTTTCAAAATCAATGAAATCACTAATTAAAATTATATAAGTTATGAACACTGCGTGCCATAGATATTTTAAGGCAAATTTTAATGTCTAAAAAGACCGCGAGTTAAATTGGAATTAAATGAAAAAAAAATATATAAAATCAATCTCATAATTAATAAATAAACACTACATAAAGTCTTAAATACACCCGCATGAGCTCCGATACTATGTTGAATGCTTAAATTCAAGTGTCAAGGATGTCACGGGGTTCTGCTCTTGACTGAAGTTTAACAAAATCTAAAACCTATAATAAGAGTTTCAAATCAAGAAATATTTGAGAAACCGATTCTATCAAAGTGACAAGTAGATCTAATTCTCTCGTTAGCTAAACGTAGTTGACATGATCAAAGCTCTTAATTTAAACATAAAATTATTCAATTATTAAATATACCAGATTCTAATCCTCTCGTTAAACGTAAAATGAGGATCTAAAAGCTCTTAATTTAAACATAAAATTATCAATTATTGTTGACCTCTTTTGGAGTGAGCTCTTAACATCCTCTTAGACTTAGGAATCTTCTGACACTAAGATTTCCTTAGTCATAAGACACATCTGATTAGTGAACACCTAACCTGCTGAGACTTAGAAGTGTTAATCATAAGATTAGGCTTGCGCTTAAGGAAATTACCATCCTATAGCTAAACCTAATCTAGATGCACTTTCTCAAGATCAATCAATCCTTTAATCATCATTCCAAGTTCTAGCTAAAATCACAATCAAAACCATCAAGTAAATCATTCAAAATCAAATTATAATTAAAATTAATTCATTGATCGATGCTAATAAATCATGAGATAATTTAACTCATATAATACCTAAAATTAAAATTCAAATTTGTTCAAAAGATTATTCACAATTTTAATAAATTATTTGAATCAAATACAATTTTAGTCAAATTTAAGCTTAAATTAAATCAAATCATGATTTGAGTATTAATTCACTAATATATATATATATAATAAATAATAACAAACAAACAAAATTTAATATACGGATAATCCATTGAAATTTAAAATAAACTACAAAAAAGAGAGAGAAATTAAACCAATTCTAAATATCAAATAATTTTGGCAAACTTAAATCAAAATAATTAATTTATTAAATTATGAATTTATGATATAATCAATAAATATTAATCATAATTAAAATTATCTTATGGATATAACTTATAAAATTTCATTCAATTATTTACTAAAATCATTAAAATTATGTAAAAAAAAATTAAAATCATAATAAAAAAAATCAACTTTCACCAAGTTAAAAAAAAATGAATAAAAAAAAATGCAAAAATAAAATTTTTTTAAAAAAATACCTACTAATCATCATGATAACACAAAATAAAGAAATGCAAAAATAAAAAAATAAAAATAAAAATAAAGGGAACATGAGAGTAGTTGGGAGGAAGATAAAACAAAATATCATCTCTCTCTCTCTCTCTCTCTCTCTCGCGGTATCCTATTTTCCTATCACTGACAACCCAATAAAAAAGAGAGGCTGAGGGCTCTCTCCATCAAGCCATTATGATCTCGGAGCGTCTTTTTTTGGCAGAGTTCTCCCTTGAAGCAAAAAGTCAAGCACCCTCCGCTCTACATCACGCATGGGATTTCTAGATCTCGTGCAGCTCCCATCCACTGGACAGAGCTTCCTCTCCTTCTTTGCTGTGGCCGTAACTCCTTTCCCAACTTTTCTCATATCAATCTCTTGATGGCTTCTATGGATCCGATCACCGCTTCATGCGTAAAGGCTCTACATCGACGACTTCCTTCAGCACGTCACGCTAAACTTCATCCTCGCAAGCGACATTTCTTCCGTCACTCTCCTGGTTCTTCTGTTCAACCCACCCGCCGAGCAGGCAATAATCTCGAGCTCTGCTCCGCCCAGACACGCGCTCCAATGACTTAAAAGCCTGGTTCGACTCGCTTGCCTTCGAGGAACTTAACGCCTTGTATACCTCAAAGCCGCCTTTCAGACGCAGACTGTACCCTCCTCCGGAGGACTCAAAGCATGTCATCGCTGATGACGTTCTCGACAACACGTTCATCCCCGCTGGCTCCGCCATCACATACCCATCTACTCAACTGGACGGATGAAATCAGTGCGACGCCTTGAATTCGCCCAGAACGCGGCTCGACGACGGCATGGTCAACCGACTTCTTCAAGTTCGTGGCATTTAACGCCGCCCCACGTGCCTAGGCAAAGACCTTGCCTATCTTCAGATGAGGTCCATCGGCCGCGTTCCTTCGCTACCACCTTGCACTTGTCCCAAGCCACCGCGGAGTAGAAGATGTCGCTGACCTTGCATACATCGCGCCAAATCTGCTTGATCTGCAGATAAATCATAGAATTAGTACATCAGCCATGAGTGAGCTTATAGATACTTGGAGAGGTATTCAACAAGCATTCAACAGTTTCGTTTCTAAACGGCCACCTCAAACGGACATTATCGGTGATAATTCTTAAACACTTAAGTAGATATTTGTTGAATGCGAAGGCCGTTAGAATCACTTTTTCACTTAACCTTTTAATTCTTAGAGTTTAGAGGTAAAAGCAAGACTATTCATTTCATTAAGTGTTTGATTAATGAATCAAATGATCTAATTTCACCTATTAACACGATTAACTCATGAGTCATTTGATTTTTGATCAAATGATCATTAATCTAAATATTTCATTTAGAATAAAAAAAAAAGAATTAATCAATCTTTAGAATTTCAAACAAAAAAAAAGTAATAAAACAAAATAAAAAAAAAGTGCAAATTAAATTTTCATAAAATCTAAGTAAAACTTAATATAAAAAAATGATTAAAATATAATTAAACCAATAAGTCAAGTAAAATTATGAGCAAATATCATAATCAAATCAAATAAACATAAAATTAAATATAAACTATAAAGTTATTAAATCATATCCAATTACTCTTAATTTCAAACAATATAAAAAAAACAAAATAAAATAAAAATAAAACTCAAATAAATAACCTAAATCAAGTCAAATTAAACTAAATTAAGAAAGATTCTCATCAATTTAATATAGAATCAAGTCAAATCCCATTCAACCTACTTAAATAAAATAAATTAATTAACTATCCAATATATGAAATCAAAATGCAAACCAAATTTTGATGAACATGACAAATGGATGTGATTAAAATAAAATCCCAATTACAAAGAACCAAACCCAATTAAAATCAAAATAAAATTAATCTAATCCAATCAAACTACAAATAAATGAATACAATCAATTAAATAAACATAAAGTTAAATCACATAACCATGATCAAAGAAAGAATTAAATATTTAAAGGATATTGAATTATCAAGATACAATTAAACTAAAACATCTAAAAAAAAATCAATTAATCAAATACTTAAATAAACTCAAATTTTAAACTCTAAATCGAATGAATTACACAAATTCAAATGTGCTAATCAAGATACTTAAGGACTTTAGTTAGATTCCTTGGAATTAGGATGTGAATAGAGTCTACATGATGGAATTCATCCTACTCTTCATTCTTGAGAACCTAAATATCATTTAAACCAAATAAAATTGAAATAAAATGAAAAGCAAATCATTAAATCATTTAGATTGAAATCACCCAAAGGTAAAATTTAAATTCAAACTTCAAATTGGAACTTAAGCTAAAGGAGCCTAGTAAAGTCTTACACACAAGCCTTAAGCACACACATTAGAATACTAAGTCACTACTCTGCTAAGTTAGGCGTATGTATGATGTTGTGTTTTATGATGTAATGTTTTATGGATGTTAGGTATTTGTAGATGAAGATGTATTATTATTAATCATATTTTTTAGGTTATGCTTAAAGGGGCACGTAATAAAAAAAAATATATACATACTTTTGTTGTGCAGGTTGCTTAGCCCCTTAAGTGTAACCCATGTTAGGACAGGTGGACTTGGTTACCCATGTGTGGGTGCTAAGTCCAAATTATTCATATAACTGCTTGGATTGTATGGTATGTTTAGCTAGATTTACTTTTCCTATTTTTGATGTAATTTTGCATTAGGAATTAGGGTTAGTGCTATGGGGATTAGGATGGGCGAATTTAGTCCTGGGTGCCTGGATGCCTTTGGAGTAAATCAAATCAAAAGAAAGAAATGAAGAAATGAAGAAATGAAGAAATGAAGAAAAGAAGACCCCATAGATATATATTATTTTGTAATCCGGTTATATAAGGGTAGAGTTCGGCTACCATCTTTTCTTTTCTTTTTTCTGGTGTACTGAACTGACCGAGGCCTTTTATTCTTTTACTGGTAGTCTATAAAATTGTTTGATGTTGTGTTTAGATTAGCATTAACAACATGCTTTTCATAGTTTCTTTATGATTGATGTTTGAATGTGGCCTGGATGCTGATAGGCTCTTAAGATAAAATTAATTTTTCTACCCCAAGTAATAACTCATAACTAAAATTTTAAAACAACTCATAACCTCACATAAAAGCCTAGGGATTAAATCAAGATAATAAAATTTTTAGTAACCCCTTAGGATGGATGAATGTATAATATCATGCATATCATTCTTTCACTCTTGTTAAGAGGGAGCTTCCATCTTGTGAGAATCAAGGCTTAACCTATGAGAGCCTTTGGTGGAAGACACCCCTTTCTCTCTTGATTTGGCCCATAATCAAATTCTCATGCATTTAGGCATACAAAATCCCATACTGTGTCAAAAAAAGTCCAAAAGAATCAAATAAATTTGATAAAATTTGCATTAGATTAAGTCATGGATTCATACCACTCATGCTCTAGTCTCTTAGGAGTGAGTCTAAGGACTTAGTTTTCTTTCTAAATGAACAACAACCTAGCCATCTTGCAAAGCATAAGACTTGCCTACATGGATTTAAAGCGTAGGAGGAGTGTTACCGCCACCTGGTAATAAGTCCAATGGTTTATTCTCTGTGGAGGTAAACCATATACCCTTTTTTTCGCCTTAGATTTAGGTTGTGCCTTTGTTTTGTACCAAGGCTCCTTAGTTTAGGAATCTAGGTATGTTTCCTTTGGGCTACAAGCATAAATCCTCACCTCTTGCATTTCCACAATCTTATGTTATGGAATTATAAGCCCCAAGAATCTAATAAAATGTCAACTCAAATAATTAACTCTCTCAATTTCAAAATATATAAAGCCCAACTATAGGGTAGATTGGAATGCTCACTAGGCTTCCTAGTATCATGAGTATTTCCTACTTTCTCCTTTGGATTCCAAAAATAAGTCTTCTCCTTGATCTATCCCATTTGATTTTCTAAAATAGCCAATCCTTTGATAGTCTTAACCTTGAAATCTTTGGAGACTCTAATTATCTACTTTAATCGAGAGTATTCTTAAGAAATTCTCATTTCTTAGGATGTAATTAACTACTTGCCCATGTGGGAACTTAATGAACCCTTTAAAATAAACCCTACTTTACTTTTCCATGTAAAGTGGGGAAAGATCTCTGGTATATTCAAGACCCATCATGCCTTAGGAGTCCTTATTGGTGATTAGGTCCATTATAGGGTGGTGATTTCTATCTTCGAGATAGTACATCATTCCTTAATGTCGTACCCGATCACTTCAATAAGTACCCCCTAAGATCTGTGTGGTGTCCCACACCCCAAAAATAAACACCACAGATTTTTCTGGCGACTCCGCTGGGGAGAGTTCCTCTCTCCATCTTTAGTAGACAATTATTGTCTCCAAACATCGATAGTGGACTTATATTTTATATAGGCCCGAGACTATCATTCTTTCCATTGGCACTTAGCTTATTTCACCCTTAAGCAAAGCTCGCCAACATCCTTTAGGTTTTAGGAGCTCACACCGTGAAGGTCTTAAAATCTCTATTGGATCCCCCAATAGGTAAAAATAAATTAAGTAAAAAAAATGGAAAATAACCAATATAAAATTTTGAACCTCTTACCACTAGCTTGGTGGAGTAAAGTTCATCTCATGCTTAACAAAATTTCAATAAAATCCAAAGTAAAATAAAACATCTTAAAAAAAATAATAATAAATAAAAGTCCTTTCAAAATAAAAATAATATGAACTCCATTTAACATAATCCAATTTGTTAAGGGGAGATTCTCTCTTTAAAATCAGATTAAAAAAAAATCATTTCTCAAAAAAAAAAAAATAATAATAATATTAAATCCCTTTCAAAATAAAATTAATTGAACCCACTTAACAAACTAGTTTTTAAGTGAAGGTTCATTTTTCAAAATCAAAATTAAATCAAATAAAACCTTTTCTTCAAAATAAATATCAAAACTCTTTTTTCTTTTAAACAAAATTAACCAATTTCATTTAACATACTCAAATTGGTTAAATAATAGTTCTCTTTAAAATAAAAAATCAAACGCCAAACAAAACAAAACAAAATTCCTAAATTTTGAACTTACCATCATTTGGAAAGTAAAGTTCCAAAATTTCTTAAGTCTCACCAAAGCGCTTTGAACCTACAAATCATATCAACATTTGACAAATGAAGTTCCAAAGAAATTCTCTTCAAAATCTCTCCAAATTGAGATCTAATTATTTGAACCCCTTTATCATATCCAAATTTGATGAGTGTGGGTTCAAATTCTTTAGATTCATCAAAAATGTGTGAATCAAATTTGACATGGAGCTTGAAAACGCGTTAAGATGACTTGTGATAATGTAATATTCATTATTATTGGTCACAAAGTTATGAATCATAAAAAACTTTATGATGAAATTCAATTAAAACCAAGATATGGATTTTCACCCTAATGGAGAAAGGCCATAAAGATTCCTTCAGGCCAAGAATGAAATTGACAAGGATGTTGAGTATGTCTTATTTATTCCAGATAAGTATGACTCAAATGACTTGAATCCTAATTCCCAAAGAAGACAACTCTCAAAATATTGATCGTAATCCATAAAATAGCGATGATGGACTTTATGCTTTAATGATTCCAACTCGGGTAGAAATGCCCTCATTCTATACTTTCATGGTGTCACTATCGATAAAGAGTTAGAATCATCAAATTTCAAAGGTCTAATGGGATCTTTGAAAAAAAAAAAGAAGAAAAAAAAAAAAAAAAAAAAAAAAAGAGAAAAAGAGAGAGAGGGTAGGTAGACATCAATTCTACCTCTCTTTCAGAAGATATCACAGAAGTCAATTATTACAGTGGCAGGGTCCTACCACTTTGATCAACACCATAGGAAGAAGCAAACCAGTCGTTTGAAATAATCAAATTCTAAATCCTTCTTAAGATACACTTCACAATCCAAAATAAGGGTGGCAAACTGTTCTGAAGGTTAATCTTAATGTCCTAGACTATCTTGGAAGGTTCACTAAGCATAATAAGTGCACTCTCACATTCTCTAAGGAGGTAGAAAATTTTGATTCTTTCTTGCTTAGTTAGCAACCTCCTCAAGTCATATTCAACATAGAATATCCTATGAAAAAAAAAAAAAGAAATGACAAGCAATCTCCTCCAGAGAACACAATATAGACAAAGACTCAAAAAAAAAAAGGAGAAAGAAAAAAGAAAGAAGAAAAAAAAAGAAATAAACACCAACAATACATATTGATTTAAAATCAAAAAATCATATGTACTAGGTGCAAATTCAAAAAAAAAAAAAGAAAAAAAAAAGTAGCATAATAATACATATTGATTTATTCAAAAAAAACAAATCATATGTATGAGGTGCAAATTCAAAAAAAAAAAGGTGAACGAGAAGAAGAGAAAAAAAAAAGGAGAAGAAGAAAAAAGAGAAAAATGTAAAGCACCAATAATACATATTGATTTAGAATCCAAAAAAAAAATCATATGTATGAGGTGTAAATTCAAAAAAAAGAGAGAAAATAATACATGAGTTAAATTTTGAGTCAAATTTTGACAAATCTGAGTTAGATTGCAAAAAAAAGAGAGACTAGAAACTTAGTAGGTATGAGCACATTGACTCAATTTTACTATCTCATGATATTATTATAGGATTGGAAGTTAAGAGTTGCTCTAACCTCTAGCAAAAAATATATATATACATTATGAGATTTCAAATTTCCACTTCATTTTTCTTTCAAGCTCGAAGAGGATTCAATGCTTGTAGATAGACCTTCAAATGCGTAATAAAATTACCTTTTGCCTAGTCTACCTACTTTACTCAAACAATGTTGAAGATTTTCAAGTAGAGAATGAGCTCTGAAAAAAAAAAAAAAAAACCACCTTAGAACATAAAGGAGTCCACCCACCCTCCCAACATTCAGATATGATATGTTAGAAGGAAAATTCCAACGACTTGGTTAGGTTACTTTTGTAGTTTAAAGACTGATTTACCTAAGATCATTATAAAGTGCCCAATACATCTCCAAAGGTAGTCTATAAACTCAAAATTGAACCTATTATATTCCTATTTCTAGAAACTTTTGATGAAGAAGAGGATCAAAGTTTGAAGTTAATCTTATTGAAGAGAAAGATACTACCATGATTCCCCAACATTATTCCTAGTCCAAAAGAAGAACATTCAAATCTACACATATGTCAATTTTTGAAGATAAGATAGGCATGCCTTGAAGACGAATTCACATTACCTATATCAAATTTAATGGCAAACATAGCCTTTTCGCATACAGTCTCCTCATTCAAAGACGGGTCAAATGATGTCGGAGGATGAGAGGTTGTTTACATTTATAATTTCCATCAGAATTTACTGCTATAAGGTCATACCTTTTAGTCTTAAAATGCTAGCATCACATACCGTTGACTGAATCTTCAACAAACTCATTCATCACCAAGTTGAATGCTACGTTGATGATCTCGTGGTCTAAAGCAAAGAAAAGGAAGATCATACGATCCGAGTAGTTGTTCGATTAATCATGATACTACAACCTAAATATGAATCTCTAAAGTATACAATTGGGATGGCTTTAAGGAAGTTTCTAAGGCTTGTAGTAATGCATCATGGGATAACAAAATTGATCTAAAATAGATTAGAGTGATATTAGATATGCAACCTTCAAAAAAAAAAAAGAGAAAAAAAAAGAAGAAAAAAAAAAAGAAAAAAAAAGAAAAAAAAAAGAAGAAAAAAGAAAAAAAAGAGGAGGGTCTCAACATAATTAAAATCATTTCAAAGAAAGGTTGTCATATCTAAGATACTTAATATCTCATTTTTGGTAGGTGTCAATCATTCACTACTTTAACAAAGAAAGTAGATCAAGTTCTGAAGGATGATAAGTTTCAATACTCATCCAAAAGCATAAGGTAATATTTCATGACACCTCCAAGATTGGCCCTCCATTCTTTAGGCCACTAGTTTAAGGCTATCTCCATTTAGGGTACAACTCTTCTTGTTAAAATTTATCATCAACAATCAAATTACAAAGCTCTATGCATCCATTGAAAAGCTTGAAGGTCTTGCAAAAAAAAAGAAGAAGAAGAAGAAGAAGAAGAAGAAGAGAGATCTCAATTAATGCTGAATATAGATGGTTTAAACTCTTTCAAAGCTAGTCTATCTCAAAACTCTTCAAATGAAGATTTTGTTTTGATCATTAAAAGGCCTACTTTGGCACTTCAAAGGATAGAAAGTAGTTTAAACCACTATGATAGGAGAGTGTTTGTATTTCTATGTCATGACATTACTTCAAAATCCATTACACTCAAAGTCAAAATTTAAATTTGGAGAATAATTCAAGTAATTGGAATGAGAATTTTCTTTCATTCAAATACAAATTAGAGCATAATATTTGAGAAGCCTTGGTGAGTTTCTTTCACTAAGGATGATCAATTACTTTGACTGGGTCTTAAGGATTTTGGAGAAAGAACACCATGCTCGGTTGTTCTTGTTCCATTTGCACACATCCAAAGAAATTTTTTTAAAGAGAATTAAAAAAAAAAATCAAAAATCAATTCCTTAATGAAGTTATGTTTTCAAATCTACATTGATTGAGTCTAAATTAAAAAAAAAATAAATCTACTATCACCCTTCAAAATTCCTCATCAATCTAAACATTTCTTCAAATTTACATAAAAGCAATATTTATCTCAAGTGCTATTTAGGGTAGGTGTAAGATTCCCTCGTGGCATCCTATTCCTTCATATCAACAAACATATATCTTTGTCTCGAGCTATTTTGATGTGGAGCAAGCCCACTCACTCATTAGTCGCTAAATTCGATTTGTTGCCCAAAACCAATCACCCCAGGTCATTTGTTGGAGGATGTGAGTCCTGTGCTTTCTTCCTAATTTGATCATTGAAACCAACAAGCCTTGTCGGTTTGGTCTTCCGCCTTGAAGGAACTACCTGTTTTTTGTAAGAAGATGTGAGTCCCAGTGCTTTCTTCTTGAACTAGCCATCATACTCTGACTAGGTCGAGTTTCCTTGAGGTTTAGGTGTAAGAGTCCCAAGTGGCATCCTATTCCTTCATATCAAAAACAAACATACATATCTTTGTCTCGAGCTATTTTGATGTGGGAGCAAGCCCCCCCGTGGCACTCACTCATTAGCTGCTCTAGGTCGGGTTCGATTTGTTGCCCAAAGCAACCAATCACCCCAGTGGTCATTTGTTGGAGGATGTGAGTCCCTGTGCTTTCTTCCTAATTTGATCATTGCAAACCAACGAGCTCCTTGTCAGTTTGGTAGTCTTCACCGCCACAAGTGAACTACCTGTTTTTGTATAAGAAGATGTGAGTCCAGTGCTTTCTTCTTGAACTAGCCATCATACTCGACTAGGTCGAGTTTCCTGAGGTTTAGGTGTAAGAGTCCCAAGTGGCATCCTATTCCTTCATAACAAAAAAACAAATATACAAATATCTTTATCTGGCTATTTTGATGTGGGAGCAAGCCCCTGGCACTCACTCGCTTCAGTCGGTTCGATTTGTTGCCCAAAAGCAATCGATCACCCCAGTGGTCATTTGTTGGAGGATGTGAGTCCGTGCTTTCTAGACCATTGCAAACCGATGAGCCTTGTTAGTTTTGTAGTCTTCTTACGCAAGAAGCCTCATGATTGATCCGTTGGAGAAGATGTGAGTCCCCGTGCTTTCTTCTTGAACTAATCATCATGATCTAACTAGGTCGAATATATTTGAGGTTTAGGGTAAGTCCCCTAGAGGCTCCTTTCCTCTTGACTACGTTTGAGTCGATATAAGCCCCTAGTGGCATTCACTCAGTAGTCGCTCTAGGTCGGATGGCACCTGTCGAGCCGAAGACAGACTATCCCAGCAGTTAGTTCCGCTTTAGAGAGATGTAAGCCTACACGCTTTCTTTCTAGACTGATTGTTGCAAACCGATGGGCACCATAGGTTGGTTGATGTTATGTCGACAATGACTCACCGGTGGGTACACCACTCTTGGAAGATGTAAGTCCTCGCTTTCTCCATGAGTTGGCCAAATACCTATGTGATATATGACTAGCCATGTCATTTTCTGGTGTTGGATTGAAGCCCCATTGTGGCCCCTTCCCTCGGGCATTCTATTTGGATCACGCCCTTTGAGACCCCATTTAGACACTACCTGTGTTACTTTTGGATTGGACAGTCCCCTTTCGGTAGCCACCCTGGTTGGAGAATTTGTTCCGGATGCGAGATTCTCCCTTGTTCAAGAACTCAGTGTCTAGTCGATATAAGCTCCTTCCTTTGATCCCTCAAACTAACAGGTCCATGATAAAACAAATTAAACAAACAAACAAAATATTTGCTTGTGGATTAGAATTCAAGCCTGGCCCCTTTCCCAAGCGCATCCTATCTTTGGCGAGAAAACTCCCCATGGAATTGCGACTACTGAGTTGAGATAAATCCTGTCACTCCGTAGTGCCGTGTTCAACGCCACCAATGACCACCGGCCTGCCTTTGCTTTGAAAGATATAAGTCTATTACGCATTCTTTCCAAAGACGATCGTTGCAAACCGACGGCCAGAGTATTTGTTGCTAAGCAACCGATCACCCCAAGGATTCTTGTTTAGGAAGATGTGAGTCCCGTTCTTCCAAACTTGACCATTGAAACCGAAAGGCACCCCTTAGGTTGGTTAGTTCTACCTAACTAGGTAGACTATCCCTTTGGATTTGTAAATCTAAGATAGGTCAGCCGAGATATTTCCTGATTCATCGCAAAACCAACAGGTCCATCTAAAATTAAAGTATTTTTGACTATTCTTGAGTCGATATGAGTCCACAGTGGCATTCACTCAAATAGTCGCCCTAGGTCGGGATTGATCTGTTGTGCCATCAATAGATCACCCCAACGGCTGATCCCTACTTTGGAAGATGTAAGTCTGCTACGCTTTCTTCCTAATACAATCGTTGCACACCGAAAGGCAACCCTTAGTGGATAGTCCTACCTTGTGGTGGTAGACTACCCCTTTGGACTTGTAAATGATCAAAGTCGACATAGCCTCCTCGGGTCCATCAGCCAACAGGTCCACAATATAACACACAAAATTAAAGTAAATCAAATCAAATCAAATTAATCATCGACTACTGAGTTGAGGTAAGACCCCTGGTGCTCACTCGAGGTCGCCTTAGGGTTCATGTGTTGTCAATAGACGCCAACGACTTTTCTTGCTTTGGAAGATGTGTCTCACGCTTTCTTCCTAGATAGTCACGACACCAAAAGGCAACCCTTAGGTTGGATAGTCCTACCTTATGGCGTGTAGACTATCCCTTTAGACTTATAAAGACAAAGCCAGGCCCGTGGCCCCTTCTTAGATAGTATATCGCACCCGTGGTCCATAACAAAATAAATTTGAAACCAACCTCTCGTGGAGTCAAATTAAACATATCAAATAAACCAAGTTTCTCTCCGAAATCAAATTGGCCTCTCCGGTGGAACTTAGTTCTAAATCAAACAAATTTCACCGAGTGTACATCCCCCGGATATGCCTCAATCTAGAACCCTTCTCCCAGGTGGAGCCATAACAAATTAAACCAACCTCCCAGTGGAGTCCGATCAAAAAAAAAAAAATCAAAGAATCCAATTAAATTCTTATCCTGTAGATACACACCCAAATAAATCATATTCACAATCAAACTGATTCATATCCCCTGATAACTTGAACTGCTTCCTAGGAAGGTTCATGTACTCAATCCCTGGATTCTTTTTACTCTCTTATGCCTTGGCATAAAGAGAGTGATTGCACTAAGATCGTGATTCTATCTACCTTCTCTGGTATAGATCACTTCCGTTTGTTGCAATCTTCTAGATGTTGTTGATCATTTCGGTTAACGCAATGCATGCCTTGCCGTTACACCACACCTATTGGGGGGTCCTTTGTTGACCTCACTTTGGAGTGAGTTTACTTTCTTAGACTTAGGAATCTTCTAGACTAAGATTTCCGTCATAAGACACATCTAGTGATTAGGAACACTAACCTAAGCTGAGACTTAGAAGTGTTAATCATAAGATTAGTGCTTGCGCTTGGGGCTTAAGGAAATTACCTATCCTATAGCCTAAACCTAATCTAGATGCACTTTCTCAAGATCAATCCTTTAATCATCATTCCAAGTTCTAGCTAAAATCACAATCAAAACCATCAAGTAAATCATTCAAAATCAAATTATAATTAAAATTAATTCATTGATCGATGCTAATAAATCATGAGATAATTTAACTCAAGTTATAATACCTAAAAATTAAAATTCAAATTTGTTCAAAAGATTATTCACAATTTTAATAAATTATTTGAATCAAATACAATTTTAGTCAAATTTAAGCCTAAATTAAATCAAATCATGATTTGAATATTAATTCACTAATATATATATATAATAAATAATAACAAACAAACAAAAATTTAATATACGGATAATCCATTGAAATTTAAAATAAACTACAAAAAAGAGAGAAATTAAACCAATTCTAAATATCAAATAATTTTGGACAAACTTAAATCAAAATAATTAATTTATTAAATTATGAATTTATGATATAATCAATAAATATTAATCATAATTAAAATTATCTTATGGATATAACTTATAAAATTTCATTCAATTATTTACTAAAATCATTAAAATTATGTAAAAAAAAAAATTAAAATCATAATAATAAATAAAAATCAACTTTCACCAAGTTAAAAAAAAATGAATAAAAAAAAAATGCAAAATATAAAATTTTTTTTAAAAAATACCTACTCCACGTGATCATGATAACACAAAATAAAGAAATGCAAAAATAAAAAAATAAAAATAAAAATAAAAGGGAACATGAGAGTAGTTGGGGAGGAAGATAAAACAAAATATCATCTCTCTCTCTCTCTCTCTCTCTCTCTCTCTCTCTCTCTCGGTATCCTATTTTCCCTATCACTGACAACCCAATAAAAAAAAGAGAAGGCTGAGGGCTCTCTCCATCAAGCCATTATGATCTCGGAGCTTTTTTTTGCTGAGTTCTCCTTGAAGCAAAAAAAGTCAAGCACCCTCTCCGCTCTACACATCACGCATGGGATTTCTAGATCTCGTGCAGCTCCCATCCACTGGACAGAGCTTCTCTCCTTCTTTGCTGTGGCCGTAACTCCTTTCCCAACTTTCTTTCTCATATCTCTTGATGGCTTCTATGGATCCGATCACCGCTTCATGCGTAAAGGCTCTACATCGACGACTTCCTTCAGCACGTCACGCTAAACTTCATCCTCAAGCCGCGACATTTCTTCCGTCACTCTCCTGGTTCTTCTGGCTCGTCTCAACCCACCCCGCCGAGCAGGCAATAATCTCCGAGCTCTGCTCCCCTCCCAGACACCCATGGCTCCAATGACTTAAAGCCTGGTTCGACTCCCCGCTTGCCTCGAGGAACTCGAACGCCTTGTATATCTCAAAGCCGCCCTTCCCGATACGCTCAGACTGTACCCCTCCGTCCCGGAGGACTCAAAGCATGTCATCGCTGATGACGTTCTCCCGGACAACACGTTCATCCCTGCTGGCTCCGCCATCACATACTCCATCTACTCAACTGGACGGATGAAATCGTGACGACTGCCTTGAATTCGCCCGAACGCTTTTCCGACGACGCGGTCAACCGCCGACTTCTTCAAGTTCGTGGCATTGCCGCCCACGCTGCCTAGGCAAAGACCTTGCCTCTATCTTCAGATGAGGTCCATCGACCGGCGTGCTTCACCACCTTCCACTTGTCCCAAGCCACCGCAGTAGAAGATGTCGCGGACCTTGCATACATCGCCAAATCGCTTGATCCAGATAAATCATAGAATTAGTACATCACGCCATGAGTGAGCTTATAGATACTTGGCGAGGAGGTATTCAACAAGCATCTCAACAGGACTGCTTTCTCTAAACGAAGACCTCTTCAAATCCACATTACCCGAGATAATTCTTAAACACTTAGCTTGTAGATTTATGATGTTAATGCGAAGGCGTTAGAATCAACATTTAGAGCCCGCACTTAACCTTTTAATTCTTTCGACGAGTTTTAAAGTAAAGACTATTCATTTCGTGTTTGAAGTGAATAGTTTTGATTAAGTCGAATGGCGTAGTGATCTAATTTCACCTATTAAGCCACGATTAACTCGCGAGTCATTTGATTTTTGATCAAATGATCACGATTAATCTAAATATTTCATTTAGAATAAAAAAAAAAGAATTAATCAATCTTTAGAATTTCAAACAAAAAAAAAAAGTAATAAAACAAAATAAAAAAAAGTGCAAATTAAATTTTCATAAAATCTAAGTAAAACTTAATATAAAAAAAATGATTAAAATATAATTAAACCAATAAGTCAAGTAAAATTATGAGCAAATATCATAATCAAATCAAATAAACATAAAATTAAATATAAACTATAAAGTTATTAAATCATATCCAATTACTCTTAATTTCAAACAATATAAAAAAAAACAAAATAAAATAAAAATAAAACTCAAATAAATAACCTAAATCAAGTCAAATTAAACTAAATTAAGAAAGATTCTCATCAATTTAATATAGAATCAAATCAAGTCTCATTCAACCTACTTAAATAAAATAAATTAATTAACTATCCAATATATGAAATCAAAATGCAAACCAAATTTTGATGAACATGACAAATGGATGTGATTAAAAATAAAATCCTAATTACAAAGAACCAAACCCAATTAAAATCAAAATAAAATCTCAATTAATCTAATCCAATCAAACTACAAATAAATGAATCACAATCGAATTAAATAAACATAAAGTTAAATCACATAACCATGATCAAAGAAAAGAATTAAATATTTAAAAGGATATTGAATTATCAAGATACAATTAAACTAAAACATCTAAAAAAAAAAAAAAATCAATTAATCAATACTTAAACAAATTTTAAACTCTAAATCAATGAATTACACAAATTCAAATGCTAATCAAGATAAAGGACTTTAGTTAGATTCCTTAGAATTAGGATGTATGAGTCCCATCTAGATGGAATTCATCCTACTCTTCATTCTTGAGAACCTAAATATCATTTAAACCAAATAAAATTGAAATAAAATGAAAAGCAAATCATTAAATCATTTAGATTGAAATCACCCAAAAGGTAAAATTTAAATTCAAACTTCAAATTGGAACTTAAGCTAAAGAGCCTAGTAAAGTCTTGCTACACAAGCCTTAAGCACACATTAGAATACTAAGTCACTACTTCTAGTGCTAAGTTAGGGCTTGTATGTATGATGTTGTGTTTTATTTTGTGATGTAATGTTTTAGACCGGATGTTAGTGTATTTCAGAGACTGGATGTTACGTTATTAGCCTAATCATTTTTATGCAGGTTAAGCTGTCAGAATAAAAAAATATATACATACTTTTGTGTTGCTTATTTAAGTGTAACCCATGTTAGACAGGTGGACTTGTTACCCATGTGTGCTAAGTCCAAATTATTCATATAACTTGGATTGTGTATGTTTAAACATTTGTTTTGCGTGTAGCTAGATTTACTTTTCCTATTTTTGATGTAATTTTGCATTAGGAATTAGGGTTAGTGCTATGGGGATTAGGATGAGCGTGGCTAAAGGCTTAGTCGGGTGCCCAGTGATGCCTTTGGAGTAAATCAAATCAAAAGAAAGAAATGAAGAAATGAAGAAATGAAGAAATGAAGAAAAGAAGACCCCAAGATATATATTATTTTGTAATCCGGGTATAAGGGTGAGCTCTACTATCTTTTCTTTTCTTTCGGTGTACTACGGAACAGACAGTGCCTTTTATTCTTTTACTAGTCTATAAAATTGTTTGATGTTGTGTTTAGATTAGCAATAACATGCTTTTCATAGTTTCTTTATGATTGATGTTTGAATGTGTGGCTGGATGCGTAGCTCTTAGGATAAAATTAATTTTTCTACCCCAATTAATAACTCATAACTAAAATTTTAAAACAACTCATAACCTCACATAAAAGCCTAGGGATTAAATCAAGATAATAAAATTTTAGTAACCCCTTAATGGATGGATGAATGTATAATATCATGCATAATATTCTTTCACTCTAAGAGGGAGCTTCCATCTTTGCCGGAGAATCAAGCTTAACCTATGAGAGCCTTTGGTGGAAGACACTCTTCTCTCTTGATTTGGCCCATAATCAAATTCTCATGCATTTAGGCATACAAATCCCATACCTGTCAAAATAAAAGTCCAAAAGAATCAAATAAATTTGATAAAATTTGCATTAGATTAAGTCATGGATTCATACCACTCATGCTCTAGTCTCTTGGGAGTGAGTCTAAGGACTTAGTTTCTAAATGAACAACAACCTAGCCATCTTGCAAAGCATAAGACTTGCCTACATGGATTTAAAGAGGAGGAGTTAGTCATCGCCACTCAATAAGTCCAGTGGGTGGTTTTATTCTCTTGTGGATGAAACCATATACCCTTTTCTTTTAGATTTAGTTTATGTTTTGTCCCAAGGCTCCTTAGTTTAGAACTGAGGTAGTCGCTTTCCTTTGGCTACAAGCATAAATCCTCACCTCTTAGCATTTCCACAATCTTATGTTATGGAATTATAAGCCCCAAGAATCTAATAAAATGTCAACTCAAATAATTAACTCTTCAAATTTCAAAATATAAAGCCCAACCATAGGTAGATTGGAATGCTCACTAGCTAAGATCATGAGTATTTCCTACTTTCTCTCTCTTTGGATTCCAAAATAAGTCTTCTCCTTGATCTATCCCATTTGATTTTCTAAAATAGCCAATCCTTTGATAGTCTTAACCTTGAAATCTTTGGAGACTCTAATTATCTACTTTAATCGAGTATTCTTAAGAAATTCTCATTTCTTAGATGTAATTAACTATGGGGCTTGCCCATAAACTTAATGAACCCGCTTAAAATAAACCCTACTTTACTTTTCCATGTAAAGTAAAGATCTCGGTATATTCAAGACCCATCATGCCTTAGAGTCCTTATTAGGTGATTAGGTCCATTATAGGGTGGTGATTTCTATCTTTCGAGATAGTACATCATTCCTTAATGTCGCAATTCATCACTTCAATAAGTACCCCTAAGATCTCTGGTGTCCTACATCCCCAAAAATAAACACCACAATTATTAAATATACCCGCATGGGTCCCAACATTATGTTGAATGCTTAAATTCAAGTGTCTGAGGATGCTGCGCGGGTTGCTTCCCGATTTAGTCTTATGATTGGGTCCGGGTTAACAAAACCTAAAAAACCTATAAAAAGAGTTTCAATCAAGAAATATGAAAATTTTGTTCACAGTAGATCTAATCTATTAGTAACAAAAGTTGATGGATCTAAAGCTCTTAAACATATTCTAATCAATCAATTTTCAAATATCAATCTAAACTATTTAAATGAAACTCTATCATTAAAACTTAATCAATCCATCCACCTTCAATGTTATTGGAGGCAAAGAAAACTCTAAAAAAAGAGCTAATGTCAAATCAAGTACCATGTTCACTCCAATTACTTCATGTAGAAGTGACCAGATCCTCTAACGTGGTTTGGCTTGGCAATAAGCTCCAGATGATGAAGCACTGAGTCCTCGATGGTTTTGAAATCTCCATTATATTAATATCAGATGATCAGAGCTCCCCACTCGCTTTGAGTTGTGAATCATGGGTATACTTGAACAAACAACCCTTCGAGTAGAAGCCGCCTTAAATAAACACCACCCTCTTGGATTTCTTGACTTTAACCCATGTGTCATTTATGATCCTTCACTTGAGTGACTACCTCCTCACTAAGACACCGCTTGGATGAGAAAATCATGGATTTAGATCGCACTTCATGATTCCCCAACCATCCGGTTAAATGATGAATTTCATATCTTAAATTATGAAACTTACATAGTACTATATGCATTTACTTAGCGATCTAACATTAAATTTTAATCAAAGCTTAATTAGGTAATTAACTATAGGAGCTTACGCCTATAACAAATCTGGAACCAAATCTAAAGTCCTCACCAAATAAGGACAAAATCTTTGGGTAGTGTCTTATCTACTATTCCATCTGCCTTCTGAAAATTACAATGACACTTTAAAACACTCTTTTCAAATTCAAAAAATTCATCAAGAGGTTGGCATGTTCTGAGCCCACGATTTTATCACTGGGATGATTCTTTCCATCTTTGACTAGTCAAATTTAAGCTATAAGAGGAGTGGACATGATAAAATTGATATTTAAAATCAATCATCAATGAAATTAAATTTAAATCAATCATATTCTTATGATTAATCAATTTGTTCTGTATATTGATGGATCTTCAGAGTATTGTTTATCATGCAACTAGGTCGTGGAGCCAATATCCGTGTAGCTAATGCTATAATAAATACTAGAGATGTTGGAGCTACTATTCAATTTGATAGTATGGACATCCCAACCATCACCGCTGTAAATAATCCTCTACCTGAGCATCTGCATATTGTACACACCAACCTGTGCAATGGAGGAGGACAATTGGAATGACCACTACTATTGAGGTTCCTCAAAAGAGAGTCTTTGTGCTTAAAAAATTGATTCATTTTGAGGGACCATACATGAAGAGAACATTCACTATGCATAAAGTTTTAGTCATACCTGTGAATGCGATAACCCTGCTAGTTGAACCTTTAGCATTAGGAAGGTATGATACTGAAGCTTCATCTTTTAGAGGAAAACTGAGCAGAAGGCAAAGAAGGAGAAAAAATATTGAACTACGAGCTCAGCAGTTGTTATCTGAATCAAAAGTCATACAACCAATCTTACAACCATAAGTGAGTATTTCTACCCCATAATAAATTTGATAATTTTGATATGGGTGAATATGAATAGCTCTAATGGTGATGTTAAGTGGTGTTTTTGGGCTTAACAGTAGTCAGCTTTAACCTTTCTGAAGAAATAACATGAAACTCTATCTACTCGAATACATAGAGTTCTGAAGGTTATTAAGAAAAAATGTCTTATGAAGAACAAGTATCAAATATCAATTATCAAATAAGCCAAAAATGCTCTACTATAAAAGCTACAATCAGTGGTAGTAAGAGCTTAAGATTGTTTTAAGCAATTCCTACACGGTGAACGTCAGGGTGTCACACCAACTACATGTTCTGAATCCATTGAAAGGTCCCAATAAAAAGAAAAATAAATATGGAATCCAAAGCCTCGAGAAGAAGTAGTAGCACAAAAGCTTCTTCATATGGAAGCAAGCTAACCCAGAGAAAGAGGAGAAAAAGAAATGTTAAACTGCACGCTTAATAGCCATTGTTCAAGCAAAAAATTATGCAACCAGCTGTGGAATCAGAAGCAAGTGTTCCATAACAGGTTTGAAAGCCTAAGATGGGTAAAGTAATTCTTGGTCAAATCAACAATCCTTCTAGACTGACAACGCCAAGTTCCAATTTTTTTAGTAAGGAAACTTGAAATTGTGTATGCAAGAGTACATTGAGTTCTTAAAGTTGTTAAGGAGAAATGACTGATAAAAAGAAAATAAGTAAGTCCTGTCACCAGGGAGGCTAGAGTTGCTCTAGGAGACCTCCTCCCAATCTAAGATGCCTACTAATTCAAGTCCCACATGGTGAGCATCGATGACACTTGGAACATAGGCCCAAGAATCGCCATCGAAGGTCCCAAAAATAGGTGAGCAAATTTGTAGGCCAAAACCAAGTGAAATTCCCTTACAAAAAGACAACATCATGACATCTAGACTGCACTCCCACAAAATCCACTCCTTATGCTATAGTATTTGGAGCTGAAGCAGTCTTTCCACTTGAAGTTGAACTACCTTCACTCTGAGTAGTCATTCAACACAATCTCATTCAAGAGAATGTCCTCTTATGGAAGAGCTTGACGCGCTTGACAAAGGTAGGCTCTAAGTTCAATGAAATTTAGAAAGTCTACCAAACGAGCGAGGATGTTCAAAGTATTCAATCATATAGTGCGACCTTGAACATTTCAAAAAGGAGAATTGGTTCTGATGCTGAGAAGACCAATTATCCCAATCGATGATGACAAATTTGATTTAACGGAAGGCCCTTTTGTCATTGAAAAGTATACCAAGGAGCACCAACTCATCGACTTAAAGGGTGAAAAGACCAATGCCAATTAATGGTTAATACTTGACAACCACATTCTCATAATAGAAATCCCCACAGGGCATTTTTTTAGTATATCTATTTAGGTTGACATCATGCTTCATGTCAAGATCCCTAAATAAAATACTCCAAATGAAAAACTTTTCTGTGAAAATTCTCCTGTTACATAGTGGGTATTTTTAGATTTTTATATACAAATGAAATCAATGTTGTATATTAAAATCTTCTTTAGAGTACATCAATTTGAATATGGATGTATTTGTATATTTTCATCTTAAAAATTATCCTAAATGTACTTTAGAAATCTTCCTGCAAAATAGGGGGTATTTTTTTTTTTAGTTTATATTAAGTCTATTTAAGTTGACATCATGCCGTAAGATGAGATCCTCGAATATATTATGATTTAGGTTGACATTGAGCGTTACGCTAAAATCCCTAAATATATTTATAATTATCATTATTAAGTTGCATGTTCTGAAATAAAAGAATTTATTTCATGCATAAAAAAGATAACCCTAAATGTCAAGAAATTTATCTCCAGATATGCCAAATGGAGATCAAGTCAAGAACTCGATTTGGAAGCTTTAATCAATTGAGTTGGAGAAACATCAACCGATCTCATGACATGATCAAAGGTCGGACTCAACAAGCCCACAAATGGCGAGTTGTCGACGCCTCTTCACTCAATAAGCGCAAGAAAGGCAAATGAAAGAACCCTCATTCGCGATGACAAAATCACCAACCACTACGCTTAAGTTGGAAACTCGAGTAGTTCTAAAAACTCAACAAGCCCAAATATGAAGTTGTCGATGCTCTCCTCACTCAACAAGAAAAGGTAGTGAAAGAGCCCCTTCTCGTTAGTTCAATGACGATAGCTGTTCAATCTCAAACCAGATCCATCTTAGTGATTACAAGCAACCAGGATCCAAGAGGTCTTTCTACTTGATCGATAGATCAAGACAATATGAGGAAACTCTCAATTTAGGGCTGCCTCAAATCAATCTATATATTATCCGCATGGTGATATCTCAATCTATTCTCAAATGATCTAATCAAGCTCAAAGCATAGATCAAAGCTTATCTCCTCATCAAGTCCGTCAAAGCAGAAAGCACAGGACCGAGGAAGCAATTTCATAGTTCAAACAAACCCGATGGCTGAACTAAAGGAATTTTTTGGTTATTCAGTCTATTAAAGCTCACATTGCTAGACTAATAACTCAAATATTGACCCTATATAAGCCGAAAGGCTGGGTCATTTGTGTGTATCTTTCAACGAATCCGTCAATGTAGCAAGCACAAGATTCATAGAGTGCATACACTTCCTGACAAGTCAATAGGGACAAATCAGGTCAGCCCTTCATCAAGTCTGTCAAGCTCAAAGGATAAGGAATTTCAACCGACCAAGCACGGATAAACTAATTCCCCCGCGGAATCATTTATCAAAACAAGCAGACCAATTCCTCCATCAAACCCAACCAAGTATGAAGCTAGGGTTGGACATAAAAAAAGAGATCTTCAGCAAAGCCATTGAAGCAGATAGTAGATGGTGTAAGAGTTCTTATCAATTTGACAAGTCAATTCTGATAAATTGGTCAAGCCTGTCATTTAGCATGTCCTAAATAAGGCAGCATACTAATGTCAATCAAAGCTCGTAAGCTAATCAATGCTAAAATGATCCAAGCTCGCTAGCCCAAATGGTCAACGAGCAACAAATGTGGCTCACTCCAAGCGTGAATCACATTTGTTGGGGCATTTTGACCTCACATATCATAAGTCAAGTCAAGTCCACAAGTCTAATTCGACGGACTTCTAAGCGAGCGTAAATCGTAAAATGTACATATCATCAAAAATGGTTAAAACAACCTATGATCGAATAGACTTTTCCGCTGCATAGTCAAATCAATCGAACATTAATATTACAAAATCAACGATCAATCGAAGCCGAAGCTATCAATGTGTCAACATGCATATCAAATTCAAGAGGCACCAACGCAAGCCAAACAACCTCTATTCATGAAATTGATCACTTTGTTAGCTTAAAAACATCAAAATCTATCAATATTCACTCAATTTGGATAAGTCAAAATGTCGAAAGTGATTTGAAGTGATCAATAAATTGAGTGAAATGCGACATCACCAAAATCAATCCAAATGCTATCTCATCACATTTAGAACGCCGAAATTGGTTAGGATCTAAATATTGCATGACTTAATGAGCAACTGATCAAGCGCTTGAATCATCAACGCGCCTGCATGCATATCGAGGTCAAGAATTGCCGACGAGGATCAAACGACCTTCGCTCATGAAATTGATCACCCCATTGGCTTTGAAATGCCAAAATATATCAAGCAAGACTATTTACACTAAATTGATGAGTTCAAGGAATGACGAAATGGCAAAAAAACGCGATTTTCAAATGGACTCAATTGATCCGACTGAACCAAATGGTCTCAATAAAAACTATATATATATAATATATATATATATATATATATATATATATATATATATATATATGATTTATCACGTGAAATCCACATTAAAATCCTTTAATTTAAATTTATTTAAAATCACAAATTATCCATGTGTTCTCCCATATTTTTAGTTTTCTGAAAAAATTGCCAAAAAAATAAAAATTGGAAAAAGCAACCATTCCCCCCACCATAACTTCCTTCTCATTCTTGGCATCCCACGTTACTCCTCTTCATTCTCTCCCACTCTTTTCTCTCACTCTATTTATGCCATCCTCCTCCTCATCCACCATCCTGCACTCACACGACTAAATCTTCTCCGGCTCGACTCCACAGACAGTCTGGAAACGCAGATCCATCCGCCTCTCCGGCCCATGTCCTCCAACACTCCACTGAACCCAGAGCTGCTCAAACCCAACTCAGTCACATAGATGCCTAGCTCAGCGCTGCCCCGTCGCCGAGGCCAAACCACTCAGGACCACTTTACGCCACGCGACTTGTCCATCAGGGGCTTTTTACATCGGTCTTGCTTCACTCTCCCCCGGAAATCATACTGCTTTCCGTTCAATTTAAGCCCACTTACCTAATCCAAAATTCCTCATGGTAAGCCTTGTTCTACCCATTCTGTAATCCAGCTGCATGTCCCACCATCATGCAACCTTTTTACCCTTCCACTTTTCGCTTCACCGCAATCGAGGAAAGAACATCGTCAAGAGGCGAATTTTTCTTTCGATTTCCCGCACTGCTTTGCCGTTTTCACCGAATCGAGGAAGAACATCAAGAGGCAAATTCTTTCGATTTCTAGGTCCCCGTAACCCTTCCACTTTTTGCTTCACTGCAATCGTGGGAAGAATATCATCAAGAGGAGAATTTCTTTCGATTTTCGGCATCGCACCTCTCGCTTTAGCCTTCCCATTTTCTCTTCGCCGCAAATCGAGGGAAGAACATCAAGAGTATTCTTCTTTGATTTTACGCCGTTCCTCACCTTAGCTTTCCGCCAGCTAATGGAGAAGAACATCAAGAGGAATTCTTTTTTCTAGCGTCACTTTACCTTACATTTCCAATCACATACCCACTCCTTTACCATGCGAATGCACCAAAATGCGTTAGAACATGTATCTATGAATTTGAATATATATATATATATATATATATATATATATATATATATATATATATATATATATATGGTTTTTTTGTAGGTTCAAAGGCCTCGTTGGGCTCAATAGGGACGGATGAAAATAAATGGTGTCACAAAGACACTTTATCTCAAGAGGGCGTCGAGTAAGTCAACACTTGTTGAGCTCCCTCTAATCTAAATCAAAATTTTGTCTAAATTCTATCAGAAAAAATGGGGATGAATATATATTGTATATATGTCTTCTTTGTTCAAGGCCTCCTGCTCAAGAGGGTGCACGAGATGAAAACCGGTGGTGTGAAGACACCACTGCTATGCAAGAGGTGTCGAAAATAAAATACCCGATGCATCCCCAACACAGGATGATGTTGAGGCCAAAATTTCACAAATCTTTTAACTTTAAAAAAAAGTGGGAGAGTGAAATGAGCTGATTTAAGAATGCTAAGTAGGGAAACCTGCAACTAATTTTAAACTAAAAGCGAGAAAAAAAAGGGAGGATATTTAAAGCAAATTTTGGAAAGAATAGATTATTTATTTAAAATCTAAGTGAAATTTGGGGTGACTAATATTCAACTCACAAACTCTAATAGCTATTTTTTATGGCTTAAATGAAAGTAATGAGTGAGTTCTATTTTCTTGTAAATTTCTTAAAATTAAGCAAGCTTTAATTAAAATTTGGGGGAGACTAATGCTAAACTCATAACAAACTTGCAATAAACTCAAAATCTAAGAATGAATTCAAAGTATATTTAATAGTTCTTATATAAATGTGGAGGTGATTACTATGTTAGCCAATAAACATGAGTAGGGTTAAAAACAATAAACACTAAAATCGACATAACCTATCAAAAGTGATGTAAATTGAACACAATCAAGTTGGGAGAATTATAAAATGTTCAACAAGTAAACTGAGCTCAAATGATATTTTAAACTACAATCTAAATCAAAATGCATTCATCGCCACCGATCAGAACCCTTTAAAGCATTTAAGACGATATTAAATCAAAATCATAAAAATTATGGGTTTCTTCAAACAAAATCAAGGAATTTCATCATAATTATGATTTTCAAAATCAATGAAATCACTAATTAGGTAAAATTATCTGCTATGAACACTGTGCATGTATTACAAAGATTTCAAGTGCAAATTTTAATATTACGGCAAATTAGAATTAAATAAAAAAAAATATAAAATCAATCTCATAATTAAGAAATAAACACTATATAAAGTCTTAAATACACCACCCCCTACACTATGAATGCTTAAATTCAAGTGTTTGAGGATGTGCGGTTGCATCCCGTAGTCTTAGAGGTGTTAACAAAATCTAAAAATTTATAATAAGAGTTTCAAATGAAATATTTGAGAAACTACTCGGTGACAGTGATCTAATCCTCTATATCGCTAAGAGTTGATAGGATCTAAAGCTCTTAATTTAAATATAAAATTATCTGAATTATTAAATACACCCGCATGAGCCCCATCATTATGCTGAATGCTTAAATTCAAGTGTCTGAAGATGCTGCGTGGGTTGCTTCCCGGTTTAGTCTTATGATTGATCCAGGTTAACAAAACCTAAAAAATTTATAAAAATAGTTTCAAATCAGTAAAATATCTAAGAAACTGATTAGTAGCTAAATATCGATGGGATCTAAACCTCTTAAACATATTCTAATCAATCAATTTTCAAATATCAATCAGAAACTATTTAAATGAAACTCTATCATTAAAAACTTAAATCAATCCATCCACCTTCCGCAACCGTTTGTCGGGGGCAATAAATTAAGAAAACTCTAGCTCACAAAGGAGCCAATGTCAAATCAAGTGTTCTGCTATGTTCACTCTCAATCAATCTCACATCAGAAAGGACGTGACATGTGTCCTCTGACCATGGTTTGGCCAATAAGCGATGAAAGCAATGCACCGAGTCCTCGACGGTGGTTTAGAGCTCCATTATATTATGATCATGACCGTATGTATGCTCCCCAATACCCTTTGAGTTGTGAATCATGGGGTATACTCGATAAAAAACATCCCTCCATCAAAGTAGACTGTCTCCTTGGACAAACACCACCCCAAGTTTACATTTTCTTGACATAACCCATGTGTCGATAATGATCCTTCGTTGTCATCGACTACCTCCACTAAGTAGACTGGACCACGCCCGTGATGATGGAACCATGAGATCTAGATCGGGCACATCATCATTCCCCCAACCATCCGGTTTAAGCTCAAATGATGAATTTCATATCTTAAATTATGAAACTCTACATGATCGCACTACATTTAGATCTAACGACATTTTAATGAAAGTTCTCTCTCACTTATTGGGAGGGTAATTAACTATAGGGGCGCTTATAGGAAACCTAGAACAGATCTAAAGTCCTCACAAAATGAGGACGAAATCTCTCGGTAGTGTCTTATCTACTATTCCATCTGCCTTCTGAAAATTACACCGATACTTTAAAACACCCTTTTCAAATTCAAAAAATTTAATCGAAGAGATCGGTTGTGAATTTTTGGAGCCCACATTTATTTTATATTTTAATTAGATTAATGAAATCATTAATCACTTAATTAAACATAATTATCACATAGGTTAACTATCCTCCAATGAAGTAGACTTAGGGAAAATATTAGGAAAGAGGCTCCAATTTAATCCCTAAGTCTCATCAATGTTAAGTAGTGATAAATGAGCCCAATTAATTAATTAATTTACTATTCAGATGATTAATTAACCCTTAATCAAGTTAGAAGAGTGATTAAGATCTAATTAGATAATTCTCCTAATTAATTAACTAATAAATTTCAAGAAAATTAGGGGAGGTAAAGGTCATTCCCTAAACAATCTAAAAAAATTTGGGGTTAATTAATTAATTTAAAAGTAATTTTTTCTTAAATTATTGCTCAATTATTAAACATAATTAATAAATTTCTCTTAAATGCCTTCAAAATAAATATTTATTTGTGTTTTTATTTTTCTATAATTTGTTACAAGTTTTCAAAGTTCCAGGTGATTTAAATAATTTTTCATAATTTTTTTTATAAAGTCTATTAATTCATTTTTAACTAAATTAGACTATCTAAGCTTGAGAAGGTAATATCTCTCAATATAAAAATCCTTTTGTCTTGAAATTTTTATGATATGTGTATTTTAACTTCAATTTCAATCTCTGAAAATTTTAGATAAATCTAATTTGTATTTTTAGAGTAAGTGATGAAATTTTATTTTTACTAAAACTCAAATTGAGCTGAAAATATTTAATAAAATTTGGAGATTTTAGATTTTTTGGATTCCTCTCAAAAATAAGAATCCAATGAACCCTTATTTATAACTTTTCATTAAGTATTTTATTTTATTTATAAATTTTTAAAGTTTGAATTAAATAAAAATTTTAAAATTTAATTGCCAAATTTCCTAGTTATCCTAGTTAGCCAGGTCGATGGCAACATATTTAACGGTGCCACTGATTCTCAGATGACACGCGATGCCACATGGCGCGTGACATGCCGTGGTGAAATGAGTGGGAAAGGGCTGGAGATGCATAGATTAGATCGACCGTCCGATCATAGATTAGACGGTCCAAATCGATCCACACAATCCATCGGGCCGAAATGAATGGATCTAGTGTGAAATCATAGTCGGCCATCCCTTTTGAAGCAGGAACAAATGGATGTAAAGTTTCTTCCTCTTACCGAACGAACCAGACGCATGAATAGTAAAATTTGAGCGGTAAATCGCTTGATTTGGACTATTTGGGCTCAATTTTCTTGCGATCTTCATCGAAAAATGGCCCAAAATGCATGGGGATGATGTACAATAAAGAATGCAAGAGTTATCTAAGAGATTTTCCTAGAATCGAGCAAACATCAAAGAAAATATGAGATCTACACCAACTAAAGCATTTGAAAATTACCTCATCGGGGATGGTTTCCAGTGGCAATGTTGATCCGAGCATGCTTCTAGATGCAAGATAAAGCTTTGGGATGGACCTAGGCTCTTTCCTCCGCTTGGAATATCATATTTGCCAATGATCGGCACTTCCTCGTCAAAATTCGCTTGGTTTGAATGGTTTCTTAGCTCAAAGGAAGTATGGAATGGATGATGGTTGCTTGGGGAGTTCTTAGAGAGTGAAATGATGGCATAATGAGTTCCAATTTTTCTTTCCTCCCTTTGTGCTTGGTTTTAGCTGAAAATCACCACTAATGATGATTTTGGCCAATAGTGGATGTCTTATAGCTTGAAGTGAATGAGAATGGTAGGGAATCATCTTAGGTGGCTTCACTTAAGTGGAGGTGTGAGAATGCCAAGACAAGGAGTGAGAGTCCTTGCTTGCCAAGTGTTCTAATGGAGAAGGAGAGGTGAATTCACCTCCCCATAAGTCATGGCTGACCTAACCATCTATTGGGGTTGGTTAGTGTCCTGGAGCCTGGACAATGGATGAGTGTCAAGTGGCCAAGGAATATAAATGATCATTTACATGAGTGTTTTATCTTATGTGATACCATTAACCCAAGGATAGAGTGGTCATTTGGCATTGGATTCAATTTGACCAGATTTAAAATGAGTTAAAAGTGAGTTTGATCAAATTTCATGTCATTTGGAATTCATTTGGTTATGTTTGGCTTAATTTGACTAATTTGGGTCAAATTCGGTCAAAATGAGTTAGGTTGGACAATTTATCAAAGTCAAACCAAAGTGAAATTCATATGACCATTTAGAGATGATTGTATGATTTGGTTGAATTCAATTTGGATTTGATTGAGTTTTAGGTTGGTTTGACCCTTTATGTCAAGTTGGGTCAACTTGGGCTAAGAGGGCTAATTGGATTTGGTTTGGCTCAATTGGAAGTTAATTCATATTCAAATGTTGGTTTTGGGTTGATTTGACTCATTAGTTTTAATGGATTTGGCTTAGGTTGTAATTTGACTAGTTTGGGTTCATATGGGTTAAAGGGTTGACTTAGTCAAAGGGGTAGGTTGACTTAGTTTGACCCAATTTCTGATAATTGACCAACCTATAATGATCAACAATCATGTCATGAAGTTTGAATTGGCTTAATTCACTTTGATTTAGATTGAATTGAATTTTGGTTTATATAGGTCAAATTGGCCACTTTGGATCAAGTGAGTCAATTAGGTTTAGCTGGCTTGATTTTGGGTTGAGTTTGATTTAGTTGAGTTTACATATGAATTTGGGATTGATATATAAATCCAATTGTAATTATTTTGAGTTCAATTGAGTTTTGGTTCATTTGAATATTTCAAGTCAAATGGGCTAAGTTGGGTTGATTTTGGTTTGGCTTGATGATTGTAAGTTTCATTTATATTTGGAATGATGATTGATAGAATAATTGATTTATGAGAAAATCAATTGAATTTGGCTTAATTCAAATGAGCTTTGGCCAAGTTCAAGAAAATGACTTAAAGGGTTTCAATTAGGTTTTGATTTGATTTTGGATTAGGTTTATTATTTGAGTTTATATTTCATTTATATTTGTAAATATAAATGAAGATATAAATGACTTATGAGAAAATTACTTGAGTTTGGAGTGATTTGAAAGCAAATTTGACTAAGCTCATGGAAATAGGTCAAAAGGGCTAAGAAGGAGATTTGATTTGATTTAGTTTTGATCATTGGCATGTGGGTTTCATTTATATTTGTGAATATAAATGAATAAATAATTGATTTATAAAGAAATAAATTAATTTTGGATTGATTTGAATGGGATTTAGCTAAGCTTGTGGGGGTAGGTCCATATGGCTTAGGAAGAGTGTTGGTTGATGATCATTTTTCAAACATTTGATTTGGAATTGAATTTCAATTTGGATTTGGATTTGAAATTGAGTTTGATTGTAGGTTTGATAGGATGAATCTGGATTGGACTTACGTTGCGGGGTAGGAGGGTTATCTTAATCCCAAACTCATAGCCTAATCCTATGTTTAATCTTTCTAAGTCTCTAGGTTTAGGTTAAGTGTTCACCCAATCTTTAGAAGTGGCTTATGACTAAGGAAACCTTAGTGTGTAGAAGGCTCTTAAGTCTAAGATGAGGAGATTAAGAACTCACTCTAAAAGTGAGGTCAACAGTGCTCCAAATATAAAATAAAACTTAATTCCAGTTTGTCATTTCTACAATACTAATCATACATCAATAAAATTTAACCCAACTTCCTTTTGCATCAAGGATCTCAATATGGGAAGCACTAGTAGCGCAAGGGCAGAGTCGGAATAATATGTATAAGTGGTCTAGCATTAAGAAGACTAAGCCAAAATAAGCCCAAGTCATCCTGAAACCAAACATCACACTATGACATGATCATCTTTATCATCCCTCATCAAAATTCATTCATCACATCACCTTCACAAATGACCTTCCCATTAAATCAAAATCATATCATGTATCCTTTTGTGACTCATGCTAATGTAATAAAAGTCACAAATTATCTTTCCATGCTTTTACTATAACAAGTCGTTGTCCACTTGATGTTTTGTATTATGCTATCTAAGGACCATCCCCAATCAGTTCGATAAATGATTTATCTTACTATGTTATTTTCATTTACCATTTCACAAAATATTCATGGCTCTTCTCAATAGCAAATAGATCAAATGTTCATCAATTGTTCTCTTCTCATGGCTCTTCTCAATTATTTCAACACCATAATCTCAACAATATATATAGATGGAGGTAAAGAATACCAAAGTCTTTAACAATTATGTGAAGCCCATGGAATCCAACATCTTATCACCTCTACACCTCAAGCATATTGGTTTAGGGCGACACCATTGAAATATTGTTGAAACTAGACTAATTCTACTTCAACTAACTATCCTATCTCTCTCTCACTATGACAATATGCCTTTGACACAACTATTTACCTCACCAATCATATGCCCAAATCTATTCTTCACAATAAATCACCTTTTGAGTCACTTTTCTCAAAAACTCCAAATTATTCCAAATTAAGAATTTTTGGCTGGTTGTGCTATCCTTGGCTTCATCCTTATACTAAACATAAACTAGACCGACGATCGAGATCATGCATCTTTCTTGGTTATTCAAATATACACAATGCCTATATTTGCTTTGAATCAACAAATTATCAAATATTTATCTCTCGACATATTCATTTTTGGAAAATTATTTTCCATCTCTTCCAAATTTTCACAATAAAGACACAACAAACTCGATCAATCTAAGTGGACTAAAGACACCTCCGCCCCACCTTCCATCTCATACAACACCCTCAACTCTAATAACCCTAAACTCACATAACCAACTTCTCACAATCAATATCACCACCCATTCCACCTATTCCACCCTTACTCCATCCTACTACTGCCAACACGCCACTAAACTTCCCATCATTTACGCAACTCATATAATTATTGATTGATCTATCAGTGCGAAATGTTTGAAAGATACATCGAATCCCTAGAAAGAAAATATTTTTAAAATTTTTAATTTATTTTGAAAGATATATTATTTGAATTTGGATGTATGATGACTAATTGATTATCTCATATGGGTACACACTATTTTTAAAAATTTCTATAGTTATTTATTTTAATTTAAAAATATTTTTATTTGATGTGGGTACGGGATATATTTTGTTTTCCCACCATTGGTTTTAGGTCCTCAGCATCTTGAAGATGTTTTAGGGTTTAGGCTCAGTTGCTCCTTTAATGAGCATTATTCTTTTATTTTTCTCTTTTATTGTTCTGCCCTTAGTTCTTATTGGCACTCGTAGAGCGGCATGGAATGCCCTTATTCATCTTCAACATATTTTGATTCCTCCAGATTTTTTTTTTTTTTTTTGGAAGATTACATCCATAGCACAAATTCTTATACATTTACATATTTAATACACATATATATATATATATATATATATATATATATATATATATATATATATATATATATATATATATATATATATATATATATATATATATATATATATATATAATATTTTTATGCATGAAAAAGTGATATTTTTAATATAATATTAATTATTGAAATATTATAATATAGATATTAGATATATAACTATATGAGAAGTATGTGTTATGTTTGTAAATATTTTTTTTTTCGTTTCTTTTAAGGAAAAATTTGGCTTATTTCTTGTCATCTATGGTACATATTTAACATCAAAATTTTCATATTATTTATAAAGTATTTAATTTTTTAATATTATATCAAAAATAGTATTATTATTATTTTTTAAAGAGAAACGCATCTTTCTATATATAGGAAAAAATATATAACTTTTGTGAATATTAAATTTTAGATATTAAGATATGAAAATGCATAAAAATTATGTTATATGTAGGTAAATTTCTCTATTTTATAAAGTCCTCTTCCAAGCTGCAAGAGAGGCTGAAACTTGTTTTGGCGAACGCTTCTTGCATTAAATGAGCCCATTGTTGTATGTGCCAACAACCAAATTTGTTTATCCCATTTTCTATAAATATTTTTTTCTTGGATATACAAGGATATTTGAGATCATTTTTATTTTCTAATTTTTTTATTTTATTTTAAATATATCTTGACTTAAAATAGATTATATTTAATATCTTAAAAATATATTATTATTATTATTATTATTTATTAAATATTATTAAATAAATAAATTATGTGATGATGATAAATATAAGTTGAGTAATAACAAAGATTAGTGCTTCAATGATAGTGGCCACTAGGGGTTGGTGTGAAACCATGATTAATAGGGATGAAAATCATTTTTAAGAATGCTTTAAATTTTATTTTTAAAAATAAGTTCCATGAGAGTGAACCAATCCCAATTTTAAAAAATGGATTGAATTAAATTAAACATTTTTTAGTCTATTTTAGTTTCTCATTAAATGATTAATACATTTTTTTATAAAATTATATAAAATTAAACTTAATATTTTAGTTAAATATTTTTAAATTAAACCTTAATTTTTTGTTTTAAAAAAAACCTCATTATTATAATATTTAGCTTGGGAAAAAAATATAATATACCGACAACGCCACTTAGGTATCTCACAAGCTCATGATGTAATGCTCTATTTATTTATATAAAAAAAATGCAACATTGAATTTCTTTATGATGTTAAACTAAAAGAATGAATATGGTGAAACTTGAGTTGAGCTTTAGCATTGAGAAATTGGACAACATATTTGAGATTTTGTTATATTAAATGGGTCTTAAAATATAAGAATATAAGACTAATATTTTATTTTTAAAAGTTATATTTTATAAAATAAAAATTATTTTAAGAATATAAATTTCTAATAATATGTTGTAAATATCTAACATATTATATTTTATAAAAATTTTAAAATATTTTTATATCATAAATTATATTTAGATTCATAAATCTATATTCTCAAAATTTTTAAATATTTATATATTTTTAATATGCATATATCTAGATTCATAATACACATAATTATATCTTAATAAGTTTTATATCAATTTTTAGTTTTATAATTATTAAGAATTTAATATATTTATGTAATTTATTTATATTTTATTATATATCTCTCACAAATTTATATTAATATATTATTTATATTATATTTAATAATTTTAATATTTATTATATCATATGTTTAACTCTTGGTTCAACTCCAATTGGATCGTTGAATCTTAAACATTTTATTTTTTTCCAGCTCTATATCTAATCTAATCAGACTTGAACAATCTTAAAAATGAGCTCTTGTCAAATAGAAAAAAGTTTAACCAAGATTCAATGAACAATTATAAGAGGTTATCCTTAATTTATGGGGCAAAGTATTCTACCACCCTTCAAAATTTAATTTATTTTGATGTATCAGAAAGTGATTGAATCTTCAAAAGTTCAAAAAAATAATAATTATTTAAAACTTATTTTTAATATATTTTCAACGATTATGTTGATGACAATTATTTAATTAAAAATTTTGGATAAATAAATAAATTGAATCATTTTGAAGTTTAATAGAAAACTAATTCTCACTCCAAGGAAAACGGCATCGTTAAGAGGTATGTGTTCTTATTCTAGGGTTTTCCTTCTAATTTTTTTCTCCCGCCTCGTCCGGCTTTCCCCCCCTCCCCCTCCCCTCCTCTTTTTTCCCTTATTAAATGAATCACCTGATCCTCTTCGGATTCTCACCTCTCTTCCCTCCAATCCACTCTGGCCTTTGGTGCATTCCCTCGGGGACATCTCCCTGACGCTCAAAGTAAGGCCCCCCTCTCTTACAATTGGAAGGACATGCTTTTCTCTAGGAACGACAAAAGCAAATCATTTTCTTTAAATTATGTTCCGAGTGTTTCTGAGGAGGCTTGTTTCTCGGAGGAAGAACTTATTGACGGTCAAAAGGAATGGCAGCTTTCTCTGGTGGGGCACGCGATCGGGAAAAGGCCTTTCTATAAATCCCTTCTTGCGGCAGTGAAGAAAAAATGGTCTCTAAAAGGAGGCTTAGAACTTCTTACTCTTGAGAAAGATTTCTTCCTCTTTAAATTTTCATGCAGAAGACAGACCTCTGTCTCTGACGGTCTGTGGCTTTCTTAATGGCAGACTGTTTCTATTTCAAAAATGGTCTTGAAATTTTAGACCTCAAAAGAGACTTTTTCGATATTCCTCTGGATCAAACTCCCCAATTTTCCCTTATGCTGTTGGAATGAAGTTGGCTTCTCTAAAGTGGCAAGCCTGGTCGGAGTTCCTCTTGCAGTGGATTCCCTCACGACATCTAAATCGAGGGTAACTTTTTCCAGAGTCTGTGTCCAGGTCAACCCTACCTCCCCTCTCCCGAATGCTATCTCCATCAATTTAAATGGAGTAAAATTCCAGCAGGAGATTGTTTATGATTGAAAGCCCCAAGCTTGTCCCAAATGTAAAACCTTCAAGCATGTTGAATCTTCCTGAACATTAAACCCCTTCCTAGCTCCACCCCACTAGAGGGGGCGTGATCAAACCTCAAAGAGACTAATATACCTAAAGCTCCTCCTCCCTCTGACTTTAACCTTCAATATATTCCTGACGCACAGGAAGAAAATCCGCCTCCCTCCTCTCTTCCATGGAGGAACTTACACCTCCCAACATAACCAATTTGAATCAATTGCCAGCCCAATCCCCTCCTACGCATGAAGAACTTAACGAGCTCACAGAGCAGACCAGCTTGACACAACCTAACCCTCCTCCTACATACTCCTCTTATACAATCCTCACGCGGTCGGCAGCACTCTCTCCAACTCGGCAACAACCTGCAAAGACTCTGGATTCTTCTTCTCTCAATTTTGAAAAGTCCCTCAATCTGGAGAAAACCAAGCATGATATAGGGAAGAAATCTCCATCACAGCAGGTAAATGCATCCCAGAAAGCAAACAATAAAAATAAGGGAAAGAAGCCCTTCACCTCTCAATCCTCTTCATGCGACTCCCAGTAATTGGTTCCTAGAACGTTCGGGGCCTTATAACAGCCTGTAGAGTCAACGATTGTTTGAGCTTGGTGAAGGAATATCGTTTGGATATTCTCTGCTTACTTGAAACTAAAATTAACACTATCCCCGACCTCTCAAATCCCCTTTTCACAAACTCAAGCTTCTCCCTAATGAGGAAAGTGTCTCCAATTTCGAGAGCTGTCTAGGTGGAAGAGTTTGGATTAAGTGGAACTCTCGCACTTGTTCCTTTAAACACCTAATCTGCTCTCCTCAACTCATTCACGGAGAGTTTACCATTGAAGGATCAATATCTTTCTTCTTTACTTGCATTTATGTGTTTAATGGTCCTCAGGATAGAAGGGAGCTCTGGAATTCTTTAAGAGACATCTCATCTGTTATGGATTCCTCTTGGATTATAATGGGGGACTTTAATTGCTCTTTGTATAGTAATAAAAAATGAGGAAATCTCCCTAAATGATACTCGATTTAGATTGTGCAAGATCTGATGATCGACCTCTCCAGCATGGGGCTTTTTTTCACTTGGTCAAACCAACAACCGGATAATCATATCCAATCTAGGATTGATAGGGTCCTTCAACATGAACTGGATTGATACTTTTCCTCCTCCTTCTATAAAATTCTAGTGCCTCTTTCTTTAGACCACCCCACTAATCACCTATCTCTTGCCCCATACTCCCTTTGTGCACCGCTTCTTGTTTAGAAATTACTGGACTACCACTTCTTCCTTCACAGAAGAGATGGTTAGAGCTTGGAATACTTTTTTTCTTGGGGATCCTCTCTTTGTGTTCTCAAAGAAGCTCAAGATCACTAGGGATGCTATCAAAATTTTTTTCAGAGACTCCTTCCCAATCCATAGTCTTGTCAAGACCTTGAAATTGGAACAGGAGAAAGCTCTTCTTTCTCTTGAAAATGATCCTTCAAACCCCAACCTTATAAGAAATGCTCTTGACATCAGAGGTAGATACTGTGATATTGCAACTAAGGAAAGCAATTGGGCTAAACAGAGAGTTAAGGCTCATTGGTTGATGAACTCCGACGACGGCCTTAAATTTCTGTACTCAATTAAGGAGCGAAAAAATGCTAACACTATTTGGGAGCTACAAACAGATCATGGACTGGTTTCAAATCCTGAAGAAATTGCTTCGGCAATCTGTAGCTACTTTTCTGAGCTCTTCAATTCTAGTTTCTCTCGGAGTTTTAGCATTCATGATGTTCCCCAAGGTAATTCTATCTCTACTTCTCGGCCGAGCTTGCCCTTGACATAAGTTCGCAGGAAATTCATTCAGCTCTCCTTGACATTAATAAGAATAAATCTCCTGGACCTGATGGGTTTAACTCCAAATTTTTTACCCATTGTTGGGACTTCATTGGAAACCAATTCAGTTTAATTACCCTTATTCCTAAGATCAAACATTCAAACTCATTATCGGACTTTAGGCCTATATCTCTGTGTAATACTTTCAACAAAGTCCTTGCTAAATTCATGGCGAATAGGCTCAAGAAGGTGCTGCGCACAATTATACATCAAGCACAATCTGCTTTTATCAAAAATAGAGATATAGCGGACAATATAGCTCTTGCACATGAATTCAACAATGATTTTACCAAAAAATAGGAGATCTTTCTTGCAAAATTTGACTTACAGAAAGCTTTCGATACCATCAACCGGCAATTCATATTGTACATACTTCATCAAAAAGGCTTCCCTCAAAGATTTATTGGGTGGATTAAAGCTTGTATCTTTGACATTCCCTTTTCTATTGTGCTCAATGGAGAAATCAAAGAATTCTTCCAATCCATAAATGGACTTCGGCAAGGTTGCCCCCTTTCCCCTTTTCTTTTTACTCTTGCAATGGATACCTTTTCTTGTCTGCAAGACCGAAAAATAAGTCTTAAATACACTCCACTCTCTGTTGGGAGCTGTCAGATATCACACCTCTTTTTTGCTGATGATCTACTAGCTATGGGGAAAGCCAATACCCAAACATCTGAGTCTCTTAAAGATTGTCTCATATTAGAAGCTGCTACTGGTTTGAGTGTTAATACTGATAAATCCTCCATTTGCTTTGCTAAAGTATCTAGGGAAACTGATCTTTTGTTAAACACTTAATGTGGCTCAAGGCTCTTTTTCGTTCAAATATGTGGGCCTCCCTATTGTCGTGGCCACGCTCAAATCATACCCACTTTAATTCCCTTTTTGACAAGTTACAAGGGTGGCTTGGTTGGAAGTCTAAATTCCTCTCTTTTGGTGACAGATTTCAACTCCTAAGATCATCAGTGAAAAATTACCTCTCGTATTGGTTTAGATCTATGGCCATTCCTAAATGTGTCCTCAAGAGAATTTCTTCTCTTTGTGCCAAATTTTTCTATCATAGTGGGGAAAATCGCAAAGTTCATATTATCTCCTTGGGAAAAACTACTCTCCCCAAGGAAAAAGAGGGTATTGGTCTTTTATCTGCCTCTTCACTTAATCTCTTGTGCAAGACTAGGATGGTCTGAAAGCTATTAAATAACTCCTCCACTTGGGCTACCTGGCTCACCATTAAGTATGGCTCACTTTGGAGCAAGCTCGCAGGTCGTTGTTCTCCTCTCCGGAAGGAATTGAAATTAAGTGTTACTCGTATCAGAGATGATCTTGTATTTAATATTGGATAAAACTCCACCTTCTCCCTGTTTTTAGACCCTCGGTGTTCTGGAAGCTCGCTACTTGAGATTTTGGGGTCTTCCTGTTTTGAGATATTTAATCTCCATCCCTTCTTTCTTGTTAGCTCAATTATCCAAATGGGAAATGGACCTTACCTGATGGCTTAAGGCTCCAACATCAGCATTGTTTTAGCCTTATCAACAATACCAAAATCGGGCTCGGGTGTGGTGATATTCTTTGAAAACAAGGTAAGATTCTCAGTAATTTTTGCATTAAGCAAAACCTCTTTCGAGTCTATCCTGACTTGGAGTGGTCAAAAGATATTTGGTTTAAAGGCTCGGCGATTAATCATGCAATTTTTTGCTGGATGGCTTATATTGAGGAACTTAAAACTTCGGATGTTCTAAGTTCGAGAGGCCTTAGCCCGACATTTGATTGCAGCTTCTGTAATGCATCCAAGGAGTCTCATTCCCATCTATTCTTTGAATGTCCTTGTCCATGTGGCTTATCATGAACTTATTACCTAAAGGGCAGTTCTTTCTCCTCCCTGCCACTCTTAAACAGGTCCTTAATACTGGGGCAACCCTGAATCATAAAGTTTCTCATAGGCTACATTGTCTTATCTTTGCTATTACCATTAGCACGATCTGGAAAGAGAGAAATAGGAGAGTCCACTATTCTAGGGCTTCCTCACCTCTAGGGGTGTGTTCGAGCCGATTTCGAGCCATAGTCGGCTGAATCGCTCAAAAGACCGCTCGAGCTCGAGCTCGAAAATTTTGAGTTCGATGAGTCACATCGAATCGAGCTCGAGCTCAATCTGCTCGTGAAACGAGCCTCGAATCAACTATGCCGAAATCCAAACGAACCGCTCGAAATGCAACGAGCCTCGCTCGCTCAAAAAAATGAAATCTAGGAATTTTAATAGCAAATTTTTGGCATATGTAATAATGTAAATTACAATTAATAACAAACTATAATTTTATAAATTACAAATACAAATCTAGAAAATGATACAATTGGCATAACATTTAAAATAAACAAAAAAAAATATGAAAATGTCTTTTGTTTGTGGACTGTGAGTCAGAAAGTAATATCCATCTTCAAGCATTAGAATTAAAAATTTGTAATTTCTATATTTTACTTCAATAATTGTTTGCTCCAACCTCCAGGTTGCCAAAGCCATCCATTAGAGCCTTAAAGATGGAAAAATAAATCCCTAATAAAAGTGACAAAACCTCACAAATTAGAAATATCATGCATTAATATAGTAGAGTCGAAAAGCAGAATAAAGGCTCTAGGTTGCCTGACCATCCAATGAGAGGAGATCAGCCAAATAATGAAGCAAAAATAAATGAATTTGCCCAAATTACAAATATATTCTCTTCTCATCATCGTCGAAAATTAAAAAAGCAAAAATTCTCCATGATAAGCCCACTAGCCCAGTTGAGGTTGACTATGGGTCTACGGCCACGAGTTATCGAGCTGATAAGTAGAAGTCTAGAATCCAAAATGAAAATAGTAGAAGATAAGAGAGAAAAGCCATAGTAAAGAGAGAGATGAAGAGGGATCCAAATTATCATTAAAACCACCACTAAGTCACCAAAAAGGAAAGAAAATCCACCACCAAGGCACCAACCAAGAGACAAATATTATAAAATAAGTAGAGCTAACTAAACCAAATGGAGTCAATACTAATAGCTAACATAAATCTCAAAACACCAAGCCATGGAATAAGCATCCAAAGCAAGATAGCAGCTACAAAAAATCCCACAAAAAAGACTACTAGATCTCATATCCTCCATGGCTCCACCACCACCAAAAAAATAACAAATAAAACCACCCAGGTCAACAGCCATGAGCCAACAGGATGAGTAGAAGAAGCCAAAGCTAAGAGCAGATCAGCAGATCAGAACCCCAAAATTCAGCCAACACAGCCACCCAGCCAACACATCCACCCAACCAAAATAGCCAACACAGCCAAAATAGCCAACCAAGTGAACCAACATAGCCAAAATAGCCAACACAGAATAATAGAACAAAGCCATACACAATCCACACTGGAGATCTCCAAAATAACCAACGCAGCCAAAAGGAACAAGGTTAGAGCCTAGAGGCAAACAAAAACCCTTCAAATTCCCAAAGAGGATAGAGCAGACTATCACTACAAAAGAGAAAAATGCAAAGACAACAAACAACCATGTAAGAATGTAGAAATCTCCAAGCCAAACCAGGAAAAGAGAATAACAACCACCAAAAAATCCAATTCAAAAAAGGCCACCAAAAATAGCAACAACCAATAGAACCAACCATATGCGTAAAATCCAATTCAAAAAGGACACAACAAGATAAAACCATGACAAAGACAAATTTTTTGACAACTCTTGAGTTGATATAAGTCTAATTAAGACAACCACATATGATCGAAAGATAGGATACCTGCATGGTTGGCTCCACATAATCTTGAATGAAACTTGGCTAAAGCATTTACTATAATATTCTCTCCTCAAGAAATCTTATAAATGGTAACCTCTACGACTTGTGTCCTCAAAACCGAGTTGAGTTCTTTATTTTAGTTACTAACTAAGCAAGCAAAATGCCAAAATAAGACTTGACATGTAAGAATGTAGAATGCATCAGTGCATAAAATATAGTAAGAATGTAAGTATGTAACTATGTAAGATGACAAGATGAAGCAAATAGGTTTGTAAAGTCAAAATAAAATTTCAAACCAAAATTTTTATATTCTAATATTGCATGCATCATAGATAAAATATAGTAAGAATGTAAGATAAAGCAATATGTTTGTAATGTCAAACCAAAATTTAAATCTAGATAAAACTTACAGATCAAGTAATATACTAATATGTCACCCCAAACAATGAAATGGCCTCAAAGTTAGATCATCGACCAAATCATTCCACTATTAATATAAAAAATCAATCACCAAAGCCTCCATTAATCAATCTCAGTTCAATTTTATCATTGGGCATCATATCGCCATCTGCCACTAACATAAAATATTAAAGCACAAAAGCAGCAAAAAATATAATGTGATGCTACATAGCCTACATTGCTGAAAGAAAATAGTCTCCAAAATATATACAAAATGTATAGTCACATAAAAATGATAAAATAGTCTCGATAGAAAAGTCTCCAAAAATAAAGAGAGCATAAGGAAATGATATCACCGATTTTCATTCCGTGATAAGCTTTCGGTACATTTATAACCAAGTTCTCTTCCACAAGAACATCAAACCGAAATTGCAATAGATAAAAAATGAAACTCATATATGAATAAGAGAGAATTGTACTATAAAATAAAAAGTAAGATAATATTACCAATGGATCTTTTGATGATTTATATGCTGAATCCGCTTCCACTACACACTAAAGCATCTAATGTTCTTGGTGAAATTGAACTTCTATAATCGCTAGTTCACACCACCAAAGACTAAAAGCTAATTGTAAGCAGGTTATGGGATGGTAAAAATATCTTTGGCCATCTTTGAGAGAGTCTTATATTTCATAGCAGACATTTTCCACCATTCCAAAATGTCAAATTAATCGCATTTCACACATGCTTCATCAAGGTATATCTCCGTGATCGACTTCTATGGTACTAAGAGGCCAGAATCTATGAAGTCATACAAACCCGAAAATCATCATGTGAAGCATTACCACCTTCAATTGTGTTTCTTTGATTGAGAGGTGGATGCTTGAGTTTCTTTGCGTAGTCGATATCAACAGAGTAATAAGAGAGTATAGCTCAAAAGTTTTTATTTTACAGTGCCCTTCTTCTCATTCATAATGTCAACATCATATATTTGTGGGTAGTAATAATTGATAGCAAAAAGTTTTATTCTAGGATCTAAAATGCAAGCAATCAAAAATAACAATGAACACTTTGTCCAGTACTTATCAAATTTAGTCTTCATGCTACTTGCCATGTTTGAAATAAAAACAGTACTAGATAAGCATTCTCGATTCAATATTCTCTTGATCAGAACTAGATTGAGAAGCAATCTATTCATTGTAGGATAGGATGAACTTGAAAAAATTTCGCGAATGAAAAAATCAAGCAACTCTTACTTTCTCAAAATTAACCCAATCTTCTTGAGAGGGCAACCGCATATAATTCAGATCACGCAAAGCATATTCAGGAAATACATTCTTATAATAAAAAAGCAGACTTTAACATCTTGTATGTGGAGTTCCAGCGAGTTGGCATATCAATGCAAAGTGCATTTGATGTGGATAAGTCAATCTGCCTTGCTATCTCTCCAAATTTATGTAGCGACTGGAGATCTTTTATAAATAAAATAACTATCTCTTACCCTTTCAATTATTGAACGATTTCTTTCACCCATCCCGCACCATTAAGTTTAAAATATGAGCATCGAACATGAAAGAAATCACCCATCAATAGAAAACCGATCTTCTAATGAATAAAGCTTTCGATTTCTGCTACATCATTAGATGATGCATTGTCCAAAGTTATGGTACTAACTTTGTTTTGTAGACCCCATTGCAACAAACTTTCAGAAATTACCTCAGAAATCATAGCCCCACTATGAGGAGGATCCAAATCAGTAAAACTAATTATCCTAGATTATAATTTCCAATAAGAACTAATGTAATGCACAGTAAGACACATATAACCAATGGTTTGATTTGATGTCATACTAAGAATCAAACTCTCTCAACAACTTTCAAACTTTTTTTCAACTTATCTTTTCAACTTCATAAACTTTTATACACTTCTCTTTGATGCCAAATCTTGAAATTTTATGATAATTTGGATTCATCGATTTCTAATATTGAACCATAAATGTTCAACTATCATAAATGGATATTCATGAACAATAATCATCTTAGCCACAATATTCTTTATTCTAGAATGATCATGTATCGAAACACATAAACTAGATATTGAACCGGTTTCCTCTAAATCCTCTCTTGGATTAAATAGTTTTGCTTCTTTCCTTTATTATCAACCTTGCTATAGTGATTTGATTTGAAGTGTCTACTTAAGCGAGATGTGGTTCCAGCTTTTTTGTTTCACATATGATTTGACACAATAATTACATTTAAACCGCACCATTTTTCTTTTCTATTACGATAATTTCAAGTGTTGCCAAACTTGATCGTTGTCTTTACCCTTGATCTTAACGGTGGCTATTTCACCCACACTCTCATTTTGAGTTGTTGCATTATCATCAATAGGTAGGCTTGATTCACTTGATCGATAGATTTACTTTGAGAAGGACTTGCCATTGTGTCTATAAGAAATGAAACAAAAGCGATGCATAGAATCACTCAAAAGCATAAATACCTGATCAATAACTATTAATTTGAACAACAAATCATGATGAACCAATTAACTAAAGACTAGATTAGAAGAAAGATCAAAACCAACCAAGAAATCTGCTTAAAGACTGGATTATACATAAAAGATCCCCATATATTAATAACCAAGAAATCTGCATCTATCAACATCTACCAACAGTCAACAGAACAACCAAACAAAGGCATGTGAACATCATAACATGTCCCATGAATGCACAACAGCATCAGAAACAAGTAAACAACCTTTATAGCACCAAATAACCTCCAACAGGCATGAGGCAATAGCAATCAGCAAAGTCAAGTACCAACTAGCCAGTCGGCAGAGGCACAACATTCAACAGAGGCAGAGACGCGGCCCGCAGTAGTGAAACAAATACAATTAGGAAATGAAACAATGACCAATGGGGAAGTATTTCTAATCAGAATTACAAAGTTTCAGAACCCAGAAGGCAGAGGCAGAGCCGCAGTAGTGAGTAGTCAGAGGGCAAATAGAAGTTACAAAACAGGTAATGAGATCAAAAAATAACATCATCCGCAACTGCAAGTTTGCAACTGCCACAACATTCAACAAGTAACAATCGTTACAAACCCACACGGCTAATCTAGACGGGCCAGAACCAAAACAACCCCAACATGCTAACCTAAAATAGTGAAATAACAGAGACAATTAAAACCCCGTAAATTGCAAGTACCCCAACCGCAAAAACATAGATACACATGAATGATTAAAGAACCGAAACATCCCCAAATCAACTGCACCAGAAATATCCGCAAATCCAATAGAACCTCAAATAATGGAATAAGTAAACAATTGAAATAACCAACATCATGATTCCATGAAATACTAATCGAAATGAAAGAATCATAAAGTATTTCTGGAGCAAGGAAGCAAACCAAGCACATCCAGTGATACAGACCAATTAATCGAAATCGAAGCAAACCAAGCACTCACTGATCGACGGTCGACGATATCTGAAGCGACGCGGCACGCCGCAGTCAGAAACTAGGGCACGGCACAGAGAAGTGAGAGCGGGAGAACAGGAGAAGTGGAGAAGGAGAACTGAGAAGTGAGAAGTGAGAAGTGTCGCGGGTCGGGGCCCTCGGGGGGTCGAGTCGACGTATTAGAATAGGGATTTTAGGGAATTAATCTCGCCCGTCGAATTAATCGGACGGCTCTCGCTGAGCTTGCGCGCCTGCTCGCTTCAATCAGCAGCTCATGAGGCCCGCGAAGCGAAGCTATGGGTTCGTCAAGTCGGCTCGAAATAAATTGAGCCACATTGCTCAAAATCGCTGCTTTGCTTGAGTCGATCTCGATTCGAGCCCAGGTTCGAGTCAACTTTCGAGCGAGCCACGATCTTCGAGCTAATTTCTTTGCCCTACTCACCTCTGGTTTTAGCCAGCACTATAAGAGAGCTGGTATCATCTAAACTTAAAAGGTGGAAATTGAAGAGCTCGTGGCCTACTCAGGTTCGATCTCTGATAGCTAGTTGGCAATGGGTGACTGGTACGGCTGATGGTTCATAATTCTTCTCATTTACTGATTTGCTGGGACCTGGAGACCTGGGTTCTTTGTTCTTCGCAGCCTGGTCTTGATTCCTCTATTTTGTTTTTTCGTTCTTATTTTATTTCGGACAATGATGAGATTGTAGCTGCAGTCGGCTTAATCCAATTTGATTTCCTGTGAGCATTGTTGGCCAGCTTCCTTCTTGGATGACTCCTGCAACCTGGATCCTGGTCTGGTTCTTATCACGATACTTTTAGCTGCTCATCCTTTTTTGGAGTTTTTCTCCAGTGACTCCACTGGATGGCAGGCTGTCAACCGTTGGAAGCCGGTTAATTTTTGGATGCTGATATTTTCTACCTCTGGCCAGCTTTCCTTCTTTAAGGAGTTTTGAGTTCTGAGTCCGATTAGTTTTTTTTGTCTTTCATTTTTACTTTCTATTTTCTATCATTCTCACTTTAGGTGGTCTAATAGCCCTGAGCTCTCTCAGCTCGTTTTTCTTGGAATGAATTGAGCTGCGCTCTTAATTTCCCAAAAAAAAAAAAAAAATCCTCACTCTACACTTGAGGCTACACAATTTTTGTGGTGTTGCCTGCCGTTTTAAAATAACCCGAAAAGACCAAACAGAACCCTAATAAGGCCAAACAAATGTACTGAAGAAGTTTTGCTGATGACCACACAAAACGAGCTTCCATTCGAAAAAGTTAAAAGAAGAGTTCTGTAATTTATGTAAGAACTTCGGTGGATGTGCACCGAATTAATAGAATCTTAGCCCTTATAAGGAAAGGTAAGGAAAGAAACTATTCTGCAGAAAAAAAAAATCATTATATGTGTAGTTTTAGCAGAGTTTATTTTTGAGAGAGATTCTTTTTTGAAGCTCAAGGTGTGTTTGAGGCTATCCTCGTGATGCAATGCGAAAATGTACAATTCTTATTTAGAAATTGTGTTTTTGCTAAATTTTGGAGAATCTATGATATAAAAGTTACATTTTTTAACATGATCTGCAGAAAGAGATAGTTATCAGAAAGCTTTGATATTATTATTTTATAAATAAAAATATATATAATAGTAATCATAATTGTTTTAGACAACAGCTTCTTCTATAGCAGTTTCGTCACTGTATTTTCAAACCAATGAAACTGACTCAAATAGACTCTTAATAATAATTGGACTAGAAATTAGTAATTAATAATTAATATGATTGTCAAAAAAAAGCTCACACAGACGCAATGTATTCGTCAATAGCTCGTTGCTCATTAACTAAATGGAATATAACAAATATTTTAAACTCGATTTATAAACGAGCCAAACATGAAAAATCCTTTGTTTGATCGTTTTCGGCTCGATTTAATTTGAAATAAAAAATTATATATTATTATTATTATTATTATTATTATATTATTAGCATTATTATTATTATTATTATTATTATTATTATTATTATTATTATTATTATTATCATTATGCCAAAATAAGCTGCGAAGAGAACAAAGTTTTAGTAAAGTGCTTTAAAAGAGTCATGAGTCATTAGAGATTAGAATATGGAGTGCAAACCCGAAAGTTGATTTAAGGAGTGATCTCACTAAAATAAAAATTAAAAAAAAGGAACGGTGAAAATTAATCTAAATGACTATTATTAGTCTCAGCATTCTGTGAATCCAATCACTTAATGCGACTCTGGCTACCGAGCTTTTAATTGACTATTACAAAGAGTAGTTATAACCTATTAAGTGTGGTGAATGAATGCAAAGAACAAATTTCTTTAGAGCCCTTCTCAAAGAGAGAATATTACCTGTAAACTTCTCGTGCGTTCTCCAATCAAAATATGACACGATTGAAAGTGTATTTTTTTATGATAAGTTAAATTTATTGTATTTTAATAATATTTATTATAGAATATGAGTATACTGTGAGTACATAGAGTACACTCTCAATATAATCAAGGTACTCTGAATTAAATAACTAAATCATAAGTTAAATATACACAAAATATCATTTTAATAACTCAAACCTATTTAATAACAAATTTTATGTACAGAGTACACGCCCGGTGTACTTCATGTATTCAATATAAACTCATGTTATACTGCATTTAAGATATTATAAATACTTTAAAATATTAGTAACAGAAAATAAAATAAAATGTACTCACTCTAAAGTTTATTTTTTATGAAATCTATATGCATGCTAATTCACGCTTTTTTTTCTTCTCAAATGGCTAAAGCGCCACTGTTGACGGAGCTTGAAGCCCATGTCTTGATAAAGAACCTCATAGAGCCATGAATGACAGAAGTGAAAGGTATCATTATAGAGGGAGATAATGTGAATGTTAACAATTTCCTCCAACAACGCAAGGTTAGATGTACATGGACCACTGGACCTCAAGACAGATCGAAACTTGCTTTTCTTTCAGAATTCAGAAAGGTTCTTTTTCATTTTGTTCATAGAGAGCTTAACAAAGTAGCTCATTTTTATACAGCCACAGCTTTACATTGTAATTTTGTATAGAAATATAGAGATTGTGACCCCTCTTTTCTTTAACTTGTGAAGGAAGATAGAGATCATATTGTATACATTTTAGAGTAGGTGATGGGTCATCGGCAATGGAACCAATCGATCAAGATAGAGCTGGAAGATAGGAAAATGAGAGGAGTTGAGGAGATTTTGATGCTATTCGAGAAAGCCGCCTGAAAGAAGTGATGCTGACTGGAATGTCGGAGGGAGACGATCGAAGGCGGCCAAAGAGATGCCATAGCAAATTGTCCGCATGGGAGCCAATGGTTGGTGATTCAGAACCAACTTGCAAAAGCTAGAGTTTCCACTATAAGGTGGAAGTCTGACAGAGAGATGCTCGTTCAAACTCAATCTCATTCATCAACATCTTGTTTAAGCTCGGCCCAAGCTTGATTTAAGCTCTATTCATATTAAGATTATCGAGACCGTTAGCGAAGAACTCATTTAACGAAATAAATGAGCTTTTGTCAAGCCTTAATTGAGCTTATTCATAAGCAAATTATTAGAAAATATAAATGAGTTGTACGAAATAATATTTGTAGAGAGCTAAAAGAAAAAAATTTAAACGTGATGTTCACAAATGAGATTTAATCAAACTTTAATCGAACTATAATCAAACTTTACAACAAACTTGTTCAATAGCTTCAAACATTATTTCTCATGAACATAAATCAATTAAAAAACAAACTATTCAAATTTGTTCATTTTGCAACCAAGTATTACAAAAGTGCACAAGTCACTTTATTAGTTAATCAAACAATCACAAGCTCTAATCGAGCTAAGCCACAAATAGTTTGTTCGGACACTTAGTTTCATTTGCAGGTCTACCAAGAGCAATTAGAGAGAATATGTTAACTAGAACCATCTGAATGTTAAACAACAAACTAGGATTGATTCCATTCATAAAAGCAAAGAAGATAACATTACAAGATAAGCGCTGAGCAAAAAAGTGGCTCAATTTCTAACCTAATCACACAGAAAAACAATACATTGTTGACTACACGATGCTAAGTGAAAGCCAAACTTTGCCACATAAAATGATCACCTGCTTCCTCTTAAAGGAAGAGCAACTTAGCTTCAAAAGAATGCTCTACTGCCATAGAAAACTCTACCGCTCCCATTCTTTGATACCTGCAACTTCTTGGCTGAGACACCACTGCCATTTTCCATGCTACTGCTGTTCTCGATATCCATTGGAAGCTTCATATTAGCCAATGACTCGGTGAACTGCTGCATGCTTTTCATGTACATATCAATTATCTCCTGCTGCACCACCGGCTGCTCCGGTTCGATATTAACTTCGATGAGTGGCTTCACATATGACGTCTCTGGCGTACAAGTAGAGAAGCTTTACCACCCTCAGCAGCTTCTGTGTCTTTACTTGACTGTAAGTCTGATACATTGTTTTGTGATGGCTCAGCAATAGCTTCAGAGGTTGCAGGAACCATCACAGAAGACAAATCACTTGAAACACAACTCGAAGGAGTATCATCCGTAAGAAGCTCGGCGCAATCATGGTTTTTTTCGGCCGAGAAGCTCTCAACTATCTTGACACCAGCATCATTATCAGGACAATCGTCGCCGTTCTGAGAATCCAAACATGGAATCCCATAATACTCTGAAACCATCATCTTATTTTCATTCACAACCTTCAAATCAGGGAACTCTATCTTGCCATACTCACAAGGAAAAGAATCATCAGTTACTGAATCCTTCAATCCATCATCTTCTATTGCTGATGCTACAGGTTCCTCAATGACCATAACATCCGGTGATGAGCCGGTGTAAGATTGACAACTGAACAAAGCCTGAAGGAGAATGAAAAGATCAGTTGAAGATAGTGAGAATTCCTGAGCCAACTTGCCGTTGCCTATGACGATTTCAGTGAGGGGCACGAGAACGAGAAGCTGATCACCGAGATAATTCTTGGCCCTGCTTAGCATCCATATCTCACATTTGAGTGATGAGTCGATAGTTTGAACATTCAGCCTTGCACTCTCCTCGAAGATTGGATTCCTGCCACCATTGATTATCTTGGTAGAGATGGCGGATTCAGGGTTACTAGTGAGGTAGAGCTTAGCATAAACATCCTGCTTGTGGTAGATACATATGTTTTGAATGTCTCTGGCTTGGTGGATGAAGATTTCGAGAGAGCCGATGAATCCATTGGGATTATCTACAAGTTGCTGGGAGTTCGGAGTGAGCTCAGAAACTGAATTTGGCCTTTCAGAGCTGCATCGAAAAGGCTCATTCACCAAATTGTCCAGTTCGGCTATGGAAGTGGAAGATATGGAAGAGATGAGTGTTTGGGAGAAGGGTTTGCAGGAATCCATGAATGAGCAGAAGCTGGCGTTCCTTTATAGTCAAAACAATGAAGCTGAGATTCAAGTTGGGATTTATTTTTCTTCAAGCTAAGTAAAACCTAATTTCTTAGGTCCCAACAAATGAACTAGCAAAATTTCGTAGAGATCTGAATGACGAAAAGAATCAAATGGTAACACTCCCGCAGCACAACATACAAACTTAACACAAAAAAGATAAACCCTAAAAGTTTGATTCTTACCTTTAAAACCTCAATCTTCAAGTTCAACTATAGAGAGAGAAACCCCAAGCACCAAGGATCAATTCAGAACAAATCAGGATAAAAAGGGACCTACAATCCCACCAAAGAACCCTAGAAAACCAGGAGGAAGACAATGAAGCTCTAAACAAAACCAGGAACCTTCAAGATCACAAGAACCTTGATGGTAATATGAGTATTTCTAACAAAAACGAACCCAAAAAAAAACCCCGGTAAACTGGACAAAAATCAAATAAAAATTAAACCTTTTCCCGAGAAAAGAGTTTTACCGGAATCGTAGAAGTAGAGCGGATGACTGTGGTCTCTCTCTACTGCAGTCTCTCTTTGTCTCACAGAACAAAAAACCGCCGAGCCCAGAGCCAAATAACCATTAAATAACGAGAAAAAGTGCTAAATTGATGAAGTTGGTCGCTGCTTTCAAGCGATTTCAGCGGAGACGTTGAAAAGAGAAGCCTGAAGCGGCCACGCGTGACTCGAGAATAATATTCTCTCTCTCTCTCTCTCTCTGTAGATAAGATAAGACTTACGAAGACAGAACAAATTGGAATAATCTGGAAAGAGGATCGCGCTTTATTGGGGCAAATTATTAGGTGCCGACCAATTGAAATTTTTGACTACCAAACTACCAAAATATAAATGTCTGTTAAACAAAGCTGACTTGTCTGAGGATTATTAATAATATATAAAATATCCCATGCTTCCGGACATCTATAGAGTGGGAAATTAGCCGGAAGAACAGAGCGAAACTAATTTATTATTTCAGAATGAGCAAAATTTTAAATATTTAAATAATATAATAATTAGATAAATAAATAATACTTAAAATTAATATTTAAAAAAAAATAAATAATTAATAAAATAATATCACTAAATTTATAAGAAAAAAAATATATGTGAGCAAAATTATTAAATTTATGGATTTTTATTTTAATTAATTATGTAGTCATTTGAGAGTATTAGGTTAAATTGATTTTTATTAAGAGGGGTTGATTGCATAAAATATAAATTGAGGATGAGCAAAAGGTTAAAAAATATTTTTTTTAAAGAGAAAAAAATAATTTGAGAGTGGGTATTTGCCCACCCTCAACTCAAGGTAGGTCCTACAAGATCATTGCTCAAAATCGACTGAATTTGAATCAGATCGAAATAAGCAACGATAACTTTCGAGCCAAAATTTTGGCTCGAAATTATTTGACTGAAGTTCGATCCACAGCGGCTCAGTCGCGACTCACGATTGGATCGAAATGATTGTCATTTACCAGCGGCCCATTTGTGAAACTTATACTTACCCAAATGCTAATTGTCGTCGATCAGGGATCGAAGCAACGGAAGATGAATTTCCTTTCTCTAATATCTACCTCCGGGTCCTCGATAGACGCTCGACTCGACTCTTCGCCTTCTTCTTCTATTCTTCGGCTTTCCAGCTTCTCCGCATGCAAATTTTTTTTCGAAAGTCGACGGTCGCCACGATCTCATCGACTGACTTTGATCTATTGGGTTGTAGTGTATGAACATTGAGGTGTTTCTTTGTCACTATCATCTTCATTCGACGTAGCTTGTTCGATCTACTTTTGCTCTTTTTGCTCTAGAATTACTCAAGTACACAATAAACTACCTACTTGTTTCATTTCCTATTTCTATAAGTATTTCATGCTATGATTATGAGCCTATGAGATGTCAGTTCTTTCAATTATTTCCATTATTCCATACTCGAGCTTTTCTAAACTTCAGAGGTTTAGGTTCTTCAATTATTTGAGTTCAGAGATTTCCTTAAGTTGCTTTTGGTTTTATTACCTAACTAAGTGTCCAAGCTCAAGACGATTTGATGCACATCTCTGTTTTATTGCGGATGAAGTTATATATATATTTTATATGTTACCTGCTAGCCTTCTCGTGGTTCTCGAATGTTCTACACTTCTACAGTTCTACACTTCTACTTGGAATATGTTATGCAATTAAGGACGGGCCTGACGGCTTTGTCTTGACTGTGCCGTCCTAAACCTATGGAAAATTGTTTTAATGTGCAGTGAGAAATGTATAATGTGATACTGATGGTGGTTAGTAGAAGTCATTTGATTCTTGTAATAAGTGGATTGGAGAGAGCCGACTAGAACCTTCATTTACCTATTTTGTTCTCTTTAGGTCTCTTATGGAAATAATAGAAAAAATATTAGTTCATTTATGAATTAGCGTGAATCACATCATAACTTTTATGTGAATTGTGGTTTTCCATAATTATTATTCCTTCTCTGAAGTCGAATATTTCTAGCTACCAAGCATTTTCTATAGAGAGCTTGCTTCCTTTCATCTCTTAACTCCTGTATAATGTTAGTGATTTTGACTATTTTAACCATGTACACTCTTAAATTTCTATCTTCCATCATTGGTAAATTCATTATTGTTCTAAATTAACAAATATTTTTACCAAAACCAATTTTTAAATTTAATCTCATTGTTTATGGTGAATTCATAGAAGTGAGCCATGACTGAAAAGGTGAAAATTCTAGACTCATTATGCATTGCATATTTTAAGAAATTATTTAATGCAAATAAACATACCTATCTCTATGTCCAGATAATATGATGAGATACAACTTTGTGGCACTTAGGTCACATTATATGTTATTTGCACTTAGTAATTTCTCTTACATTTAACAACGAAGCACACAAAATTTTCTTTTTTAAATCAATTGCATTAGTGTGATTCATGAGGTTGCCCTTTAGACTGAACACAAATATAGATTGTATCATGCAGAATGTATATGATGCATCTTTTATCATTTCATCAAAGTCCATCATCCACATTGGAGCAAACAAGCTTGTTCATACTTCAATGGTGGATCAAACATATTCTACTTTCTTCATTTTTCAAGCTGAATGATGCCATTTTACTACTAACAAATTAAAAAAATGTTATTTCTTCATTTCAAAAAGATACTTCACAGATCAAAATATTTCTGATTACATCCTCCAACTCATATGCTCAACACCTTTCCTCATAATAAGCAACTTGTTTTCTCATTTGCTTTGTGGAAGCTGGAAGGCTAAACATGGTTACCTTGTTTCGGGTTGCATGAGATTACTATGCAGTAAATTATGTGTATTCTTTATCTATTGATATCTTGAGATTTTTATTTAAATTTATGATGTAATTTCTCATAGACATAATAACAAATCCTTCTCAAAGCAAATCTAATAATTGTTCAAGTCATCCTATTGATGATAATGCAACAACTCCAAATGAGAGTGTGAGTGAAATAGCTTCTACTGATAAGAACAAGGGTAAAAGACAACGATCTGAAGTTTGGCAACACTTCACTGAAATTACTATAACAGAAAAGAGAAAATTGACACAAAAGTTTAAATGTAATCTCAACTAAATAGACACTTCAAGATGAATCACTATAAGAAGATTGATAATAAATGAAAGAAGCAAAAACTATTTTATCCAGTAGCAGAGGATTTGGAGGAAACTGATTCAATATCTACTTGGTGTGTTTCATCTGCTTATGATCATTCAAGAATAAAAAATATTGTGGCTAAGATGATCATTGTTCATTAATATCCCTTCATGGTAGTTGAACATTTATGGTTCAATATCTTGATGAAATCAATGAATCCAAATTATCATAAAATTTCAAGATTTGACATCAAGGAAGAAAGTATGAAAGTGCATGAAATTGAAAAAGACAAATTGAAAATGGAGAGAGTTTCGATTACTAGTGATTGATGGACATCAAATCAAACTATTGGTTATATGTGTCTAACTGTGCATTACATTAGTTCTGATTGGAAATTACAGTCAAGGATAATTAGTTTTATTGATTTAGATCCTCCTCATAGTGGGGCTGTGATTTCTGAGGCAATTTCTGAAAGTTTGTTGCAATGAGGTCTACAGAATAAAATAAGTATCATCACTTTGGACAATACATCATCAAATGACGTAGCAGCTAGAAATTTGAAAGCATTGTTCACTAGAAGATCCATATTTTAAATGATGGGAGATTTCTTTCATGTTGGTTGAGCCGCTCATATTTTAAACTTAATGGTGCGGGATAGATTGAAAGAGATGAGTAGAATAATTGAAAGGGTAAGAGAATCTATCTTATTTATAAAATGATCTCCAATTAGTTTACATAAATTGGAGAGATTGCAAGGCATATTGGCTTATCCACAACAAATGTACTTTGCATTGATGTGCCTACACGTCTGAATTCCACATACAAGATGTTAGAGTATGCTTTTTATTATAAGAATGTATTTCCTGAATATGCTTTACGTGATCTCAATTATATATGGCTGCCTTCTCAAGAAGATTGGATTAACTTTGAGAAAGTAAGAGAACTGCTTCAAATTTTTCATCAAATAATTGAAATTTTTTTAGGTTCAACCTATCCTACTGCAAACAGATTGCTTCCCAATCTAGTTCCAATCAAGAAAATATTGGATCGACAATGCTTATCTATTACTCTTTTCATTTCAAACATGACAAGTAGCATGAAGGTTAAATTTGATAAGTATTGGACAGAGTGTTCAATGTTATTTTCGATTGCTTGTATTTTAGATCCTAGAATGAAACTATTTGCCATCAATTATTACTATCCACAAATATATAATGTTGACATTATGATTAAGAAAAAGGACAATGTTAAACAAAACTTTTTGAGCTATACTCTTATTATACTGTTGATATGCAGCCTAAGGGCAAAGAAATTACTGGAGCAACCATCTCTCAAATTGAAATAATCACAACTTAAGGTGGTAATATTTCACATAATGATCTGGCTGCTTTATATGATTTTATAGATTCTACTGGCGTTTTAGTTTCACAAAAGTCTGATTTGGAGATATACCTAGATGAAGCTTGTGTGAAATGCCCAGATTGAGAATTTGATATTTTGGAATGGTAAAAAATGCCCGCCATGAAATACAAGACTCTCTCAAAGATGACCAAATATATTTTTACCATCCTAGTAACAACTGTTATTTTTGAATCAGCTTTTAGTGTAGGGGGTCGTGTGCTTAGTGATTATAGAAGTTCAATTTCACTAAGAACATTAGATGCTTTAGTATATAGTGAAAACTGGATTCGGGCTGTATATAAATCATCAAAAGATCCATTGGTAATATTTACTTACTTTTTTATTTTATAATACAATTTGCTTATATTCAAATATGAGTTTCATTTCTTCTATTGCAATTTCAGTTTGATATTCTTGTAGAAGAGAACTTACTTATAAGTGTACCTGAAAGCTTATCTACGGAATCACAAATATAAAAATCAGGTGATATCATTTCAATTATGCTCTACATTTTTCCTTTTTGCATATTTTTATTTTCAGTGAATGTTTTGTGAGACTCCAAAAACTTGCACAATCTAATTGGATAAGTAGTTTGGTCATGTTATGTGAGAGTCTGTGACATTTATTATGGGCTAAATAGCATTTTATTATATATTTTCTGCTTCTGTGTTGTAATATTTTATGTTCGTGGCGAATTACGATATGATGTCCAATGATAAAATTAAACTGAGATGGCCTAATGGAGGCTTTGGTGGTTGATTTTTTATATTTCTAGTAGAATGACTTGGTCAATGAACTAAATTTGAGACCATTTAATCATTTGAGGTGACATACTTGATACTGTCTTTAAATCTTATGTATTTAAATTGTGGTAAAATTTTAGTTTAGCTTTACAAACATATTGCTTCATCTACATTCTTACTACATTTTATCTACTGATGCATGTTGTGTTAGAATTTGAAAATATGAATTGTTATATCTGAAGTCCTATAATTTTATTGTTTGGAATGATGTTATATTGTTTTATCAATAAGTCTAAAGTAAAAAGGCTATGGAACTATGTAAGGCTTTTGGACTTTGTTAGATGCTATTTTGATGATTGTTATATCTGAAGTCTTATTTTTCTTAATTTGTTTACCACTCTTAGTCAGACAAATTTATTTAATGTCCACCCTAAAAATTATCCAATCATCTCAGTTTTTTGAGGGCACAAAAATCTATTACTTTTCTTTATTATTTTGGTTTTCAATTCTCCATTCTTTCCCCAACAGGGAATTCCAATTTGGCTATTTGGACTTTGGGTTGAGGTAATTTATTTTTTTCTTGAATTTCTATATATATTGTGGATTAATGGATTACATATATTGTGGTAATCATAAATAAACCTATTTCTCACTAATTTTTTTCTTATTTGTAAACACATATTTCTATTCTATTTCTCACAGATTTTTGTTTTGGGTTCTAATTATGAACCCGTGGACCCGTGGTCGACCTAAAGTGGGGTTATCATGAAGAATTTTAGATTTTCTAATTTTGGACAATGATGAGAAGAGATTCTATTGTAATTTGAGCTAACTCAATTATTTTGCTTCATTATTGATGGCTCTCAAGCCTCTCATTGAATGGTCAGGCAACCTAGAGCCTTTATTCTGAGTCTCCTATATTAATACATGATGTTTCTTATTTGTGAGATTTTGTAACTTTTGTTAGAGATTTGTTTGTCTATTTTTAGGGCTCTAATGGATGGCTTTGACAACCTCGAGGTTGGAGCCTACAATTATTGAAGTGAAGTATACAAATTACAAATTGCTGCTAATTGCTAATGCTTGAAGATGGATATTATTTTCTCTGACTCTCAGTCCCACAAACAAAAGATAATTTAATATTTTTGTTATTTTTTATTTATTTTAAATGTTATGTCAATTGCATTTTTTTATATTCTTTTTTATTAATGTTAGATGATTAAATATGAAATATCGAATGTATAACATTAGACCGAATTGTATAAACTTTATATTTATAAGCACTATTTAGTTGTAATGTGAAATTATAATTTGTTATTCAAAATTTTATTTTTCAAGTCAACTGTGTAACTTATAGTTGTTTTATGTTTACATTATATTATTTACATATTCAAAAAATTTATGAACCCTTAATTGAAATTGATTTTCAAGCCAATCGAGCCAGCTCGTTTGGATTTCGAGCCGGATCGAGCTTGATCTAGAATCGATTTGAGCCAGCTCGAAATTGAAATCCTCGAGCCATGACTCGATTTCGAGCCGAAATAGATTTTTTCCAGCTGATTTCAAACCGACTCTAGTTCGGCTCGAAATCGGATCGTACACACCCCTAGACATGTAGGGGTAAATATTTAATATCATATAAATATAAAACCTAATTTTAATTTTAATTTATGAAAAGTTAATGACAAATTTTCTTTTAATATAATTTATAAAATATAATTAGAGATATTACATTGTAAATGATTTATAGATTTACAAAAAATATTATTATATAGATAGAAATATTTAAGAAAATATCAACGGTACATTGTTGTTAACAAGTTTCAAATAATACATTATATAAGTTTATTTTGACAAAATAAGTTAGAATAAAACATGGTATATATGCATTTACATGATTATATGGATAATGGATTTATGTAAAAATATTTGTAAGTAATTATGCATAACTTTCAAATTGGTTTTAAAGATTTTACAAAATTTTATACAACATAAAAACTATGAAACTTAATAAAAATAATAATTTACACAATTGTGTACAATGCTTAATTTCATGTATGTTGCATGCCAGAAAACTTGTAGTGGTTAAATAAAATTTTACATTTTAGCTTGTAAGGAATTCTATCACACATACACAGTTGAAAAGAAAAAAAACTTCAAAATTTTTATGTGAAAAAATCCCAGAAAGAATGGAAAAAATCACGGGACGCCTAGCCCATTAAAACTGCTCCACTATATATCTGCTTTGGAGTACAAAATTTATATCTTCCCGACAACGGGATTACAAGATTATATGTAGGAAATCCTGATAATGATAATTCTAGAATCAGGTTACAACAAATTTATGCGACAGTTTATCAGAATGATTGTTGGTGGACGATAATAATAAATGGCAAGAATGCTAAAGAGGATAATGAACTTTGAACTTCTAGCTCTCTCTCAGCTTTCTCCCAAGTTCACTTCTAGCTCTTCACCCCTTTCATGACAAGAATGAGGTCCTATTTATAGGATTTTGAGAGAGCATTTTGGTCATTGTTGCAAAAATCTCAAAACACTAATCGGAATGTGTATATCGATTCATTTGATCATAGATAATTTTTTTTGTGATTTAACTATTCAAAAGATCTTCGATTTGAGTGATCTTAAGCTCCTTGGATTCATCTCGTCGAGCTGCTCGATTCGACTATAAGCACGTCAAATTTGGAAGTCATTTAATCATCCAGTCAATATTTCAAAGTTTTCATAATTTAACTATTCAAAAGATCTTCGATTTGAGTGATCTTAAGCTCCTTGATTCATCTTGTCATGATGACTATAAAGACGCCAAATTAAGTCATTTAATCATCCAGATTTCAAAGTTTCATATATATTTTTTAATTCTCATTTGGCCGATTTAATCCGATTCTAAGATTTTTAACTCATTTATCGAGTCATTTAATTTGACAGATACATGCTTTAACTTCGTGATTTATATAAATTTAGAGGAATATCATTTGCCTCTTATTTTTGGATGATAAAATTTATTTCATCTAAAAATATATTGTATTTTAAAAATAAAATTACTTTAGCTAAAAATTATTAGAATTTATTATTAGGATTTTTAATTATATTTATTTGTGTTATATGTATTAATTTTTATTTGATTTTATTAATTATTAATATTTATTATATATATATATAAAGTAATAATTTTATAAATACATAAAACTTATTTTAATAAATTTTTTTTTATCGATGGCATTTGATTTGAAAGAGAGGGTGTCGGGCCCCTCGTTTTTTTTTTTTTTTTTTTTCACTCATTTTACCATGAGTTAGTGAGAGAGAGAGAGAAGAGAGGGGGACAGAAAGACAAGCGAGAGAAAGAGATGTGGAGAGAGAAAGAGAGGAATATTAAGAGTTTTTTTTTTAATTTAAAATATGAATAATTTTCTCTTCTCTTTTTTTTTAAAAAGAAGATGAAAAGTTTATGTATATATTCTTAAGAATATAAAGAGTTTTCTTTTTCTTTTATCATTATTATTATTTAAAAAAAAATAAAGAGTTTTTTTTTTTTAATTTTTTAAAGAATTTGAAGAGTCATTTTTCAAATATAAATACTCCCAAAGGATAAGGAAAAATTTGCACCTTACTTTTTTTTTTTTCTTTGAAGATCCACATAGAAATTAGCATCTTTTAATTCTCCTCGATCTATATTTCCAACTAACTTGTTAGCATATCTCAATTTAGGCTTTCATCTTTGGTAGCCTCCACTTCATTCTTGGAATCTTTCTAGGACATTGTCACTACTAAATTTCCATGGACATGCCTTTATTGGAGGAATCTATGAAGAATTTTAACTATCATTGTTGTTGAGTGTTGGACGCTTAACCTAGGAAAATGTCAATAATTTTAACTCTGATCCGAGATTATTTTGTCAAAGTGTTATTTGATGATGTTAACCTGTGTAAAATATTTTGATTCTTCTAAGATTATTTATCAGAGTTGATATGACACTTAAAATACTACTAATCAAAGCACGAATCTTGATGTCAAAAGCAAGTTGATCCTAAGTTAAAACTAGCAGAGATCAAACACTTAAAATATCATTAGAAACTTTGGGATATCAGTTAAATCCCTAAATAGCTCTTAAACATGAGTGTTTATACCAAATCAGCGTTTTGACTAGATCTAACAAGCCCAAGATCTCATAATTTTCATTTGAGCATTTAATACTTAAAATACATCAAATGAGCAAAGGAATTATTTTGAGTCCCGATGGAGAAGTGGTTCATATATTAGAAAACTCCTCATTCTAAGCAAAAGAGAGAGGTCTAAAGCTTGAAAACCCTCCAAGCATAATCGTACCACCTGACGGCCATCACTCCGCTAACCACCGCCGTCGCCGCTGTCGCCGATCGCTGATCCATCGCCATTGCTTCGTCGGTGCCACCACACCACTATCGCCAACCACCGTACTGCTAACCATATCGCTGACCACCGCCATCACTACCACCATCGTTATCATCGGCCATCGCCGCCATTTCGTTAACCACGACGACCTTCATCGCATCCCCGCTACTACCACTAGAATCTTGTAACTTAACGTGATTATATAGCTATTGTTGTCGATTCGATTTCATTCGCTCTTCATATATATATGTAATCGCATCGGAAAATTTTGTACTGAACATACACATAGTGGAAGATTTCTTGAGTATCTTTTTAAGTTTTTTCACGTAAAAATTCGGGAATTTTCTTATTAATTCCTCAAACATCTATGTGTGTGCTAGATTCCACAACAAAGCTAAGGTGCAAATTTTTATTCTATCGCAAATGGTTTTCTAGCACACAACAGTTTGACGCCGTCTGTGGGGAGAAAACCCATCAATCATAATTTTTGTGAACACCTTCATTATAACCAATAGGCGTAATACTCATAACAACGGAGCCTCCCGCTCCAGCTCCCGTCACTCTCGAAACCAGTCCTTGAACCAAGGATGCCAAGCTTCTGCCTCACTTCCCCATTATAATCGTGACCCTGTCGGTGAAGACAACAAGAATCTCTTTAGAAGATCGTGTGCATCGAATGGAAGAGTCTCAAAATGAGATGATTTGACTTTACGAGAAATATGACAGCTACTACCGCGACAAACACATCTCCCCCAAGATCGATCGTTAGCCAGGGGAGGTCAAAATGCTAATGTGGGGCCTTCTCGCCATGAGACTGAAGTTCCTCCGCTTTAGGACCGCGATGCTGATCTCCTTGACACTGCTAGTTCTACTCATCCATCACGTGCAGCTCAACCGACTGCTAATCCATCAATTATTGCTGGTAGCTTGGCACGTTCTCATCCTGTTGACCCCACTCATCATGTTATACGTGCAGAATTACGATACTTAATGCAAGACAAATTTCACCTTAAAGACATAAATCATCCTCCCCTCACTGCGGCTATGAGGAGTCCTCACCTTTAGCTGAAGCTATTCTTCAACATCCTATTCCCGTAGGTTTCAAGCTTCCGAGCATCGATTCCTATGATGGGACAACTGACTCATATGAACACATCGATCACTGCAGAACCATCATGCAAAACCGATGAGCTCCTGACACACTGCTTTGTCAAATTTTTCCAATCACCCTTAAGGGTCAGGCCCGCACTTGGTTCTACTCCCTTCTAAGAGGATCCATCCATACCTTTGACGAACTTGCCAAGATTTTTGTAGAACAGTTCATTGCAAATCGGAGAATCATAAAAGATTCCTCCCATCTCTCCGACATTCATCAAAATGAGGGTGAATTACTTAAGGAATACTTCCAGAGGTTCTCCTTAGAAGCTCACCAAATACATGGAGTAACTCAACTATTAAGATGAGTTTTCCTTGAGGCTCCGTGGGTATTTTACTCATCACTAATGCGAAACACGGTCCGCTCATATGCTGACTTGTCTCATCGTGTGGAAGCACAAATTTCTGTTGATGAGGCTATTAATGCCCATCACAAATAATTTGAACAATCTACAGAAAAATATAAGAGCACCCTAGGGAATACGGACCGATAGTCCCATCAAAAGAAGCAACAAGGCATTCATGCTCTCCCTCCATGGCCCTCACATCAACAATGTGAACCACGACCAGAAAAGGAATACACACCACAGAACATATCTCATGTTAACATCCTGATGGCTATTCGAGATGAAGAAACCATCAAGTGGCTACATCCACTGAAGCCAAATTCAAAAAATCAGGAGCAATATTATCACTTCCATCGAAGTCGTGGACATACTACTGAGGCATGCAAATAACTCAAAGAAGAAACTGAGAGGCTCATTCAATAAGGATATATACGTCAATTTGTGAAGAATCAATCGACTCAAACAAATATAACTCCAACTGGGGGACAACCAGGACAATCATCACAGAAATAACAAAATAGTCATCAAACAGTTGGGGAAATTGAAACAATCGTAGGAGGACCGATACTATCTAATAGAGTTCTCATTACCACCTCTAAAGAGCCAGAGTTAAAGAAATTTTGTATTGATCATTCTATCACTTTTAATGACTCGGACTTAGAAGGAGTCCATGTTCCTCATCAAGATTCACTTGTTATCAACGTAAGGATCGGTGACCCATGTTATAATGTTAAGAGAATTTTGATTGACAATGAGAGTTCTATTGATATCTTATTTTACTCCACAATCCTTAGCATTGGTTGGAAAAGCTCCAACCCCCGCAGACCATTATAGGGTTTGATAATCGCCTGTGAGTAGGGGACAATCACCCTTCGTTATCTTGAGAATTTCGACAAGTGACTCATTCAATCAATTCATGTGGTCAAGTTAGATTCAACATATAACACTATCTTGAAGGCCCCTCCAATCAATTTTGCCGCCACTTGATCTCATCTTAAGATGAAATTTCCAACCCCGCTGGGTGGTCTATGGAAATCAACAGATAGCACAATCATGCTATCTTAGACAAGCTCAACCACGCCCTTCTGTGACCTTCAGCATCAAAGATTTTAATTTTCGAGATGAAGAAGTACCCTAGAAAGCATTGCCTGTAGAAGACTTACTCTCTGTTGCATTATCAGATGACCAACAACTACGAACAGTGCAAGTGGGATCTCTGCTCTCAGAGGAATAAAGGAGAAAATACATATACTTCTTGCACAAAAATCAAGACATCTTTGCTTGGAGTCCGACGGATATGCCTGGGGTCGACCCCAATGTGATCATGCACTCCCTCAAGATTGATCCAACTTTTAAACCAATCATCCAAAAGAAGCGGAGTTTTGCACTTCATCGCCTCCAGGCTATTGAACATTTAACAAGCTCCTAGAAGCAGGATTCATACGAGAGGTACATTACCTTACATGGCTAGCAAATATTGTCATGGTTAAGAAAATAAATGAAACATAGAGAATATATATTACAATCAAATTAACAAAGCTTGCCGAAAGATAGTTTTTCTTCCTCAAATTGATCAATTGGTTGATGCTACGCCCGACATCAAATGCTCAATTTTTGGATGCTTACTCGTTACAACCAAATAAAAATGGACCCAACGGATGAAGAAGCCATAACATTTCAAACATATAAATGTTTATACTATTACCAAGTTATGTCGTTTGGTTAAAAAATGTGCTACCTATCAACGCTTTATGAATAAGGTTTTAAAGACCTATTAGGTTGCACAATGGAGGTATATGTGGATGATATGTTAGTAAAAAGCTTGAAGAATCACAACATATTTCTGACTTAGAAATATGCTTTAACCTTTTTCGACGTTATAACATGCGACTTAACCCGACCAAGTGTGCTTTGGGGTTAAAAAAATTTCTTGGTTTATGGTAACCCACCGTGGGATAGGTCAATCGAGAAAATCAAAGCTCTCAAAGATATGAATTCTCCGAAGAATATCAAAGAAGTTCAACGTTTGAATGGATGAATTGCTTTATCCGCTTCTAGCCTGGGGATAAATACTCATTCTTTAAAATATTAAAGGGAACTAAAATAATAATTTTCGGTGATGAATGTCCGCTTTTGAGCAACTAAGGGAGTATTTAGCATCTCCACCCTACTATCCAAGCCTATTCAAGGAGAGATGTTATACTTATACCTCTCAGTCTTTTCCCACGCGATAAGCTCGCTTTAGTGAAGAAAATGAGATACAACGACCAATTTACTATATCGAAAAAATTCTCCGATATAGAAAGTCGTTATCCACGGCAAATAAGGTGGCTCGGCTTTAATTTTCTCCACAAAAAATTGCGTCCATACTTTCAAGCTCACACTATCGGTGTTTACACTCATTTATCATTAAGGGTCATTCTATAGAAACCAGAGGCATCTGGGAGGTTAATTAAATGGTCCAGTAGAATTGGGAGAGTTTGATATCCATTTCTACTACCGATATAAAGTCTCAAGTACTGCAGACTTTATAGTGGAATGCACTACCCAACTCCAAATGAGCTATCTACCACCGCCTTTCGCCTCCTCAATGGACCCTCTATGTTGATGAGCTTAAAAATCTGTCGAGCGGGAATCTTACTTATTTCCCCGCCAGAATACCCAAAGTATGGACTTTCCCCAACTAATAATATTGAATATATGAGGCTCATCATGGTTGAGACCCATCGATCAGAAGCTCAAGACTTAGTGATCCACATTGACTCTAAGCATGTCGCCTCCCAAGTTGAGGGAAACTTTAATACTTATAATCCTCAGCTAGCGCAATACCTCAACTTAGTAAAGTCACTTCTCGCCCATTTTAAGACACATCAAATCATTCATATACTGTGAGAGAAGAATACTCGAGCTGACGCTCTCGCTAAGCTTGCTACATTTGCTACTGAAGATCTATTTAAGAGAAGGCATGTTGAATAACTATATTTTCCTAGTATCCAAGGGTCATGGGTAATACAAGTAATTAATGAGATAAAGGAACCTTCATAGATAGACCCCATCCTGTCTTTTCTACAAGAAGGCACCCTTCCTGAAGACCCAACTGCTGCAACTCGTCTCCGAAGATAAGCTTCAAACTTTATTATTATCGAAGATGAACTATACAAATGAGCTTTTTATGGGCCATACCTCAAATACCTCTCACCATCAGAGGCCGACTACGCATTAAGAGAGGTTCACTCGGGGATATGTGGAGAACACCTAGGAGGAAAGGTGCTAACGCTAAAAATTATAAGGTAAGGGTTCTATTGGCCTAAGATGAAACAAGACGCCTTGGAGTTCACAAAAAAAATGTTCAAGTTGTCAGTTGCACTCTAACCTTCCTTACATGTCGCATACAAAGCTCTCATCCATTCAAAGCCCGTGGTCTTTTGCTCAGTAGGGAATTGATATCATGGGACCTTTTCCGATAACATCCGGACAACAAAAGTTTATCATTTTAGCCATCGACTTTCACTAAATGGGTGAAGCCAACCACTACTAAAATCACGGAGGTAAATGCTAAACAATTTATAAAAAAATATAGTATGTCGATTCGGTCTTCCTGCAAAGATCATTACTGACAATGGAACCCAATTTATTAGAAAAGTCTACCTTTTGCAAAGATCTTCACATTCTGACGCACAGTAGCACATCCTCAAACTAATGAATGATCAAGCTACCAACAGGACTATACTCAAAGGACTAAAACACGTCTTGAGAAGGCTGGGGGGCAATGGGTTGATGAGCTTTCTAATGTTCTTTGGGCTTACCGCACTACATCATGAACCCCGACTGGTGAGACACCATATAACTTGTGTTTTTGCATAGAAGCTATTATACCAGTAGATATCAGGGTTCCAAGTCCAAGAGTTCAATTGTTTGATCATGATGGTAATGAAGAAAAACTCCGACATCACCTGGACCTACTCCCTGAAACTCGTGACATGACCCTACTTCGAATTGCTTCTTATCACCAAAGGGTAGCTCGTCACTTCAACAGAAGAGTAAAACCCCATCCCATATCTGTTGGTAACTTGGTTCTGCTAAGTCTCGAAGCTGCAGGCAAAGACCCTCAACGCAATAAACTCTCACCTCTTTGGGATGACCCATATGTATTTATAGCTATGGTCAAGCTAGGAACATTCAAGCTCAAAGATCTAGAGGAAAAATTTTTACCTCGAACTTGGAACACTGAGAATCTCCAAAAATATTATCAGTAATTTCTACTACATAATTATTACAACTTTTATTTTATCTCGTTTGTCATTTCCTCTTCAAACTCATATCTGTATTAAAATCATCTTATGATTGTATCACCGACCTTATCAGAGTAATGAATTTACATCTTTTTCTTTCAATCTTGTTGTATATAAACAATCTCTTTCATTTAATCCTCCACTTGAGAAATGCGCAACTCACGTTGTATCTCAGTCGGGGCACGATCAATCCCATGGGGACTTGATTGGACCTCTTCCATATAGGTAAGAAGTTAAGTAACACTTTGGTTAATACCTAGGATAGGTCAAAAGGTCTTGGTGGACATCCCACGGCCTCTTCCATATAGGTAAGATGTCAAATAATATTTTGACTAATACCTAGGATAGGCCAAAAGGTTCTTGGTGGACTTCCCATGGCCTCATCCGTACATGTTAGCGTCATCGAATAATATTTCTACCAATCACCTCGGATAGGTAAAAATAAAACAAGAGCATATCAAAAACAAATTATTAATAGCACTAACATAATGATATAAGAAATAATCAAAATTTTGATACAAAATAATAAAAAAACATAGATAAAAGAAAAAAAATGCATCCTCAAGTGATACTACATGATATCAATGTCCTCCTCAACACTAGGAGATGCTCCCTTGGACTCACTCTCGACTCCTTCATCTCCGACCGGGCGAAGGGTCTTGAGATATTTGGGAGATAGATTCAATACTAGCTCGCTTCGATGTACTAAGCGATTTCTTTTAGAACCCTGGATGAATCCCTCCTCTAAACATTGGTGCTCCAAGTCCTTCACTTCAACATCAAGAATATGATTACGAGCTTCACATGGTCTTCAATAGTATCGGATAAGCTGTGGAGTTCTTAAAGTCTTCCACGCCTTCAAGGAGATTTCATTTGTTTTTGCTTCGACATTATAAGCTCCTTCTCGAAAGACGATCTTGTAATGCTTTCTTCTAGTTGAGAGCTTTTCTCCCACAAATGCCTTGAGTCTTTTCTCTGAAGTCTCCATCACCTCAATTCATTACGAGTGTTCCACCTCTTACTGAAGAGAAAGAAGTCGACATGTTCACTAGCTCGCCTCTACACGCATGATCCTCCAGTCGCCACTTCTTTGGCCTTAACACTCATCTTTCGCTCATACTGCTTTACATATATTTTCTTTCACAAATTCAATATTTCACTCGTCAGAGCAACACCCAAATGAGCCATCGCCCTAATATTTTGAGCTACCTATAAAAAATCATCACAAATATTACATAAAGAAGAAAAGAAAAGAAGAAAAGAAGGAGGAAGAGAAGATAATGTACTAATTCATCCGCCGTTGACGCCCGCATATGTGATTTAACACCTCTTCAAGAATGTGCGCTGAGAAATGAACTCCCCATTATGAGTTGAAATAGCTAAACTCGTGAGGCCAACCTGGGGCAACATCTTCTCGTAGATATTTAACGTAGTCACTTCGCATGACAAGGGCTTCGAGATATTGCTATCACCGTGATTTCGTAAAGAGTTTCTTGAAAGAATCATTTGAACATGAGGAGATCTTTCATTACCTTTATTTGACCTCTTCAATGGAAGAACATGAGATCTCCTTGCCTGGATGGAAAGACCAACCTTGAATATTCTATGTTCAATTATATATTTGTCAATGTGACGTAACTCATATTGTAAGCTTCTAAGAATATTAAGTCATAGATTTCATTCTTCAATGGATGAAGGTCATTGAATCCATCTTTGGATGAATCCTGCAAAAATTCTATCCAATTCTTTATACGATAAGAAACACGCCCCTCAGCATCACATGTGAATCTACACATTCGCTCAAGTATTTGATGTTCAAAGCAACACCACACTCTAAAGAAGATAGTCAAACCAACCATGATCACTAAAGCTCGAAATAAAAATTGTGACAAAGCTACACCACATATTTTAAAGATCTCAATCAACTTGGGAGCCAAAGGAAATCGCAGTCCCACACAAAGAATCATCTCAAACAAGAAACTATCCTAGGAGGTGAATGGGCTCAATCGACTTTTGGCAACAATAGCCACCAACTCATTAGAGAAGTGAAATTTTTGGAACACATTAAATTATCCGATGTGACATGGATGGTATATCATCTGTATATCACTATGGTTTTTTCGCCATCACCTGAAAATACATAAATAAATAAAGAGAGAGAAATGACAAAAATTTGAGAAATTTTGAAGCAACTAATTCACCCCAATACTTGGGCATATCCTTTTGACTCTCTGCCATGGATAGCTTGGAATAAAATTTTTTGCCTACGACCGATAAAAGGATACACATACATATGAAAAAAAGAAGAAGAAGAATTTATTCCTCTCTAAGGATGTTCTGAAATTACCTGCCAAAATTTTTGAGTTGTTTGAATGGTTCCTAATTAACGCTTCCATCTTGGCGTTATCAACTATGAACCATCCATTAAAGTTTCAAGAAATCCAATTTCTCAAGAAGAAGTAGAACTATGGGCTCGATCGCCTTCAACCCTGGCCGAGGACGAGGACCGACGCCTCCTTCGAGAGAAAACTGAATTCATCAGATGAACTACGCCTTGATCGCCCAACCCGATTGGTTCGACGAAGACAATTGATGCCTCTTTCAAGGGAAAATCGAGCCTGCCAGATGAACTACGGCCTTGATCGCCCAACCCGCTGACCGACAAAGCGTTGACACCTCTTTCAGGGAAAACCGATTCTCAAGATGAACTACGGCCTGATTGAATCCAACTCGGTCCGACGAGGACGCAATGCCTCTTTCAAGGGAAAATTGAGCCCAGATGAACTATGGGCCTTGATCACCAACGACCCTCTCTTAAGAAGATGAACACTAGAGCATATGAGATGTGTGCTTTCTCCTTTGGTCCTAAAGGGGTTTTATAGACCCCAGTAGGGGAAAAATGATAAAAAGTCAAAGAAAAATTGAAAAAAATGGATGAAAATCGCAGAAAATGGACCAAAATAGACCAAAATGGACAAAAAAGAATAAAAAACCCTCATCGACGCTGTGGTTCACGGCATGCGCAGACAGCACTCGCCTCGGACACGCCCGCGGATTGCCAAGCGCCCGCGCCATGGGCGCACGCAAGATGCATTACGCGAAGCGCTCGCAAGCTCCAGAATATCCGGATGGATCCATAACCCCGAAACCTTGCACCCACGCATACGGACACATCTCGCTGCACCTCGCGGATCATAATCTTGTGCTCCCATGAAGATCTGTTCTCTCAAAATGTATGGTTAATGGACCCACAAATTTCATTAAAGAATCTGCTATTTTAAGTATTCAGTATATATATATTTTTGGATGATTGAGATAATGTCATCCAAAAATAAAGGCCAACTGATATGACACTTAAAATATTACTAGTCGAAGCATGAATCTTGATATCAAAAGCAAGTTGATCCTAAGTTGAAACTAGCCGAGATCAAACACTTAACATATCATTGAAAACTTTGGGATATTATTTAAAACCCTAAATAGCTCTTAAATATAGAGTATTTATAATCAAATCGAGCGTCTTGACAAGCCGAATCTAACAAGCCTAAGATCTTATAATTTTGACTTCATTTGAGCATTCAAATACTTAAAATACATCAAATGATCAAAGGAATCATTTTGAGCCATCCGAGTGGAGTGGTTCGGATTTTGCATGTATTTAAAGAAACGCCACCCTCTAATCTATAAATAGTCCTCATTTCACATGAGGGGAGCCCAAGCAAAAAAGGAGAGCTCTAAAGCTTGAAAACCCTCCAAGCATAATCGCCACCACTCGGCGTCGACCACCTCCGTTGCGCCAACCACCCGTCGCCGCCATCAACCGCGCCTCGATCTCATCATCGTCAGCTCGTCCGGTCGTCACCACCCACCGCCGCCATCAACCATCGCCGGTCATCATCGCCACCACCCACGCAGTCACGCCGCGACCACCATCGTCATCATCGCTGACCATCGCCGACCATCGCCATCATCACCGATGACCAGTCGGACCCTTTACCCCTGCAACGCTGCAACTGACGACTATATAGGCATTGTTGTCGATTATGAGATTCTCTGCCCCTTCTCATATACAATTTATAATCCGTTATCGGGAAATTTTGTACTCTAAAATAGACATAGTGGAAGATTTCTACTAAAGCATCCGATTTTCTCTCTTTTTGAGGTTTTTCACGTAAAATTGGAGTTTTCTTATTAATTCCTCAAGCATCTATGTGTGTCTTTGAATTCCAACAAAGCTAAAGCAAATTTTTATTCTACCGGTTTTTAGCATGCAATAAGAGTATTACTCGATGATGTTAACCTATGTGGAAGAGGTCAAATCAAAACATCCATTTGAGGTTGTAGCCAAAGTTGCTCCTTAATATTTGACATTTCAATGAGTATGATTGAAGAATCATAATTTGCAAAGCCATATCTCTTTTTGTTAATGTTGAAATTACTCCCCGTCATTGCTTCTCGAACTGATAATGAATTATATATCCAGAATATTGATTTTGGATGATCTTTTGAGATTAAGGGTTGCCCCCCAATTTCTAATAAGAACTGGAAGATCAGCATTTGATGTTTCTTCATTCTTCATTTGTGTTATTCAAGTAGAACTTTCTCCATCATATATATGGTGTTGCTCTTAACTTGAAGGCGATTATCAACCATTATGAAGATATAATAAGAATATTTCCCAAAATGTCAAAGTTGTGTGAGAGAAAATTTGTAGCGATACAATAAAACTTCATGTTTTAGCTTGTATGGAAATCCATCACATACACAAATAATTGAAAAAAGAATAAAGAACTCCAATTTTACTGAAAAAACCCCGAAAGAAGGGAAAAATCAGACTTAGCCAGTAAAATGCTACTATATATCTCTTTAGATTACAAAGTTCAAATCTTCTTGATAACGGGATTACAAAATTATATGTAAGAAATCCTAATAATGAGAATTCCATAATTAGATTACAATAACTATGCAGTGGTAGTTGAACTGTAACTGTTATTGGTAGCAGTCGGTGATGATAATAGGCGGCGATGGCGGTGAATGATGAACTTGCACTCTCCCGCCTTTTGCCAAGTTCACTTCTAGCTCCTCACCCATTTCATGACAAGAATGGGGTCTTATTTATAGGATTTTGAGAGGGCATTTTAGTCATTGTAGCCAAAATCTCAAAACACTCCATTGGACGGTATATATTGATTCATTTGATCATATATAGTTTTTTGGTGATTTGATCATTCAAACAATCTTTGATTTGAATGATCTTAAGCTCGTTAGATTCATCTCGTCAAGCCGCTCAATTCGACTATAAGAACGTCAAATTTGAAACTCATTTGATCATCTAGTCATCATTTCAAAGTTTTCATATATAGCTTTTGGGCTTGATTTGATCTCATTTGAGCTTATTTGTGCTCGATTTGACTCGATTCTAGTATTTTTAGACTCATCTCATTGAGTCATTTAATTTGATTGTATATATGCTTTAACTTTAAATTTATAAATTTTAGAGGAATATATCAATATGTTACATACAATTATATGTATCACCAAAAATTTAAGAACATATCAAACACGGATATACACAATTGTGCATTACTTTAAGTTTAGAGAACTATACGTGTTTTGAATTACACCATAAATGAAATACCTTTTAAAAAATATATAGTACTTTGTTATGCATAACCTTTAACCTTTAAATTAACCTTAAATTTTACATTTTTTTGGAAAAAATTTGAGGCATAGCCCAATATATTCCAAATGTGAAGTAACACAATACAATAGAAAGACAAACTTTGAATTAGCTAGACATAGCTAACATCTACACATGAGATCTATACTTAAACCTAACAAAAGCAGAGCTCATAATTAGACTAAAACATAAAACCAAAAACAAAAGAAAACGCAATTTAAAAGCCAAAGGGGACTCAGAAACAATCGGATAACCCAAGAAGAACCTTTAATCTTGAAACAAAATAGTCTTAGAGAGACTTCCTGGTTTGTCTTAGTCGTGGGGAAGGAAGGGTCCCAGTGTTCTTGAGAGGCCATCTAAGCAGTTTTCAGAATTGGAGTGATAACAATAACCATCGACAAAACAAAAGGAACACCATTAACGTCAGTCATCGCCCCCGGTCGAGCCATATCGATGGGGAAGGAGAAGCAGAGAAGAGAAACAGAAAAGAGCAAGATAAAGAGTAGCGGGGAGATCATGGAGGCTTATAGTTGCTCCACATCTTTATCAAATCGAAACATAACAAGGCTATGTGTCTTTCATCTTCCACCTTTTGAGTTTAAGAACCCTTATTTTAATTAACTCAATCGATTAGCATATCTAAGTCCGCCATAATCCTGTTGTTCCTTTCTCTCCACAAGGTATAAACCAAAATAAAAGTAATTAAGTAGTGCAATCTTTTGATTGCTTTGTTAGAACATTCATCTATATTGCTAAGAATTTTTTTCAATGTGGACTGCATTAGGAAGAATTGCCCATTTGGAAATAGATCCCATTAGTTTCATTGAATAGGGCACTCAAAAAATAGATGGGAGTGAGTTTCGGTTGGGACAAAAGCAAAGATGATATAGGTGTGTTAAACCCCTTTTAACAAGAGTTTTTGAGGTTTTAAGATGACCGTGAATGCCATCCAACAATATAAGGCATAATTGCTTGCATGACCTTTGAACAGTTCTTTACCCCAACTAACATTGGGATGAGAATAAAAATAGACTTTGCAATTTCTTTGTTGGGATTTTTGATTGTGCCAAAGAATACCATCCTCACCACCCAGGATTAAGGTAGAAAGGATTTTGCTAGCTGTTCTAGGAAATGCATTTATGAATCCCTGAGGTAAGTTCCATTGCCCATTTATAATGATATTATTTAAGCTTGCATTACTTGGTAGTCCCATAAGTTGCATACCTCTACCTCCTATGACATTAGAAAGAGAAGAACCTTCATACCAGGGATCATGAAAAAGAGAAAGACCTCTACTACTTCCAATTCTGAATGTAAAATTGTCTTTAAATCTTATTGCCATAGACTTGATCTCTTTCCAAAGAGGGGATGTTTTTAGAAGAGAGGGATTCCAAACCGAATCATATTTAGCTTTACACCATTTAGCAAATAGAGTTTCCCCCTAGCATATTTTCAATGTAATCTTAAGCTTGCTGATCATGTTTAGGAAGAAGCGAAATGAGGTTGGTTCCCTTTTTTTAAGAAGAGTGGTACAAGCCAAAGAGATGGTGGAGTTTTTTTTCTTGACCCAGTGGTAGAAGAAGTTTGCGTGAGTGAACAAATAAAATAATACCCTTAGGTATGGCTATTAAACGAAACCAATAGGATAAATAGTTATTCACCGAAGATCTTATCAGTTGTAACCTTCCTCCAAATGAGAGGAATTTGCATTTCCAGCCTGGTAGCCAAGCATGCAATTTATCAAAAGGGGTTGTAGTACACCAATTTGATTAGATCTTTGATCAACGGAGTCCAAGATATTTGAGAGAAAATGAGCCTTGCTTGATATCTAGACTACTTTTGAACTCTTCCATGATCTTGCCATTCTTTGAGAAACATATAGAGGATTTTTCCTTGTTGACTTCCAAAGATAGATCTCAAGGTTCTTGAGATTATGTTTAAGAGATTGAAGTGTGGATATGATAGTTTCCCCCATTGCTAATAGATCATCAGCAAATAATAAATGAGAAATATTACAATTTCCTGAATAGAAAGGATTATAAAGATGGAGGTTAACATCATTGTTTATAATACAAGAGAATGTGTCCATAACAATAGTAAAGAGAAAGGGGGATAAGAAGCATCCTTGCCTTAAGCCATTTGTTGAGAAGAAAAAGCCTTTGATGCACCCATTAAGCACAATTGAGAAAGGGGCATCCATAATGCATGCTTCAACCCATTTAATAAATGGATGGGAAACCTTTACATTAAGTCTATGGATAAGTGAATACCTATTGACCTTATCAAATGCCTTCATTAGATCAAATTTGGCCAAAAAATAACTCTTATCTTTGGACGAGGAGAATTCATTGCATATCTCATGAGCCAGCGTAAGGTTGTCGACTCTCTACCCTTGATAAATGTAGATTGAGCATGATTGATGATGAAGGGACGAAGATTCTGAATTCTATTAGCAAGGATTTTTGCAATGACCTTATAAAATGTATTGCAAAGGGAGATGGGATATTCAGCAATCTTATTTGAATGCTTCACTTTAGGAATAAGTGTTAAAAGAGTGTGCTTAAATTTGATAGGAAGTTTGTTGACTCTGAAAAAGTGGTGGATTTCTCTAAGGAAGAGTTTCCCTATTGTATCCCAGGTGAAAGTGTAAAATTTGGAGTTGAATCCATCTAGACTCGGAGATTTGTTCTCACAAATATTATTAAGTGCATCCCTGATTTCCTGCTCAGTAATATCAGCCTCCAAGGCCACGGCTTGAGATATAGAGAGACATTCACCTGATGGAATGTCCTGTAGAGGCAAGGTGAGGGAGTTATGACAATTGTAAAGAGAAGAGTAGAACTTACAGAACTCCTCTGCTATTTCCTTCTGATCAGTCACCACCCCTTTTTCATTCTGAATTTCTCTTATAAGATTTGCATTGTTCCTCTCTTTGACACTTCAATAAAGGTAGTGAAGATCATCATCAGAGTGAGTGGGTCAATGCACCTTAGCCCTTTGTTTAATCCATATATTCTCTTTGATTGATAACTCTACATATTTGGCCTTAATTTCCTTTGCATCCGTAGTAAAGAGGGGTTTCTTGGGTCTTTATCTAGCCTTGTCATTACCATTTCTTGATCTTTTCTTATTTGCTCAATCTGATGCTTTAATGATAAAGGTTCCCATGACCTCCCTTTCAGTGCTCTTTTGACTTGTTTCAATTTAAATGAGAGAACATATAGTGGATCTCCTTAGATAAAATTCTCCCAAGCCTGATTTATGATTTCACGAAAACCGGGGGACGATGTCCAAAGTTCTTGAATAGAATCGGTGAGAATGAGTGTAGGGGAAGTGGAGAAGTGTAATTAGAAGAGTGGAGGAGAGAGGGGGGGGGGGGGACTTTATAGAAAGAGGATGGGTATCTATCAAGCCACAAAGAATTACAAAATATCTGATCTAGTTTAGAGAATGAGATTATTTATTTCGATTGGACCATGTTAAATCTGACCACAATTAGGTAATTCCATGAGCTCACAATCATTAACACATTCTTTAAAATCTAGGGTGTTGCTCGAGATACCGGATTGCCTCCCTTTTTTCTCTTTGCTAGCAAGAGTGCCATTAAAGTCTCCCATTAGAATCCAAGGATTACATATGGTATTAGCTAGTTCTCTCAAAGTATTCCATAATTGAGTCCTATTTTTGGCATCATTATCAGCATAAATACAAGTAAGCATGAAATAATGATTACCCGATGCAGTAACCCATCCATGAATGAGTTGCAAATTCTTAAGTATGGGATTAAAGGTCAACCTTGCAGAACACCACTTGATCCAAATGTGGCCTCCAGATGAGCAGTCTGAGTTGGAACATCTTGCTTCTGAAACATTGAGAATTTTTGAAGGAAAGAAGATGAATTGAAAGAATCAGTCTGAACCTTTGTCTCCAAAAGACACAAGATGTCCAGTTGAAAGTCCTTTATAACCTTTAGATAATCATATTTTCTTCCTACTATCGACAGGCCACGGACATTCCAACATTCCAAGGCTGGCTGGGTCATTGAGAGGAAGAGGAGGAGGACTTTTTGCTCTTCTTTTTATTGGCCTTTTGAATTGATGGGGAGGGGTTTTTTAAAGGATTGTAGGACTCAACTTCAAGTGTGGTCTTGGCTGGAGTTTTATGAATTTTATCAAGTATCTTCTGGTGATTTGAGCTATTAGGGGAGGTTGTCGCAGAGCGTGTAGTTACTCCAACAATTAAGGAGTTGCTATTAATTTTATCTTGAGAAGAATCCAACTGCTCCCTTGAGGTTTAGGCTAACTGTAAAGCTTGGTCCTCATCAGTCTCAAGAAAGTTCTCCAACGGTGGTGAAAGTATTGGAGGCTGGTTAAGAGCATTGATAGCTGTGATGAAGGGATGTGTGGGATATGCTCCCCTTCAGTTATCACCTGAGAGGTAGAAGCTTCTATATGGGGAATGGAGGGGACTTCACTTAAAGGAAATTCACTATGTGTGTTATTCCCTTTAGCAGGAGGAGCTTGTCGTGATTCTCTGGGTGGTATCCAACTTCTGCTTCGCCCACGATGGGGGGTTTTGGTTGCAAGTTTATGCGGCAGGAGTTATCCTCATGTGAAAAAGTATTACACTTAGCACACGGCTTCATCATAGGATTGCTTGATTGAACTTCATCCCATTTAGGTTGATTGGGATAAAATTGGACAGAGGAGAGGAAGTTGTGATCTGCACACAAATGCGTGCAAATGTGATTCTGTATTTTGATGCAATTAGGTTGTCCACTGCCAGTGGTACTCCTATTCTGCTCACCACTTTCAAAATTCCAGCTTCATTCCAACAGCAAAGTGGAAAATTGGGAAGCTTTATCCATATAGGAAGTTCAGAGATTTGTTCTTTGAAGGCCTAAAATTCCAAGCTCATTTCTGAAAGACAAAGGGGCGGCCGTTTAAGAAACATGGGCCATTATTCCATATCTGATTATAATCCTCAGCACATGAGAATTTAAAGAGAAAGAATTCTCCCTAAAGTTAGAAGATCCGGACTTTCCTTGAATTTCCATCTCTTCCTAGCCACAAGCGGGGATCCATAATAAAGGCCTTTTACCTATTGCATACCTTATCAGTGAAAGACTCCATTCCTTCTAACCTTCTATGAGCTCTTCCTCATAAAAGGAAACCTCTTGAGAGTCGGAGGGAATGGAAGAGAGAGTCTTGACTATGAGTATTTTGCTTGAGAAGGAGGTCCTTCCAACATGTAGATCTGTTGGGAGTATCTTTAGGAATGCCTAGAATAGATGGTTGTGAGGGTGCATTGGGGGGTGACCTCAGAGCCATGGAGGAGGTCGATGGGAGGGAAGTAAAGGGAGGTAGGCAAGAATGGGGGTTGATGTTGGGAGGAGGAGGTGAGAACAGCAGAGGAGGGAGGACCGGAGCAAACCCTAGCCACGCTCGAAAGCATCAGGCTTACACTTCACTCAGTCTTACAACAATTAAAGGTTTTACGTTGCTTTGTATATCACTAAAAATTGAAAAGTTGTCAAAAAATTATATATATATATATATATATATATATATATATATATATATATATATATATATATATATATATATATATATATATATATATATATATATATATATATATAAAGATCAAAAAGAATCCTAATAAGCCAAAAATATGAAGGATGTTTTTTTTTTTTGGAATGGGTATCCACCCAACACCCCACCCATCTTGTGGGTGGGGATGTGTGACTAATCCCACGGGGGCCTAGCACATTCATCACCCACACGTGTCGGGTCCCCACTTGATTTCCCCACCTAAGTATAGGCGCCTCATCTCTGGAGAGGATTCGAACTGGTCCGGGGTTCCCTCACTGCCCACCAACTTAGCTAAGAGGCGGTGGGTGAAGGATGTTTTAGATGACCACACAAAACAAGGTTTCATTCGAAAAAGTTAAAAGAACTCTAAAATTTATGTAAGAACTTCGGTGGATGTGCTCCGAATTAATAGAATCTTAGCCCTTATAAGGAAAGGTAAGGAAAGAAACTATTTTGCAGAAAAATATCATTATGTGTGTAATTTTAGTAGAGTTTATTTTAGAGGCATATTCTTTTTTGAAGCTTAAGATATGTTTGAGATAGTGGAGGCGGTCATGCGGTGTGAAAAAGTATAAGGGTTACTTAAAAATTATGTTTTGGCTAAATTTTAGAAAATCTATGTTATAAAAATTATATTTTTTAATATGACTTGCAGAATAAGATAGTTATCAGAAAGTTATAGTATTATTTTTTTAAAATAAAAATTATATAATAGTCATCATAATTTTTTAGACAACAGTTTTTTCTATAATAATTTTGTCACTATATTTTCAAACCAATGAAGTTGCCTCAAATAGATCCTTAATGATAATTGTATTAAAAATTAATAATTAAAAATTAATATGTATTTTGAATTTAAATCTTTTAGTCACAGAAAAAAACACTAAGGGATTTGATAGCAAAGGCTCAACTTTTTATGGGAAGTAGATTTTAGAAGCCTTAGAAAATCAAAACTCGGCAACTGTTGCAACTCACAAAGAAAACAAACAAAACACAATGTATTTACCAAAATAAGCTGCGAAGATAACAAAGTTTTCGTAAAGTGCTTTAAATAAATTGATTAACAACAAAGAATCATGAGCCATTAGAGATTAGAACATAGAGTACAACCTTGAAAGTTGGTTTAAGGAGTGCGTCTCAACAACAACAAACAACAACAACAACAACAACAAGCCTTAATCCCACTAGGTGGTCGGCTACATGAATCCATCTTCTCCATTGTGTATGTGTCAAATTCTTATTTAAATTAAGTATACTAAGATAATTTTTATACATCTTAACCAAGTCTTTTTAGGTCTACCTCTACCTTTCTTAACATAAGGCAAATCTAATGCATCTACTCTCCTAACTAGGTCATCGGATGGCTGACGCTTTATGTGGCCAAACCATCTAAGGAGACTCTCTATAATCTTATCTGCCACTGGAGCTACTCCAACCTTTTCCCAAACATACTCATTTCACATTTTATCTCTAAGAGTAATGCCACTCATCCACCTGAGCATCCTCATCTCTGTAACACTTAACTTAGTCTTATGCTTCTTTTTTTGGTGATTACCATAAGTCATTGCATGTCTTACCATCATCTTATAAAATTTTCCCTTTAGTTTAAGTGGAACTTTTCTATCACACAATAGGCCAGATGCATTCCTCCACTTCAACCATTCAACTTGAATTCTACTAATAACATCTCCATCTATTTCACCATCATTTTGAATAATAGAGCCTAAATATCTGAATTACTCTTATTAATAACTTGTTCACCTAATGTCACAACACTATCACTTGAACTTCTACAACTAAAATTACACTCCATGTATTCGGTTTAGATCTACTTAAATGAATACCTTTAGAATCTAATGTTGACCTCCATAATTCAAGTTTCTCTTGGACTCTCTCTAGTCTTATCAACAAGAAGAATGTCATCAGCAAAAAGCATACACCAAGGTACATCTTCCTATAAATGCCTAGTAAGAACATCCATAACTAAAGAAAAAAGATAAGGGCTTAAAGTTGATCCTTGATGTAATCCAACTGAAATAGGAAAATATTTTGTCAATCCTCCTTGTGTTTGGACACAAATGCTCTAGAATACATATCCTTAATGACTTGAATATAACAAATATTAACTCCTTTCTCTTCTAGAACTCTCCAAAGAATATCTCTTGAAACTTTATCATAAGCTTTCTCTAAATCAATAAATATCATATGTAGATCCTCCTTACTTTCTATACTTCTCCATCAAACCTCTTAACAAATGTATAACATCCATAGTAGATTTACACGGCATGAAACCAAACTGATTATGAGAAACTTTTATATCACATCGTAACCTATGCTCAATTACTCTCTCCCATAATTTTAATGTATGACACATTAACTTAATTCCTCTATAATTTGCACACTCTTGTGCATCACATTTATTCTTAAATATAGAAATCAACAAACTCTTTCTCCACTCATCTGACATATTTTTAGTCTTTAAAATAACATTAAAAGATTTGTAAGCCAAGAAATTCCTTGATCTCTAAACATTTCCACCTTTTTATTGGAATATCATCGTCCTACTATTTTTCACATTTAATTTTCTTTAAAGCTTCTCTAACGCCGATTTACTAATGATAAAATAAATTTCTCTGGTATTAAGGTTGCTAAAATCAATCGTACTTTCAAATCCATCATTGAAAAGTTTATTAAAATACCTCATCCACCTATTTTTAATATCTTTTTCTAAGAAAAGCACTTCATTATTTTCATCCTTAATACACCTCACTTGAACTAGATCTTTACTTTTCTTATCTCTTTGGCTAACTTATACATATATCTTTCACCTTCCTTGGTATCTAATCTAATGTATAAATCACTAAAAGCTAAATTGTTTGCATCATATATTGCTTTCTTAAAATCTCTACGCGCTTTATATCTTTCCCAATTCTCTAAGTTTTACATCTAAACCAAGTTTTATAACAATGCTTCTTATTTCTTATCTTTTCTTGCACTCTCACTCCACCACCAACTATTTTATTAAAGAAATCTTTTCCTTTTGATTCTCAAAGCACATTTTTAGCAATTTACTTAATTCCACTTATTACTTTTCTCACATAACATTAGCTTCCTTATGAACATCCCAAATTCTAAGCTCGTAGCGCTATTAAAAATATTTTTATTTGTGTTCTTTAAGTATCTCCATCTAATCCTAGGACAATAAATTGATTTATGTTTCATCTTATAACCTTTCACCTTAAAATCTAAAACTAACAATCGATGTTGGTACTTAAACTTTCACTTGGAATGATCTTACAATCTTTACAATCTAAGCGATCTATTTTTCTTATCAAAATAATCAATATCTATTTTATTAGATCCATTTTTATAAGTAATAATATGTTCATCTCTTTTCTTAAATAAAGTATTAGCAACTACAAAATCATAAGCTAAGGCAAAATCTAATATAGTCATACATTCTTTATTAGTCACTCCAAATCCATAACCACCATGAATACTTTTAAAATCTTCTACCACTCTACCAACATGCCCATTTAAATCTCCTTCAATAAATACTTTTTTTTCAAGAGGTATCTTTTGTATTAATCTCTCTAATTCAATCCAAAATTTTTTTTTTAAACTTACATCCAAACCTACTTGAGGAGCATAAACACTTATAACATTGATAATCTTAGTATCAATAATAATCCTTAAAGCTATAATTCTATCTCCACATCTCTTAATATTTATAACATTATTCTTCAAACTTTTATCTATAATCACACATACACCATTTCTAGTTCGCCTTCTACCTGAATACCAAAGTTTAAAACCTAAACTATCAATCTCCTTGGCCTTCTCTCCAACCCATTTAGTTTCTTGAACACATAAAATATTTATCTTTCTATGAACCATAATATCTATTAATTATATTAATTTACCTGTAAGAGTACCTATATTCCAAGATCCCTAATTTTAGTTTCATGGACTAACTTCTTTGCCCGCTCGGCCCATAATGTCTAATACTTGCTTATTTACACATGCCGTGCTCTTATTTTTCACTATTCAATCCATACAAGTGCCACTTGGGACACCCCAAGATTAACATAATGATTTAAATGATTCATGTCATGATTATTTAGACAAGTTTTACAATGGCTGTCGACTACCTATCGCAACCTTCCACTTTACAAATCCGGACTTGGGGCCAGCAAAGGTAGTGTTGTGAGTACACAAAGTACACTCTCGATGTAGTCAAGATACTTTGAATTAAATAACTAAATCATAAGTTAAACATGCACTAAACATTATTTTAATAACTATAAGCTATTTAATAACAAATTATATGTAGAATATATTGAGTACACGAGTACATGCTCTATGTATTCAATGCAAACTTATGTTATACCGCATTTAAGATATTATAAATAACTTTTAAAATATTGTTGACCAAAATATATATGTGTCATCAGCCGAGTCAAGCCTATAAATCAAATTTGATGGACTTCGGAAGTGATAGTGCGCAAATTAGGGCTCAAAATATACTGCACGTCACCAAAAATGTTCAAAACGACCATCGAGCAGACTTCTTCATCACATTTAGAATATTGAAATTGGTTAAAATATAAATATTGTATAATCTAAAGAGCACCCATCGTTTGATCGCTTATCAATGAAGACGCATATCAAAGTCGGGAAACTACGTTATGTCCGAATGACCTCCGTTCATGAAACTGAGTGTGCCGTTAGCTTTGAAACATCGAAGACTACTAAATAAGATTGTTCATGCTCAATTTGGATAAATCTGTGCAAATTTCGAATGATTGGAAGTCACATCACGCAAATCGAGGTTGAAATATACTAGACGTCGCCAAAATCAACCCAAATTACCTCCGGTCGATGAACGGACTTCACCATTGCATTTAGAACATCGAAACTAGTCAAAATATAAATATTGTACAGCTTGATGATCTATCGATCAAGCGTATTGAGTGGTCAACACGCCTGCACGCATATCAAGGTCAGGAGGTGCCGACACAAACCAAATGACCTCCGTTCGTGAAATTAATTGCACTGTTAGTCTCAAAATATCAAAATCTATCAAGTAAGATCATTCACACTCAATTCGGACAAAGATGCATGAAAATCGAGCAGTCGAAAATGATAGCGTGCATTTTGAGCTGAAATGGACTCAATTTGACGCCAACTTGAACCAAATGACCTTTGATTAATAAACCACACACCATTGTATAAACATCAATAATATAATATATATATATATATATATATATATATATATATATATATATATATCAACCCCATATTAAGGTAAGTTCACATTAAAGTCGACAAACAATAAAAAAAATCAATTTAAAATATAAATTAACCTAAATCCCTAAAAGCATCTCTCGTAATCCTAATGTGCACAAGGACCGATTCATTCATCCTCACGCGGACCTCATCCCCTCTTTGTTCGGTTGAGGAACCGCAAAGGAGCAACTATTCCCTCCACTCTTCCCTTAACCACAAAAAAAGGGGGATTTACATACATACCACGCAATTCTTATGCATTTATATATTTCACACCCAAACTTTAATTTTTACTTAAATAATACTTAAATCTTTATTATTATATCAAAAATACCACCTTGGTTTTTTTTTCCAAGTGAAATGCACCTTTTTCTGTATAGTGAAAGTACTAGTTTTATAAATATTTAAATTTGGGTGTGAAATATATAAATGCATAAAATTGTGGTGGTATGTATATAAATTTCCCAAAAAAAAAAAAAAGATCCCGCCTCTATCAGTTCATCAAAAATGCTCCCTCATCAGTTTAAAACAAAAAAAGGGAATGATAGCAAGAAAAAAAATGAAGAATCTTCCCTCCCTTCCTCCCTCTTCTATTCGCCATTCCAAAATTGACGTAGGAAACGACAAGAAATCGCAAATGGCAGAAAAGAAAAGAAAACTCATGCACGCTCGACTCTTCCCCTCGTCCATCTCTTTCTCTTTTCAATCCGATCGCATTATCGCTCTTTCACTGAAAAAACTAGAATCCGACCACCTTGAATTCTCAGTCGTTTCCATGGCTAGGGTTTTGCGGCACTCTCGGGTTAGCGTCATACATGCTGATCCTTTTGGCGCTCCTGGTGTTTTTGGTGGTCCTACTCATGCTGCTTAGTTTGGGTATATTTTCCATCCCTGTCTGCCTCCTATAGAACATGCCCTGTCCATCCTTGCATTCTCTGTTCCAATATTGTGATCAACTCAAGCGAAAGAATCCAATCCAATCGAATCAAGGCAAAGCACAGGGGTTTTCTCTGTTTCTTGCCTCTTCGTCCCTCCAATCCGTTGAACAAAACAAGCCTTCATATTTTACTTTTGCTTGATTTGGTTTGTCTAAGTGAACATTGTGCAAAGCCTGCAATGGAGAAAAGCGCAAATCTCGATCTTTTTGTCAACAATGGTTCCTTAATGAAAAATTTAAATAGCTTCAGCAAGATAAGCATGAGAAGGATTTTGCTGAGGAGTCCAAATCTGGCACTTCCACCAATTCCATCCTTTCCATAAAGCCTATTGTTATTGCCAACAAGAGGCCGCTGAAAATCAAATCTAGTGATACGAAAAAGTCTAGTCCTTCTAGATCCAGTGGAAAATTAGCTTTTAGCTTGAAGCTGAAGCCTAAGATGGTGTTTGCTCCTGTTAAACTGATTGAATATGAAGAAGAGAACCGAGGAGAATCAGAGCTTGGGATTTCTAAGGAGTCTACAAAGAAGCAAAAATTGGGGCAGTGGGATGCTTTCAAGTCAAAACCAGATAACGGGGATGCTTATATTTTATGTGTCCATCGACTTTGGTGGAAGATGTTGATTAAAAGATTTCAAAAATGTGGATGCGTTCTACAACAGTAATTTGCATTGCCATGCTCATACTTTGGTATTAATCAATTCTTTAAGTGACATGCAGCATCAGTTCCTCCTAGTAATCCTATAGTGAAGAATGTTGCGGACAAGTTAGCTAGCCTTATTGCCAAGAATGGAAGGTACTTCGAGGATGTTACATGGCAGAAGAATCCTGGAGATACCCCATTTAAGTTTTGATTTGACACAAGTTGTCCAGACTACAAATACTATGAGTATCAGCTTCTTAAAGAGGAAAAGATCCAACAAAAGTCAAATGATTCTCAAACAGCATACCATGAAAGCAGTGGTGCTGCTGTAAGTTTTAAAGTCTCAAATACTTCTCAAAAGACTCATATACAGAAAAATCCTAATTTTTAGATTCCAGCATCAGCTTTATATGGTGTTGATGAAGACATAAAACTTATGCTGCATCTAGAAATTTCTTTATATCATTTGAAGTCCTCGCCACGCCATCATCGCGGACGATGAACCGGTCATGTGTCACAAAGACACACCACTACATCATCAAGCATAATAAGTGTACCATTTGATAAAGATGTATGCTGAAAACGGTGCTGTGAAGAGGAAGGTGTTCAACAAAATGTCTGAAAGAAAATTATTATATATGCATGTGCTTGTCTTTATGCAAGTTTGAAGGCCTCGTTAGGCTCATCAGGGCGTGACGAGATGAAAATTGGCTATGGTGTCGCAAGACACCGCTCACTACACTCATCAGGGCGTACTGAGTAAGCCAAAACCGTTAGATGTGGCACCCATTATACCGCTGCCAAAATTTGGAATATTTGCATATATATTTGTTTTTATGCAGGCGATTGAAGACTTTGTTATGCTTATCAGGACGTAATGAGAATAAAATTCGTCTGAGGTACTTCAAAGCACCAACCGTCATGCTCATCGTATGGTGCGTAGCCAATTGATGTAGCCTACGCGGATGACGCCAAAATCCGTCAAGTTGCCAAAATTTCACCAAATTTTTGGGACTTAACAAAAAAAATAATTTAACATTAAGTTAAATATGAAATATAAAGTTCTAAAGAAATGAATTGTAAATTAAATATAACTAAACTTGAAATGAATTTGAAAGAGACTTCAAGAAAATAAAATCAAAAATTATATTTCAAATAAGAAAATAGGGATCAAAGTCAAGTGAACTTATAAAATTTGAAATAAATTTGAATTCCTTTGATATATATCATAAGGGATTTAAAATAAATTTGAAATCTAGTTTTTAAATAAACATGAAAATTGATGTGGAGTTAAGAATGAATCCAAATTAGATTTAATAGTTCTTATATGAATATGGATGTGATTACAAAACTAGCCAATAAGCATGAATATGGCTAAGACAATGAGCACTAAAGTTATTATAACTTATTCCAAGAGAATTAAAAATGATTTGAATTGAACACAATCAAATTTAAAGAATTTATATGAAGCTTGATAGCCTATGTATCAGCATGATTGAGACTTCTTATTGAATAATCTATTTGTATTTAAAAGAAGCTTGAATCCAGCTTGCTTAGAGTACAATGAGAATGTCAAATTTGAATGTTGAATTTGTAATAATCTAACAGACTTTAGTGAGCATAAGCCAACAATTGAAATATAAAAAAATTTATGAATAAATAAAATGCAAGTAGAAATATAACATTTTGAGTGCAAATATAAATCTAATTCTAAGGAAAACTTACACCAATGCTAATACTCAAATGCGGCGTAACCATTTAAAAATTCAAAGTAAATACGCCACCGAATTCGCAACACATCGTATAAGCAAACAGAAGGCGTTAATTAAAGCATTCTTAAATACACCCCGCATGGGGCCCAACATTATGTTGAATGCTTAAATTCAAGTGTCTAAGGATGTCGCGTTGCTTCCCGATTTAGTCTTAAGACTGGGTCCGGGTTAATAAAACCTAAAATCTATTATATAAATTTCAACAAGTGAAATATATAATTCTATCATGTGACGAGATCCGATCCTATGTTAGAGCTAAACAGAGTCGACGGGATCTAAAGTTCTCAATTTAACCGGAGGGGATACTTCCATCGAAATGTGATTCTAATTTCAAATCAAATATCAATTTAATAGCTACTTAAATGAAACTATATCATAAAAGCTTAAAGCAAAACTTAATCTATACACCTTCTATAATTATTTGTCAGGGGTGACAAATTAAAAATTCTAGCTCATAAAGAAATGTTAATCAAGTGTTCTACTATATTCACTTTCAATCAATCTCACACCAAGAAGAAATTGTCCTCGACTACATGGCCACCAAGATGATATACACGATCGAGTCCTCGACGGGTGGTTTGGCGAAAGACTCCATTATATTACGATCACCATAACCCGTATGTTCCCCAATGGCTCACTTTGAGTTGTGAATCATAGGGTATAGGCAAACAACCCTCTAGAAAAGGTAGACTTAAGCTGTTTTCTTAAACAAATGTCACCTGTATACAAGGATTTTTAGACGAGCGTAACTGTGTTATTGATAAGGATCCTTCTTCGTTTAGATTACCTCCTACATAAATAGACCACAACGGCTCGGGATGACAGAACCATGGGATCTAGATCGGGCACATCATCATTTTCCTAACCATCCGGTTTAAGCTGAAATGATTAATTTCATAAATATAAATCTTAAACTCCATATCGCTACTATATCACATAAGAGGCATAATGACTAGCCTTAATTGAAAGTTCTCTCTACATTGAGAGGGTAATTAATATAGGCTTCATAATGAAAACCTAGAACTAGATCTAAAGTCCTCACCAAATGAGGATGAAATCTTTGGGTAGTGTCTTATCCACTATTTCATCCACCTTAAAAAATTACAGATACTTCAAATCATACTCTCCAATTCAATATTTGTCGAGATCTCGGCAATAAGCCCATAGATTTCTCCAATGAGAACTTGAAACTATATATGCAAGAGTGCATGGTCCTCAAAGTTATTAAGGAGAAAGAACTGATAAAAAGAAAATACGAAGGTCCTGTCTTTAGGGAGGCTAGAGTTGCTCCTCCTACAACCTCAATAAGGTGTCTACTAATTCAAGTCTCGCACGATGAGCATCGAGGTGTGACACTTGGAACATAGGTCTAAGAATCCACCATTGAAAGGTCTTGACAAATAGGTTAGCAAATTTGGAGGCCAAAATCTCGAAGTAAAATTTCCTTACATAAAGATAACAACATGACATCTAGACTATACTCCCATAAAATTCACTCCTTATGCTAAAGTATTTAGAGCTGAAGCAGTCTTGCCACTTGAAGTTGAATTACTTTCACTATGAGCATCAGCACAATATCACTCAAGATGAGAATGTTCAGATACGATGGAAGAGCATGATGTGCTTGACAAAGTTAAGCTCTAAGTTCATTGAAATTTACACATCGAGGATGTCCAAAGCATTCAATCATATAGTGCAACCTCGAACATTCCAAAAAGAGAAATTGGTCTTGGTGCTGAGAAGACTGATTATTCATAATCAAAAATTCGGTGACAAATTTGAGCCTAATTGGAGGCCCTTTTGTCATTGAGAAAGTATATCAGGGTATCATCATCTAAATGATGAAAACCAATGACACCAATCAATGGTCAATACAAAAAGTATTATACATGATAAATATATTCTCGAGATACAATAGAAATTCCTCTACAAGATAAGGGCATTTTTTAGAATGTCTACTTAGTCGACATCGCTCTCATGCGAGATCCCTAAATAAGTATACTAACTCAAGATAATAATAAAATTTCTATGAAAATTCTCTGTTAAGGGCATTTTTTTAGTTTGTATAATCAAAGTTAGTCAATCCTTTCTTGTGAAATAAGGGGCATTCTTGCATATATATTCAAGTTAACATCGAGCTTTACACTGAAATTCCTGAATATATCCATAGTTTTTATTATTAAGTTGCAAGCTCTTGCAAGGAACAAAAAGAATCTATTTCTATGCATGAAAAGACAGCCCTAAATGTCAAGAAATTTATCTCCCAGATTTGCCAAATTCTAGAGATCAAGTTAGAAGAACTCTCAATTTCAGAGGCTTCAATTCGTTAAGTTGGAGAAACATCAACCTATACATCTTAAAGTCAGGATACTGGATGAGTTCAAAGGTCGAACTCAACAAGCCTACAATGAGAGTTCACGCTTCCTCACTCAAACAAACCACAAGAAGGCCATAGTGAAAGAGCCCCGCTCATAGTCGATGACCAAATCACTAACCATATCATATTAAGTCACAGTAAGTTCTAAAGGTTGAACTCAATAAGCCCAAATGTGGCCGAAGTTGGCGACTCCTCACTCAACAAAGCCGTAAAAAAGGCCACATGGAAAGAGCCCTTGCTTGTCAGTCCAATGATCATAGCTGTTCAATCTCAAACCATATCCAACTTAATGATTACAAGCAACCAGGATCCAAGAGATCTTTCTACTTGATCGATAGATCAAAACAATCTGAAGAAACTCTCAATTCAAGGCTGCCTCAAATCAATCTATATATTGCCCGCAGGGTAATATCTTAATTTATTCTCAAATGATCTGATCAAGCTCAACGCACAGATCAAAGCCACTCTCCTCATCAAGTCCATCAGAAAGTATAAGGCGGAACAATTCTATAGTTTATACAAAGTCGATGATCAAACTAAAAGAATTTTTTGATTATTTTGTCTTAAAGCACACATTGTTAGACTAATAACTCTACATAGACCTAGTATAAGTCGGAAGGTCATATGTACACACCCTTCAATGAATCCATTAAAGCAATAAGCACATGATTCATGGCGTAAATAAACTTTCTGATAAGTCGATATGGACAAATCAGGTCAGTCCTTCATCAAGTTCGTCAAGCTTAAAGCTAGGACAGAAGGAATTTTAAATTCGATCAAGCATGGATAAACCAATTCTCTATCATAGTCCTTCATCAAAATAAATAAACTAATTACTCCAACAAACCCAATCTAAACTAGGATTGGAGGAAACTCAAATCGAATGACATAAAAGAAAGAGATCTTTAAAGCCATCAAGGAGAGAAAGATGGTGTAAGAACTCTTATCTATGTGACAAGTCGATTCTGACAAATCGATCAAGCTCATTATTTAGCATGTCCTAAATTAGACATCATACTAATGATAAATTCTATCAAAGCTCTGTAAATTATTGCAACCAAAGCTAAAATGATCCAAGTTCTGTGGCCAGCCCAAAAGGTTAACCAGTTTTCAATAAATGCAACTCACTCCATGCATGAATTATATTTATTAGGGTATTTGTTGACCTCCATATATGTCATAAGCAGTCAAGCCTATAAATCGAATTCGTCGGACTTTGGAAGTGACAATGCGCAAATCGAGGCTCAAAATGCACTAGACGTCACTGAAAATGTTCAAAATGATCTACGATCGATGAACGAACTTTATCATTGTGTTTAGAATATTGAAATGGTTTAAAATATAAATATTGCATAATCTAAAGAGCGACCGATCAAGTGATCGAGCTATCAATGTGTCGAAGCGCATATTGAAGTCGGGAAGTTACGAAAATGTCCAAATGACCTCCATTCATGAAATTGAGTGGCTGTTAGCTTCAGAATATCGAAGACTATCAAATGGAACTGTCCACACTTGATTTGTATGAGTTTGTACATATATCAAATGATCCGAAGTGATAGTGCGCAAATCAAGGCTAAAATACGTTAGACGTTGCTAAAATCAGCCCAAATGACCTCCAATCGATGAACAGACTTTGCCATTGCATTCAAACTATCGAAACTAGTCAAAATATAAATATTATATAACTTGATGTTCTATCAATCAAGCGATCAAGTCGTCAATGTGTATGCATGCATATCAAGGTCAGGAGACATCGACGTAAATCAAACGATCTCCGTTTATGAAATTGATTACACTGTTAATCTCAAAACATCAAAATCTATCAAGTAAGACTATTCAAACTCAATTCGCATAAAGTCGTATGAAAATCGGCCGAAATGATAAATGCATTGAAATGATTCATTCATCATTTACAACAACCAAATACTCGAAAACTACATCGCATTCGAATATCGAAATAAGATTAAATCAATATATATATTAGCCCCATATTGAGATTTGCATAAAGTTCACATTAAAGTTTATTAACTAATAAAAAATCAATTTAAAATTCTAAATTAACCTAAATCCCTAAAACCATTCGGTTCCCTATTCCTAATGTGCACAGCGACCCGATCCGGTTATTCATCACGCGGACCTCAACCTTCTTTGTTCCGTTGAGGAATTGCAAAGGAGCAACTGTTCCCTCCACTCTTCCCTTAACCACAAAAATAAATAAAGAAATTGATCTCGCCTCTCTCGGTTCATCAAAAATGCTCCCTCATCAGTTTAAAACAAAAAAGGGAACGACAGCAAAAGTAAATGAAAAAACTTTCCTCCCTTCCTCCCTTCCTCCCTCCCTCCCTCTTCTATTCACCATTCCAAAACCGATGTAGGAAACGGCAAGAAATCACAAATGGCAGAAAAGAAAAGGAAAAAACCTCACGCACACTCGGCTCTTCCCCTCGTCCATCTCTTTCTCTTTTCTCGATCCGATCCCTTTACCACTCTTCCATCGAAAAAACTAGAATCTGACCACCTTGAATTCTTAGTCGTTTCCATGGCGAGGGTTTTGCGGCACTCTCGGGTCAATGTCATACACGCTGGTCCTTTTGGTGCTCCTGCTGTTTTCGGTGGTCCTACTCATGCTGCTCGGTTTGGGTATATTTTCCATCCCCGTCTGCCTCTCCTATAGAACAAGCCTCGTCCATCTTTGTGCTCTCTGTTCCAATAGCGTGATCAACCCGAGCGACAGAATCTAATCCAATCGAATCAAGGCAAAGCACAGGGGTTTTCTTTATTTCTTTCTTCTTCGTCCCTCCAATCCGTTGAACAAAACAAGCCTTCAGATTTTACTTTTGCGTGCTTTGGTTTGTCTAAGTGAACATTGGACAAATCTTGCAATGGAGAAAAGCGTAAATCCCAATCTTTTTGTCAACGATGGTTCCTTCATGAAAAGTTTAAACAGCTTCAACAAGATAAGCATGAGAAGGATTTTGTTGAGGAGTCCAAATCTGGCACTTCCGCCAATTCCATCCTTTCCATAAATCCTGTTGTTATTGCGAACAAGAGGCCGTTGTAAATCAAATCTAGTGATATGAAAAAAGTCTAGTCCTTCTAGATCCAGTGAAAATTAGCTTTCAGCTTGAAGCAGAAGCCTAAGATGGTGTCTGCTCCTATTAAACTGATTGAAGATGAAGAAGAGAACCGAGGAGGATCAGGATTTCTGAGGAGTCTGCAAAGAAGCAGAAACTGGGGCAGTCGGATGCTTTCAAGTCAAAACTAGATAATGTGGATGCTTATATTTTATGTGTCCATCGACTCTGGTGGAAGATGTTGATCGAAAGATTTTGAAAATGTGGCATGCCTTCTACAACAGTTTTGCATTGCTCATACTTTGGTATTAATCAATTCTTTAAGTGACATGCAGCACCAGCTCCTCCTAGTGATCCTACAATGAAGAATGCTGCGGACAAGTTAGCTAGCCATGTTGCCAAGAATGGAAGGTACTTCGAGGATGTTACGCAGCAGAAGAATCCTGGAGATACCCCATTTAAGTTTTTGTTTGACACAAGTTGTTCAGACTACGAATACTATGAGTATCAGCTTCTTGAAGAGGAAAAGATCCAACAAAATTCAAATGATTCTCAAACAACATACCATGAAAGCAGTGGTGCTGCTTTAAGATTTAAAGTCTCAAATACTTCTTAAAAGACTCCTATACAGAAAAATCCTAATTTTTAGATTCCAGCATCAACTTTATATGGTGTTGATGAGGACATAAAAACTTATGATGTATCTAGAAAAAAAATTTCCTTATATGATTTGAAGACCTCACACGCCATTATGCAACGAGATAAAATCGACTGTCACAAGACACCGCCACCATCATCCCATGTGACGTAAGTGCCGTTTGATAAAGATGTATGCTAACAATAGTGTTACGGAAGAGGCAAGGAAGGTGTTTGACGAAATGTCTGAAAGAAATTATTATATATGCATGTACTTGTCTTTATGGCGGTTTGAAGGCCTTAAATCATGAGTGGCGAGATGACTGGTTGTGGTGTCATGACACCACTCACTACTCATCAGGCGTCTGAGTAAGCCAAAAGTCAAATGTGGCACCCATTATGCTGAAATTTGGAATATTTGCATATATATTTTCTTTACGGTGATTGAAGGCATTATCATCATAGCATAATGGGTTTGAAAAGTGAGGTCTTTAACACCAACCATCGTCAAGGTGATGGGTAAAAAATAATTACGATGTATCCCCTACGCAGGGATGGCGTGATCTTCAAGTCAAAATTTCATCAAATTTTTGGGACTTAATAAAAAATGATTTAACATTAAGTTAAATATGAAATATAGAGTCTAAAGAAATGAATTGTAAATTAAATATAAATAAACTTGAAATGAATTTGAAAGAGACTTGTACAAATAAAATCAATCACATTTCAAATAAGAAAATAGGATCAAACTCAAGTGAACCTATAAAATTTGAAATAAATTTGAATTCCTTTGATATACATCACAAGAGATTTAAAATAAATTTGAAGTCTAGTTTTCAAAGAAACATGAAAATTGATGTGAGTTAAGAATGAATCCAAATTGGGTTTAATAGTTTTATATTAATATGGATGTGATTACAAAAGTCAATAAACATGAATAGGCAATGAGCTCTGAAGTTATTATAACTTATTCCAAGCGAATTAAAAATGATTTAAATTGAACACAATCAAATTTAAAGAATTTATATGAAGCTTGATAGCCTATGTATTAGCATGATTGAGACTTCTAACTTAATAATCAACCTGTATTTAAAAGAAGTTTGAATCCAAATAAGCTCGCTTAGAGGAAGTACAATAGCTTTGTTGACCTCATTTTTAGGATGAGCTCTCAACCCATCCATCTTAGATATAAGACTCCTCTTAGACTTTAAGAATTTCTTAGTCTTAAGGCACATCTAGTGATTAGGTGGACACTTAATCTAGCGACTTAGAAGAGTTAGTCATAAGAATAGATCATGCCTTGGGGTGTTAGGAAAATTTCTATCCATAACTTGAACCATATTCCTCACTTCCTTCCTTCAAGTCAAACTCCAAATCAAATCAACAATCAATTCTAGCCTAATTGATTTTTCCTAAACTCAAATCAATTCCAAATAATTGAAATCATGATCAACTTCAAATGATTGAAGCTCATGATTGAAATTCTAAATTTAAAATCATTCCTAAGCCCTTTGATTCCATCTTATGGATTTAGCCCAAATCAAATCCAAATCAATTCAAATTCAAGAAATTATCTAATAACCTATTTGTATTCTCATTTATATTCACAAATATAAATGAATTATAAATTCAAATATCCAAGAATCAATTCAAAAATTAAATCCAAATTCAATCAAAAATCCAACCTAAGCCTTCAAGATAAAATCTTAAACTTAGTCAAATCAAACTCAAATCAAGATGAACCCTTAATTTTTTCTTCATGATTCAATCAATCCAATAATTATGAATCCAAATATAAACATAAACTTCAATCATCAAACTAAAACTAAATTCAAAAATTAAACCCAAATCAAACTCATGTTCACCCTTTGACTTAAAATTATCAAATGAATCAAAACCCATTTGACTCCAAATCTCTTGTAAATGGGTTTATATTTCAATCATAAATTCATATGTGAGTTCAACCAAACTTGAATCAAGCCTGATCAAACCAACTAAACCCAATTGGCTCACTTGACCCAAAGTGGTCAATTTGACCTACATGAATCAAAATTCAATTCAATCAAATCAAAGTGAATTAAGCCAATTCAAATTTCATGTCATGTTTTTTGATCATCATATGTTACCAATTATCATGAATTGGGTCAAACTAACTCAACATAGCGTTGACCAAGTCAACCCTTTAACACATGAACCCAAACTAACCAAATTGTAACTAAATCAAATTGATTGAAAATAAAGATACCAATCCATTTCAAATGATCAACCAAACCCAAACTAAGCCATGATTCAAGCCAATTTAGACAATTAGGTCAAATCAGTCAACTTAGCCCAAATTAACCTAAAGGATCAAATTGGCCAAAATTTAAATTAAATCCAAATTAAACTAACTTAATTGAAACCAATTGAACCAATATATGTCACATAGTCATTTGAACTTGACCCAACTCTTGGTTTGATCTAATTTGACTAATTAATCAACCAAACCCATTTTGACCCAAATGGGTCAAATTAACCCAAATTAAACCAAATGAACTTAAAATGACATGAAATTTGTTCTAACTTACTTTTGATCCATTTTAAATCTACCCAAATCAAATTCAATGTCAATTGACCACTTTACCCTTGGTTCAAGGGCATTCCATGAGAAAAGGCACTTTCCCAAGTGGTCATTTCTCTTCTTTAGCCACTTGGCACTCGTCCATTGGTCCACATAGGCACAATGACACTGATTTTCTAACCCAAGAAGTGGTTGGGGTAGCCATGACTCTTGGGGAGATGAAATCGCCTCACCTCTCCCATTAGAACACTTGGCATGAAGGATACTCACCTCCCCTTGGCTAGGACACCCACTTGTCCTTCATGGCAGCCACTTTCCATGCCTCAACCATAGGGAGCCACCAGAGTGATTCTCTTCCATTTTCAACCACCCCAAGCCAAGTGACATGAGTTTGGAGCCAAAATTTTAAACAAAAGGTGAAAAAGGTTCATTTCACTTCACTTTTCATTCTAAGGCTTTAGTGGCTAGAAAACCCTAGATTCCTCTCATTCTCCTCCTCCTAGAGCTCCCAAAGCCATTAGCAATCATCCACTTAATTTTGAGAGAAATACTCTAAAACCATGGGGATTTTGGTGAGAAATGACGATCGGAGGAAACTTTATTTTGGCGTGAGGATCTAAGCTCAATCAAGGCTTCTTCCCTCATTTAATGCACTTGAGTCACCAAAAAAATCCCGGTGAGGTAACCTTCAAATCATCCCAATTAGAAAATAGAATTTTTTTTGATCGGTCGGCGAAAATGGGTCCATTTGGACAAATTTTCACTCTGAATATTTTTCTTCCTAAATAACGAAATCGTTCACCAGCTTGCGTGGCGACCATCGTCCGATCCGGTTGCGGGATCGGGGCGACTCAATCGTATGGATCGGCGTCAGGACGCCGATCGCACGATCTGATCGGACCGTCCGATCATGCGGTTCGCGATCAGATGGCTCGGATCACACGATCCGCGATCCTAGCCTCTGGATCGCGTGATCTCATCCGACCGTCCGTCGATGATAGATAATCAGGCAGTCAGTCGCTTTCCCCACATTGACCCGATCTTTCCTCCCCGCCGATGCTGAATCGCGTGGCCCGTGATGATACGTGTGCATCCAATTGCGTGGTGCCATGTGGCACCGCATTGACATAGTATTTTGCGCTTAATTTAAGTTTTAGTAAAATCAAATTTCTTTAATTAAATCAAAAATACAAGTGAGATTAAGTTGAAATTTTCAAAGATTAAAATTGATTTTAAAATACACTTACCATAAAAATTTCAAGTCAAAATGACCTTTGGATTAAAATATATTGAATTTTGAGTGTTAAATGGTTTATTTTAATAAAATAAATTAACAGAATTCTTAAAAATCACTTAAATCAATTGAAACTTTAAAAATACATAACTAAATGTAGAAAAATCAGACAAATATGAATGAGAGTTCATTTTAAATATAATTCAGAGAAGAATCTAATAAAATTATTTCTAATTGAATTTGAATAGTAGATTTTCCTTAATTAGGGTTTATTTAAGAACTTAATAATCCTAATTACTCCCTAATGACTTCATTAATTAATTCCAAACTTCTCAAGCTTGTTTAAGGGGATGACTTCTCTCTCCAAATTTTCTTGGAATTTATTAATGAGTTAGCTAGGAAAATTAATTAATGAACCCCTAATCACCCTCTTAATGTAATTAAGATTAATTAAGCATGTGAACAATGATTTAATTCTTTGATTAAGATAATTAAACTTTGTTTAAGTGATTAAGAGGTTTATGGAATGATTTTGGGATATTTTCCTTAAGTTATTCCCTAAACCCCCTTTATTTATTAATCCAAAACTAATTAAGGGTTAATCCACTAATGATCTACTTAATTAATCAAATCAAATTCTCAAAACTAAAATTAATCCAGAAACTTAATCAATCCTTCTTGAGTAGATACTTAGGTGTTCAATAACCTAAGTAACTTAAGGAAATCATATCTAACCCATATGTGTGAGAAGGGTCATAAAAGTACTTAAATTAAACCATTTAGCATAAATTTATGAAATGCATTAGGTACCTTTCTTTCCTAGGATGTATTCGATTTAAATTTCTTGTGATTTTATGTCATACATTGGCTCATAATTGATTAAATATGAAATGTTTAATTAATTAATAATCTACATCAAATAACTAATAACCTAATAAAATTAATCTAATCACCTAAAATTAAATTAAAATAATACACACATGTGGGAATGGGTAAAACCTTCTCACACTTTCTAATCAAACTCAAACTCAAAATAATGAAAGTCTCTACAACTTTAAATGATCTTTTATAAGATTACTTTTAAGATTAAAATATAAAAATATGCTTATATTTCTTTTCTTTCTTTCTGTAATATATGAATCAAATTTCAAATTCATTTCTTTAAAATCAAATTCAAATATTATTCTTTATGTCAAATTGCATGTTTTTAAAAATATATTTCTATTATCATATTAAATTTAAATATTCAAATCATAATACAAACTTTGCATCTTTCTTTCCTTTAATTCTTTTATACATATGTTTGCTTAAAAATTGTATATGTCTTCATTCTTAATTTAAAAGATAAGTGTATAGACATCCTTTAAATTCTTATCTATCTCTTTCCCCACATTATTTAAAATAAAACTTTCAACATGTTATACAAACATTCAAGTTCTCTTTTCCATATATATAATGTATATAAATGATAAACCAGACAAAATTGGGTCTTGTACCTTACATTTTGTTAACAATGGCGTTACTTATGTCTTATACTTGTAATACATATGAAAATGGATAAGATAAACTCTCTTTCTTAATGAAATCATGCATACATGAAACATTTTAAGTTTCTTTAACTCTCTTAGCATTCATCATTTGTGCTAAATATTTGCTTATGTGTAGATATGCTTATTCAATGTGCATGATACACATATATGGGAAAATAAAATGTTGTGTGTTTTGTGATAGTAATTCACATTATTTAATCTTAAAATGCCTTACTTTTTGAATAGATTTGTTAAGAGAAAATCTAAACATAAGATTAATTAAAATGCATAATAAAATATTCACTAAACAAAAAAAAATCCTTAATGAATCTACATTAGAAATCACTTAAGGTGGGGAGGAAAGAGAAGTTCTCTTTTATTTTCCTTTTTTTATAACTTTTAGTAATTAAGTAGGTTCATTCAAACCAAATCAAATCATCAAATAAAATTAACCCAACAACTTAAATGAGACCACCCTTCTAAGTTGAATCTTTTAACACTTAAAAATCCTAACCTTAAATCTAGCTAAGCATACCACATAAACCTTACACTTACAAATTAAAGCTTCAATCTATGTTAGGATGGCGCATGGTTTGATATTTGTTTTATTTTATGATGATATTTTAGTCTATGTTAGGTGTATGTCCGTAGAATGAATTGTAGAATGATTTAGGCTAACCATTATCATCTGCAGGAAATTGTGCTTAAGGGGTGTTGTAATAAAAATATAACTGCTTTTGCGTACAGGTTGCTTATATCCTTAAGCATAATCCAAAATAGGCCAGGTGGACTTAGTTACCCATGTGTGGGGTGCTAACTCTAATTTGTTTATATACATGCTTAGGAATGTGTGCTTTATTTAGTTAATCTCTATTTTGCAGGTTTTAGTTAGATTTATTTTTTTTCTTTTCATGTAATTTTATAATTAAGATTTTGGAATGATTATTATGGGGATTAGGATGAGCATTAGTTATAAGGTCATGCTTTATATACCATGTGAAGCCTTTGGAGCATCCACCTTCCAATTCAAAAGAAGAAACCAAAAAAGAAAGAAGAGAAGAAGAAGAAAGAATAGAAGAAGAATGAAGAAATGAAGCTTGAAGATTCCTCATAACAATGAATTCCTTGCTTAATTGTATGTCAGGTTGTATAAGGGTAGAGCTTCGGCTACCCAATTTATTTTACAGGTTTGTGCGGTGGTGCCCGACCACATTTGGTCTTTTATTCTTTTGCGTTAGCTTTGTAAAATATTTGATATTTTGTTTAGCTCGTGCATTAAAAATGACATATTTTCTTAGTTTCTTCCTTGCTTTGATGTATGGCCTGGATGATGATTAGACTCTTAGAGAAAAATAAATCTTCTACCAAATTAATCAACTCAAAATTAAAAATAAGTCATAACCTCACTTAAAGCCTAAGCTAAAAGTTAAGATAAAAGAATTACTAACCCCTTAGCTGGATGAGTATTTCTTTTACAACATCATGCACAGACATCTCATTTATTGGAGCTTCCACTTGTCAGAACTTTTGACCATTAAGAGATGGTGGAAATACACCTCCTCTCTGATTTTGGCTCATAATCTTATTTCTGCATTAGGCATATGAATCCTATAAGCATGAGTAAAATGATTATCCAAAAATAAAATAACATGTAATATGATTTGCATTAGATTTATATCATTTGAAGCATGCCTTTACATGATTTAATCTCTTTAGGGAGTGAGTTTAAGGACTTAGTCTCTTTCTAAATAAATAACAGTCTAGCTATCTTGCATAAGAATAAAGACTTGCCTACATATATTTAAAATTATAGGAGGAGTTAGTTGGCGGTCACCCCTAGGCGGTTGTAAATCCAAGCTGTCGAGTGATTTGTCCTTTCATGTGAAGGCAAATCGAATACCTATTTTTCGCCTTAGAATTAGGTCTTGCTTTTGGTCCTTGCCAAAGCTCCATAGATTTAGGTTTTGAGTTGCTTCTCCCTTCCATAGGCCATAAGCATAAATCCTCACCTCTTAGACGTTTTCATAACCTTGTATTGTGGAATTATAAGCCCTAAACTTCTAATAAAAATTCAATTCAAACAAATAATTTTTCTCAATTTTAAAAATGTAAAGCCCAACCATAGGATAGTTTGGGATGTGTACTAGGCTTCCTAGTATCTAAACATCCCCACTCACCTCCATTTGGCTTTGATAAGAACTCCCTCCTCTTGATCGATCACTTGATTTGCCAAAATAAACTAATTGATTGATAGTCCTACTTGTTACTTTGGAGACAATGATCATTTACCTTAATCGAGTATTCTTTGAATCTCATTCCTTAGGATGTAATTAACTATGAGGGCTTGCCCATAGAACTTGAACCGATTTAAAATAAACCTACTTTTATGTAAAGTAGGGGAAGAATCTCAGGTACATATCAGACCCATAGTCACTTAGGAGTCACTTGTTGAGGTGATTGGGTCCATTGGCAGGGTGGTGGCTTACATCACATCTACTCAATATCGTACCCGATCACCCTAATAAGAACATCTGCGGATCTACGTGGTGTCCCGACCAAAAGGCATATATTTCTGTTTTCATTTATTCTCTTCAAAAGGATAGATGAAGGCGAGAATATTTCATCACAATCATATATGAGCGAATGTCAAATTTGAATGTTGAATTTATAAATATCTAACAGGTCATTAGTGAGCATAAGCCTACAATTGAAATTTAGAAAATTCTATGAATAAATAAAATGAAAGTAGAAATACAACATTTTGAGTGCAAATATAGATCTAATTCTGTCGAAAACTTGCCAACGAACCCGCAATACTCAAATGCGAGCGGGCAAAAGGCACCATTTAAAAATTCAAAGTAAATACACCACCGGATTCGCAACACATCGTACAAGCGAAGAGAAGGCGTTAATTAAGGCATTCTTAAATACACCCGCATGGGCCCTGACACTACGTTAATGCTTAAATTCAAGTGTTTGAGAATGTTGCGCGGTTTGCTTCCTTTAGTCGGATTAGGTTAACAAAATCTAAAATCTATTATATAAATTTCAACTTAAATATCTTTAATTTCAATTACGAAAGTAGATCTAATCCTCTATTAGAAGCTAAACAGAGTCAACAAGATCTAAAGTCTCAATTTAACTGGAGGGGATACTTCCATCGAAATGTGATTCTAATTTCAAATCAAATATCAATCTAAAAGCCGCTTAAATGAAACGCTATCATTAAAAGCTTAAAGCAAAACTCAATTTATCCACTTACCGCAATTATTTGTCGGGGGTGACAAATTAAGAAAATTCTAGCTCACAAAGGAACCACTACCAAATCAAGTGTTCTGCTATGTTCACTCTCAATCAATCTCACGCTAGTAAGAACATGGTCCTTGTCCTCTGACTATGTGGCTTAACCAGGAGGCTCCACAAATGATGCAGTTACATCGAGTCCTGGTCGAGTAGTTTGGCTAGTAAGACTCCATTATATTATCATCACACCATATATGCTTCCAATCCCGCCTTTGAGTGAATCATAGGTACTTGAGCAAAAAAACCCTCTCATCGGTAAGGTAGACTTTATGTCTCCTTAAACAAATACCACCCTGTGTCTACAAGGATTTCGCACGTAACCCACGATAATAGCGATCCTTTGGTCGGTCAACTACCTCCTCCGACTAAGTAGACTAATTAATGACGTGATGACGAACCATGGGATCTAGACGCATGTCATCATTCCCCAACCATCCGGTTTAAATAATGATTAATTTCATAAATATAAATCTTAAACTCCATATGCCGCTATACACACGCTAAGACTACTTAATCGAAAGTTCTCTCTGCATTGAGAGGGTAATTAACTATGGCTATATGAAATCTGAACTATATCTAAAATCCTCACCAAATGAGGACTAAATCTCTCTAGTGTCTTATCTACTATTCCATCTACCTTCGAAAATTATATCGACACTTAAATCACTCTCTAATTCAAATTGTCGGAGATCAAATTTTTTCTACAAATATTAGAAATAAAAATAAAATAAAATGTACTCACTCTAAAGTTTATTTTTTATGAAATCTATATGCATACTAATTCACACTTTTTTTTTCTTCTCACATGACTAAGGCGCCAATGTTGACGGAGCTTGAAGCCCATGTCTTGATAAAGAACCTCATAGAGCCATGAATGACAGAAGTGAAAGATATCATTATAGAGGGAGATAATGTGAATGTTAACAATTTCCTCCAACAACGCAAGGTTAGATGTACATGGACCACTGGACCTCAAGACAGAGATCGAAACTTGCTGTTCTCTCACAATTCAGAAAGGTTCATTTTTCATTTTGTTCATAGAGAGCTTAACAAAGTAGCTCATTTTTATACAGCCACAGCTTTACATTGTAATTTTGTATAGAAATATAGAGATTGTGACCCCTCTTTTCTTTTAACTTGTAAAGGAAGATAGAGATCATATTGTATACATTTTAGAGTAGGTGATGGGTCATCGGCCATGGAACCAATCGATCAAGATAGAGCTGGAAGATAGGAAAATGAGAGGAGTTGAGAAGATTTTGATGCTATTCGAGAAAGCCGCCTGAAAGAAGTGATGCTGACTGGAATGTCGGAGGGAGACGATCGAAGGCGGCCAAAGAGATGCCATAGCAAATTGTCGGCATGGGAGCCAATGGTTGGTGATTCAGAACCAACTTGCAAAAGCTAGAGTTTCCACTATAAGGTGGAAGTCTGACAGAGAGATGCTCGTTCAAACTCAATCTCATTCATCAACATCTTGTTTAAGCTCGGCCCAAGCTTGATTTAAGCTCGATTCATATTAAGATTATCGAGACCGTTAGCGAAGAACTCATTTAACGAAATAAACGAACTTTTGTCAAGCCTTAATTGAGCTTGTTCACAAGCAACTTATTAGAAAATATAAACGAGTTGTACGAAATAAAATTTGTTGAGAGCTAAAACATAAAAAAATTAAACGTGCTGTTCACAAATGAGATTTAATCAAACTTTAATCGAGCTATAATCAAACTTTACAACAAGTTTGTTCAATAACTTCAAACATTATTTCTCATGAACATAAATCAATTAAAAAACAAACTATTCAAATTTGTTCATTTTGCAACCAAGTATTATAAAAGTGCACAAGTCACTTTATTAGTTAATCAAACAATCACAAGCTCTAATCGAGCCAAGCCACAAATAGTTTGTTCGGACACTTAGTTTCATTTGCAGGTCTACTAAGAGCAATTAGAGAGAATATGTTAACTAGAACCATCTGAATGTTAAACAACAAACTAGGATTGATTTCATTCATAAAAGCAAAGAAGATAACATTACAAGATAAGCGCTGAGTAAAAAAGTGGCTCAATTTCTAACCTAATCACACAGAAAAACAATACATTGTTGACTACACGATGCTAAGTGAAAGCCAAACTTTGCCACATAAATTGATCACCTGCTTCCTCTTAAAGGAAAAGCAACTTAGCTTCAAAAGAATGCTCTACTACCATAGAAAACTCTACCGCTCCCATTCTTTGATACCTGCAACTTCTTTCCTGAGACACCACTGCCATTTTCCATGCTACTGCTGTTCTCGATATCCATTGGAAGCTTCATATTAGCCAATGACTCGGTGAACTGCTGCATGCTTTTCATGTACATATCAATTATCTCCTGCTGCACCACCGGCTGCTCCGGTTCGATATTAACTTCGATGAGTGGCTTCACATATGACGTCTCTGGCGTACAAGTAGAAGAAGCTTTACCACCCTCAGCAGCTTCTGTGTCTTTACTTGACTGTAAGTCTGATACATTGTTTTGTGATGGCTCAGCAATAGCTTCAGAGGTTGCAGGAACCATCACAGAAGATAAATCACTTGAAACACAACTTGAAGGAGTATCATCCGTAAGAAGCTCGGCGCAATCATGGTTTTTTTCGGCCGAGAAGCTCTCAACTATCTTGACACCAGCATCATTATCAAGACAATCGTCGCCGTTCTGAGAATCCAAACATGGAATCCCATAATACTCTGAAACCATCATCTTATTTTCATTCACAACCTTCAAATCAGGGAACTCAATCTTGTCATACTCACAAGGAAAAGAATCATCAGTTACTGAATCCTTCAATCCATCATCTTCTATTGCTGATGCTACAGGTTCCTCAATGACCATAACATCCGGTGATGAGCCGGTGTAAGATACAGACAACTGAACAAAGCCTGAAGGAGAATGAAAAAGATCAGTTGAAGATAGTGAGAATTCCTGAGCCAACTTGCCGTTGCCTATGACGATTTCAGTGAGGGGCACGAGAACGAATCCGAGAAGCTGATCACCGAGATAATTCTTGGCCCTGCTTAGCATCCATATCTCACATTTGAGTGATGAGTCGATAGTTTGAACATTCAGCCTTGCACTCTCCTCGAAGATTGGATTCCTGCCGCCACCATTGATTATCTTGGTAGAGATGGCGGATTCAGGGTTACTAGTGAGGTAGAGCTTAGCATAAACATCCTGCTTGTGGTAGATACATATGTTTTGAATGTCTCTGGCTTGGTGGATGAAGATTTCGAGAGAGCCGATGAATCCATTGGGACTATCTGCTGGGAGTTCGGAGTGAGCTCAGAAACTGAATTTGGCCTTTCAGAGCTGCATCGAAAAGGCTCATTCACCAAATTGTCCAGTTCGGCTATGGAAGTGGAAGATATGGAAGAGATGAGTGTTTGGGAGAAGGGTTTGCAGGAATCCATGAATGAGCAGAAGCTGGCGTTCCTTTATAGTCAAAACAATGAAGCTGAGATTCAAGTTGGGATTTATTTTTCTTCAAGCTAAGTAAAACCTAATTTCTTAGGTCCCAACAAATGAACTAGCAAAATTTCGTAGAGATCTGAATGACGAAAAGAATCAAATGGTAACACCCGCAGCACAACATACAAACTTAACACAAAAAAGATAAACCCTAAAAGTTTGATTCTTACCTTTAAAACCTCAATCTTCAAGTTCAACTATAGAGAGAGAAACCCCAAGCACCAAGGATCAATTCAGAACAAATCAGGATAAAAAGGGACCTACAATCCCACCAAAGAACCCTAGAAAACCAGGAGGAAGACAATGAAGCTCTAAACAAAACCAGGAACCTTCAAGATCACAAGAACCTTGATGGTAATATGAGTATTTCTAACAAAACGAACCCAAAAAAAACCCCGGTAAACTGGACAAAATCAAATAAAATTAAACCTTTTCCCGAGAAAAGAGTTTTACCGGAATCGTAGAAGTAGAGCGGATGTGGTCTCTCTCTACTGCAGTCTCTCTTGTCTCACAGAACAAAAAACCGCCGAGCCCAGAGCCAAATAACCATTAAATAACGAGAAAAAGTGCTAAATTGATGAAGTTGGTCGCTGCTTTCAAGCGATTTCAGCGGAGACGTTGAAAAGAGAAGCCTGAAGCGGCCACGCGTGACTCGAGAATCTCTCTCTCTCTCTCTCTCTCTAGATAAGATAAGACTTACGAAGACAGAACAAATTGGAATAATCTGGAAAGAGGATCGCGCTTTATTGGGGAAATTATTAGGTGCCGACCAATTGAAATTTTTGACTACCAAACTATCAAAATATAAATGTCTGTTAAACAAAGCTGACTTGTCTGAGGATTATTAATAATATATAAAAAATATCCCATGCTTCCGGACATCTATAGAGTGGGAAATTAGCCGGAAGAACAGAGCGAAACTAATTTATTATTTCAGAATGAGCAAAATTTTAAATATTTAAATAATATAATAATTAGATAAATAAATAATACTTAAAATTAATATTTAAAAAAAATAAATAATTAATAAAATAATATCACTAAATTTATAAGAAAAAAATATATGTGAGCAAAATTATTAAATTTATGGATTTTATTTTAATTAATTATGTAGTCATTTGAGAGTATTAGGTTAAATTGATTTTATTAAGAGGTTGATTGCAAAATATAAATTGAGGATGATCAAAAGGTTAAAAAATATTTTTTTTAAAGAGAAAAAAATAATTTGAGAGTGGGTATTTGCCCACCCTCAACTCAAGGTAGGTCCGCCCCTACCGAAGATCATGGCTTGCTCAAAATCGACGATTGAATCGAGATCGAACCAAGAAAGGCAACCGAGCCAAAATTTTGGCTAAATTATTTCGAGTTCGATCCAATTGTCGCTTTCGGACTGACGGATCGAAATGATTGTCATTCAGCGCCATTTGTGAAACTCGGTTATACTTACCCAAATGCGAATTGTCGTCTGATCAAGGGGATCGTTTAAAACGGGAAGATGAATTTCCTTTCTAATATCTGCCTCTCGGTCCTCGACAGACGCCTCGACTCGACTCTTCGCCTTCTTCTTTCTTCTATTCTTCTGCTTGCTTCTCCTCTGCATACTACTAATTTCAAAGTCGACAAGATCGCTCACTCATCGTCATCGACTTTGATCTCTATTTGATTGTAGTGTATGAACATTGAGGTGTTTTTGTCACTATCATCTTCATTCGACGAGTTTTCTGATCTCTACTTGTTCTTTGTTTCTTTGCTCTAGAATTACTCAAGTACACAATAAACTACCTACTTGTTTCATTTCCTATTTCTATAAGTATTTCATGCTATGATTATGAGCCTATGAGATGTCAGTTCTTTCAATTATTTCCATTATTCCATACTCGAGCTTTTCTAAACTTCAGAGGTTTAGGTTCTTCAATTATTTGAGTTCAGAGATTTCCTTAAGTTGCTTTTGTTTTTATTACCTAACTAAGTGTCCAAGCTCAAGACGATTTGATGCACATCTCTGTTTTATTGCGGATGAAGTTATATATATTTTTTACAGAGCACCTGTAGCTCGGGTTCTCGATTAATGTTCTACACTTCTAGCTTCTACACTTCTACTTGGAATATGTTATGCATGATGGACGGCTTTGTCTTGACTGTGCCGTCCTAAACCTATGGAAAATTGTTTTAATGTGCAGTGAGAAATGTATAATGTGATACTGATGGTGGTTAGTAGAAGTCATTTGATTGCTGTTGTAATAAGTGGATTGACAGAGAGCGATGACTAGAACCTTCATTTACCTATTTTGTTCTCTTTAGGTCTCTTATGGAAATAATAGAACAAAAATATTAGTTCATTTATGAATTAGCGTGAATCACATCATAACTTTTATGTGAATTGTGGTTTTCCATAATTATTATTCCTTCTCTTGAAGTCGAATATTTCTAGCTACCAAGCATTTTCTATAGAGAGCTTGCTTCCTTTCATCTCTTAACTCCTGTATAATGTTAGTGATTTTGACTATTTTAACCATGTACACTCTTAAATTTCTATCTTCCATCATTGGTAAATTCATTATTGTTCTAAATTAACAAATATTTTTACCAAAACCAATTTTTAAATTTAATCTCATTGTTTATGGTGAATTCATAAGTGAGCCATGACCTAAAAGGTGAAAATTCTAGACTCATTATGCATTGCATATTTTAAGAAATTATTTAATGCAAATAAACATACCTATCTCTATGTCCGTGATAATATGATGAGATACAACTTTGTGGCACTTAGGTCACATTATATGTTATTTGCACTTAGTAATTTCTCTTACATTTAACAACTAACACAAAATTTTCTTTTTAAATCAATTGCATTAGTGTGATTCATGAGGTTGCCCTTGGGAACACAAATATAGATTGTATCATGCGAATGTATATGATGCATCTTTTATCATTTCATCAAAGTCCATCATCCACATTGAGCAAACAAGCTTGTTCATACTTCAATGGTGGATCAAACATATTCTACTTTCTTCATTTTTCAAGGCTGAATGATGCCATTTTACTAACAAATTAAAAAAAATGTTATTTCTTCATTTCAAAAGATACTTCACAGATCAAAATATTTGATTACATCCTCCAACTCATATGCTCAACACCTTTCCTCATAATAAGCAACTTGTTTTCTCATTTGCTTTGTGGTGGAAGGCTAAACATGGTTACCTTGTTTGGTTGCATGAGATTACTATGCGAAATTATGTGTATTCTTTATCTATTGATATCTTGAGATTTTATTTAAATTTATGATGTAATTTCTCATAGACATAATAACAAATCCTTCTCAAAGCAAATCTAATAATTGTTCAAGTCATCCTATTGATGATAATGCAACAACTCAAATGAGAGTGTGTGAAATAACCGATAAGAACAAGGGTAAAAGACAACGATCAAGTTTGGCAACACTTCAAATTACTATAGAAAAGAAAAAATTGACAAAGTTTAAATGTAATCTCAACTAAGTAGACACTTCAAGATGAATCACTATAAGAAGATTGATAATAAATGAAAGAAGCAAAAACTATTTTATCCGGTAGCAGAGGATTTGGAGGAAACTGATTCAATATCTACTTGGTGTGTTTCATCTTATGATCATTCAAGAATAAAAAATATTGTGGCTAAGATGATCATTGTTCATTAATATCCCTTCATGGTAGTTGAACATTTATGGTTCAATATCTTGATGAAATCAATGAATCCAAATTATCATAAAATTTCAAGATTTGACATCAAGGAAGAAAGTATGAAAGTGCATGAAATTGAAAAGACAAATTGAAAAAAGTTGAAAGAGAGTTTCGATTACTAGTGATTGATGGACATCAAATCAAACTATTGGTTATATGTGTCTAGCATTATTACATTAGTTCGATTGGAAATTACAAGGATAATTAGTTTTATTGATTTAGATCCCTCATAGTGTGATTTAGGGCAATTTCGAAAGTTTGTTGCAATGAGGTCTCTGATAAAATAAGTATCATCACTTTGGACAATACATCATCAAATGACGTGGCTAGAAATTTGAAAGCATTGTTCACTAGAAGATCCATATTTTAAATGATGGAGATTTCTTTCATGTTGGTTGGCTCATATTTTAAACTTAATGGTGGATAGATTGAAAGAGATGAGTAGAATAATTGAAAGGGTAAGAGAATCTATCTTATTTATAAAATGATCTCCAATTAGTTTACATAAATTGGAGAGATTGCAAGGCATATTGGCTTATTCACAACAAATGTACTTTGCATGATGTGCTACCGTCACAATTCCACATACAAGATGTTGAGTATGCTTTTATTATAAGAATGTATTTCCAATATGCTTTACGTGATCTCAATTATATATGGTTGCCTTCTCAAGAAGATTGGATTAACTTTGAGAAAGTAAGAGAACTGCTTCAAATTTTTCATCAAATAATTGAAATTTTTTTAGGTTCAACCTATCCTACTGCAAATAGATTGCTTCCCAATCTAGTTCCAATCAAGAAAATATTGGATCGACAATGCTTATCTATTACTCTTTTCATTTCAAACATGACAAAGTATGAAGGTTAAATTTGATAAGTATTGGACAGTGTTCAATGTTATTTTCTTGTATTTTAGATCCTAGAATGAAACTATTTGCCATCAATTATTACTATCCACAAATATATAATGTTGACATTATGATTAAGAAAAAGGACAATGTTAAACAAAACTTTTTGAGCTATACTCTTATTATACTGTTGATATGCAGCCTAAGGGCAAAGAAATTACTGGAGCAACCACCTCTCAAATTGAAATAATCACAACTTAAGGTGGTAATATTTCACATGATCTGCTTTATATGATTTTATAGATTCTTGGCTTTTAGTTTCACAAAAGTCGATTTGGAGATATACTAGATGAAGCTTGTGTGAAATGCCCAGATTGAGAATTTGATATTTTGGAATGGTAAAAAATGCCCGCCATGAAATACAAGACTCTCTCAAAGATGACCAAATATATTTTTACCATCCTAGTAACAACTGTTATTTTTGAATCAGCTTTTAGTGCAGGGGGTCATGCTTAGTGATTATAAGTTCAATTTCACTAAGAACATTAGATGCTTTAGTATATAGTAGCTATTGAGTATATAAATCATCAAAAGATCCATTGGTAATATTTACTTACTTTTTTATTTTATAATACAATTTGCTTATATTCAAATATGAGTTTCATTTCTTCTATTGCAATTTCAGTTTGATATTCTTGTAGAAGAGAACTTACTTATAAGTGTAAAGCTTATCTACGGAATCACAAATATAAAAATCGTGATATCATTTCAATTATACTCTACATTTTTCCTTTTGCATATTTTTATTTTCGTGAATGTTTGTGAGACTCAAAACTTGCAATCTAATTGGATAAGTAGTTTGGTCATGTTATGTGAGAGAGTGACATTTATTATGGGCTAAATAGCATTTTATTATATATTTTCTGCTTCTGTGTTGTAATATTTTATGTTAGTGGCGAATGACGATATGATGTCCAATGATAAAATTAAACTGAGATGGCCTAATGGAGGCTTTGGTGGTTGATTTTTATATTTCTAGTAGAATGACTTGGTCAATGAACTAAATTTGAGACCATTTAATCATTTGGTGACATACTTGATCGTCTTTAAATCTTATGTATTTAAATTGTGGTAAAATTTTAGTTTAGCTTCTTATATTGCTTCATCTACATTCTTACTACATTTTATCTACTGATGCATGTTGTGTTAGAATTTGAAAATATGAATTGGTATATCTGAAGTCCTATAATTTTATTGTTTGGAATGATGTTATATTGTTTTATCAATAAGTCTAAAGTAAAAAGGCTATGGAACTATGTAAGGCTTTTGGACTTTGTTAGATCTATTTTGATGATTATATCCAAGTCTTATTTTTCTTAATTTGTTTACCACTCTTAGTCAAATTTATTTAATGCCACCAAAATTATCCAATCATCTCAGTTTTTGAGGCACAAAAATCTATTACTTTTCTTTATTATTTTGGTTTTCAATTCTCCATTCTTTCCAACGAATTCCAATTTATATTTGGACTTTGGGTTGAGGTAATTTATTTTTTCTTGAATTTATATATATATTGTGGATTAATGGATTACATATATTGTGGTCATAAAAAACCTATTTCTCACTAATTTTTTTATTTATTTGTAAACACATATTTCTATTCTATTTCTCTGATTTTTGTTTTGGGTTCTAATTATGAGGACCCGTAATACCTAAAGTGGGGTTATCATGAAGAATTTTAGATTTTCTAATTTTGGACAATGATGAGAAGAGATTATTGTAATTTGAGCTAACTCAATTATTTTTTTTATTGATGGCTCTCGCCTCTCATTGAATGGTCAGCAACCAGCCTTTATTCGAGTCTCCATATTAATACATGATGTTTCTTATTTGTGAGATTTTGTAACTTTTGTTAGAGATTTGTTTGTCTATTTTTTCAATGGATGGCTTTTGACAACTCGGTTAGCCTATATTGAAGTGAGTATACAAATTACAAATCTTAATCTTGAAGATGGATATTATTTTCTCTCTCCAAAACAAAAGATAATTTAATATTTTTTTATTTTTATTTATTTTAAATGTTATGTCAATTGCATTTTTTATATTCTTTTTTATTAATGTTAGATGATTAAATATGAAATATCGAATGTATAACATTAGACCGAATTGTATAAACTTTATATTTATAAGCACTATTTAGTTGTAATGTGAAATTATAATTTGTTATTCAAAATTTTATTTTTCAAGTCAATTTGTAACTTATAGTTGTTTTATGTTTACATTATATTATTTACATATTCAAAAAATTTATGAACCCTTAATTGAAATTGATTTTCAAGCCAATCGAGCTAGCTCGTTTGGATTTCGAGCCGGATCGAGCTTGATCTAGAATCGATTTGAGCTAGCTCGAAATTGAAATCCTCGAGCCATGACTCGATTTGTAAATAGATTTTTCCTGATTTCAAACTCTAGTTATCGAAATCGTCATTCTGACATGTAGGGTAAATATTTAATATCATATAAATATAAAACCTAATTTTAATTTTAATTTATGAAAAGTTAATGACAAATTTTCTTTTAATATAATTTATAAAATATAATTAGAGATATTACATTGTAAATGATTTATAGATTTACAAAAAATATTATTATATAGATAGAAATATTTAAGAAAATATCAACGGTACATTGTTGTTAACAAGTTTCAAATAATACATTATATAAGTTTATTTTGACAAAATAAGTTAGAATAAAACATGGTATATATGCATTTACATGATTATATGGATAATGGATTTATGTAAAAATATTTGTAAGTAATTATGCATAACTTTCAAATTGGTTTTAAAGATTTTACAAAATTTTATACAACATAAAACTATGAAACTTAATAAAATAATAATTTTACACAATTGTGTACAATGCTTAATTTCATGTATATGTTGCATGAAAACTTGTAGTGGTTAAATAAAATTTTACATTTTAGCTTGTAAGGAATTCTATCACACACACACAGTTGAAAAGAAAATAAAAAACTTCAAAATTTTTATGTGAAAAAATCCCAGAAAGAATGGAAAAATCACCTTTATTAAAAAACTATATATGCTGGAGTACAAAGTTTATATCTTCCTCGGATTACAAGATTATATGGAAATCGATAATGATAATTCTAGAATCAGTTACAAATATCTCGATAGTTTGTAATGATTGTTGGTGGCTGATGATATTTGATAACGGAGAGTGATAATGAACTTTGAACTTTCTCTTTCTCCCAAGTTCACTCTTTTCATGAGAATGAGGTCCATTTATGGATTTTGAAGATTTTGGTCATTGTTGCAAAAATCTCAAAACTAATCAATGATGTATATCGATTCATTTTGATCATAGATAATTTTTTTTGTGATTTAACTATTCAAGATCTTCGATTTGAGTGATCTTAAGCTCCTTGGATTCATCTCAGTCGATTATTTATAAGCGCGTCAAATTTATCATCATCAATATTTCAAAGTTTTCATATATATATCTTTTGAATTTGAGCTCATTTGGCTCGATTGATCTAGCATTTTTGGTTCATTTATTTGAGTCATTTAATTGATTATACATTAACCGGATCTGTGCTTGATTTATAAATGTTAGAGGGGTATATCATTTGCCTCTTATTTTTGGATGATAAAATTTATTTCATCTAAAAATATATTGTATTTTAAAAATAAAATTACTTTAGCTAAAATTATTAGAATTTATTATTAGGATTTTTAATTATATTTATTTATGTTATATGTATTAATTTTTATTTGATTTTATTAATTATTAATATTTATTATATATATATATAAAGTAATAATTTTTATAAATACATAAAACTTATTTTAATAAATTTTTTTTTATCGATGGCATTTGATTTGAAAGAGGAAAATATTGATAGTCCGCGTAGCTACGTCGCGGACTCAATCAACGGGCGTGTCCGATTTTTTGCTTTAGCGTGAGCGGTGAGATAACGGCTTTCACGGGCACCAGCGTCGATGGCGTCGCGTAAGCGGCTCTTGTATTGACATTTCCCACGGCCGCCTCTTGAATGCGGGGAATTTTAAAGAATATATAGCGATTTAGGGTTGAGGTTAGTTTTTTCAGCGAAAGCGGTGAGGAATCTGAAAATTGATTTCTCTTTACAAAAGAACCATGAAGATGCGTTGAGGAAATAACAACCATTTTAGAGGATGTATTAAATACAAATTCATCATGCTTCGTGCATTTTTTCTGGTTTATTAGTGATATTCTTCTTATCAGAGAATATGTTCATTACTTCAATTAGAAGCAATTTGGATGTTTTTTTGTCGAATATTTAATTTTGAGTGTTATTTTGCATCGTACCTGTACCTCTTTGGAGTGAGACCTTTTGATCTTTTTTCCATTTTTTTTTTGCCAACTCCATGATTATGTTTAGAATACTATAATGGAATCATTTGATGGCATTTGGGTGATTTTGGGTGGGTATTATGCATCGTACCCTGTACCTCTTTGGAGAGTTCTTTTGATCTTTTTTTCCATTTATTTGCCAACTCCTTATGATTATGTTTGGGGCATTGCAAAGGAAGCATTTGATGGCGGTTTGTGTGGTTTAGGTGGTTTAGTGCATCACGTACTGTACCTCTTTGGAGATACCCCGATCTTTTTTCCATTTATTTCTTAAACTCCTTATGATTATGTAGGGCATTTGATGAAGCGTGATGGTGGTTTGGTGGTTTAGTGTACTGTACCTCTTTGGAGTTGATTGATCTTTTTTTCCATTTCGTTAAACTCCTTATGATTATGTCTAGAACTTTAATGGAATCATTTGATGGTTTGGTGATTTTGGGTGGTATTATGCATCACCACTGTACCTCTTTGGAGAATTGAGACCCCTTTGATCTTTCCATTTATTTATTTAACTCCTTATGATTATGTTTAGGGCATTCAAAGGAAGCATTTGATGGCGGTTTGTGGTTTACGGGTGGTTTAGTGCATGTACTCACGTACCTCTTTGGAGTCTGACCCTTTTGATATTTTTTTGTTTTGCCAACTACTTATTATGTCTAGACTATAATGGAATCATTTGATGGCGTTTGGTGATTTTAGGTGGTATTATGCATCTTCCCTGTACCTCTTTGGAGGTACTGGACCCGATCTTTTTTTCCATTTATTTGCCAACTCCTTATGATTATGTCTAGGCATTGAAGGAAGCATTTGATGGCTTGTGTGGTTTGGGTGGTTTAGTGCATCTACCTGTACCTCTTTGGAGTCTGAGACCCTTTGATCTTTTTTCCATTTATTTATTAAACTCCTTATGATTATGTCTAGGGCATTAAAGGGAAGCATTTGATGGCGGTTTGTGTGGTTTGGGTGGTTTAGTGCATCACATACTGTACCTCTTTGGAGTGGACCTTTTGATCTTTTTTTCCAGTTTTTTCTGGCCAACTCCTTATGATTATGTCTAGAACACTATAATGGAATCATTTGATGGCAGTTTGGGTGATTTTGGGTGGTATTATGCATCAGTACCATGTACCTCTTTGGAGATGCAGACCCTTTTGATCTTTTTTTATTTATTTGCCAACTCCTTATGATTATGTCTAGGGCATTAAAGGAAGCATTTGATGGCGGTTTGTGTGGTTTGGTGGTTTAGTGCATCGTACCTATGTACCTCTTTGGAGGTCTGAGACCCCAGATCTTTTTTCCATTTATTTCAAACTCCTTATGATTATGTCTAGGGCATTAGGAAGCATTTGATGGCGGTTTGTGTGGTTTTGGGTGGTTTAGTGCATCGTACTGTGTACCTCTTTGGAGTGAGACCCCTTTTGATCTTTTTTCCAGTTTTTTTACTATGATTATGTCTAGAACACTATAATGGAATCATTTGATGGCGGTTTGGGTGATTTTTGGGTATTATGTCGTACTGTGTACCTCTTTGGAGATGAGACCTTTTGATCTTTTTCCATTTATTTGCCAACTCCTTATGATTATGTCTAGGGCATTGGAAGCATTTGATGGCGGCTTTGTGGTTTGGGTGGTTTAGTGCATCGTACCCTGTGTACCTCTTTGGAGAATTAGACCCTTTGATCTTTTTTCCATTTATTTGCCAACTCCTTATGATTATGTCTAGGCATTACAAAGGAAGCATTTGATGGCGATTTGTGGTTTCGGTGGTTTAGTATCTGTACCTCTTTGGAGTGGACCTTTGATCTTTTTCCATTTATTTGAAACTCCTTATGATTATGTCTAGGGCATTTGGAAGCATTTGATGGTTTGTGGTTTTGGTGGTTTAGTGCATCCACCTGTACCTCTTTGGATCTGACCTTTTTGATCTTTTTTCCGTTTTTTCAACTCCTTATGATTATGTCTAGCATTTAAAGGAAGCATTTGATGGCGGTTTATTTGGTTTGGGTGGTTTAGTGCATGTACCATACCTCTTTAGAGGAGCACGATCTTTTTCCGTTTTCCACTCCTTATGATTATGTCTAGGGCATTGCAGAAGCATTTGATGGCGGTTGGGTGATTTGTGGGTATTTTCCATCCATATTTTCTAACATATTTTTGTATATTACGCGGGTAAATGACCCATATTTGGAGAAACTCCTTAACTGTTGAATGAAAGCGAGGCATATACCTGGACTATGCACATCAAATTGGCTGTTGAAAGGATAGTTATTACTCAAAAAGAAATCAAAAGATTTCATGTGCAAAAAATGGTCGGAAGAAGTCTGATCTAAAACAAAATTCGAAAGTTGATACTGAAGCGGTTGTCATATGATTAGATTCTCTTGATTTGGAGGAATTGGGCGATTAAGAAACATGAATGTCATAATCATTCTTTGGTGAGCGACCTACATCTCTCGATCACATAGATCGTTAATGATGAGAAGGCGTCGTGTTGAAAATGTGGTAGTATTGAAACACCGATGCATTCATATCTATCAGGAAGTTGGGGCGTAGAATGTCGGGTTCACAAAAGAGATGCCTTCAATTTTATTGAAGAGAAAAGATCGAGGATTTAATGGTGATAGTAACGCATTAATGCAACTGTTTAAGGAAAGGCAAGCAGCTGATGGGATGTTTGCATGGGATGTAAGTTGATGAGTCGATTGCTTAGTAAGTTTCTTTTTAGCTGGCATGTCTAGGATAGAATATGATTGTTTTGGGGATGTGATAATATTTGATACAAGCTATCGACTCAATAAATATAATCTTGTTTGTGCCCCTCTTGTTGGAGTAAATCATCACGGCAAAATGTATTATTTGGAGTAGCCTTTTATCGAGAAGAGACAATTGAGTCATTCATGGCTATTCCAAACATTTCTTAGGTTGATGAATGACGGACATCCTATGACAATATTCACGATCAAGATCGGCTATGGCGAAAATCGCTTGTTTTGCACTCATCATAGGTTGTGCCAATGGCATATTTCAAAGAAAGTCCTTCCAAAGTTCATTGCTTCAATAGTAATAAGATAGTACAGGGCTTTTTATAAATGCATGAGTAAGTGTGACTCGGAGGAAGAGTTTGAGGCTTGGTCACTGCTAGAAGAAGGCAATTTGCATGATCATGGTTGGTTTATGCGAGCTTTATAAGATTAGATCAAGTGGTCGCATTCAACAAGGACTCATTGCATGGGCATCTTGTCACGCATACGTAGTGAGTCCGAACAATGTATGGAATATCCAACCGGTTAACCTGATGTTTCTTGGGGTTGGAAAAGCTTATGGAGACATGGCATCGGAATGAAAATGACGAAGACTTCAAGTGTAGATCATCGATTGTTCATTGTCAAGACCAATTCTAAAACAAGCTTTGAAAGAAAGGTTTACGTTATGTTTGAAGAGGAATTTTTGCATGGTGTTGGAGGCTCGATGAAATGACACCATGGAGTATTTGGTAAGAAACTTAGAGAATAAAATGCATCCAAAACATGGAGTGTGCATTTCGATAGGACTACAAGTAACTTCATGCAAAAAATTTGAAATGATGGGAATTCTTTGTGCCCTTGTATTAGAGTTCTTAGTCGGGGAGGATGTTTGTGCGCATTCCGGACAAGTATCTTCTCATCGGTGGTACTAGAGCAAAGAGGGATATTTATATTGATAGTGCATACTGAGGAAATTAAGAGATGTGTGCCAACCGGATGGAAATCGTCGGCATTATTTTTGAACCACATAAGTCGATATGCATATCAAATAAGCATCGTGAGACACGGAAATAAGAGGCGAGGTATATGCTTGGATCCCCGCAAAACTATATGATGATGTCGACACTATAATAAGTGGGAATTCTCCTCCATCTTACAAAGCAATTAAGAATAAGAAGTTAACCACGAGATAAGGGAAAAGGCATCTTAAATGATCCAGTCAAGCGACGTCCAAAGGGTGTTTCCAATTCAAGGCTTAAAGGATATTGGGAGAGATCCAAGAAAGCCAAGAGTAATTTTCCATTTGCGTATTAGTTTTTAGTATTTTAAATATTCCTGTTAATCATACTTTTTTTTTTGTTGTAGAAACCAAACTAAAGTCGATATGGCGTTTGACGTGTTTCCTGAAGTTGCACCTTGCATCTTATGCCCAGTGTTTTTTGAGGTAAGCATATAATATCACACATCGATCTTTGTAAGAAAGTACCAATATACAATGTTCTACATGCGAATTTAACTTCGAGCTCCACAATGATAACCAATCGGTGAAGGGTACACTAAGCTCATGATGGATATTATTTCAGGAAAACATTTTGATACATGACATTATCCAGTTTTCATTGTATTTAGCTAGGAGATTTTGACACTGGTCTTTCTGTACCTCTTTAAGCAATAGTGATTGAGTTAATTCCCTGTTGAGGAAATTGTAATCATTAGACAGTACCAATAAATATGTGCAATAAATAATAGATAGTTTATTGCCTTTTTACAGTTTATTGTGCCTGATACTAGAAATAATGTTCATTACATGCTTGTTTGGGTGGATTAAGCTTATTTTGCATCGTACCTACCTCTTTGGAGTCAGATTATTTTTTGATTTTTCCAAATTTATGTTGCCAATTCCATATGATTATGTTTAGAACATTGCAAAGGAAGCATTTGATGGCGGTTTGGGTATCGGGTGGTTTTAGTGCATACCTCTGTACCTCTTTGGAGTGATTATTTTTGTTTTTCCAAATTTATTTTGCCAATTCCTTATGATTATGTTTAGAACATTGCAAAGGAAGCATTTGATGGCTTGGTGGATTTCGGGTGGTTTAGTGCATCACGTACCACAGTGTACCTCTTTGGAGGAATTGATTATTTTTTGCGCTTTTTCCAAATTTATTTTGCCAATTCCTTATGATTATGTTTAGATAGAGGAATCATTTGATTGCAATTTGGGTGGTTAAGGATGGGTCTTTTCCATACACCAGTGTACCTCTTTGGAGTGCAGATGGTTTTTTTTTCCATTTTAATTTGCCTCCTTATGATTATGTTTAGCATCCCAGAGGAATCATTTGATGGCGTTGGTGGATTTGGGTGGTTTAGTGCATGTACCACTGTGCCTCTTTGGAGAATCTGATTGTTTTAATTTTTCCAAATTTTGCCAATTCCTTATGATTATGTTTAGAACATTTGCAAGGAAGCATTTGATGGTTTGGTGGATTTGGGTGGTTTAGTGCATCGTACCCATACCTCTTTGGAGATGATTGTTTTCTGAGTTTTTTTTTTTTAATTTGCCAAATCCTTATGATTATGTTTAGGTATCCCGGAGGAATCATTTCATTGCAATTTGGGTGGTTGGGATGGGTCTTTTCCATCACTGTACCTCTTTGGAGGTACGAGATGGTTTCTGATTTTTTCCATTTTAATTTGCCAATCCTTATGATTATGTTTAGGCCATCCCGAATCATTTGATGGCGGTTGGTGGATTTGGTGGTTTTGCATCACCTCTGTACCTCTTTGGAGTACGAGATTTTTTCATTTTCCAAATTTTTTGCCAATTCCTTATGATTATGTTTAGAACATTTCAAGGAAGCATTTGATGGCTTTGGTGGATTTTGTGGTTTAGTGCATGTACCTGTACCTCTTTGGAGAATGCAGATTTTTCCATTTTAATTTGCCAAATCCTTATGATTATGTTTAGGCCATAGGAATCATTTCATGCAATTTGGGTGGTTAAGGATGTCTTTTATCTGTGGTACCTCTTTGGAGAGTATAGATGGTTTTCTTTTTTCCATTTTAATTTGCCAAATCCTTATGATTATGTTTAGCCATCCCGAGGAATCATTTGATGGCATGTGGTTAAGGATGGTTTTTCCATCTCCATGTACCTCTTTGGAGTGCAGATATGGTTTCGATTTTTTTTTTAATTTGCCAAATCCATGATTATGTTTAGCCATCCCGGAATCATTTGATGGCTGGGTGGTTAAGATGGGTCTTTTCCATCACGTACCCTGTACTCTTTAGAATGCATGGTTTTATGATTTTTTCCATTTTTGCCAAATCCTTGATTATGTTTAGGCCATCCCGGAGGAATCATTTGATGGCATTGGGTGGTTGATGGGTCTTTTCCATCTGTCTACCTCTTTGGAGGTACATGGTTTCTCCTTTTTTTCCATTTTAATTTCAATCCTGATTATGTTTAGCCATAGAGAATCATTTGATGGCAATTTTGGAGTTCTTTTTTATGCAAAAAAACTCGGAGACAAATGGTCATTTCCATTTTAATTTGCAAATCCTTATGATTATGTTTAGGCCATCCCAGGAATCATTTCATTCTTTGGTTAAATGGGTCTTTTCCACATTAATTCTGACTCATAACAAAGTGAGAAAAAATAAATGTTAAGCATAATGAGCAACAATCTACCTAATAAATGAACTACTAATCAACATTTATCCGAAATATAAAAATATATGTACGCAAAAAAATACTACTTAATTAAATCATCAGATATACCTACATTGCATATCAACAATATATTTAAGTCATTAATCATAAATCAAGAAACGAGCCATTTATAGGGTGAAAACCTTGGCATTCACTCAAGAAAATTGAATATCATCAAACCTATGCACAATATTCAAGGAAAATATACAATCAACCAAATTTTATGGCAGAAATCACCCTTTATTGCATTCTTTATATACCTCAAAATCCTATGAAACAAAATAATATTGTTCTCACTTTGGATTTTAAGTCCTAAAAATGTGGCGAACTCATTAAATAAATTTCTTCTTTGGCCAATCGGTGTCATCCATGGAGGTTTCGATTCGCCTCCATGTATTTCAGAACAAACATTCATGAACGACACTTGAACTGGTATCCCACTCACTATGTCGATTGGCCATTTACTGGATGCCTAAAGCATTGACATCTTCCAGTAATTTGATCTAAATGCATACAAAATCTGAATAAGTTGGACCGGAAAAAAATAGTTATCAGAGAACCAAATTTGACAGTTCTTAATTTCAAGAAGAATGCTCTATGAGTGGGTTTGCAATGAGTCATAAAATGCCGCCTCTCTTAATATGCCCAAGAGTGTCAGTCGATTTTCTATAGCGGCAATATGATTAACTTCGACCACCTCTGTCCTGATGATATCTTTGGATGAACATTTTGCTCTCCATCTTCATGCCGAACACGCATAACTCTGCAGAAAAGAAGAGCGATTACACATTACGCTTTCTATAAACACAACGAATGCTAGAACATTCCTGTGGAACATACATACAAGCATGATATGTACAAATATGGGACATCTGACCGCGAGCGAGTTCTGGAGAAAGTGCGAAGGCATTAATGTGGTATCGAGAGATATTGATCGTCGAGTCATCGATGCCGTAAAAATGATATTCCAGTGCGGGCGATATCAAGTAATAAGTATTTTAAAGTGATCTTAACTAAATAGGTTATTTTATGTATGAAGGACTGAATAAGTGACTTACTTGTCCTCGAGCAGAACACGTGTCAATAAGATCGAGCATCGGCAGCAAAAGAATCGGATGAGAACTCAACAACATGAAGTGCCTCGATGCACACGAAATTATTCATGGCGGCAGTGATGAAAAGCTACATCCACTATGAATAAACAACCTCGTCTCGAGATGATGCGTACCTCCGATGCTCCTCCACACGACAATAGTGCGGGTCATCGACCTCATTGGCTCATCTTTGCGAACCTAACAAACTTTAGTCATGGAATTCATTAACTATGAATGAAGGATCGATCGAGATGATTCATACCTCCACTGCTCCACCACCACAACAATACTGCGGGTTAGCTACCTCATACTTCTAAAACCTATAAGAAAATTTCTTGAAAAACTATTTCAATTATCTCAAATCGAAGAAAGTAACTTAATACCTCTGTCTGGCATGGAGAGCCACCACGCTTATTCTTGCTCGAGACTTCTGTAAGTGTGTGAAAGGGGAAGTAATAATTCCTCTTTCTTATCTGTGAGCTTTAACTCCTCGATCTTTGATCTGTTTGAGCATCGTGTGTGGTGGCCTCCACGAGAACTTCTCCTACGGTCAAGTCCACGTGGGCTTCCCCTGTTGAAGCATTAAACTCCGCAGTGGAAGCTCCTGTGGTGGCCTCCACAAGAGCTTCCTCTGTTGTACCCTCCTCAGGGGCTGTACACGTGGTGGCCTCCCCTGCATTTGGGTTGGTAGGAAGCCTGGCTAGAACATCCTCGATAGCAGCAACCCGTAAACAGAGCCCATCCAACCTCTTCTTGTTGCATGGAGGCGATCTTGTCTCTCTCGAGGTCCTTCAAACACACAAACATCCTCTCCATGATTCTGTGGGGTAGTAGAGAGCGGGCTTGAAACCTTGGGCGGGGAGAATATGGATAAGGAGAGTCGGTTGGGGCACTAGTGGACTTAAAGCGGGACAACTATGGGCTCCGCAGTGATTGTTGGGAACTGGCAAGAGCCAATTCTCGTCTTCCAATAAGTCCTCGAATGAAAGGCATTCTGTGGTAAGAGGATAAAATTTTGAACAAACAACATAAATAAATACATTCTTATATGAACTAAGTGATATTATTATATGTCACTGTCCTCCCAAACCGGTGAAAGCATTTTTTGGGAACTTTTATTTTAGCCCATGACATTTGGCTTTGCGGTTGAATGGATTATGATGCTTATGTGCTCATACGCCCATATCTACAATGAATATATTAAACAGTAAACTTCAAGACATTTTATTTCACAGTAATGGAGATATAAAACATACCATCGAGAGTGACAAAGCCACTCATGTAACGGTACCTCAGGTGCGAATCTTTGATGCAATAACATCAAAAGGGACAGAAAGTCCCAAATGGCACTTGTACTGCAAATCTTCATCATCGTAAGCAATCAATTCCGATGCCACCACAATTGTGGTATACAAAAAATAGATTGTGAGAAAAGCGTATATTTTGCACAAAGCATGCGGGCAGAGCCATCAATTCTCAGTGACTTGTAGTCAGATGAAATGAACAACGACGTGAGGATTCGCCATACAACCTTCTCACCTGTTTGGCATCCCTATCAATGCAACTTCATCGTGAAAGGAATATGCACCATGGAAAGCTTGCTTTTTTATGTCCAAAGGCAATTATGATGTAATGGCAAAGAGTCTTGCTTGATCGTGAGTCTAATGAATTGATGGAGATGAAGCTTCTTCAAAATGTTAGTGGCTTCGGTGAAGCGTCTGTAATATTATCGAACACATTTCTCACGTGGTAGGCGCACCGATGTTATCCTTTTCCCGGACATGGTTAACTTGAAAAAAAAAGTAATTAGGTTAAAAAGTCGTACCCTCAGAAGTACACTCTGGATGCACTAAACCACCAGATACCACCAAGCGCCATCAAATGCTTCATTTGCAATATTAACATATTCATATAAAATTGTCAAAAAAATGTGAAAAAGCGCAAAAACAATGTACCCTCAAAGAGGTACCTGAGTATATCACTAAACCACCAGAACCACCCCATCAAATGCTTCCTTTGCTGTTTACATAATCATATGGAATTGGCAACATAAATTTGGAAAAAGCGCAAAACATCACTCAAAGAGGTACAGGTACAGATGCACTAAAACCGAACCACCAAAGCGCCATCAAATGCTTCCTTTGCAATGTTCATAATCATATGGAGTTGGCATAAATTTGGAAAAAACAAAAAATATATGTACCCTCAAAGAGGTACCAGTCTGAATGCACTAACCCACCCAAAACCACAAATGCCATCAAATGCTTTTTGTATGCAGACATAATCATAAGGTTGGAAAATAAATGGAAAAAAAGATCAAAGGTCAGTACCCTCAAAGAGGTACCACAGTCTGAGATGCACTAAACCACCGAAACCACAAAGCGCCATCAAATGCTTCCTTTGCAATGCCCTAGACATAATCATAAGGAGTTGGCAAATAAATGGAAAAAAAGATCAAAGGGTGCACCCTCAAGAGTACAGTGCAGTCATAATACCCAAAATCACCCAAACGCCATCAAATGATTCCATTATAGTGTTCTAAACATAATCATAAGGAGTTGGCAAAAAAATGGAAAAAAAAAAGATCAAAGGGGCAGTACCCTCAAAGGTACAGTCATGCAAAATACCCATCTAAATCTAAAGCGCCATCAAATGATTCCTTTGCGATGTTAAACATAATCATATGAAATTGGCAAAATAAATTTGGAAAAACAAAAAACAATCGTACCCTCAAAGAGGTACAGTCTGAATGCACTAAACCACCGAATCGCCATCAAATGCCTTTGTAATGTTCTAAACATAATCATAAGGTTGGCAAAATAAAATGGAAAAAAGCAAAAAGTCGTACCCTCAAAGAGACGGTCTGAGATGCAAAATACCACCTAAACCACCAAAGCGCCATCAAATGCTTCCTTTGCAATGTTAAACATAATCAGGAATTGGCAAATGGAAAAAAAAAGATCAAAAGGTCAACCCTCAAAGAACCGAGTCTGATGTAATACCCACCAAAATCACCCAAAGCGCCATCAAATGATTCCATTATAGTGTTAAGACATAATCATAAGTAGTTGGCGAAAAAAAGCGGAAAAAAAAAGATCAAAGGTGCATGCCTCAAAGAGGTACACGAGTGCAGATGCACTAAACCAACCACACAAGCGCCATCAAATGCTTCCTTTGATGCCCAGACATAATCATAAGGAGTTGGCGATAAATGGAAAAAAAGATCAAAAGGTGCACCCTCAAACTGAGATGCAGACATAATACCACCAAAATCACCAAGCGCCATCAAATGATTCCATTATAGTGTTCTAAACATAATCATAAGGAGTTGGCAAAAATGGAAAAAAAAAGATCAAAAGTCGTACCCTCAAAGAGGTACAGAGTGCAGATGAAATACCCATCTAAATCACCCAAAGCGCCATCAAATGATTCCTTTGCAATGTTTAAACATAATCATATGAAATTGGCAAAATAAATTTGGAAAAAGCGCAAAATATCGTACCCTCAAAAGGTACCAGGTCTGATGCACTAAACCACCCAGCGCCATCAAATGATTCCTTTGCAATGTTCTAAACATAATCATATGAAATTGGCAACATAAATTTGGAAAAAACTGCAAAAAACAATCTGTACCCTCAGAGGTACCACAGTCTGAATGCACTAAACCACCACCCAAGCGCCATCAAATGCTTTGCAATGTTAAACATAATTATGGATTGGAAACATAAATTTGGAAAAAGCGCAAAAAAACTATCGTACCCTCAAGTACAGTCTGAATGCACTAAACCCGAAAATACCAGCGCCATCAAATGCTTCCTTTGCTGCCAAACATAATCAAGGTTGGCAAAATAAAATGGAAAAATGGTCCGTACCCTCAAGAGTACTGGTCTGATGCATAACCACCCAAAATCACCCAAAGCGCCATCAAATGATTCCTATAGTGTTCTAAACATAATCATAAGGAGTTGGCGGAAAAAATTGGAAAAAAAGATCAAAGAGGTGCGTACCCTCAAAGAGGTACTGAGGGTCTGAATGCAAAATACCCATAAAATCACTTAGCGCCATCAAATGCTTCCTTTTCAATATAATGAACATAAACATAAGGAGTGGCAAAAAAAAATGAAAAAAAAGGTCAAAATTGGTCCGTACCCTCAGGTAAAGTGCAGAGATCTAAAATAACATATAAAAAACAACCAATCTTTCAGGATAGTGAAGAGCGAGTAAACCCTAAATTCATTCAAGTTGAGAATGCATGTGTAAATACCTCATGTAGTCACCTACAATACCTCAATTTATGATTTGCTATACCAATAGTGGCGTCAGGTCGCGTGATCGGCAATGATAAGGCGAGAAAAAATCGCCAGGGAGGAATGTCGAGCGTCGGTAATGTTTCGTTCTTAGTCTCGCTTTGGAACACTACGGATGCTATCCGTTACACGCCATCGACGCTCCGGGAAATAAAAGCCGTCCGTATGCCGCTTAACCGCTAAACGAAAAATCGGACACGCTGTATCTTGATTGAGTCCTGACGTAAAGCCACGCGGACCGATAATATTTTCTCTTGAAAGAATGTTCGCTTTTTTTTTTTTTTTTTTCACCATTTTACCATTAGTGAGAGAGAGAGAGAAGAGAAACAAAGATGAGAGAAAGAGATGGAGAGAGAAAGAGAAAATATTAAGAGTTTTTTTTAATTTAAAATATGAATAACTCTTCTCTTTTTTTTTAAAGAAGATGAAAAGTTTATGTATATATTCTTAAGAAATATAAAGAGTTTTCTTTTCTTTATCATTATTATTATTTAAAAAAAATAAAGAGTTTTTTTTTAATTTTAAAGAATTTGAAGAGTCATTTTTCAAATATAAATACAAATTAAGGAAAAATTAATTACTTTTTTTTTTTCTTTTATTATGATAGATAATGTGACTCCTGAGCTAATTCTATCTTATTTCCAACTAATCATTATTGTTTTCATCTAGAAATTTTCATCTTTTATAAAATTATGTTTTTTTTTTTCTTTATTTTAGAACATTGTCCACTAGCTTTCATATTTTTATGGACATGCCTTTATTAAATCTATGAAGAATTTTAAATAATATTGTTAGAGTATTTATATATTAATATAAAATGTAAGAATGATAGATTATTTTGTCAAAGTGTTATTTGATGATGTTAATGTAAAATTTTGATTCTTCTAAGATTATGAATTGATATGACACTTAAAATACTACTATCAAAGCACGAATCTTGATGTCAAAAGCAAGTTGATCCAAGTTAAACTACGAGATCAAACACTTAAAATATCATTAAACTTTGGGATATCGCTTAAATCCTAAATAGCTCTTAAACATGAAGTGTTTATAGTCAAATCGAAGGCTTGACTAATGAATCTAACAGCCCAAGATCTCATAATCGACTTCATTTGAGCATTCAAATACTTAAAATACATCAAATGATCAAAGGAATCATTTTGAGCCCGATGGAGTGAAGTGGTTCGATTTTGCATGTATTTACAAAACCCACTCCTAATAAAAAAGAGGAGAGAGGTCAAAGCTTGAAAACCCTCCAAGCATAATCGAGTTACCAGACGGTCTACCACCGGGAACCACCGAGCCGCCGCCGTGCCACAAGCCGATCGTGACACGATCACGTCGCCACCGCCACTATCGCCACCAGCACCGCCATCATCGCTGCCCACCGCCGATCATCATATCATCGCCGCCATCACCATCTTCGTCATAACACGCATCTTCATCGCTCCGACGCACTACTACTACACAACCTCAACGCATTATATACTATTGTTGTTCATTGATTTATTGTCCCTTCATATACAATTATGTAATCTCGTATCGGAAAATTTTGTACTCAAACATACACATAGTGGAAGATTTTATTTGCTCGGTTTTTCCCTATTTTTTGAAGTTTTTCACGTAAAAATTTAATTTTCTTCTCAAACATGTGTGCGGATTTCACAACAAAGCTAGGGTGCAAATTTTTATTCTATCAAATGGTTTTCTAGCACAAATGCCACGCCACTGTGAGAAACCCATCAATCATAATTTTGTGAACACCTTCATTATAACCACATAATACATAGATAACTGAGCCTCCCGCTCCAACTCCGCCACTCTCAAACCAATCCTGAACCAAGGATGCCAAGCTTCACCTCACTTCCCATTATAATGCGGACTCGGTGAAGACACAACAAGAATCTCTTTAGAAGATCGTGTGCATCGAATGGAAGAGTCTCAAAATGAGATGATTTGACTTTATGAGAAACAGTACTGCATAAAAACACATCTCCCCAAGATCGACGTTAGCTGGAGGTCAAAATGCCCTTCTCCATGATCAAGTTCCTCCGCTAGAGACATGTGATCTCCTCGACACCGCTATTCTACTCATCCATCACGCCAACCGACTCTAATCCATCAATTATTGGGTATACGCTTCTCATCTCGCTGACCCCACTCATCATGTTATACGTGTTAATAATTTATACTTAATGCAAGACAAATTTCACCTTAAAGACATAAATCATCTCCCTCACCGCTATGAGGAATCTCACCTTGCTTTCTTCTTCAACATCCTATTCCCCGTAGGTTTCAAGCTTCCGAACATTCCTATGATCAACCAATCATGAACACATCATCATGCAACTATCATGCAAAATCATGAGCTCCTCACACCGCTTGTCAAATTCTTTCCAATCACTCGGGTCGTGCCCGCACTTGGTTCTACTCCCTTCCAAGAGGATCCATCCATACCTTTGACCTAACTCGCCAAGATTTTTGTAGAAGCTTCATTGCAAATCGGAGGATCATTAAAGATTCCTCCCATCTCTCCTACGTTCATCAAATGAGGGTGAATTACTTAAGGAATACTTCTAGAGGTTCTCTATAGAAGCTCGCCAAATACATGGAGTGACCCTAATTAAGAGAGTTTTCCTTGAGGACTCCCCGGGTATTTTACTCATCACTAATGCGATGGCCCGCCATATGCCGACTTGGTTCATCGTGGAAGCACAAATCTACGATGAGGCTATTAATGCCCATCACAAATAATTTGAACAATCTAAAAATATAAGAGCACCCAGGGAATCACCGACATCCCATCAAAAGAAGCAACAAGGCATTCATGATCTCCTCCATGGCCCCTCACATCAACAATGAACCATGAATTAAAAAAGGAATACACACCTAACATATCTCATGTTAACCTCCCGATGGCTATTCGAGATGAAGAAAATATCAAGTACATCCATCCAAATTCAAAAAATCAGGGAGCAATATTATCACTTCCATCGAAGTCGTGGACATACTACTGAGGCATGCAAACAACTCAAAGAAGAAATCGAGAGGCTCATTCAATAAGGATATCTACGTCAATTTGTGAAGAATCAATCGACTCAAACAAATATAACTCCAACTGGGGGACAACCAGGACAATCATCACAGAAATAACAAAATAATCATCAAACAAATAGAAATTGAAACAATCGTAGAGGACCAATACTATCTAATGAGTTCTCATTACCACCTCTAAAAGAGCCGAGTTAAAGAAATTTTGTATTGATCATTCCATCACTTTTAATGACTGACTTAGAAGGAGTCCATGTTCCTCATCAAGATCCACTTATCAACGCAAGGATCGGGATGCTATAATGTTAAGAGAATTTTGATTGACAATGGGAGTTCTATTGATGTCTTATTTTACTCCACATTTCTTAGCATGGGCTTGGTTAGGGAAAAGCTCCAACCCGCTGCAGGACCATTATACGGGTTTGATAATCGCCCTGTGTGAGTAGAGGGGACAATCACCCTTCCTGTTATCTTCGGAGAATTCCCTCGACAAGTGACCCATTCAATCTAATTCATAGTGGTCAAGTTAGATTCAACATATAACACTATCTTCGGAAGGCCCCTCCAATCAATTTTGGTGCAGTGATCTCATCTTAAGATGAAATTTCCAACCCCCGTTGGGGTTGTGGTGGAAATCAACAGATAGCACAATCATGTTATCTCAGACAAGCTCAACCACGCCTTCTCGCGGACCTTCAAGATCAAAGATTTTAATTTTCGAGATGAAGAAGTACCTGAAAGCTTGCTCAAGACTTGCTGCATTATCGATGACCAACAACTACAAGGTAAGTGGGATCTCGAGGAAAAATAAAATACATTCTTGCACAAAATCACATATCTTCGCTTGAGTCCGAATATGCCGGGTCGACCCAATGTGATCATGCACTCCTCAAGATTGATCCAACATTCAAACCAATCATCCAAAAGAAAGTTTTGCACCGACGCTTCCGTGCTATTGAACAGTTAACAAGCTCTAGAAGTGGATTCATACGAGGTACATTACCCTACATGGCTAGCAAATATTATCATGGTTAAGAAAACAAATGAACATGGAGAATATATTGATTACACCAAATTAACAAAGCCAAAGATAGTTTTTTCTCTTCCTCAATTGATCAATTGATGCTACGCCCGACATCAAATGCTCAATTTTTTGGATGCTTACTCAGGTTACAACCAAATAAAAATGGACCCAATGGATGAAGAAGCTATAACATTTCAAACATATAAAGTTTATACTATTACCAAGTTATGTCGTTTGGGTTAAAAAATGCTGGTGCTACCTATCAACGCCTTATGAATAAGGTTTTTAAAGACCTATTAGGTTGCACAATGGAGGTATATGTGGATGACATGTTAGTAAAAAACTTGGAAGAATCACAACATATTTCTGACTTAGAAATATGCTTTAACCTTCTTCGACGTTATAACATGCGACTTAACCCTACCAAGTGCTTTTTGGGGTTACGTTTCTTGGATTTATGGTAACCCACCGCGGATAGAGGCCAACCCGAGAAAATCAAAGCTCTCAAAGATATGACTCCCCCGAAGAATATCAAAGAAGTTCAACGTTTGAATGGATGAATTGCTGCCTTATCCCGTTTCCTAGCGCTGGGATAAATACTTTCTTTAAAATATAAAATTTTAAAAAAATAATGTCATCTTTTTTGAGCAACTAAGGAGTATTTAGCATCTCCACCCCTACTATCCAAGCCTATTCAAGGAGAGATGTTATACTTATATCCGCCTCTTCCCACGATAAGCTCGCTTTTAGTGTGAAGAAAATGTGAGATACAACGAATTTACTATGTCGAAAATTCTCCATATAGAAAGTTATCCACGCAAATAAGGTGGCTCTGCTTTAGTTTTTTCTCGCAAAATTGCCCATACTTCCAAGCTCACATTATCGGTTTACACTCATTTACCATTAAGGGTCATTCTATAGAAACCGAGGCATCCGGGAGGTTAATAATTAATGGGAGAATGTTTGATAATTTCTTACCTCGCCTATATAAAGTCAAGTACTGCAGACTTTATAGTGGAATGCACAACCCCAACTCCAAATGAGCTATCTACCACATGCCTTTCGTCTCCTCAATGGACCCTATGTTGATGGAGCTTCAGGAAATATTAGTGTCTGAGCAGGAATCTTACTTATTTCCCCCCAACAGAATACCTTAGAGTATGGACTTCGCCTAAAATTTTCTGCAACTAATAATATGGTTGAATATGAGGCTCTCATCACAGGGTTGAGACTCGCCATCGATTATGAAGTTCAAGACTTAGTGATCCACATTGACTCAACTGTCGCCTCCCAAGTTGAGGGAAACTTTAATACTCATAATCCTAGCAATACCTCACTTAGTAAAGTCACTTCTGCCCATTTCAAGACACATCAAATCATTCACATACTCGTGAGAAGAATACTCTGCCTGCTAAGCTTGCTACATCTGCTACTGAAGATCTATTTAAGAGAAGGCATGTTGAAGAAATATATTTTCCTAGTATCCAAGGGTCATGGGTAATACAAGCAATTAATGAGATAAAGGAACCTTCATGGATGGACCCCATCCTTTTTTCTACAAGAAGGACCCTTCAAGACCCAACTGCTACAACTCGTCTCCGAAGACAAGCTTCAAACTTTATTATTATCGGAGGTGAACTATACAAATGAGCTTTTTTTGCCATACTCAAATGCCTCACCATCGAGGCGACACGATTAAGAGAGGTTCACTGGGATATGTGGAGAACACCAGAGGAAGGTGCTAGCCCTTAAAATTATAAGGGTTCTATTGGCAAGATGAAAACAAGACGCCTTGAGTTCACAAAAAAAATGTTCAAGTTGTCATTGCACTCTAACCTCCTTACACATACAAAGCTCATCCATTCAAAGCCCGTGGTCTTTTGCTCAGTAGGGAATTGATATCATGGGACCTTTTTCGATAACATCCGGGCAACAAAAGTTTATCATTTTAGCCATCGACTACTTCACTAAATGGGTGGAAGCCGAACCACTCGCTAAAATCACGGAGGTAAATGCTAAACAATTTATTTGGAAAAATATAGTATGTCGATTCGGTCTTCCTGCAAAGATCATCACTGACAATGGAACCCAATTTATTAGAAAAGTCTTTACGCCTTTTGCAAAGATCTTCATTCAGCCGCATACCCGTAGAACATCCTCAAACTAATGACGATCAAGCCAACAGACTATACTCAAAGGACTAAAAACACGCCTTGAGAAGGTCGGGGCAATGGGTTGATGAGCTTTCTAATGTTCTTTGGGCTTACACTACATCATGAACCCCGACCGGTGAGACACCATATAACTTGTGTTTTGCATAAGCTTATACCGATATCGTGGTTCCAAGTCCAAGAGTTCAATTATTCGATCATGATAATGAAGAAAACTCGACATCACTGACCTACTCCCAAACTCGTGACATGACCCTACTTTGCTTATCACCAAAGGGTAGCTGCCACTTCAAATGTAAGAGTAAAACCCCATCCCATATCTGTGACTTGGTCCCGTCTCAAGCTGCAGCAAAGGCCCCTCAACGCAATAAACTCTCACCTCTTTGGGATGACCCATATGTATTATAGCTATGGTCAAGAGAACATTCAAGCTCGAGGATCTAGAGGGAAAAATTTTACCTCGAACTTGGAACACCGAGAATCTCTGAAAATATTATCGCAATTTACTACATACAACTTTATTTTATCTCGCTTTGTCATTTCCTCTTCAAACTCATATCTATTAAAATCATCTTATGATTGTATCACCGACTTATCGAGTAATGAATTTATACATCTTTTCTTTCAAGCTTATTGTATATAAACAATCTCTTTCATTTAATCCTCCCACTTGAGAAATGTGCAACTCACGTTGTATCTCGTACATCAATATGGGGACTTGATTGACCTCTTCCATATAAGTAAGTATAAAGTAACACTTGTTACCTAGATAGTCAAAAGGTCCTGGTGGACATCCCACGCCTCTTCCATATAGGTAAGATGTCAAATAATATTTGACTAATACCTAGATAGGATAAAGGTTCTTGGACTTCCCATGGCCTCATCCTACATAGCCATCGAATAATATTTCTACCAATCACCTGATAGGTAAAAAATAAACAAGAATATCAAAAAAAAAACATTAAAGACAATATGATGATATAAGAAATAATCAAATTTTGATACTAGAGATGCTCCTTGACTCACTCTCACTCCTTCATCTCGACCGCAAGGGTCTTGATATTTCGTGAGATAGATTCTCGATTCTAGCTCTGCTTTGCGATGTACTAAGCGGATTTCTTTTAGGAACCCTTGGATGAATCCCTCCTCTAAACATTGGTGCTCCAAGTCCTTCACTTCAACATCAAGAATATGATTACGAGCTTCATGGACATGGTCTTCAATAGTATCGTGATAAGCTAGGGAGTTCTTAAAGTCTTCCACTGCCTTCAAGGAGATTTCTTTTGCTTTTGCTTCTGACATTATAAGCTCCTTCTCAGAAAGACGATCTTGTAATGCTTTCTTCTCTAGTTTGAGAGCTTTCTTCTCCGCTGCAAGTGCCTTGAGTCTTTTCTCTTTCTGGCGAGTCTCTGCCATCACCTCAATTAGCTCATTACGAGTGTGTTCCACCTCTTAACGCTGAAGAGAAAGAGAAGTCGACATGTTCACTAGCTCAGTTCTACACCCGCTTAGCTGATCCTCCAGAGTCGCCACTTCTTTGGCCTTAACACTCATCTTTCGCTCATACTCGCCTTACATATATTTTACTTTCACAAATTCAATATTTCACTCGTCTAGAGCAACACCCAAATGAGCCATCAGCCCTAATATTTGAGCTACCTATAAAAATATCATCACAAATGTTACATAAAGAAGAAATGAAAAGAAGAAAAGAAGGAGGAAGAGAAGATAATGTACTAATTCATCCGCCGTTGACGCCCAGGTATAATGCTTTTAACACCTCTTCAAGAATGTGCTGCTTCGAGAAACGAACTCCCCCATTATGAGTTGAAATAGCTAAACTCTCAGAGACCAACTGGGGGCGAACATCTTCTCCGTAGATATTTAACGTAGTCACTTCGGCATGGCGCTGCCGCGGGCTTCTTGAGATATTGCTACCACCGTGATTTCATAAAGGGCTTCTTGAAAGAATCCTATGAACATGAGGAGACCTTTCATCACCTTTACTTGACCTCTTCAGCGGAAGAACATGAGATCTCCCTACCTGGATGGAAGGGCCAGCCTTGAATATTCTATCTTCAACTATATATTTGTCAATGTGACGTAACTCATATTGTAAGCTTCTTGCATCAGGAATATTATGAGTTGATAAGATTTCATTTTCTTCAATCAGCAATGGATCTGGAAGGTCATTGAATCTTCCCCATCTCTCAGGGAGGCCCCACTCATTTCTCACAAAAAAGAATCCATTAGACCAATTTTTAGATGAATCCCATGCTAAAAATTCTATCCAATTCTTTATAGCCTGATAAGAAACACGTCCCTGAGCATCACATGTGAATCTACACATTCGGCTCAAGTACTTGATGTTCAAAGCAACACCACACTCTCTAAAGAAGATAGTCAAACCAACGATGATCACTAAAGCTCGAAATGAAAATTATGACAAAGCTACACCACATATTTTAAAGATCTCAATCAACTTAGGAGCCAAAGGGAATCGCAGTCCCACACAAAGAATCATCTCAGAAACAGTAAACTATCCTAGCGGAGGTGAATGGGCTCAATCAGACTTTTTGGCAACAATAGCCACCAACTCATTAGAGAAGTGAAATTTTTTGCGGAACACAATTAAATTATCTGATGTGACACTGGATGGTATATCATCTGTAGCTATCACTATAGGTTTTTTTCCGGCCATCACCCTGTGAAAATATATAATAAATAAATAAAGAGGGAGAGAAATGACAAAAATTTGAGAAATTTTTGAAGCAACTAATTCACCCCAATACTTGGGCATATCCTTTTTTGACTCTCTCGCTCATGGATAGCTTGGAATAAAATTTTTTGCCTACGATCTGATAAAAAGGATACACATACATATGAAAAAAAGAAGAAGAAGAAGAATTTATTCCTCTCTAAGGATGTTCTGAAATTACCTGCCAAAATTTTTGAGTTGTTTGAATGACGGTTCCTAATTAACGCTTCCTCGCCATCTTGGCAGTTATCAACTATTGAACCATCCATTAAAGTTTCAAGAAATCCAATTTCTTACAAGAAGAAGTAGGAACTATGGGCTCTGATCGCCTTCGAACCCGGTCGATCTGACGAGGACAGTTGACGCCTCCTTCGAGAGAAAACTGAATCTCACTGTATGAACTACGGGCCTTGATCGCCTCCGAACCCGATTGGTTTGACGAAGACAGTTGATGCCTCTTTCAAGGGAAAATCGGAGCCTCGCTGTATGAACTACGGGCCTTAATCGCCTCCGAACCCGGTCGACCGACAAAGATAGTTGACACCTCTTTCGAGGGAAAACCAGAGCCTCTCAGTATGAACTACGGGCCTTGATCGTATCCGAACTCGGTTGGTCTGACGAGGACAGTGACAGCTCTTTCAAGGGAAAATTGGAGCCTCGCCGTATGAACTATGGGCCTTGATCGCCTCCGAATGACCCTCTCTTAAGAAGAAGATGAACACTAGAGCATATGAGATGTGTGCTTTCTCCTTTGGTCCTAAAGGGTTTTTATAGACCCCAGTAGGGGAAAAATGATAAAAAGTCAAAGAAAAATTGAAAAAAATGGATGAAAATCGCAGAAAATGGACCAAAATAGACCAAAATGGACAAAAAAGGATAAAAAACCCTCATCGACGTTGAGGCTCAGGGCATGCGCACAGACTAGCCTCGCGATTCGCCCACGCCTCGGATTGCGCAGTGCATGGCGACGCAAGATGTATTACGCGAAGGCTCAGCCAGAATATCCGGATGGATCCATAACCCCGAAACCTTGCACCCACGCATCAGACACACCGCCTCACCATTTTCGTGATCATAATCTTGTGCTCCCATGAAGATCTGTTCTCTCAAAATGTATGGTTAATGGACCCACAAATTTCATTGAAGAATTTGCTATTTTTAAGTATTTGGCATATATATTTTTGGATGATTGAGATAATGTCATCCAAAAATAAAGGCCAACTGATATGACACTTAAAATATTACTAGTCGAAGCATGAATCTTGATATCAAAAGCAAGTTGATCCTAAGTTGAAACTAGCCGAGATCAAGCACTTAACATATCATTGAAAACTTTGGGATATTATTTAAATCCCTAAATAGCTCTTAAATATAGAGTGTTTATAATCAAATCGAGCGTCTTGACAAGCCGAATCTAACAAGCCTAAGATCTTATAATTTTGACTTCATTTGAGCATTCAAATACTTAAAATACATCAAATGATCAAAGGAATCATTTTGAGCCATCCGATGGAGTGGAGTGGTTCGGATTTTGCATGTATTTACAGAAACGCCACTCCTCTAATCTATAAATAGTCCTCATTCTTCACATGAGGGGAGCCCAAGCAAAAAAGAGGAGAGAGCTCTAAAGCTTGAAAACCCTCCAAGCATAATCTGCCACCACTCGACGGTCGTCGACCACCTCCGTTGGCCGCCAACCACCGTCGCCAGCCGCCGCCATCAACCGCCATCGCTGCCCTCATCGCTGTTCGCACCGGTCGACCACCACCACTGCCGCATCAACCATCGCCGACTATCATCGCCGACCACCAACGCAGGTCACCGCCACCGACCACCATCGTCAATCATCGCCGTCGACCATCGCCGACCATCTTCGCCAGTCATCACCACGACTTCATCGTTCCGACCGCTTCTCCCCTAGCAACCGCGGTAACCCGAACGCGGACTATATAGTTGCGGTGATTATGATTCTCATTGTCGCCTCTTCATATAAATTATAATCCCGTTATCGGGGAAATTTTGTACTCTAAAATAGACATAGTGGAAGATTTCTACTAGGCTAGGCATCCTGATTTTTCTCTCTTTTCGAGGTTTTTTCACGTAAAAATTCGGGAATTTTCTTATTAATTCCTCAAGCATCTATGTGTGTGCTGAATTCCGCAACAAAGCTAAAGCGCAAATTTTTATTCTACCACAACTGGTTTTCTAGCATGCAATAAGAGTATTACTCGATGATGTTAACCTATGTGGAAGAGGTCAAATCAAAACATCCATTTGAGGTTGTAGCCAAAGTTGCTCCTTAATATTTGACATTTCAATGAGTATGATTGAAGAATCATAATTTGCAAAGCCATATCTCTTTTTGTTAATGTTGAAATTACTCCCGTCATTGCTTCTAACGATAATGAATTATATATCCAGAATATTGATTTTGGATGATCTTTTGAGATTAAGGGTTGCCCCCCAATTTCTAATAAGAACTGGAAGATCAGCATTTGATGTTTCTTCATTCTTCATTTGTGTTATTCTGAAGTAGAACTTTCTCCATCATATATATGGTGTTGCTCTTAACTTGAAGGCAGATTATCAACCATTATGAAGATATAATAAGAATATTTCCCAAAAATGGCGTCAAACTGTTGTGTGAGAGAAAATTTGTAGCGATACAATAAAACTTCATGTTTTAGCTTGTATGGAAATCCATCACATACACAAATAATTGAAAAAAGAATAAAGAACTCCAGAATTTTTACGTGAAAAAACCCCTGAAAGAAGGGAAAAAATCACAGGACTTAGCCTAGTAAAAATGCTCTACTATATATCTGCTTTAGATTACAAAGTTCAAATCTTCTTGATAACGGGATTACAAAATTATATGTAAGAAATCCTAATAATGAGAATTCCATAATTAGATTACAATAACTATGCAGTGGTAGTTGAACTGTAACTGTTATTGGTAGCAGTCGGTGATGATAATAGGTGGCGATCGGCGACAGCGGTAGTGACGATGAACTTCGAACTTCTAGCACTCTCCCAGCTTTATGCCAAGTTCACTTCTAGCTCCTCACCCATTTCATGACAAGAATGGGGTCTTATTTATAGGATTTTGAGAGGGCATTTTAGTCATTGTAGCCAAAATCTCAAAACACTCCATTGACCGTATATATTGATTCATTTGATCATATATAGTTTTTTGGTGATTTGATCATTCAAACAATCTTTGATTTGAATGATCTTAAGCTCGTTAGATTCATCTCAAGCCAATTCGACTATAAGAACGCCAAATTTGAAACTCATTTGATCATCTAGTCATCATTTCAAAGTTTTCATATATAGCTTTTGGGCTTGATTTGATCTCATTTGAGCTTATTTGTGCTCGATTTGACGATTCTAGTTTTTAGACTCATCTCATTGAGTCATTTAATTTGATTGTATATATGCTTTAACTTTAAATTTATAAATTTTAGAGGAATATATCAATATACATATACAATTATATGTATCACCAAAAAATTTAAGAACATATCAAACACGGATATACACAATTGTGCATTACTTTAAGTTTAGAGAACTATACGTGTTTTGAATTACACCATAAATGAAATACTTTTAAAAAAATATATAGTACTTTGTTATGCATAACCTTTAACCTTTAAATTAACCTTAAAGGGTTTTACATTTTTTTTGGAAAAAATTTGAGGGCATAGCCCAATATATTCCAAATGTGAAGTAACACAATACAATAGAAAGACAAACTTTGAATTAGCCCAGACATAGCATAACATATCTACACATGAGATCTATACTTAAACCTAACAAAATGGACAGAGCTCATAATTAGACTAAAACATAAAACCAAAAAAACAAAAAAGAAAACGCAATTTAAAAGCCAAAGGGGACTCAGACAACAATCTTGGATAACCCAAGAAGAACCTTTAATCTTAAAACAAAATAGTCTTAGAGAGACTTCTGCTGCCTTAGTCCTGGGGAAGGAAGGGTCCCGTGTTACCGAGAGGCCATCTAAGCAGGTTTTCAGCAATTGAGTGATAACAATAACCATCGACAAAACAAAAGGAACACCATTAACCGTCAGTCATCATCGCCCCAGAGCCATATCGATGGGGAAGGAGAAGCAGAGAGAGAAGAGAAACAGAGAAAAGAGCAGTATAAAAGAGTAGCAGGGAGATCATGGAGGCTTATAGTTGCTCCACATCTTTATCAAATCAGAAACATAACAAGGCTATGTGTCTTTCATCTTCCACCTTTTGAGTTTAACAGCAACCCTTATTTTAATTAACTCAATCAGATTAGCATATGCTGCAGAAGTCCCTGCCATAATCCTGTTGTTCCTTTCTCTCCACAAGGTATAAACCAAAATAAAAGTAATTAAGTAGTGCAATCTTTTGATTGCTTTGTTAGAACATTCATCTATATTGCTAAGAATTTTTTTCAATGTGACGCATTAGGAAGAATTGCCCATTTGGAAATAGATCCCTGATTAGTTTCATTGAATAGGGGCACTCAAAAAATAGATGGGAGTGAGTTTCTGGTTGGCTGTGACAAAAGCAGCATGATATAGGTGTGTTAAACCCCCTTTTAACAAGAGTTTTTGAGGTTTTAAGATGACCCAGGAATGCCATCCAACAATATAAGGCATAATTGATTGCATGACCTTTGAACCAGATTTCTTTACCCCAACTAACATTGGGATGAGAATAAAAAATAGACTTTGCAATTTCTTTGTTGGCTGGGGATTTTCGATTGTGCCAAAGAATACCATCCTCACCACCCAGGATTAAGGTAGAAAGGATTTTGCTAGCTGTTCTAGGAAATGCATTTATGAATCCCTGAGGTAAGTTCCATTGCCCATTTATAATGATATTATTTAAGCTTGCATTACTTGGTAGTCCCATAAGTTGCATACCTCTACCTCCTATGACATTAGAAAGAGAAGAACCTTCATACTAGGGATCATGAAAAGAGAAAGACCTACTACTTCCACTAATGTAAAATTGTCTTTAAATCTTATTGCCATAGACTTGATCTCTTTCCAAAGAGGGATGTTTTAGAAGAGAGGATTCCAAACCGAATCATATTTAGCTTTACACCATTTAGCAAATAGAGTTTCCCCCTAGCATATTTTCAATGTAATCTTAAGCTTGCTGATCATGTTTAGGGAAGAAGCAGAAATGAGGTTGGTTCCCCTTTTTCTAAGAAGAGTGGTACAAGCCAAAGAGATGGTGTGGAGTTTTTTTTTCTTGACCCGAGTGGTAGAAGAAGTTTGCAGTGAGTGAACAAATACGCTTAATAATACCCTTAGGTATGGCTATTAAACGAAACCAATAGGATAAATAGTTATTCACCGAAGATCTTATCAGTTGTAACCTTCCTCCAAATGAGAGGAATTTGCATTTCCAGCCTGGTAGCCAAGCATGCAATTTATCAAAAAGGGGGTTGTAGTACACCAATTTGATTAGATCTTTGATCAACGGGAGTCCAAGATATTTGAGAGAAAATGAGCCTTGCTTGATATCTAGACTACTTTTGAACTCTTCCATGATCTTGCCATTCTTTGAGAAACATATAGAGGATTTTTCCTTGTTGACTTCCAACCCAAGATAGATCTCAAGGTTTTTGAGATTATGTTTAAGAGATTGAAGTGTGGATATGATAGTTTCCCCCATTGCTAATAGATCATGAAATAATAAATGAGAAATATTACAATTTCACGAATAGAAAGGATTATAAAGATGGAGGTTAACATCATTGTTTATAATACAAGAGAATGTGTCCATAACAATAGTAAAGAGAAAGGGGGATAAGAAGCATCCTTGCCTTAAGCCATTTGTTGAGAAGAAAAAAGCCTTTGATGCACCCATTAAGCACAATTGAGAAAGGGGCATCCATAATGCATGCTTCAACCCATTTAATAAATCTGGATGGGAAACCTTTTACATTAAGTCTATGGATAAGTGAATACCTATTGACCTTATCAAATGCCTTCATTAGATCAAATTTGGCCAAAAAATACCTCTTATCTTTGGACGAGAAGAATTCATTGCATATCTCATGAGCCAGCGCAAGGTTGTCAGCTATATCTCTACCCTTGATAAATGTAGATTGAGCATGATTGATGATGAAGGGACGAAGATTCTGAATTCTATTAGCAAGGATTTTTGCAATGACCTTATAAAATGTATTGCAAAGGGAGATGGGATAGAATTCAGCAATCTTATTTGAATGCTTCACTTTAGGAATAAGTGTTAAAAGAGTGTGCTTAAATTTGATAGGAAGTTTGTTGACTCTGAAAAAGTGGTGGATTTCTAAGGAAGAGTTTCCTATTGTATCCTGTGAAAGTGTAAAATTTGGAGTTGAATCCATCTAGACTCAGAGATTTGTTCTCACAAATATTATTAAGTGCATCCCGATTTCTTGCAGTAATATCAGCCTCCAAGGCCACGGCTTGAGATATAGAGAGGAATTCACCTGATGGAATGTCCTGTAAAGGCAAGGTGAGGGAGTTATGACAATTGTAAAGAGAAGAGTAGAACTTACAGAACTCCTCTGCTATTTCCTTCTAATCAGTCAGCACCCCTTTTCATTCTGAATTTCTCTTATAAGATTTGCATTGTTCCTCTCTTTGACACTTCAATAAAGGTAGTGAAGATCATCGAGTGAGAGTGGGTCAATGCACCTTAGCCCTTTGTTTAATTATATTCTCTTGATTGATAACTCTACATATTTGGCCTTAATTTCCTTTGCATCCTGTAGTAAAGAGGGGTTTCTTGGGTCTTTATCTAGCCTTGTCATTACCATTTCTTGATCTTTTCTTATTTGCTCAATCTGATGCTTTAATGATAAAGGTTCCCATGACCTCCCTTTCAGTGCTCTTTTGACTTGTTTCAATTTAAATGAGAGAACATATAGTGGATCTCCTTAGATAAAATTCTCCCAAGCGATTTATGATTTTGAAAACCGGGAGATGTCCAGAGTTCTTGAATAGAATCGTGAGAATGAGTGTGGGGAAGTGGAGAAGTGTAATTAGAGAAGAGTGGTCGAGGAGAGAGGGGGGACTTTATAGAAAGAGGATGGGTATCTATCAAGCCACAAAGAATTACAAAATATCTGATCCAGTTTAGAGAGAATGAGATTATTTATTTGCTGATTGGACCATGTTAAATACAGCCCTGAATTAGGTAATTCCATGAGCTCACAATCATTAACACATTCTTTAAAATCTAGGGTGTTGCTCTGAGATATCGGATTGCCTCCCTTTTTTCTCTTTGCTAGCAAGAGTGCCATTAAAGTCTCCCATTAGAATCCAAGGATTACATATGGTATTAGCTAGTTCTCTCAAAGTATTCCATAATTGAGTCCTATTTTTGGCATCAGCATAAATACAAGTAAGCATGAAATAATGATTAGATGCAAGAACCCATCCATGAATGAGTTAAAATTCTTAAGTATGGGATTAAAGGTCAACCTTGCGTAACACCACTTGATCCAAATGTGGCCTCATGAGCACCGAAGTTGGAACATCTTGCTTCAAACATTGAGAATTTTTGAAGGAAAGAAGATGAATTGAAAGAATCAGTCTGAACCTTTGTCTCCAAAAGACACAAGATGTCCAGTTGAAAGTCCTTTATAACCTTTAGATAATCATATTTTCTTCCTACTATCGACAGGCCACGGACATTCCAACATTCCAAGGCTGGCTGGGTCATTGAGAGGAAGAGGAGGAGGACTTTTTGCTCTTCTTTTTATTGGCCTTTTGAATTGATGGGGAGGGGTTTTAAAGGATTGTAGGACTCAACTTCAAGTGTGGTCTTGGCTGGAGTTTTATGAATTTTATCAAGTATCTTCTGGTGATTTGAGCATTAGGGGAGGTTGTCGCAGAGCGTGTAGTTACTCCAACAATTAAGGAGTTGCTATTAATTTTATCTTGAGAAGAATCCAACTGCTCCCTTGAGGTTTAGGCTAATCAGAAGCTTGGTCCTCATGGTCTCAAGAAAGTTCTCCAACGGTGGTGAAAGTATTGGAGGCTTAAGAGCATTGATGATATGATGAAGGGATGTGGGATATGCTCCCTTTTATCACAGAGGTAGAAGCTTCTATATGGGGAATGGAGGGGACTTCACTTAAAGGAAATTCACTATGTGTGTTATTCCCTTTAGCAGGAGGAGCTTATCGTGATTCTCTGGGTGGTATCCAACTTCTGCTTCGCCCATGGTGGGGGGTTTTGGTTGCAAGTTTATGCGGCAGGAGTTATCCTCATGTGAAAAAGTATTACACTTAGCACACGCCGAAGGCTTCCAGTCATAGACGATTGCTTGATTGAACTTCATCCCATTTAAGTTGATTGGGATAAAATTGGACAGAGGAGAGGAAGTTGTGATCTGCACACAAATGCGTGCAAATGTGATTCTCAGATTTTGATGCAATTAGGTTGTTCCACCGCTGGTACTCCTATTCTCCACCACTTTCAAAATTCCATTCATTCCAACAAAGAAAGTGGAAAATTGGGAAGCTTTATCCATATAGGAAGTTCAGATTTGTTCTTTGAAGGCCTAAAATTCCAAGCTCATTTCTGAAAGACAAAGGGGCGGCCGTTTAAGAAACATGGGCCATTATTCCATATCTGATTATAATCCTCAGCACATGAGAATTTAAAGAGAAAGAATTCTCCCTCTAAAGTTAGAAGATCCAGACTTTCCTTGAATTTCCATCTCTTCCTAATAGCCACAAGCAGGGATCCATAATAAAGGCCTTTTACCTATTGCATACCTTATCAGTGAAAGATTCCATTCCTTCTAACCTTCTATGAGCTCTTCCTCATAAAAGGAAACCTCTTGAGAGTCGGAGGGAATGGAAGAGAGAGGCAGTGCTTGACTATGAGTATTTTGCTTGAGAAGGAGGTCCTTCCAACATGTAGATCTGTTGGGAGTATCTTTAGGAATGCCTAGAATAGATGGTTGTGAGGGTGCATTATGAGGAGTTCTGACAGCTTGAATCCATAGCCTTAAATGAAAGATGGGGAAAGGAAGGTGATAGGAGGGAAGTAAAGGGAGGTAGGCAAGAATGGGGGTTGATGTTGGGAGGAGGAGGTGAGAACAGCAGAGGAGGGAGGACCGGAGCAAACCCTAGCCACGCTCGAAAGCATCGCTTACACTTCACCTACAACAATTAAAGGTTTTACGCTTGCTTTGTATATCACTAAAAATTGAAAAGTTGTCAAAAAAATTATATATATATATATATAAAGATCAAACAGAATCCTAATAAGGCCAAAAAATATGTGCTGAAGGATATTTTTTTTTTTTTTTGGAATGGGTATCCACCCAACACCCCACCCATCTTGTGGGTGGGGATGTCATTGTGACTAATCCCACGGGGGCCTAGCGCCACATTCATCACCCACACGTGTCGGGTCCCCACTTGATTTCCCCACCTAAGTATAGGCGCCTCCGCCCTGGAGAGGATTCGAACTCGGTCCGGGGGGTTCCCGGCCGCGCTCGCCCACCAACTGAGCTAAGAGACGGTGGGTGAAGGATGTTTTGCCGATGACCACACAAAACAAGGTTTCATTCGAAAAAGTTAAAAGAACTCTAAAATTTATGTAAGAACTTCGGTGGATGTGCTCCGAATTAATAGAATCTTAGCCCTTATAAGGAAAGGTAAGGAAAGAAACTATTTTGCAGAAAAATATCATTATGTGTGTAATTTTAGTAGAGTTTATTTTAGAGGCATATTCTTTTTTGAAGCTTAAGATATGTTTGAGATAGTGGAGGCGGCCATGCGTGTGAAAAGTATAAGTGGTTACTAAAATTATGTTTTGCTAAATTTTAGAAAAATCTATGTTATAAAAATTATATTTTTAATATGACTTGCAGAATAAGATAGTTATCAGAAAGTTATAGTATTATTTTTTTAAAATAAAAAATATATAATAGTCATCATAATTTTTTAGACAACAGTTTTTTCTATAATAATTTTGTCACTATATTTTCAAACCAATGAAGCTGCCTCAAATAGATCCTTAATGATAATTGTATTAAAATTAATAATTAAAATTAATATGTATTTTGAATTTAAATCTTTTAGTCATAAAAAAAAAAACACTAAGGGATTTGATAGCAAAGGCTCAACTTTTTATGGGAAGTAGATTTTAGAAGCCTTAGAAAATCAAAACTCGGCAACCGTTGCAACTCACAAAGAAAACAAACAAAACACAATGTATTTACCAAAATAAGTCGCTAAGATAACAAAGTTGAAAGTGCTTTAAATAAATTGATTAACAACAAAAGAATCATGAGCCATGAGATTAGAACATAGAGTACAACCTTGAAAGTTGGTTTAAGGAGTGCGTCTCAACAACAACAAACAACAACAACAACAACAACAAGCCTTAATCCCACTAGGTAGGGTCGGCTACATGAATCCATCTTCTCCATTGTGTCCTATTATGTGTCAAATTCTTATTTAAATTAAGTATACTAAGATAATTTTTTATACATCTTAACCAAGTCTTTTTAGGTCTACCTCTACCTTTCTTAACATAAGGCAAATCTAATGCATCTACTCTCCTAACTAGGTCATATCGACGCTTTATGTGGCCAAACCATCTAAGGAGACTCTATAATCTTATCACCGGAGCTACTCCAACCTTTTCCCAAACATACTCATTTCACATTTTATCTCTAAGAGTAATGCCACTCATCCACCTGAGCATCCTCATCTCTGTAACACTTAACTTAGTCTTATGCTTCTTTTTTATTGGCCAACATTCTGCACCATAAGTCATTGCATGTCTTACCATCATCTTATAAAATTTTCCCTTTAGTTTAAGTGGAACTTTTCTATCACACAATAGGCCAGATGCATTCCTCCACTTCAACCATTCAACTTGAATTCTACTAATAACATCTCCATCTATTTCACCATCATTTTGAATAATAGAGCCTAAATATCTGAATCGCCCACTCTTATTAATAACTTGTTCACCTAATGTCACAACACTATCACTTGAACTTCTACAACTAAAATTACACTCCATGTATTCAGTTTTAGATCTACTTAAATGAATACCTTTAGAATCTAATGTTGACCTCCATAATTCAAGTTTCTCTTGGACTCTCTCTCTAGTTTTATCAACAAGAAGAATGTCATCAGCAAAAAGCATACACCAAGGTACATCTTCCTATAAATGCCTAGTAAGAACATCCATAACTAAAGAAAAAAAGATAAGGGCTTAAAGTTGATCCTTGATGTAATCCAACTGAAATAGGAAAATATTTTGTCAATCCTCCTTGTGTTTGGACACAAGTAACAGCTCTAGAATACATATCCTTAATGACTTGAATATAACAAATATTAACTCCTTTCTCTTCTAGAACTCTCCAAAGAATATCTCTTGAAACTTTATCATAAGCTTTCTCTAAATCAATAAATATCATATGTAGATCCTCCTTACTTTCTCTATACTTCTCCATCAAACCTCTTAACAAATGTATAACATCCATAGTAGATTTACCTGGCATGAAACCAAATTGATTATGAGAAACTTTTATATCACATCGTAACCTATGCTCAATTACTCTCTCCCATAATTTTAATGTATGACACATTAACTTAATTCCTCTATAATTTGCACACTCTTGTGCATCACATTTATTCTTAAATATAGAAATCAACAAACTCTTTCTCCACTCATCTGACATATTTTTAGTCTTTAAAATAACATTAAAAAGATTTGTAAGCCAATAAATTTTTTGATCTCCTAAACATTTCCACACTTTTATTGGAATATCATCAGGTCCTACTATTTTTTCACATTTAATTTTCTTTAAAGCTTCTCTAACGTCAGATTTACTAATACGATGATAAAAATAAATTCTCTATTTTTGTCTAGGTATTAAGGTTGCTAAAATCAATCGTACTTTCAAATCCATCATTGAAAAGTTTATCAAAATACCTCATCCACCTATTTTTAATATATTTTTCTAAGAAAAGCACTTCATTATTTTCATCCTTAATACACCTCACTTGAACTAGATCTTTACTTTTCTTATCTCTTTAGTTGGCTAACTTATACATATATCTTTCACCTTCCTTGGTATCTAATCTAATGTATAAATCACTAAAAGCTAAATTGTTTGCATCATATATTGCTTTCTTAAAATCTCTACAGGCCGCTTTATATCTTTCCCAATTCTCTAAGTTTTTACATCTAAACCAAGTTTTATAACAATGCTTCTTATTTCTTATCTTTTCTTGCACACTCTCACTCCACCACCAACTATTTTTATTAAAGAAATCTTTTCCTTTTGATTCTCAAAGCACATTTTTAGCAATTTACTTAATTCCACTTATTACTTTTTCTCACATAACATTAGCTTCCTTATGAACATCCCAAATTCTAAGCTCTCGTAGCTTGCTATTAAAAATATTTTTATTTGTGTTCTTTAAGTATCTCCATCTAATCCTAGGACAATAAATTGATTTATGTTTCATCTTATAACCTTTCACCTTAAAATCTAAAACTAACAATCGATGTTGGGTACTTAAACTTTCACTTGGAATGATCTTACAATCTTTACAATCTAAACGATCTATTTTTCTTATCAGAAAATAATCAATATCTATTTTATTAGATCCATTTTTATAAGTAATAATATGTTCATCTCTTTTCTTAAATAAAGTATTAGCAACTACAAAATCATAAGCTAAGGCAAAATCTAATATAGTCATACATTCTTTATTAGTCACTCCAAATCCATAACCACCATGAATACTTTTAAAATCTTCTACCACTCTACCAACATGCCCATTTAAATCTCCTTCAATAAATACTTTTTTTTCAAGAGGTATCTTTTGTATTAATCTCTCTAATTCAATCCAAAATTTTTTTTTTAAACTTACATCCAAACCTACTTATGAGCATAAACACTTATAACATAAATAATAAAGCTATAATTCTATCTCCACATCTCTTAATATTTATAACATTATTCTTCAAACTTTTATCTATAATCACCTTTCTACCAATACCAAAGTTTAAAACCTAAACTATCAATCTCCTTGGCCTTTTCTCCAACCCATTTAGTTTCTTGAACACATAAAATATTTATCTTTCTATGAACCATAATATCTATTAATTATATTAATTTACCTGTAAGAGTACCTATATTCCAAGATCCTAGCCTAATTTTAGTTTCATGGACTAACTTCTTTGCCCGCTTCGTCCATAATGTCGGAATACTTGCTTATTTAACACTACACCTGGGCGCCGATGCAGCGGCTCTTGCAGATTTTTCACTCTATTCAATCCATACAGTGCGTCACTTCCAGGGGACACCCTAGCATTAACATAATGATTTAAATGATTCATGTCATGATTATTTAGACAAGTTTTACAATGGCTGTCGACTACCTATCGCAACCTTCCACTTTACAACCGACTTGGCCAAAGGTAGTGTTGTGAGTACACAAGTACACTCGATGTAGTCAAGATACTTTGAATTAAATAACTAAATCATAAGTTAAACATGCACTAAACATTATTTTAATAACTATAAGCTATTTAATAACAAATTATATGTAGAATATATTGAGTACACGGAGTACATGCTCTATGTACTCCATGTATTCAATGCAAACTTATGTTATACTGCATTTAAGATATTATAAATAACTTTTAAAATATTGTTGACCAAAATATATGTGTCATAAGCCGAGTCAAGCCTATAAATCAAATTTGATGGACTTTGGAAGTGATAGTGCGCAAATTAGGGCTCAAAATATACTGCACGTCACCAAAAATGTTCAAAACGACCTCCGATCGATGAACAGACTTCTCCATCACATTTAGAATATTAAATTGGTTAAAATATAAATATTGTATAATCTAAAGAGCACCCGATCAAGCGATTCAAATTTATCAAGTCTAACGCATATCAAAGTCGGAAACGCGATGTCCTAATGACCTCCGCTCTTGAAACTGGTGCCGTAGCTAAACATCAAGACTACTAAATAAGATTGTTCATGCTCAATTTGGATAAATGCGCAAATTTCGGGATTGGAAGTCACATCACGCAAATCGGTTGAAATATACACGCCGCCAAAATCCTAAATTACCTCCGCGATGAACGGACTTCACCATTGCATTTAGAACATCGAAACTAGTCAAAATATAAATATTACGCTTGATGATCTATCAAGCGTATTGAGTGGTCAACACGCCGCATATCGGTCGAGGTGCCGACACAAACCAAATGACCTCCGCTAAATTAATTAATCTTAGTCTCAAAATATCAAAATCTATCAAGTAAGATCATTCACACTCAATACAAAGATGTATGAAAATCGAAATAAAAAGCGCATTTTGAGCTAAAATGGACTCAATTTGACGCCAACTTGAACCAAATGACCTTTGATTAAACTAAAACCATACCATTCAAACATCGAATAATTAATCAATATATATATATATATATATATATATATATATATATATATATATATATATATATATATATATATATATATATATATATATATATATATATCAACCCCATATTAAGGTCGGCGTAAGTTCACATTAAAGTCGATTAAACAATAAAAAAATCAATTTAAAAATATAAATTAACCTAAATCCCTAAAAAGCATTCGGTTCGGCCCTAATCCTAATGTGCACGGACCAGATTCATCCTCACCTCATCCCCTCTTGTTGGTTGAGGAACCGCAAAGGAGCAACTATTCCCTCCACTCTTCCCTTAACCACAAAAGGGATTTACATACATACCACGCAATTTATTTATATATTTCACATCTAAACTTTAATTTTTACTTAAATAGTACTTATATCTTTATTATTATATCAAAAATATAACCCTGGTTATTTTTTCCAAGTGAAATGCACCTTTTCTCGTATAAAAGTACTAGTTTTATATTTAAATAAATATATAAATGCATAAAATTGCTTGGTGGTATGTATATAATTTCCCAAAAAAAAAAAAGATCCCGCCTCTATCAGTTCATCAAAATGCTCCCTCATCAGTTTAAAACAAAAAAGGGAATGATAGCAAGAAAAAAATGAAGAATCTTCCTCCCCCTTCCTCCCTCTTCTATTCGCCATTCCAAAATTGACGTAGGAAACGACAAGAAATCGCAAATGGCAGAAAAGAAAAGAAAAAAAACCTCATGCACGCTCGACTCTTCCCCTCGTCCATCTCTTTCTCTTTTCTCAATCCGATCGCATTATCGCTCTTTCACTGAAAAAACTAGAATCCGACCACCTTGAATTCTCAGTCGTTTCCATGGCTAGGGTTTTGCGGCACTCTCGGGTTAGCGTCATACATGCTGATCCTTTTGGCGCTCCTGGTGTTTTTGGTGGTCCTACTCATGCTGCTTAGTTTGGGTATATTTTCCATCCCTGTCTGCCTCTCCTATAGAACATGCCCTGTCCATCCTTGCATTCTCTGTTCCAATATTGTGATCAACTCAAGCGAAAGAATCCAATCCAATCGAATCAAGGCAAAGCACAGGGGTTTTCTCTGTTTCTTGCCTCTTCGTCCCTCCAATCCGTTGAACAAAACAAGCCTTCATATTTTACTTTTGCTTGATTTGGTTTGTCTAAGTGAACATTGTGCAAAGCCTGCAATGGAGAAAAGCGCAAATCTCGATCTTTTTGTCAACAATGGTTCCTTAATGAAAAATTTAAATAGCTTCAGCAAGATAAGCATGAGAAGGATTTTGCTGAGGAGTCCAAATCTGGCACTTCCACCAATTCCATCCTTTCCATAAAGCCTATTGTTATTGCCAACAAGAGGCCGCTGAAAATCAAATCTAGTGATACGAAAAAGTCTAGTCCTTCTAGATCCAGTGGAAAATTAGCTTTTAGCTTGAAGCTGAAGCCTAAGATGGTGTTTGCTCCTGTTAAACTGATTGAATATGAAGAAGAGAACCGAGGAGAATCAGAGCTTGGGATTTCTAAGGAGTCTACAAAGAAGCAAAAATTGGGGCAGTGGGATGCTTTCAAGTCAAAACCAGATAACGGGGATGCTTATATTTTATGTGTCCATCGACTTTGGTGGAAGATGTTGATTAAAAGATTTCAAAAATGTGGATGCGTTCTACAACAGTAATTTGCATTGCCATGCTCATACTTTGGTATTAATCAATTCTTTAAGTGACATGCAGCATCAGTTCCTCCTAGTAATCCTATAGTGAAGAATGTTGCGGACAAGTTAGCTAGCCATGTTGCCAAGAATGGATGGTACTTTGAGGATTTTACACGATAGAAGAATCTCGGAGATACCCCATTTAAGTTTTTGTTTGACACAAGTTGTTCAGACTACAAATACTATGAGTATCAGCTTCTTGAAGAGGAAAAGATCCAACAAAAGTCAAATGATTCTCAAACAACATACCATGAAAGCAGTGGTGCTGCTTTAAGTTTTAAAGTCTCAAATACTTCTTAAAAGACCCCTATACAGAAAAATCCTAATTTTTAGATTCCAGCATCAACTTTATATGGTGTTGATGAAGACATAAAAACTTATGCTGCATCTAGAAAAAATTTCTTTATATCATTTGAAGTCCTCACACGCTCATCGACGAGATGAAACCGTCACACAAAGACACCACGCCATCATGCATAATAAGTGTACCATTTGATAAAGATGTATGCTGAAAACGGTGCTACAGAAGAGGTAAGGAAGGTGTTCAACAAAATGTCTGAAAGAAAATTATTATATATGCATGTGCTTGTCTTTATGCAGTTTGAAGGCCTCATTTCATCGTGGCGAAGATGAATTAAGTATAGATAACCACTACACTCATCGTATGCATCTAAGTAAACCGTTAGATGTGGCACCCATTATACCGCTGCCAAAATTTGGAATATTTGCATATATATTTGTTTTACGCGCGATTGAAGACTTCTTATCGCGACGAATGAGAATAAAATTCCCAGGTAATTTCAGCACCAACCGCCATGCTCATCGTATGCGGGCCAAAATAATGATTCACGGGGATGACGCCAAAATATCGTCGAATACCAAAATTTCACCAAATTTTTGGGACTTAACAAAAAAAAATAATTTAACATTAAGTTAAATATGAAATATAAAGTTCTAAAGAAATGAATTGTAAATTAAATATAACTAAACTTGAAATGAATTTGAAAGAGACTTCAGTACAAATAAAATCGAAAATTATATTTCAAATAAGAAAATAGGGATCAAAGTCAAGTGAACCTATAAAATTTGAAATAAATTTGAATTCCTTTGATATATATCATAAGGGATTTAAAATAAATTTGAAATCTAGTTTTTAAATAAACATGAAAATTGATGTGGAGTTAAGAATGAATCCAAATTAGATTTAATAGTTCTTATATGAATATGGATGTGATTACAAAACTAGCCAATAAGCATGAATATGGCTAAGACAATAATTAAATGAGCATTATTATAACTTATTCCAAGAGAATTAAAATGATTTGAATTGAACACAATCAAATTTAAAGAATTTATATGAAGCTTGATAGCCTATGTATCAGCATGATTGAGACTTCTTATTGAATAATCTATTTGTATTTAAAAGAAGCTTGAATCCAAATAAGCTTGCTTAGAGGAAGTACAATAGCTTGTATGAGCGAATGTCAAATTTGAATGTTGAATTTGTAATAATCTAACAGGACTTTAGTGAGCATAAGCCAACAATTGAAATATAAAAAAATTTATGAATAAATAAAATGCAAGTAGAAATATAACATTTTGAGTGCAAATATAAATCTAATTCTACGGAAAACTTGCCACCGAATGCGCAATACTCAAATGCGAGCGGGCAGCAGGCACCATTTAAAAATTCAAAGTAAATACGCCACCGAATTCGCAACACATCGTATAAGCAAACAGAAGGCGTTAATTAAAGCATTCTTAAATACACCCCGCATGGGGCCCAATATTATGTTGAATGCTTAAATTCAAGTGTCTAAGGATGTTGCACGGGTTGCTTCCCGATTTAGTCTTAAGACTGGGTCCGGGTTAATAAAACCTAAAAATCTATTATATAAATTTCAACTTAGTGAAATATCTGAAGGCTAATTCTATCATGTGACAGTAGATCTGATCCTATGTTAGGAGCTAAACAGAGTCGACGGGATCTAAAGTTCTCAATTTAACCGGAGGGGATACTTCCATCGAAATGTGATTCTAATTTCAAATCAAATATCAATTTAATAGCTACTTAAATGAAACTATATCATAAAAGCTTAAAGCAAAACTTAATCTATCCACCTTCTATAATTATTTGTCAGGGGTGACAAATTAAAAAAATTCTAGCTCATAAAGGAGTCAATGTTAAATCAAGTGTTCTACTATATTCACTTTCAATCAATCTCACACCAGTAAGAACGTAGCTCGTGTCCTCTGACTACATGGCTTGACCAGTAGGCTCCATAGATGATATAGTTACGATCAGAGTCCTCCGACGGTGGTTTCCGTAAAGACTCCATTATATTACGATCACGCACCATAACCCAGATGCTCCAATGGTTTTGAGTTGTGAATCATATATTGATAAAAAAACAACCCTCTGTTAGAAAAGGGAGACTTAAGCCTGTTTTCTTAAACAAATGTCACCCCAGGTATACAAGGATTTTTTAGACGACGTAACCCATGTGTTATTGATAAGGATCCTTCGGTCAGGTTTAGTCGATTACCTCCTCTGACTAAATAGACAAGGGACCACAACGGCTCGGGATGACAGAACCATGGGATCTAGATCGGGCACATCATCATTTTCCTAACCATCCGGTTTAAGCTGAAATGATTAATTTCATAAATATAAATCTTAAACTCCATATGCTGCTACTATACGCTACGTATTAAGAGGCATAATGACTAGCCTTAATTGAAAGTTCTCTCTCTACATTGAGAGGGGTAATTAATTATAGGGGCTTGCGCCTATAGAAAACCTAGAACTAGATCTAAAGTCCTCACCAAATGAGGATGAAATCTTTGGGTAGTGTCTTATCCACTATTTCATCCACCTTCTGAAAATTACACCGATACTTCAAATCATACTCTCTCCAATTCAATATTTGTCGAGATCTCGAGCGAATTTTCGGAGCCCATAGATTTCTCCAATGAGAACTTGAAACTATATATGCAAGAGTGCATCAGGTCCTCAAAGTTATTAAGGAGAAAGAACTGATAAAAAGAAAATACGAAGGTCCTGTCTTTAGGGAGGCTAGAGTTGCTCCTCCAAAGAGACCTCCTCCTACAACCTCAATAAGGTGTCTACTAATTCAAGTCTCGCACGATGAGCATCGAGGTGTGACACTTGGAACATAGGTCTAAGAATCCACCATTGAAAGGTCTTGACAAATAGGTTAGCAAATTTGGAGGCCAAAATCTCAAAATTTCCTTACATAAAGATAACAACATGACATCTAGTATACTCCATAAAATTCACTCCTAAAGTATTTGAGCGGCCTTGCCACTTGAAGTTGAATTACTTTCACTATGAGCAGTCATTCAGCACAATATCACTCAAGATGAGAATGTCTGTATACAGATGGAAGAGCATGATGTGCTTGACAAAGTTAAGCTCTAAGTTCATTGAAATTTAGATGTCTATCGAGCGAGGATGTCCAAAGCATTCAATCATATAGTGCAACCTCGAACATTCCAAAAAGAGAAATTGGTCTTGGTGCTGAGAAGACTGATTATTCATAATCAAAAATTCGGTGACAAATTTGAGCCTAATTGGGTGGGCCCTTTTGTCATTGAGAAAGTATATCAAGGAGGGGCGTATCAACTCATTGACCTAAATGATGAAAAACCAATGACACCAATCAATGGTCAATACCTGAAAAAGTATTATACATGATAAATATATTCTCGAGATACAATAGAAATTCCTCTACAAGATAAGGGGCATTTTTTAGAATGTCTACTTAGGTCGACATCGTGCTTCATGCCGAGATCCCTAAATAAGTATACTAACTCAAGATAATAATAAAAATTTCTATGAAAATTCTCCTGTTACACAAGGGGCATTTTTTTAGTTTGTATAATCAAAGTTAGTCAATCCTTTCTTGTGAAATAAGGGGCATTCTTGCATATATATTCAAGTTAACATCGAGCTTTACACCGAAATTCCTGAATATATCCATAGTTTTTATTATTAAGTTGCAAGCTCTTGCAAGGAACAAAAAGAATCTATTTCTATGCATGAAAAGACAGTCCTAAATGTCAAGAAATTTATCTCCCAGATTTGCCAAATTCTAGAGATCAAGTTAGAAGAACTCTCAATTTCAGAGGCTTCAATTCGTTAAGTTGGAGAAACATCAACCTATACATCTTAAAGTCTAGGATACGGATGAGTTCTAAAGGTCGAACTCAACAAGCCTACAAATGGCCGAGTTGCTGACGCTCTCCTCACTCAACAAACCACAAGAAATGGCCATAGTGAAAGAGCCCCCGTTCGTTAGTCTGATGACCAAATCACTAACCTATCATAGCTTAAGTCAAAGACTCGAGTAAGTTCTAAAGGTTGAACTCAATAAGCCCAAATGTGGCCGAGTTGTTGACGCTCTCCTCACTCAACAAGCCGTAAAAAAAGGCCACAGTGAAAGAGCCATTGCTTGTCAGTCCAATGATCATAGCTGTTCAATCTCAAACCATATCCAACTTAATGATTACAAGCAACCAGGATCCAAGAGATCTTTCTACTTGATCGATAGATCAAACAATCAAGAAACTCTCAATTCGGCGCCTCAAATCAATCTATATTGCGCAGGTAATATCTTAATTTATTCTCAAATGATCTGATCAAGCTCAACGCACAGATCAAAGCCACTCTCCTCATCAAGTCCATCAAAGCAGAAAGTATAAGACTGAGGGAACAATTCTATAGTTTATACAAAGCTGATGATCAAACTAAAAGAATTTTTTGATTATTTTGTCTGTTAAAGCACACATTGTTAGACTAATAACTCTACATAGACCTAGTATAAGCTGGAAGGCTGGGTCATATGTACACACCCTTCAATGAATCCATTAAAGCAATAAGCACATGATTCATGGCGTAAATAAACTTTCTGATAAGTCGATATGGACAAATCAGGTCAGTCTTTCATCAAGTTTAAAGCTAAAGCTGAAGGAATTTTAAATTCGATCAAGCATGGATAAACCAATTCTCTATCATAGTCCTTCATCAAAATAAATAAACTAATTACTCCAACAAACCCAATCAAGCACGAAACTAGGATTGGAGGAAACTCAAATCTGCAATGACATAAAAGAAAGAGATCTTTAGCAAAGCCATTGAAGGAGAGAGTAGATGGTGTAAGAACTCTTATCTATGTGACAAGTCGATTCTGACAAATCGATCAAGCTCATCATTTAGCATGTCCTAAATTAGACATCATACTAATGATAAATTCTATCAAAGCTCTGTAAATTATTGCAACCAAAGCTAAAATGATCCAAGTTCTGTGGCCAGCCCAAAAGGTTAACCAGTTTTCAATAAATGCAACTCACTCCATGCATGAATTATATTTATTAGGGGTATTTGTTGACCTCCATATATGTGTCATAAGCCAAGTCAAGCCTATAAATCGAATTCGTCGGACTTTGGAAGTGACAATGCGCAAATCGAGGCTCAAAATGCACTAGACGTCACTGAAAATGTTCAAAATGATCTACGATCGATGAACGAACTTTATCATTGTGTTTAGAATATTGAAATGGGTTAAAATATAAATATTGCATAATCTAAAGAAGCGGCCGTCAAGTGATCGTTTCGATATGTCGGCGCATATTGAAGTCGGAAGTTCTGAAAATGTCCAAATGACCTCCATTCATGAAATTGAGTGGTTGAGAATATCGAAGACTATCAAATGGAGCTGTCCACACTTGATTTGTATGAGTTTGTACATATATCAAATGATCAAAGTGATAGTCGCATCGAGGCTAAAATCGTTAGGCGTTGCTAAAATCGGCCCAAATGACCTCCAATCGATGAACAGACTTTGCCATTGCATTCAAACTATCGAAACTAGTCAAAATATAAATATTATATAACTTGATGTTATTTATCGTCAGCGATCAGAAATTCGTCGATATTGTGCATGCGAATTCGAGAGTCAGCGTAAATCACGATAGTTTATGAAATTGATTCTGTTAATCTCAAAACTCAATCAGAAGACTATTCAAATAATTAGAATGATACGTATGAAAATCGGCGATGGAAATGATAGTGTGCATTTTATTTGAAATGGATTGATTTGATGACAAGCAGGAAATAGGCTACGATTGTGAAAATTAAATCAATATATATATTAGCCCCATATTGAGATTTGCATAAAGTTCACATTAAAGTTTATTAACTAATAAAAAATCAATTTAAAATTCTAAATTAACCTAAATCCCTAAAAACCATTCGGTTCGGCCCTATTCCTAATGTGCACAGCGACCCGATCCGGTTATTCATCACGCGGACCTCAATCCTTCTTTGTTCCGTTGAGGAATTGCAAAGGAGCAACTGTTCCCTCCACTCTTCCCTTAACCACAAAAATAAATAAAGAAATTGATCTCGCCTCTCTCGGTTCATCAAAAATGCTCCCTCATCAGTTTAAAACAAAAGGGAACGACAGCAAAAGTAAATGAAAAAACTTTCCTCCCTTCCTCCCTTCCTCCCTCCCTCCCTCTTCTATTCACCATTCCAAAACCGATGTAGGAAACGGCAAGAAATCACAAATGGCAGAAAAGAAAAGGAAAAACCTCACGCACTCGGCTCTTCCCTCGTCCATCTCTTTCTTTTTCTCGATCCGATCCCTTTACCACTCTTCCATCGAAAAAACTAGAATCTGACCACCTTGAATTCTTAGTCGTTTCCATGGCGAGGGTTTTGCGGCACTCTCGGGTCAATGTCATACACGCTGGTCCTTTTGGTGCTCCTGCTGTTTTCGGTGGTCCTACTCATGCTGCTCGGTTTGGGTATATTTTCCATCCCCGTCTGCCTCTCCTATAGAACAAGCCTCGTCCATCTTTGTGCTCTCTGTTCCAATAGCGTGATCAACCCGAGCGACAGAATCTAATCCAATCGAATCAAGGCAAAGCACAGGGTTTTCTTTATTTCTTTCTTCTTCGTCCTCCAATCCGAACAAAACAAGCCTTCAGATTTTACTTTTGCGTGCTTTGGTTTGTCTAAGTGAACATTGGACAAATCTTGCAATGGAGAAAAGCGTAAATCCCAATCTTTTTGTCAACGATGGTTCCTTCATGAAAAGTTTAAACAGCTTCAACAAGATAAGCATGAGAAGGATTTTGTTGAGGAGTCCAAATCTGGCACTTCCGCCAATTCCATCCTTTCCATAAATCCTGTTGTTATTGCGAACAAGAGGCCGTTGTAAATCAAATCTAGTGATATGAAAAAAGTCTAGTCCTTCTAGATCCAGTGAAAATTAGCTTTCAGCTTGAAGCAGAAGCCTAAGATGGTGTCTGCTCCTATTAAACTGATTGAAGATGAAGAAGAGAACCGAGGAGGATCAGAGCCCGGGATTTCTGAGGAGTCTGCAAAGAAGCAGAAACTGGGGCAGTCGGATGCTTTCAAGTCAAAACTAGATAATGTGGATGCTTATATTTTATGTGTCCATCGACTCTGGTGGAAGATGTTGATCGAAAGATTTTGAAAATGTGGCATGCCTTCTACAACAGTAATTTGCATTGCCATGCTCATACTTTGGTATTAATCAATTCTTTAAGTGACATGCAGCACCAGCTCCTCCTAGTGATCCTACAATGAAGAATGCTGCGGACAAGTTAGCTAGCCATGTTGCCAAGAATGGAAGGTACTGAGGATGTTACGCAGCAGAAGAATCCTGGAGATACCCCATTTAAGTTTTGTTTGACACAAGTTGTTCAGACTACAAATACTATGAGTATCAGCTTCTTAAAGAGGAAAAGATCCAACAAAAGTCAAATGATTCTCAAACAGCATACCATGAAAGCAGTGGTGCTGCTTTAAGATTTAAAGTCTCAAATACTTCTTAAAGACTCTATACAGAAAAATCCTAATTTTAGATTCCAGCATCAACTTTATATGGTGTTGATGAGGACATAAAAACTTATGATGTATCTAGAAAAAAAATTTCCTTATATGATTTGAAGACCTCGTCACGCTCATTATGGCGTAACGAGATAAAAATCGACTATGGTGTCACAAGACACCGCTCACTACGCTCATCTGGGCGTATCAAGTAAGTGTACCGTTTGATAAAGATGTATGCTAACAATAGTGTTACGGAAGAGGCAAGGAAGGTGTTTGACGAAATGTCTGAAAGAAATTATTATATATGCATGTACTTGTCTTTATGGCGGTTTGAAGGCCTCGTCATACTCATCAGGGAGTGACGAGATGAAAACTGGTTGTGGTGTCACAAGACACCACTCACTACACTCATCAGGGCGTACCGAGTAAGCCAAAAAAGTCAAATGTGGCACCCATTATGCTGAAATTTGGAATATTTGCATATATATTTTCTTTTAATTCTATGCCATCGATAATGGGTTTGAAATCTTGAGTTCACCAACCATCACGCCATCGTGGCATGATAATTGATGTATCCTCTACGGTAAGCCAAATAATATAATACAAATCTTGGCATTAAACAAAATGTATCAGCTTTCTACCCAGCTTTTTTCGAAATTTTAATAAGAATATAAGCTAAAAGTTTTAGTGTGCTAAGTAAAACAAGATCAGAGAAACGCAATATGTAAATTTAAAGCTGGTAAAATTGGTAAACTATACTGCAGAATGTACATGAATCAATAATATAGTCTGTAAATGTAATAAACGAATAATATGTCAGTTCATAATCAGATCAATCAATGTCGAAATGATTTTCATTTCGCTTTATATCAAATCATTTTCATTTTCTGAAATGTCATTCATATAATTGCAGTTTTGACTTTCATTCATAGGTCACACCGCCCGTCCCTAAAAACAAGTGTAGGTGCAGGCTCAACCATACTTGCAGACCAATACCGACACCTGGACAAACTTAACGACACCAACCTCAAAATGTAGTCGGGGATACTAAGATCCCCTAATCAGGCTTCATCTCGCCGAACTTTGCCTATCTCAAGCAGATCTCGTCAGATAGCCTTTCCTATCACAATTTTCCCGACATTTCCTCGCTTATCACATTATGATTTGTGTAAAACATTTCTATATGCTCAATGAAATCATATGCTACAACTAACTGTCAGTAATCATCAGAATCATTAATCATGCACTATGCAGGTCTACTAAACATTTGTATTTACATTCAATATGACAGTACATTCAATATGACAGAAATCTATGTCATTCATATGATTTATACGAAGCAGTAGTAGAAACAGTGGCATGCATAGGCATAGAAACTGACTTTACTTTAGCAATTATGTCTCACCCGTTCACGTTTGTCGATGTGCATCCCTCCCTCGAGTACACAACCTATAATAAAATAACTCTTCTAACTTCTAATACGTGAAAACTCATAAGTAACTTAACCTGAAATCTTGCAATCTTACCAAATGATGTCTCCTCATAAGTTTGAAACACCGAGTACACTCCAAAGTAATCTCCAAAGAAATCTCCAACACGCCACTATTAATTACCGCTTCAATTAATAAACTAAAATTAGCAAACATTGTCAATCCAAATCCACAATTCTACCACTCACCTACAAAACGGTTTAACTCCTCAATCGATCATTTCAACGCCAAGGAAGGCCGCTACAAAAGAAAAAGGATGGGAAAGAAAGAACTTACAAAACTTCCCTAAGTTTCCGATCGGCCAGAACAGAATTCTAGCGCCGACGCACGGAGCCGAACCGACGGTTCACGGATTTCAAACCGAAGCGGTTACGGACTTTCCAACCCGTATGCTTACGGACAAACCGCGGCGTCGACGAAGGAAATTCGCTTCACCGAGTGGAGGTCCCGGCAGGGTTACCGAACTCCGAGCGGCGACGGCGCCGGCTCGGCGTCGAAAAAGGGACGCGCTCGGTGAAGCGACGCGAACGGATCGCGCTCGCTTCGCGGTCACGGAGGTCTGACGGAGCGGCACCGCCGAAGCCGGGAAGCGGACGGCTGCTCGCGTCGTGGTCACGGAGCTACCTTCGCGGTGGAAGGAAAGGAGGAGGAAATCCGATGCCGGGAACGGAATCGATCTCGCAATGAAGGAAATGCAGAGGGAAGGAATAAGCCGCGGGAGAGATCTAACCGTCCACGCCGAGTGGCTTATCCAGCATGCAAGGAAAGTGGATGCTACAAGAAATGTTAATTAACTAAAAAAAAAAATTTAATTGCATTAATGAAATGGATATTACAATTTCCCTCTTAACAAAAAAAATTTCGCCCTCAAATTTCTTCAATCATTCAAACATGAAGGGAAACTTCTGCCTCATCTCTTGTTCAACCTCCCAAGTAGCTTCTTTGATTGGTCTGTGCTTCCATTTAATTTTAATATAGGAAATTTGTCTATTTCGTAATCTCTTGACATCAAATTCTAAAATCTTTTCTGGTTCCAATACATAAGTCAAATCTGGTTGTATTTCAAACTTGGTATATGGAATCTTCGCTCGTGATTCATCCATTTTCTCAACATTGAAATGTGAAAGACATTGTGAATCCGCAAGTCAATGGGTAAGGCAAGTGTAAGCCATATCACGATCCTTTCAATGATTTCAAAAGGTCCTATGTATCTAGGCTCAATTTACCGTGACCAAATCTACTAATTCCTTTCATAGTTTGACTTTCAAAAATACAAATTCTCCAACTTGAAATTCTACAAATCGTTTTAAATCGTAATATTTCTGGCCCCCGAAAATTTTCAATCTATCTCTGATTAATCTGATTTTCTCTGTAGCTTGATCAACCAACTCTGGACCTAAGAGCTGTCTTTCTCCCACTTCGACCCAACTCAATGGAGTTCTACACTTTCGACCATATAATGCTTCATACGGAGCCATTTGAATACTAGATTGGTAGCTATTATTGTAAGCAAACTCGATCATAGGAATATGATCTTCCCAGCTACCTCCAAAATCTAAAACACATAACCTCAACAAATCTTCTGTGACTTGAATTGTTCTTCTCGATTCCATCGTGGATGAAAAGTCAGACTTAAGTGTAACTGTGTGCCCAAGCTCTCTCAATTCTCCATAATCTGAAGTAAATCTACCATCTCTGAGACAATCACTTTACACCATGAAGTCTTATAATTTCTTAACATATAATCTGGACAATTTATCAATGAATCAATGGGTAAGAAATGTCAATAATCTATCCACAACAACCTGATACTATCACGACCTGCCAGATCTGAAATCCCATAACAAAATCCATTGCAATTTCTTCCCATTTCCACTATGTGTGATTAACAATCCACGGGTCTTTGATGCCGCCTTTAACAATCTGACAAGCTTGACATTTAGCGACATATTCAGCTATGTCTTTCTTCATACCTGACCACCAAAATGTTGCCTTTAAATCTTTATACATTTTTGAACTACCTGGATGAATGGTATATCCCGCCTGATGAGCCTCCTGTAAAATTTCTTGTCTCAACACCGCATCACCATCCATAATCAGAATTCTTCCGAATAATACCCTCATCTACAATAAAATCTTGCAATTCTGATTTGTTCAATGAATTCGATATCCACAATCTAGTTTCCAGCTTTGATCTCAAATAAAGTCGATCAGACCGCCAATTGAGATAAATGCCCAAGATCATCAATCTTCTAACTTCCAGTGAGCCTCAATTCTCGATTAACTCGACTTTGAGTAATAATCCAACTCATTTTCCCATGGACTATGGCTTAATGCATCGTACCACATTAGCCTTACGGACAATCAATCTAAATCATAATCTTTAATAAACTCAAGCCACCTTCTTTGTCTTAGATTCAGTTCTTTTTGTGTAAAGATATACTTAAGGCTCTGATGATCAGTAAAAATTTCGCATTTCACTCCATATAAGTAATGTCTCCAAATTTTAAGAGCAAAAACCACGGCTGCTAATTCTAGATCATGCACGGGATAATTTCTTTCGTGAGGCTTTAATTGTCTCGAAGCATAAGCAATTACTCTTCTGTTCTGCATTAAGACACACCCCAAACCCTTTAAAGAGGCATCACTAAATATTTGGAATCCTCACGATGGAATAAATAAATCAAGGTCAATACTTTTTCAATTGAAAACTCGTCACATTCACCGTCCATTGAATTTGATATCCTTTCTCAATAAATTATAGAGGCATTGCAATATGAGAAAATCTCGACAAACTTCCGTAATAACCGCTAAGCCCGTAAAAATCAACTGTAACATTCTTTCGCGGACCATTCTAAAATTGCTTTTACTTTTGAGGATCAACAAACTCCTTCACCATCGAATGTGACCTAAAATGCTATACTATGCATCCAAAATTCACATTTTGAAAATTTGGCATATAATTGATTTTGTCTTAACAATTCTAAAACAATCCTCAGATGATTTGCATGATCTCCATCGCTTTAGAATAAATCAATATCATCAATAAAGATGATAACAAACCGTCCACCAAGCTTGAAAACATTAAGCCATAAAGCATCAAAGATTAGTTAAACCAAATGGCATAACAAGAATTCATAATGTCCATACCGGTTCCAAAAGCTTTTAAAAATATCGATCTTTAACTCTAACTGATGATATCCGATCTCAAATCAATTGAAAATACAGGTTCTCCAACTCATCAAATAAATCATCAATCCTCAGAATGGATACTTGTTTCGATTGTCACTTTATTTAACTCTAATCAACACATAATCGCATAGACCCATCCTTTTCTTAACAAATAATACTGTGCACTCCACTGAGTTCCCAATAAATCCTTTGTCTCCAATTCGCAATTGGCATTTCAATTGCAATTCAGAGCCATCCCGTAGAGATTTATGTATGAAGTTGTACTGTGGTACATCAATCCCAAACTCCACTTCGAAGTTGGTGGCAACTGTAATTCCTCGAAACACATCGAAAATTCAAAACAACGGAATATTTTTTCTGCAAACACCTCCTTATTCAACACATCTAATTTGCTAAATACATTTCACCGCTTAAATATTTACTCAACTTCACCGCACTAATCAAAGAAGAAACGGCGTCTTATCACAAGAAAAATAAAATGATTTTTCACCGTGCATGCAAATTCACTCCTTCTTCCAACATTCAATTGTTGCAAAATATTTGATCAACCAATCCATACCTAATATAACGTCAAAATGTCTGATTGGTAAGATAATTAGTTCTGTAGGAAAGTGTTTATCTTGAATGTTAATGTCAACAACACATTTCCTATTTAGATTCAAACTATCGTAAGGCATTACCACATTCAATACAATGAAATAAATAGCATCAACCGTAAACCGGTAAAAAGGAATCGAAATGAACGAATGCGGCGAATCAAACAGAATCAACCCAAATGATCTAAAATTTTAAGCATACCGACACCACTTCATTTGATTCCTTCGCTTGTGGGATAGAAAAACTTGCTTTACAGAGGATTGGTTGCTCAAAGTTTCAATTTCTTTCCCAAAATTGTGTGTTACCTGGCTTTCTGGCTTCCAAAAATTTTCTTTGTTGACCCTGTCCCTGTCCCTGATAATTGTAGCTTTTTACATCCTTCTTCTTCTTTTAGTGCACGATGTCCAATCGACCACATAAGATCTCCCGATCCAAACATTTGACCAAAATGTCTTTTCCACACTTGTCACAAATAGTTTCTCTAATCGAATTTGTCATTCATCAAACTTCTTGCTAGAGAATGCCTTCTTTCAAAGTTTTTGCTTGCTCCTGAAATCCCACCGCCGCTTGGAAAAATTCAACTCATTCTCAATTTTTCTGCCCTTTCAACTAAAGACTGAACTCACCGATATCAAAGGGAGCTAATGCCAATCTCAATTGATCTCGAGGCCTGCAGAATCTATGACATTTCTCTTCCTGCATCGATATAATGTGGAGATCGAGAAAGAGAAGTGAATTCACTCATATTGCATCGTTTTGAGTTAAATTGAAAAATTTATCTTGTAAAGCAAGCCCGGCGATGGAGGAATGAACCAATCTTTGAAGACTTTGACAAATTCATCCCATTTGATCTCGAGTAATTCGTCAAATCTTTCCTATCAGCTGCCACCACCTTTCGCTTCCCCCTTCTAATACAAAAGTAAATACTACTCTTCAGGCAAATCATTCCATCCAAAATTTTTCCAATCTTAAGCACCAATCATTCGCCACTATGGATCACGCTCCTCAATGCGGTGGTTTGAATGTTTGAAAGATCCTCAAATGTTGGTCCACTTCAACCATACTTGACTGCCGCATTTTTTCCATGAGGCTTTTATCAACAACCTGGAAATCAACAACTACCTCGCAATTCATACCTTCACCACTTGCTCTGTTGTATTTCACCCCTGTAATTATCTTCGCAGTGCATTTCTCAGATGGCCTGTAGGATCACCTCTAACCTTTCGCATTTCTTCGCAAATTAATCAAATTAACAAAGTATTTATATGATACCGATGATTAATATCATACATGCATGAAATTAAATATCATACATGCATGAAATTAATAACATATGAATTCCTAACCCAACATTAATCCCCTATACTCAGATTGATCATCATTCAACACTTATCCCTAAATCCAAATCATGCTTCCATTACTATCAATCTTTTGCTCTATTCTCAACCTTATGCTCGATACCATCTTACACCCCTGCATGACCCCTTATGCTGTGGTCACCAAGTGGAATGAATAGATGACTGATTGGACACGATTCCACCAACACGCTCCACCGCCAATCGCGAACAGCAAGTGAAAGGTGTATCTAATCAAATCATCACAAACTATATACAATTCATATACTACTTAACTTAATTCATATCACAAATACCTAAGCATGAAATCTTTAAATAAATACGAAAATAAAGACATTTAATTTGTACGTACCCAAAAAAAGCCTTTAAGCTTCCCAAAACTATACAATTCAACAAAACAGACTAGCTTCTACCCAGCTCGTCTTTTCCTGAAATTTTCAACAGTAATATCATAAGCTAAAAGCTTAGTGAGACAAGAGTGCTAAAACAAGCTCAAGATAAGACAAGAGAGGCAACGCGATATGTAAATTTGTAAGTCAAAATCAGTAAACTATACCGCAGAATGTACATCAGAATCAATATGCCGTAGTCCGTAGAAATGTAACAATGTAATAATAATATGTCAGAAAGTTCATATCAGATCAATCAATGTCAAGGAACAAATGATTTTCATTTCGCCGCTTCTATATCAAATCATTTTCATTTTCTAAATGTCATTTATAAGTTTTTTGACTTTCATTCATAAGGTCGCCACCCGCCCGTCTTTAAAACAAAAAAGGTAGTAAGTGGCTCGAACCATACTCACTAATACCTCGACACCGGATGCTTAACGACCAACCTCAAATGTAGCCTGGGGATACTAAGATCCCCTAATCAAGGCTCATCTCGTCAGAACTTTTGCCTATCTGCGCAGATCCTGTCGTATAGCCTTCCTATCACAATTTTCCTGACATTTCGCTTATCACATCAGATTTAACATGTAAAACATTTCTATACGCTCAATGAAATCATATGCTACAACTAACTGCCTTGTAATCATCATAATCATAATCTATGCAGCCAATACTAAACATTTGTATTTACATTCAATATGACAAGACATTCAATATGACGTAAATCATTTTCATATATGATTTATACGTAGTAGTAATGCATAGCATAGAAACTGACTTTACTTTAGCAATTATGTCTCACCTCAGTGTCTACGTCGGTGTCGTGATGTGCACCTCGATCCCTCCTCGAGTACACAACCTATAATAAAATAACTCTTCTAAGCACTTCTAATACGTGAAAACTCATAAGTAACTTAACCTGAAATCTTGCAATCTTACCAATCGATGTCTTCTCATAAGTTTTAAACACCGGAAAATTCACTCCAAAGTAATCTCCAAAGAAATCTCCTAACGCCACTATTAATTACTCTCTTAAACTAAGATTAGCAAACATTGTCAATCCAAATCCCCCCCAATAATTCTACCACTCACCTAGCAGCCAAAATAATTTAGAACTCCTCAATCATGCATTTCAACGCCAAGGAAGGCTGTATGAAAGAAAAGGGATAGGGAAAGAAATTACTTACAAAACTTCCTAAGTTTCCCGTCGGCCAGAGCAGAATTCCCTGAGCGATCGGTTCCACGACGACCGATCGGTTCCGCGGGATTTCAAACCGGCGATTCTGGGACTTTCCAACCGTAGTTTGGGACAAACTGTCGGCGTCGGCGAAAGCTTCCGAGTCGCGGAGGTCCCGGCGAGGGTCTGGCTCGAACTGCGTAGTCAGTCCGACGAGCGTCTTGAGAAAAGGGGCAGCGGTTCGGTGGCCGTGAAACGGATCGTCGCGTTCTGTCGTCACGGAGGTTACGTGCGGGAAGCGGCACCGTCAGCCGAAGGACGGCGGCTGGCGTTCAGGGTCACGGGCGGCCGGGAAGGAAGGAAAGGAGGAAATCGTCGATCGGAAGAGCGAAGCGGTCGATCTCGCGCGTGAAATGAGGCGCGGGGAGGAAGGAATAGGAAGCCGCGGGAGAGATCTAACCGTCCACGCGTCGAGTGGCTTATCCTGCCGTTGCATGCGAAGGAAAGTGGATGCTACAGTAAACAGGTTAATTAACTAAAAAAAAAATTTAATTAGGCATTAATGAAATGGATATTACAGATGGGTAAGCCAAATAATTCTGATGTATCCCCCTACGCGGGGATGACGTCGTAATACTGCCCAAGTGCTGTCGAAATTTCATCAAATTTTTGGGACTTAATAAAAAAATGATTTAACATTAAGTTAAATATGAAATATAGAGTCCTAAAGAAATGAATTGTAAATTAAATATAAATAAACTTGAAATGAATTTGAAAGAGACTTCAGTACAAATAAAATCGAAAATCACATTTCAAATAAGAAAATAGGGATCAAACTCAAGTGAACCTATAAAATTTGAAATAAATTTGAATTCTTTTGATATACATCACAAGGGATTTAAAATAAATTTGAAGTCTAGTTTTCAAATAAACATGAAAATTGATGTGGAGTTAAGAATGAATCCAAATTGGGTTTAATAGTTTTTATATTAATATGGATGTGATTACAAAGCTAGTCAATAAACATGAATATGGCTAAGGCAATGAGCACTGAAGTTATTATAACTTATTCCAAGCGAATTAAAAATGATTTAAATTGAACACAATCAAATTTAAAGAATTTATATGAAGCTTGATAGCCTATGTATTAGCATGATTGAGACTTAACTTAATAATCAACAGTATTTAAAAGAAGTTTGAATCCAAATAAGCTCGCTTAGAGGAAGTACAATAGCTTTGTTGACCTCATTTTTAGGATGAGCTCTCAACCCATCCATCTTAGATATAAGACTCCTCTTAGACTTTAAGAATTTCTTAGTCTTAAGGCACATCTAGTGATTAGGTGGACACTTAATCTAGCCCTAGAGACTTAGAAGAGTTAGTCATAAGAATAGATCATGCCTTAGGGGTGTTAGGAAAATTTGTCTATCCTATAACTTGAACCATATTCCTCACTTCCTTCCTTCAAGTCAAACTCCAAATCAAATCAACAATCAATTCTAGCCTAATTGATTTTTCCTAAACTCAAATCAATTCCAAATAATTGAAATCCATGATCAACTTCAAATGATTGAAGCTCATGATTGAAATTCTAAATCATTCCTAAGCCCTTTGATTCCATCTTATGGATTTAGCCCAAATCAAATCCAAATCAATTCAAATTCAAGAAATTATCTAATAACCTATTTGTATTCTCATTTATATTCACAAATATAAATGAATTATAAATTCAAATATCCAAGAATCAATTCAAAAATTAAATCCAAATTCAATCAAAAATCCAACCTAAGCCTTCAAGATAAAATCTTAAACTTAGTCAAATCAAACTCAAATCAAGATGAACCCTTAATTTTTTCTTCATGATTCAATCAATCCAATAATTATGAATCCAAATATAAACATAAACTTCAATCATCAAACCAAAACTAAATTCAAAAATTAAACCCAAATCAAACTCATGTTCACCCTTTGACTTAAAATTATCAAATGAATCAAAACCCATTTGACTCCAAATCTCTTGTAAATGGGTTTATATTTCAATCATAAATTCATATGTGAGTTCAACCAAAATTGAATCAAGCTGTGATCAAACCAACTAAACCCAATTGGCTCACTTGACCCAAAGTGGTCAATTTGACCTACATGAATCAAAATTCAATTCAATCTAAATCAAAGTGAATTAAGCCAATTCAAATTTCATGTCATGTTTTTTGATCATCATATGTTACCAATTATCATGAATTGGGTCAAACTAACTCAACATAGCCCGTTGACCAAGTCAACCCTTTAACCCACATGAACCCAAACTAACCAAATTGTAACCTAAATCAAATTGATTGAAAATAAAGATACCAATCCATTTCAAATGATCAACCAAACCCAAACTAAGCCATGATTCAAGCCAATTTAGACAATTAGGTCAAATCAGTCAACTTAGCCCAAATTAACCTAAAGGATCAAATTGGCCAAAATTTAAATTAAATCCAAATTAAACTAACTTAATTGAAACCAATTGAACCAATATATACATAGTCATTTGAACTTGACCCAACTCTTGGTTTGATCTATTTGACTAATTAATCAAACCCATTTTGACCCAAATGGGTCAAATTAACCCAAATTAAACCAAATGAACTTAAAATGACATGAAATTTGTTCTAACTTACTTTTGATCCATTTTAAATCTACCCAAATCAAATTCAATGTCAATTGACCACTTTGCCCTTGGTTCAAGGGCATTCCATGAGAAAAGGCACTTTCCCAAGTGGTCATTTCTCTTAGCCACTGCACTGGCCCATTGGTCCACATAGGCACAATGACACCGATTTTCTAACCCAAGAAGTGGTCAGTAGCCAGGGAGATGAAATCGCCTCACCTCTCCCATTAGAACACTTGGCATGAAGGATACTCACCTCCCCTTGGCTAGGACACCCACTTGTCCTTCATGGCAGCCACTTTCCATGCCTCAGCCAACCATAGGGAGCCACCTAGAGTGATTCTCTTCCATTTTCAACCACCCCAAGCCAAGTGACATGAGTTTGGAGCCAAAATTTTAAACAAAAGGTGAAAAAAGGTTCATTTCACTTCACTTTTCATTCTAAGGCTTTAGTGGCTAGAGAAAACCCTAGATTCCTCTCATTCTCCTCCTCCTAGAGCTCCCAAAAGCCATTAGCAATCATCCACTTAATTTTGGAGAGAAATACTCTAAAACCATGGGGATTTCGGTGAGGAAATGACGATCACTGGAGGAAACTTTATTTTGAAGTGAGGATCTAAGCTCAATCCAAGGCTTCTTCCCTCATTTGACAATGCACTTGAGTCACCAACGCCGCCGAAAATCATCCCTGGTGAGGTAACCTTCAAATCATCCCAATTAGAAAATAGAATTTTTTTCGATGCGAATCGACGCGAAAATGGGTCCATTTGGACAAATTTTCACTACGAAATTATATTTTTCTTCCTAAATAGCCTGAAATCACTGTTCACCGCTTGCAGCGAAGCAGCCATCGTCCGATCCAGCAGTTTGCGGGATCAGACGACTCGAATCGTGCATGGATCGAGCGATCCGGGCCTTCAGATCGCCTGATGCAATCTGGACCGTCCGATCATGCGGTTCGCAGATCGGATGGCTCAGATCACATACCGATCACGCGATCCTAGCCTCTGGATCGCGTGATCTCATCTGGACCGTCCGATCGACGATAGGATAATCTAGAGCGAGTCGCTTTCCCCGTTGACGATCTTTCCTCCCGGTACCGTCGCTGCCTTGAATCGCGTGGCGCCGCGTGATACACGTGTGCATCCAATTGCGTGGTGCCATGGCATTGACATAGTATTTTTGCTTAATTTAAGTTTTAGTGAAAATCAAATTTCTTTAATTAAATCAAAATACAAGTGAGATTAAGTTGAAATTTTCAAAGATTAAAATTGATTTTAAAATACACTTACCATAAAATTTCAAGTCAAAATGACCTTTGGATTAAAATATATTGAATTTTGAGTGTTAAATGGTTTATTTTAATAAAATAAATTAACGTAATTCTTAAAAATCACTTAAATCAATTGAAACTTTAAAAATACATAACTAAATGTAAAAATACAATGAATGAGAGTTCATTTTAAAGATAATTCAGAGGAGAATCTAATAAAATTATTTCTAATTGAATTTGAATAGTAGATTTTCCTTAATTAGGGTTTATTTAAAAACTTAATAACCCTAATTACACCCTAATGGCTTCATTAATTAATTCCAAACTTCTCAAGCTTGTTTAAGGGATGACTTCTCTCCAAATTTTCTTGGAATTTATTAATGAGTTAATTAGGAAAATTAATTAATGAACCCCTAATCACCCTCTTAATGTAATTAAGATTAATTAAGCATGTGAACAATGATTTAATTCTTTGATTAAGATAATTAAACTTTGTTTAAGTGATTAGGAGGTTTATGGAATGATTTTGGGATATTTTCCTTAAGTTATTCCCTCCTTTATTTATTAATAAAACTAATTAAGGGTTAATCCACTAATGATCTACTTAATTAATCAAATCAAATTCTCAAAACCAAAATTAATCCGTAAAACTTAATCAATCCTTCTGAGTGATGCTTAGGTGTTCAATAACCTAAGTAACTTAAGGAAATCATACTAACCCATATGTGAGAAGGTAAAAAAGTACTTAAATTAAACCATTTAGCATAATTAATCATTAATTACGAGCCAATCGCATTAGAACCTTTCTTTCCTAGGATGTATTGCTGATTTAAATTTCTTGTGATTTTATGTCATACATTGGCTCATAATTATTTGATTAAATATGCTAAAGTTGTATATGAAAGGGGTAATTAATGAACTTAATCTACACCTTAACCTAACTAAAGCATAAAATTAATCTAATCACCTAAAAATTAAATTAAAATAATACACACATGTGGGAATGGGTAAGGACCAGCAAACCTTCTCACACTTTTCTAATTCAAATCAAACTCAAAATAAAATGAAAGTCTCTTTAAACAACTTTTGATTCTCTTTAAATGATCTTACTTCATAAGATTATCTTTAAAAATTAATTAGAGTGAATGAAATTACAAGCTTATATAATTTTATTTCTTTCCTAGCATGCTAAATATGTATGTCATATGAAAATCATGCATTCATGCTTTTCTAAAATCAAATTCAAAATGAAATATTTTCTTTATGTCAAATTGCATGTTTTGGCTAAAATAAAAATATGAGTGGCTATTATCACTATTAAATTCAAAACTATTTTCAAAATCTATAAATCAAATACCTAAAACTGAAAGTGTGCTACTTATAGTTTATTTATAAGCTTGCATGTGAATATAAAAATATGTCTTATGTTTTCTTCCTTTCTTTCCTCTTAATATGTATTTGAATAAGATTTACAAAGTGTATAGTTCTTTTAAAAGAACATAACACTTGCTTAAATATATTCTTATCCTTCATATATGACCAAACATACATTTTGCATATAAATATTTCAAACATCACAATGTGGTTTGGTAAAATTAGTCTTGTACCTTCTAGTTAACAATGACGCATTTCACTTATGTTTTATACATATGTGTGCATGTGAAAATGGATAAGCATTTTCTACTTAATGAAAATCATGTATCATAAAGCATTCAAATTTTCTTAAGTAGCTCACTTAGCATTCTCTTTCCATGTATTTCTTTTTGTACATGCACATGTATTTAAGAAAAATGGTATATTAGTCTGGACAACCCTGAGATTGTGAGGCTTTAAGTAGCCCTAAGTAGGTCTTGTACCTTACACCCCTAGTTAACAATGGCGTCGTACTCACTTATGTCTTTTATACTTGTAAATGTGCATATGAAAGATGGATAAAAGAATCACTCTCTCTTACTAAACAAAACCATGCATACATGAAACATTTCAAGTTTCTTTAAGCAACCTCTCTTAGCATTCATCATTAAGGTGTGCTAAATACTTGCTTCGCATGTATAGATATGCTTAGGATTCAATCATGTGCATGATACACATATGGGAAAGAAATAAAATGTTGTGTGTTTTGTGATAGTAATTCACATTATTTAATCTTAAAATGCCTTACTTTTTGAATAGATTTGTTAAGAGAAAATCTAAACATAAGATTAATTAAAATGCATAATAAAATATTCACTAAACAAAAAAAAATCCTTAATGAATCTACATTAGAAATCACTTAAGGTGGGGAGGAAAGAGAAGTTCTCTTTTATTTTCCTTTTTTTATAACTTTTAGTAATTAAGTAGGTTCATTCAAACCAAATCAAATCATCAAATAAAATTAACCCATATTAACTAAACAACTTAAATGAGACCACCCTTCCAAGTTGAATCTTTTAACACTTAAAAAATCCTAACCTTAAATCCTAGCTAAGCATACCACATAAACCTTACATGACACACACATTAGGCTAAGTCACCACTTATAATCCTATGTTAGATGCATAGTTTGATATTTGTTTTATTTTATGATGTGATATTTTAGTCTGTATGTTAGGGTGTATGTCCGTAGAATGAATTGTATAATGATTTAGGCTAACCATTATCATCTGCAGGAAATTGTGCTTAAGGGGTGTTGTAATAAAATATAACGATTTTGTATGGTTGCTTATACCTAAGCATAATCCAAAATAGGCTGTGGACTTAGTTACCCATGTGTGGGTGCTAACTCTAATTTGTTTATATACATGCTTAGAATGTGTTTATTTAGTTAATCTCTATTTTGCGTGTTTTAGTTAGATTTATTTTTTTCTTTTCATGTAATTTTATAATTAAGATTTTGGAATGATTATTATGGGGATTAGGATGAGCATTAGTTATAAGGTCATGCTTTATATACCATGTGAAGCCTTTGGAGCATCCACCTTCCAATCATTTAAAAGAAGAAACCAAAAAAGAAAGAAGAGAAGAAGAAGAAAGAATAGAAGAAGAATGAAGAAATGAAGCTTGAAGATTCCTCATAACAATGAATTCCTTGCTTAATTGTACTTAATTCATTTGTAATCTGGGTTGTATAAGGGTAGAGCTCAACCAATTTATTTTGTGTTTGTGTGGGTGCCCCACCACATTTGGTCTTTTTATTTCTTAGCTTTTATAAAATATTTGATATTTTGTTTAGCTCGTGCATTAAAATGACATATTTTCTTAGTTTCTTCCTTGCTTTGATGTATGGCCTGGATGATGATTAGACTCTTAGAGAAAAATAAATCTTCTACCAAATTAATCAACTCAAAATTAAAAATAAGTCATAACCTCACTTAAAGCCTAAGCTAAAAGTTAAGATAAAAGAATTACTAACCCCTTAGCTGGATGAGTATTTCTTTTACAACATCATGCACAACAGCATCTCATTTCACTCTTAATTGGAGAGCTTCCACTTGTGCTAGAGAACTTGGCTTGACCATTAAGAGCCATGGTAGAAATACACCTCCTCCCTTCTCAATGATTTTGGCTCATAATCTTATTTCTCATGCATTAGGCATATGAATCCTATAAGCATGAGTAAAATGATTATCCAAAAATAAAAATAACATGTAATATGATTTGCATTAGATTTATATCATTTGAAGCATGCCTTTACATGATTTAATCTCTTTAGGGAGTGAGTTTAAGGACTTAGTCTCTTTCTAAATAAATAATGCTATCTTTAAGAATAAAGACTTGCCTACATATATTTAAAATTATAGGAGGAGTTAGTTGGCGGTCACCCCTAGGCGGTTGTAAATCCAAGCTGTCGAGTGATTTGTCCTTTCATGTGAAGGCAAATCAATTACTTGGGTCTTGCTTGGCCAAAGCTCCAGATTTAGGTTTTGAGTTGCTTCTCCCTTCCCATAGCAAGCATAAATCCTCACCTCATAACCTTGGATTGAATTATAAGCCTAAACTTCTAATAAAAATTCAATTCAAACAAATAATTTTTCTCAATTTTAAAAATGTAAAGCCCAACCATAGGATAGTTTGGGATGTGTACTAGGCTTCCTAGTATCCTAAACATCCCCTACTCACCTCCATTTAGTTTCGATAAGAACTCCCTCCTCTTAATCGATTTCACTCAATTTGCCAAAAATAAACTAATTGATTGATAGTCCTACCTATTGAAAACTTTGGAGACAACAATCATTTACCTTAATAGAGAGTATTCCTAAGGAATCCCCTTTCCTTAGGATGTAATTAACTAATGGTGGCTTGCCCCTATAGGAAACTCAACGAACCCGATTAAAAATAAACCCTACTTTACTTTTCCATATAAAGTAGGGGAAGAATCTCTGGTACATATGCAAACCCATAGTCCTTAGGAGTCCTTATTGAGATGATTAGGTCAATTGTAGGGTGGTGACTTCTATCTTTTGAGATAATACACATCTACTCAATATCATCTAATAAGAACATCTGGGATCTACTGGTGTCCACCAAAAGGCATATATATTGCTTTCATTTATTCTCTTCAAAGGATAGATGAAGGCGAGAATATTTCACCACAATCATATATGAAATTTCAAATTTGAATGTTGAATTTATAAATATCTATGTGTCATGAGCATAATTGAAATTTAGAAAATTCTATGAATAAATAAAATGAAAGTAGAAATACAACATTTTGAGTGCAAATATAGATCTAATTCGTCGACTTCGAACCCATAATACTCAAATGCGGGCAAAAGACCATTTAAAAATTCAAAGTAAATACACCACCGGATTCGCAACACATCGTACAAGCGAAGAGAAGGCGTTAATTAAGGCATTCTTAAATATACCCGCATGGGCCCTGACACTATGCTGAATGCTTAAATTCAAGTGTTTGAGAATGTTGCGCGGTTTGCTTCCCGGTTTAGTCTTAGGATTAGGTCCGGGTTAACAAAATCTAAAAATCTATTATATAAATTTCAACTTAATGAAATATCTCAGAGGCTAATTCTGTCATGTGAAAGTAGATCCTCTATTAGAAACAGCAAAAAGTCAATTTAACCGAGGGGATACTTCCATCGAAATGTGATTCTAATTTCAAATCAAATATCAATCTAAAGCCGCTTAAATGAAACGCTATCATTAAAAGCAAAACTCAATTTATCCACTTACCGCAATTATTTGTCGGGGGTGACAAATTAAGAAAATTCTAGCTCACAAAGGAACCACTACCAAATCAAGTGTTGCTGTCACTCTCAATCAATCTCAGTAAGAAGTGGTCCTTGTCCTCCGACTATGTGGCTTAACCAAGGTAGAAATGATGCGCGATCGTCAGTCCCCGGTGAGTAGTTTTAGTAAGACTCCATTATATTATCATCATAATATGCTCTCCAATGGCTCTGCCCTTTGAGTTGTGAATCATAGGGTATACTTGATAGGGCAAAAAACCCTCTATCAGCTAAGGTAGACTTAAGTATGTCTCCTTAAACAAATACCACCCCAGGTCTACAAGGATTTCTTGGGCGACGTAACCCACGTATTGCTAATAAGGATCCTTTGGTCGGGTTAACTTCTTAAAGTAGAAGCAGACGACCCAGGGATGACGGAACCATGGGATCTAGATCGGGCATGTCATCATTCCCCCAACCATCCGGTTTAAGCAGAAATAATTAATTTCATAAATATAAATCTTAAACTCCATATGCTGCTGCTATACACTACGCTTTAAGTGACCTAACGACTAGCCTTAATCGAAAGTTCTCTCTCTGCATTGAGAGGGGTAATTAACTATAGGGGCTTGTGCCTATAGGAAATCTGGAACTATATCTAAAATCCTCACCAAATGAGGACGAAATCTCTCGGTAGTGTCTTATCTACTATTCCATCTACCTTCTGAAAATTATATCGACACTTAAATCACTCTCTTCAATTCAAATTGTCGAGAGATCAGTGGCGAATTTTTGGAGCCCACAAATATTAGAAATAAAAATAAAATAAAATGTACTCACTCTAAAGTTTATTTTTTATGAAATCTATATGCATACTAATTCACACTTTTTTTTTCTTCTCACATGACTAAGGCGCCAATGTTGACGGAGCTTGAAGCCCATGTCTTGATAAAGAACCTCATAGAGCCATGAATGACATAAGTGAAAGATATCATTATAGAGGGAGATAATGTGAATGTTAACAATTTCCTCCAACAACGCAAGGTTAGATGTACATGGACCACTGGACCTCAAGACAGAGATCGAAACTTGCTGTTCTCTCACAATTCAGAAAGGTTCATTTTTCATTTTGTTCATAGAGAGCTTAACAAAGTAGCTCATTTTATACAGCCACAGCTTTACATTGTAATTTTGTATAGAAATATAGAGAATTGTGACCCTCTTTTTTATTTATTGTGATAAAGGAATGATAGAGACTTTCAAGAACATTGTTGAATTATGATAGCTTAATAGTAAATGGGCGACTAGGCATCATGCATCGAAAGAAAGGTGATGGGAACCAATCGATCAAGATAGAGCTGGAAGATAGGAAAATGAGAGGAGTTGAGGAGATTTTGATGCTATTCGAGAAAGCCGCCTGAAAGAAGTGATGCTGACTGGAATGTCGGAGGGAGACGATCGAAGGCGGCCAAAGAGATGCCATAGCAAATTGCGGCATGGGAGCCAATGGTTGGTGATTCAGAACCAACTTGCAAAAGCTAGAGTTTCCACTATAAGGTGGAAGTCTGACAGAGATGCTCGTTCAAACTCAATCTCATTCATCAACATCTTGTTTAAGCTCAGCCCAAACTTGATTTAAGCTCGATTCATATTAGGGTTATCGAGACTATTAACGAAGAACTCATTTAACAAAATAAATGAGCTTTTGTCAAGCCTTAATTGAGCTTGTTCATAAGCAACTTATTAGAAAATATAAATGAGTTGTACGAAATAATGTTTGTTGAGAGCTAAAACAAAAAAATTTAAACGTGATGTTCACAAATGAGATTTAATCAAACTTTAATCGAAGCTATAATCAAACTTTACAACAAACTTGTTCAATAACTTCAAACATTATTTCTCATGAACATAAATCAATTAAAAAACAAACTATTCAAATTTGTTCATTTTGCAACCAAGTATTACAAAAGTGCACAAGTCACTTTATTAGTTAATCAAACAATCACAAGCTCTAATCGAGCCAAGCCACAAATAGTTTGTTCGGACACTTGGTTTCATTTGCAGGTCTACTAAGAGCAATTAGAGAGAATATGTTAACTAGAACCATCTGAATGTTAAACAACAAACTAGGATTGATTCCATTCATAAAAGCAAAGAAGATAACATTACAAGATAAGCGCTGAGCAGAAAAGTGGCTCAATTTCTAACCTAATCACACACAGAAAAACAATACATTGTTGACTACACGATGCTAAGTGAAAGCCAAACTTTGCCACATAAAATGATCACCTGCTTCCACTTAAAGGAATAGCAACTTAGCTTCAAAAGAATGCTCTACTACCATAGAAAACTCTACCGCTCCCATTCTTTGATACCTGCAACTTCTTGCCTGAGACACCACTGCCATTTTCCATGCTACTGCTGTTCTCGATATCCATTGGAAGCTTCATATTAGCCAATGACTCGGTGAACTGCTGCATGCTTTTCATGTACATATCAATTATCTCCTGCTGCACCACCGGCTGCTCCGGTTCGATATTAACTTCGATGAGTGGCTTCACATATGACGTCTCTCTGGCGTACAAGTAGAAGAAGCTTTACCACCCTCAGCAGCTTCTGTGTCTTTACTTGACTGTAAGTCTGATACATTGTTTGTGATGGCTCCCAATAGCTTCAGAGGTTGCAGGAACCATCACAGAAGACAAATCACTTGAAACACAACTCGAAGGAGTATCATCCGTAAGAAGCTCGGCGCAGTCATGGTTTTTTTCGGCCGAGAAGCTCTCAACTATCTTGACACCAGCATCATTATCAGGACAATCGTCGCCGTTCTGAGAATCCAAACATGGAATCCCATAATACTCTGAAACCATCATCTTATTTTCATTCACAACCTTCAAATCAGGGAACTCTATCTTGCCATACTCACAAGGAAAAGAATCATCAGTTACTGAATCCTTCAATCCATCATCTTCTATTGCTGATGCTACAGGTTCCTCAATGACCATAACATCCGGTGATGAGCCGGTGTAAGATACAGACAACTGAACAAAGCCTGAAGGAGAATGAAAAAGATCAGTTGAAGATAGTGAGAATTCCTGAGCCAACTTGCCGTTGCCTATGACAATTTCTGTGAGGGGCGAGAACGAATCCGAGAATCACCGAGATAATTCTTGGCCCTGCTTAGCATCCATATCTCACATTTGAGTGATGAGTCGATAGTTTGAACATTCAGCCTTGCACTCTCCTCGAAGATTGGATTCCTGCCGCCACCATTGATTATCTTGGTAGAGATGGCGGATTCAGGGTTACTAGTGAGGTAGAGCTTAGCATAAACATCCTGCTTGTGGTAGATACATATGTTTTGAATGTCTCTGGCTTGGTGGATGAAGATTTCGAGAGCCGATGAATCCATTGGGATTATCTACAAGTTGCTGGGAGTTCGGAGTGAGCTCAGAAACTGAATTTGGCCTTTCAGAGCTGCATCGAAAAGGCTCATTCACCAAATTGTCCAGTTCGGCTATGGAAGTGGAAGATATGGAAGAGATGAGTGTTTGGGAGAAGGGTTTGCAGGAATCCATGAATGAGCAGAAGCTGGCGTTCCTTTATAGTCAAAACAATGAAGCTGAGATTCAAGTTGGGATTTATTTTCTTCAAGCTAAGTAAAACCTAATTTCTTAGGTCCCAACAAATGAACTAGCAAAATTTCGTAGAGATCTGAATGACGAAAAGAATCAAATGGTAACACTCCCGCAGCACAACATACAAACTTAACACAAAAAAGATAAACCCTAAAAGTTTGATACTTACCTTTAAAACCTCAATCTTCAAGTTCAACTATAGAGAGAGAAACCCCATGCACCAAGGATCATATCAGAACAAATCAGGTTAAAAAGGGACCTAAAATCCCACCAAAGAACCCTAGAAAACCAGGAGGAAGACAATGAAGCTCTAAACAAAACCAGGAACCTTCAAGATCACAAGAACCTTGATGGTAACATGAGTATTTATAACAAAAACGAACCCAAAAAAACCCCCCGGTAAAATGGACAAAAATCAAATAAAAATTAAACCTTTTCCCGAGGAAAGAGTTTTACCGGAATCGTAGAAGTAGAGCGGATGAATGTGGTCTCTCTCTACTGCAGTCTCTGTGTCACAGAACAAAAAACCGCCGAGCCCAGAGCCAAATAACCATTAAATAACGAGAAAAAGTGCTAAATTGATGAAGTTGGTCGCTGCTTTCAAGCGATTTCAGCGGAGACGTTGAAAAGAGAAGCCTGAAGCGGCCACGCGTGACTCGAGAATAATATTCTCTCTCTCTCTCTCTCTCTCTCTCTCTCGATAAGATAAAGACTGTTAAACTGGAAACAGGATCGCGCTTTATTGGGGCAAATTATTAGGTGCCGACCAATTGAAATTTTTTTTTTTTTTTTTGAAAAAAGTTAAGAGCCGAAGCCCAATTCATTCCAAATATAATAAAAGATTACAGATTAATAGAGATAGTGGAACATAAATTTTACAGAGATTGACAAAACACAGAAGACATTAGTTCAAAAGAAGACGTTCCTGGACTAAAAAAAAGGGGAGCAGATCACCATCCACAAGAACATCCAAGGGATGTTACAAAAAACAGAACCCAGATGGCAAAACAGATCCTCGACGGCTTCCTACCCTGCCATCCAATCGTCATTCATCACAAAAAATAACCCAGACTCCCAGCAGACAAAAGCAATACGGGAAGACGAGGTTGCAGAGAGGCCACCCTGAAGAGGAACCAGCTGGGTAATCTCCAACAACAGCGACAAAACAGAATTCAGATTTCCGGCATTCATCATCGTCCAGGACTTACCAAAAGAGGGCCACCCAACCAATATGTTAGCAGTTAAACAAGCAGACAAAGGAAGAAAAATTGAAGATACAGAACATCCAAAAATCATCAGCTTGCTGTAAAACAAAACAAAAAAGACTATTCATTTTCAGCATTTCTCCAATTCTCTAAAACAGCACGAACTGAGTCCGGCCAATTGGCCTTAAATTTCCAACGCCTGAGTTTGAACCCAATCTGAGCTTTTATACGTGTAATAAGTCCCGAGGAAGAAGACACTTCCTGTTGATGCATTCTCCTATTTCTCTCCCTCCATATATGATAAACGGTGTAGGCAGTTATAAGATAGCACAGACGCATTAACGCCTTGTGATCTAATGATGAGAAAGAGTTTAATACTTGCGCCAATGTCGTATTTAACAGAAAAAACCCACCGTTAGGAAGGAGATTCCTGATCAGGATCATTGAGTAATTGCATTCAAAAAATAGGTGAGAATGAGATTCATTAGCCTCGTTACAAAACCAGCAGCTAGTATTAGATCCCAATCCCCTAATGCTAAGCACATCAGAGGTCTTAAGACCACCTAGCATGGTCATCCAGCAAAACAAAGCTTGGTTGATGGCCATACCCTTAAACCATATTTCCCCATGCCAATTAACTTTGGGAGTTTGTTCAAAGATGGTTGACTTAATCAAATGTGATGTGATAGGCATTTTATCCTTCCAAAAAATAGCAACTTTGCATGTCTTAACAATGCATATACGATCATAACAATGGGGGGCTTTGTATTTCAACTCATCAGGTAGGACCCAACTCTCATTATGGAGAATCTCACTTAATTGTGAAATGGGGGGCTTCTTGAATATAGAGAAACTAACTTGACCCAGGATTTCATAAAGGGAGTACCCCTCACACCAGGGATCAAAATAGAGAGAAAAGGAAGAGTTACTTCTAATATTTAGTTGGAAGCAATCTATGAACCTTACAGCAATTGTTTTCAAGTCTTTCCAATGAGGGGAAGACCGAGAAGTGACTTTCATCCATAGGGAGCCATATTTGTTAAGAAGCCATGAAGATAAAAGAGAAGATCCATTAAGTAGCCTGCCAATAAATTTAACCTTGCATATTGTATATAATGTAGTGCATGAAGTGAGACCCGATCCTCCACAGTCCACAGGCAAAGTGTATACCAAGATATCGTATGGAGTTTCTTACTTTCCCCACTATGAAAGAAGAAATTTGAAGTGATAGAGTTTATCTTTTTGAGAACTCCTTTTGGGCATGCCATAGCTCGAAACCAATAAGATAACAGGCTATTAATAGAGGATCTTATTAATTGATACCTGCCACCAAATGATAGAAGCTTGCTCTTCCATCCGGCTAACCATTTATATAGTTTATCTAACAGGGGAGTAAAGTGGATTGATTGGAGAGTTCCAGACACCAAAGGAAGTCCTAAATAGTGAAAAGGAAGGCCGAGTTGACTGACAAACTACAAGAGAGTCCACACTGCTACACTTCTTGGAGAAACATATTTGGGATTTTTCCCCATTACGAGAGTCCCATAAGAGAGAAAGTCAAGAGCAGATTTAAGAGATGCCACTGTTGAGTAATCGCTCGCCCTAGTCGTCACAAAGCGAAGGTGAGAAATACCACATTACAGGAGTAAGGGGAGTACCTTTGTTGTCGCACTTCTCTATCAAGAAAGTAGGAAAATGAGTCCATAACCACAGAGAAAAGATAAGGGAATAAAGGACATCCCTGCCTAAGACCATTAGAAGATTGAAAATACCCTTTAATCTCTCCATTAATGACAAAAGAGAAAGGCACATTGGTGATGCAAGCCTCTATACACTGAAGGAAAGAGGAGGGGAAGCCTTTGGATTTAAGCCTTTGCAAAAGAGAATCACGATTTACCATGTCAAATGCTTTTTTGAGATCAAACTTTGCAATAAACCTATCTTCTATATTGGGAAGATGAAAGTCATTGCTGATTTCGTGAGTAAGAATAATGTTTTCTACTATATCCCTTCCTTTAATGAATGCTGATTGTGATTTATGAATGATGTGGGGGAGAACTTTACTTAGCCGATTGGCTAATACTTTTGCTATTACCTTGTAAAAGGTATTACAGAGAGAGATAGGACGATAGTCAGAGAGGGTATTGGAATGCTTTTTCTTAGGTACCAAAGTGATAAGGCTATGTTTGTAGATATTAGGCATCTTCCTAGACCTAAAAAAAAAGTGAGCAGCTTTTAAGAAATGTCCTCCCAGGATATCCCAATAGTGAGTGAAAAATTTTGTGTTAAACCCATCAGGCCCAGGAGATTTGTTCTCATTTATGTTGTGAAGAGCTTGAGTAATTTCTGTATCACTTATCTCAGTGTTCAACTCATTGATTTGATCCAACGAGAGGGTATTGCCAATTGCAATCGGTGAAGTTGAGTCGCTACATGACCGGATTGAAGAGAGAGGCATAGTTCGCTAATTTCCACAATTTCTTGGGGATCACTCAAGATGCCATTAGAGGATTGGATTGAAGCGGATCGATTAGTACTCTTCTCTCTAATGAAACCATAAAGAAATTTCGGTCATCATCGAACTTTTTTGATGAGCTTTGGCCCTTTCTTTGAGCCCATTGTCCTTAATTAAAAGATTATGGTATCTATCCTTTAGTTCCTTAGCCGCACTTGCCAAAGTGAGATTAGTAGGGTCTTTATCGATTTCCTAAAGGAGGAAGTCCTGCTCCAGCTTAATGTCGGCCAGCTGCTCCTTAATTGGACACCTTTCCTTAGCATGGAATTTTAGAAATCTTCTAGTCATTTGAAGTTTCTTGGAGAAGACAAATAGAGGGTCTCCAAGGATATAACCAGCCCAAACACTATGAATCACCTCCTTTAGGTTGTCAATTTTGGTCCAATAATTTCTGAACATGAAAATGGGGTCTAGCAATAATCGGTTTGGAGAGGTTGGTGATAAGGGGGGAGTGATCTGAGGAAAGGGGGTTAGCCACATTATAGAAAGAAGATGGGAAGAAGTCCAACCATAGTGAGTTGCAGAGGACTCTATCAATTCTAGAGGAGATTGGGTTATCCAGTTGTTGGTTTGACCAAGTAAAGAAGAGGCCAGTGCTTGGAAGATCCAACAATCCAGTCTTGCACACACTCCTTAAAGTCCAGAATACGGTTGGTGGGAATAGTATTCCCTCCACTTTTCTCCTTGCTGTAAAGAACACTATTAAAGTCACCCATAACAATCCAAGGTGAAGAAAGATTAGTCGCTATACTCCTCAAAGAGTCCCACAAGGAGATTCTCTCACATCATTGGAGGCATAAACCCAGGGTTACGAAGAAGAGGCACACGGGGTAGACTTCCCCATGAATGAGTTGAGCTGACCTATACAGCAGCTTAAAATGGATAATGGAGGGATTCCATTTGAGCCAAATTCGACCACCACTTAGACAATCGAAGTTATGACAATTCTCCTCTCCCTGGAAGAGTTTAGCACGATTTATCAGGAACTTATCATTAAGAGAGTCCAAAGACAACTTAGTCTCTAATAAAGCACATCATCGACTTATTTTCCTTGATGAGTCTTACACAATCGCTAGTCACGTAACAGACCCCTTACATTCCAACTACCAATGGAGACATTGGTCATTGGGAATTGGATGAGCTAGAGGGCTTCTTGCCCTTTTTCTTTTGGTTGTTTTTTTGATTAGTGCTTTGGAGATGATTGACAACTTTGCCTAGATTAGAGTCCAGTATGACCTTCCCAGGGGAAGAGAAGCTATCGGGGAATTTGGTAGAGGCAAGCCGATTCGGGGAAGTAGCTGCCGATCTGGTCAGTACACCATAGGAAGAAGAGGAGGAGATGGTGTTATCAACATGGAATGTGTTTTGTAAGGAAGAAGGAACATTATCTAAACCTTCCTCAAGAGGGGGAGAATGAGCAGGTAATTGGTTCAGGTCATTTATTGTTGAGGAAGTGGGTGGAATAGAAGGATTTTGCTCCGGGTGCTCACATGGGGTTTGTATAGAGGGAGGCACCATGTGTAATGATGGGTTTACAGTGGGCTCAGCCGTAGAGCTGGACGGTCTTGAAGGAGGTATATGAGCTTTGGGCAAAGGGCGGAGCCTATGCGACTCCTACCTCTACAGAACTTAGAGATTTGGGTTGAGAGGGCAAGCGAGGCTCATGAAAAGAACAACAAGTTTGACAAGCTGAGGGTTTCCAATCGTATTGAATATCTTGCTCAAATTTAAAGCCATTGAAGTTCATTGAGAGTGAATCGTGAGGAGGAGAGGTTGATCCGACACGACAGAGCAAAGGAAATTCGGATTGTAGTAAGACTATTCACCGCCAACGGGATCCCAACTCTACTCGCGACTTTAGAGAATCCCTGCTCATTCCAGCAACAGAGAGGAAAATTAGGCAATTTAATCCAAAGCGAATCTCGAGAGACATGTTCCTTCGACGAAAAGTTCCAAGTCCATTTCTGAAAGATGAAAGGTCGTCCGTTCAGGAAACAGGGGCCGTTGTCCCAGACTAGATTATAATCTTCTTGACACACGAATTTGAACAGGAAGAAATCTCCCTCTAAAGTGAGAAGATCGACACTACCTTTGAATTGCCATTTTTTCTTGATCGCTGCTAACAACGAACCATAGTATGGGCGCTTGCCTATAGCATAACCCACGAGGGAGAGGTTTCATTCTTGCTGGCCAAGATTTAACTCATCCTCAGTAAAGGTAACTTCATTCGAATCGGAGGGGATGAAGGAGAGGGAGAAGGAGTTGCTCTTAACATTCTGGGAGGTAAGAAGATCCTTCCAGTTACGGGGGGCTGCAGAATTAGGGGCAGCAAGAGGTCCAACCTTGGGCGCAGCACTAAGAATGGAGCCAATAGGGGAAGAAGAAGAGGACAACATGTGGAAGTTTGTCAAGTGGGAGGACTCTGGCTCCATGGAGGGAAAATCAGAGAGGCCCCCGGCAGTTAGCCGGAGGCCAGAGGGGGAGAGAAGCGGAGAAGAGGGAGAATCGGACGCTGACCTTTCTTCTTCAGATGGTTACCTTGAGAGACACCGCCAACGTTGGGAACCCTTGATGCCCTAGACGCCGCCAGCTGCTCTTCAGCTCACAAAAATTTGAAAAAAAAAATCTTTTTTTCCAATTGAAATTTTTGACTACCAAACTATCAAAATATAAAGATAAAATTTTTAAAATAAACACCTTTAAAAATATAATTAACAAATTAGATATTGAATTTTTTTTTTAAAATAAGCATAATTATCTATTTAACGGACGACTAACGTTGATTATATTTATATTAAATGAATGATTAATTAAATAAAAAATAAAAAAACATTTATTTTACTCTGCAGAAAAAAATTAATTTTGCTCCAAATAGAATAGACCGCCTTAAATAATAATAATAATAATAATAATAAAATCTAATTTTATAATTTTGCACGATCATAAATATCTAAATTTTATATTTAATATATTTATTCTTATATATATAAAAAAACAAATTTTATTTTTAAAATTTAAAAATCTTTTTTTTATATAAAATTTAAAAAAATATAATATTTATGTAAATATAAAATTTTAAATTTAAATATGTAAAAATACAAAGAATGGAGTTCTCTTATTATGCGAGAATACATTTAAAAATATATAATAAATTTATAATAAAATTTAACTTCAATATTATATAAAATATTTAGCTTAAATATATATATATATATATATATATATATATATATATAATTTGGTTAAAATAAAAGAATAAAAAAATTTAATTTCGCTTGTAAGGGTGGATTCATATGCCTCAACTTTAATTAGTCATTTTTTTTAATAAATATCTAAATTTTATATTTCAAATATATTTATTTTTATATCCATAAAAAAGATAAATTTTATTTCTAAAATTTAATAATCTTTTGATATAAAATTATAAAATTTATATATATATATATATATATATATATATATATATATATATATATATATATATATATATATATATATATATATATATAAATATATATATATATATATATATATATATATATTTTAAATGTGTAACAAGAGAACTCAATTCTTTGTATTTTTATATATTTAAATTTAAATTTTCATATTTATATAAATAATATAAATTTTTTAAATTTTATATAAAAAGATTATTAAAATTTAAAAAATAAAATTTATTTTTTTTATATATATAAAATTAAATATATTTTAAATATAAAAGTTAGATACTGTGCAGCAAAATTGTAAAAATTAAATTTTTTTTTTATTTTTTTAAGGCGGTCCGCCCTCCACAGAGCAAAATTAATTTTTATTTATTTATTTATTTTTTTTAAGGCGGTCCCTCCGTGGAGCAAAATTAATTTTTTTTAGGCCAGTACCATTTAACGGAGGACACTAGACAGTATTAGTCCGGAATGAGCCTATTTTAAATTTATTTTTTTCAATGCCTAATCTGCTAATTATGTTTTAAACGTGCTTATTTTAAAAATTTTGCCAAATATAAATGTCTGTTAAACAAAGCTGTCTTATCCAGTCTGGTTCTTGATGAGCGACGGAACCTCCTGATTGAGTTCGATTCTCCGAGCGGAAGCGCCTGGAAAATGGACCGATAATGAATGTGATGAATGTATCGCATGAGATGATAATACACATAATCTCCACCTACAATGATGGCGGGATGGATAACCATCCAAAAACAAAAAACAAAACTGACTTGTTTAAAGATTATTAATAATATAGAAAAAATATCCCATGCTTCCGGACATGGGGTAAATATTTAGTATCATATAAATATAAAACCTAATTTTAATTTTAATTTATAAAAAGTTAATGACAAATTTTCTTTTAATATAATTTAGAAAATATAATTAGAGATATTACACTGTAAATGATTTATAGATTTACAAAAATTATTATTATGTAGATAGAAATATTTGAGAAAATATTAACGATACATTGTTGTTAGCAAGTTTCAAATAACACATTATATAAGTTTATTTTGACAAAATAAGTTAGAATAAAATATGATATATATGCATGTTGCGCAGAAAACCAAACGGTAGAGTGAAAGTTCGCCTAAATTGTTATGAAGTCAGACACATAATGCGTAATTAAAGAGCAGAAGACACTCCAAAATTTTTAATGTGGAAAACCTCAAAAGAGGGAAAATCACGCAGCCCAAGCTTCCATTATGTATCTGGGAGTACAAAATCTTCCCGATGGATTACAGAATTGCATATGAGGGAGAAAAAACTATGTAACAACGATCGTTGTAATAGTTGTCGGTAGTAGTGGAGATGAGGACAATTAGCGATGAAGGTGGTCGGTGATGGTGGTTGATGACCGTCGAGCGGCGACCTTGGAGGATCTTCAAGCTTCAGAGCTTCTTCTTCCCTCCTTTTGCTTTTCTTTTCCTTGCGAGCTCTTCCTCTTCTTCCTTGTTTTCCTCCTTCTTCCTTGCTCGACTCTTCCTCTCTTCCTTTTCTGACTCTTCCTCTTCCTTGTTCTGGACTCTTCCTCTTCTTCCTTTCTGACTCTTCCTCTTCTTCCTTGCTCTGCACCTCCTCTTCTTCACTTGTTTCAGCCTCCTTCTTCTTCACTTCATTTATTATTCACTTGTTCTTCACTTCCTTCATGTGTGAAGGTATTTATAGATGGGAGGAGGGCATTCTTGTAAATTCACGCACTCCACTCCTCGATAGGACTCAGATGATTCCTTGATCATTTGATGTATTTTGAGCATTTGGATGCCCAAATGAAGTTGGAATTATGAGATCTTAGGCTCGTTAGATCCGGCCGTCGAGACGCCGATTTGACTATAAACACCCATATTTGAGAGTGCTTTGGGATTTAATTGATGTCCCAAAGATTCTAACGATATTTTAAGTGCTTGATCTCGACGGACTCAAAATCATATCGCACATCAAGATTTGTGCTTTGACTAGTATTTTGAGAGTCATATCGCTTCTCTATTTTTGGATGACATTAGCTTAATCATCCAAAAATATATGTAATATATAAATTCTTCAAACAACGTCAGCGATCGTCTCTTCATTTTGAGAGAAAATCATCATAAATAAAATTATGATTAGGAAAGTAGATGAGCATGAGATTTTGAGGTTATGGATCTATTTGGATACTCATAGTTTTCAGCGTCGGGGACCGCTCAGTGGCTATCGTCATATGCCGTACCTGAAGGTTGTCGTAATAAATGGCCGTCGAGGGTGATAACTGGTCGTCGGAGGCCGGTGGTCATATCGGGTCGAACCTGTGGGCCACGCTGGAACCGGTCGCTGACGGCTCGGGTCGACGTTCAGGACTGTGACGCGGGAGCTGAGGCCATGCTGGGTCATAAGGCCAGCTGCTGCTGTCTGGCACGCTACGGGTTCTGAGGAGAATTTGTAGGATTGGTTTTTGAGAGTTTTGAGCCGCTGAGCCATTTTTGAAGTTTTGAGCCATTTTGAGGAGTTTTGAGCCATTTTTTGAGGAGTTTTGAGCCATTTTTTTAGGGGTTTTTACTCTTTTTCCCTTGTGGGGGGCTATAAATTCCCCCCTAGGGTGAGAGGGAGAGGCACACTTTTCCCCTCCCTTTCTTCTTGAGTGAGGGTCATTTAGAAGCGATCAAGAAGCGTCAGAAGCGATGAGGAGGCGGTCAAGGAGGCGATCAAGGCCCACGCATACCGTCAGGGTTCCGGTCGGCTTCGTCCGGCGACGGCCTCGCTGACCGTCGGGGGAGGCGATCAAGGCCCACTGCATATTACCGTCAGTCGGTCGTTCGGCCCGTTTATCGCCTCGTCTGACCGTTTCAGTTCAGTACCTGCATAGGCCGTGGTTCTCCGCCTCGTCGGCGATCGGGCCTCGTCGGACCGTCCGGGTTAGGAGGCGATCAAAGCCCACGGTACCTACTTTTTCTTGTAGGAAACTTCGATGGAAGGTTCAGCAGTTGAAAATCGCCAAGACGGCGGGGATGCATCAGTTAGGAACCATCGTCCGCCTAACTCAGAAAGTTTGGCTGGTGATTTTATAGCATTATTGGAGGGGGATAACTTCTTTCCCTCCCTCTCTCCCTTTCTTTGTATATATCCCTCCTTCCTCTTTCTTATGTGTATGTGTGTGTTTTTGTCAGATCGTAGGAGAAAAATTTTACTCCAAACTGTGCGTGAGCGAGAGGGGCAAAAAAAGATTCCAATAATATTTTAAGTGCTTGATCTCGATCGGTTTCGACTCAAAATCATATCGCTTTCGACATCAAGATTTGTGCTTTAACTAGTGATATTTTGAGAGTCATATCAATGCATTTACATAATTACATGGATTTATGTAAAAATATGTGTAAGTAATTATGCATAACTTTCAAATTGGTTTTAAAGATTTTACAAAATTCTATACAACATAAAAACTGTAGAACTTAATAAAAAAATAATTTACACAATCGTGTATAATGCTTAATTTTATGTGTATTGCATGCCAGAAAATTTGTACCGGCAGAATAAAATTTTATATTTTAACTTGTAAGGAAATCTATCACACACACACATAATTAAAAAATAATAATAAACTTCAGAATTTTTATGTGAAAAATTTTCAAAAATAAGGGAAAAAATCACGGGGTGCTTAGCCCATTAAAACTGCTCCACTATATATCTATTTTGGAGTATAAAGTTCAAATCTTCCCGACAACGGGATTACAAAATTATATGTAGAAAATCCTGATAATGAGAATTCTAGAATCATGTTACAACAACTAGCATTGATGGGTAACGATTGATGATAATAAAGCATCGGCGGCGTGAAGTGATGATGAACTTCGAACTTTTAGCTCTCTCTCATCTTTCTCCCAATTTCATTTTTAGCTTCTCACCCATTTCATGATAAGAATGAGGTCCTATTTATAAGATTTTGAGAGAGCATTTTGGTCATTGTTGCCAAAATCCCAAAACACTAATTGGACTGTATATCGATTCATTTGATCATAGATAATTTTTTTGTGATTTGACTGTTCAAACGATCTTCTATTTGAGTGATCTTAAACTCGTTGGATTCATCTCGTCGAGCCACTCGATTCGACTATAAGCACGTCAAATTTGGTAGTCATTTGATCATCCAGTCAGTATTTCAAAGTTTTCATATATAACTTTTGGGCTTAGTTTGAGCTTATTTAGGCTCGATTTGACCCGATTCTAGCATTTTTGGACTCATCTCATTGAGTCATTTAATTTGATTGTATACATGCTACTTTATATCTGTGCTTGATTTATAAATTTTAGAGAGATATATTATTTGCCCATTATTTTGGATGATAAAACTTATTTCATGTAAAAATATATTATATTTTAAAAATGAAATTACTTTAGCTAAAAATTATTAGCATTTGTTATTAGTGTTTTTAATTATATATATTTGTGTTATATGTATCCATTTTATTTTATTTTATTAATTATTAATATTATATATATATATAAAGTAATAATTTTTATAAATACATAAAACTTATTTTAATAAAAAAATTTTTATCAATGGTATTTGATTTGAAAGAGAGAGTGTCGGGGCCCCTCGTTTTTTTTTTTCACTCATTTTACGGTGTGAGTGAGAGAGAGAGAGAGAGAGAGAGAGAAGACACGGGGACAGAAAGACAAAAGGGAGAGAAAGAGACGTGGAGAGAGAAAGAGAGGAATATTAAAAGTTTTTTTTAATTTAAAATATGAATAATTTTCTCTTTTTTAAAAAATAAAAAGTTTATGTATATATTCTTAAGAATATGAAAAAATTTCTTCATCTTCTTTTATTATTATTATTATTTAAAAGAACATAAAAAGTTTTTTAAATTTTTTAAAGAATTAAAAGAGTTTGCACCTTACTTTTTTTTTGGGTAGGCTTCACTAACTTATATATCCAACACCTCCATCTAATTCCATGTGATCTGAGATTTCCAACTAAGCATGCGTATGCATCCTGTGCTCTACAGGCTTCCACTTTCTTCTCTTTGGCGCCTCCACTAACTCAGATATTGATGTCCCCCTCATAGGCTCTCAGGTTCTCCCCTCATTTTCTAACCGTCCTTAGAGGAGCGATCATGAATTCGGGCTCCACTGGCTTTTTTTTTTTTCTCTTTGGTCTAGGACCTATATGTAAGACCTCTCGCAAGCTCCAGTACTCTCCGATCTCGGGGTTTCCAACTAACTTGATTAAGTGTCATGCATCTCGAATTCAGGCTCCAATGTGTTTCCAAGTTCTTCTAACTTTCTCTAAATCTTGTAATCCTCCACTGACCTATATAACGGTGTCAACCCTCTCACAGGCTCCAATTCTCCTCGATCTCGAGGTTTCCAATGACTGGTTAAAGGACGCCAGATCAATTGGCTCCAGTGCTTTCAAGTTTCTATAAATTCTGGAATCCTCCACTGATTTTATGACAATGCGCGACCCCCCTCGCAAGCTCTAGTTCTCCCTAGTCCTGAGATTTGAAACTGACGTGGTTAGGTGGCATATCCCAAATTCAGGCTTTAGTTTTATCTTTTATGTCTATTAAGAAAAACTAATATATATATATATATATATATATATATATAAATATAATGTGTATGAGAAAACTTATAGCGATACAATAAAACTTCATGTCTTAGTTTGTATGGAAATCCAACACATACACAATTAGTTGAAAAAAGAATAAAGAATTCCAGCATTTTTACGTGGAAAAACACCTGAAATAAGGGAAAAAAATCATAGGACTTAGCCCAGTAAAAATGCTCTACTATATATCTGCTTTGGATTACAAAATTCAAATCTTCTCGACAACGGGATTACAAGATTGGAGGAGTTGCGTCTCTGTAAATACATGCAAAATCCGTACCACTCCATTTAATCGGACGGCTCAAAATGATCCCCTCATTCCTCATATGAGGGGAGGCGAAGTGAAGGAGAAGGGGGGCCCAAGCAAGAGAGAGGATAGAGCTCTAAAGATCCTCCAAGCACAATCGTGCCACCACTCGACGGTCATCAACCACCGCCACCGCCACGCCTCCTCGATCCTCGCTTCGTCAATCTCTCATTTGCCTCCATCATGATGACTACCGCCGATTGCTCTCGTGATTGCCAGAATGTTCCCCGCATAATGGATTTCCGCAGCTTCACCATCATCTGTTACTACTAGCAAATGTTACAACCTGATCGTTGTCACATAGCTGTTGTTCCTTTCTCATATACAATTCTGTAATCCCGATATCGGGAAGATCTTGTACTCTGAAACAGATACATAGTGGAAGCTTTTTACTGGGCTAGGCCTCGTGGTTTTTCCCTCTTTTCGAGGTTTTTCATGTAAAAATTCTGGAGTTTTATTGTTCACTCTTTAAATATGTGTGCTGGATTTCACAACGAAGCTAAGGTGAAAACTTTACTCTACCGCAACTGGTTTTCTAGCACGCAACAGTTTGACACCATCTGTGGGAAACTGATTCCCATTATATCATCTTGTATGGCGACCAAGTTCCCCAACAAGATCAAAACCACCATCGAGATGTACCATTTCAAGCTTTTAAGGAGCAAAAGGAATGAAGATTCATCAAACTTCGCTCCTTGATTTTGTTAAACCGGGGCAAATCTTAATCTCAAAGATTATCCAATTCGATTTGGATATCTAATTGATTATCGTCGAGAAACAAGTCATTACTAATGAAAAAGGCCAAGTTAAGAGCAACTTTGGCTACAACCATAAACGGATGTTTTAATCGAATCTTTCCATACAGTTAACGCCATCGAGCAAAGACTCTAACAAACAACCTAGATAGTCAAAAGGTCCTTGGTGGACTTCCTACCTCTTCCATACAAGTTAACGCTATCGGTAAAGACTCGACAAACAACCAGATGGGTCAAAAGGTCCTTGGTGGACTTCCTACCACCTCTTCCATACAAAGTTAACGCCATCGGTAAAGACTCGACAAACAACCTAGATGGGTCAAAAGGTCCTTGGTGGACTTCCTACCACCTCTTCCATACAAAGTTAACGCCATCGAAAAGACTCGACAAACAACCTAGATGGGTCAAAGGTCCGGTGGACTTTCTACACCTCTTCCATACTGTTAATGTCATCGAGTAAAGACTCGACAAATAACCTAGATGGGTCAAAAGGTCCTTAGTGGACTTCCCACCTCTTCCATACGTGTTAACGTCATCGTAACACTCGACAAACAACCTGAGATAGTCAAAATCTCAACGGATTCAATTCACCTCTTCCATGTGTTAACGCCATCGGTAACACTCGACAAACAACCTCGGATAGTCAAAATCCTCGGATTCAATTCGATCTCTTCCATGAGGTTAACGCCATTGGTAACACACTCGACAAACAACCAAGGATAGTCAAAAGGTCTGGACTTCCCATGACCTCTTCCATAGTGTTAACGCCATCGTAACACCGACAAACAACCTCGGATAGGTCAAAATCCTCGGATTCAATTCAATCTTTCCACACAGGTTAACATCATCGAGCAAAGACTTTGACAAACAACCTCGAATAGGTCAAAAATCCTCGCCGGATCTAATTCAACCTCCCAGTTAACCGCCATCGAGCAGACTCACAAACAACCTCGATAGTCAAAATCTCAAATTCAATTCAACCTTTTTCCATAGTTAACGCCATCGGTAACACTCTAACAAACATCCTCGGATAGGCTAAAAATCTCATCGTCGGTCATCTCGCTGACCACTACTGGCACTGCCGACTACTGCGCGCTGCGAGCCACCCCTGTTGCCGCTAACACTGCCGTTGCCACGCTTAATCGACTATCTCGATCACCGCTGCCACCATCGCTGAATTTTGCCGGTCATCTCGCTGACTACTGACGCTGCCACTGCTTCACTACTGCTGCGTTCAATACCACCATATTGCTAACCACTGGTGCCGATTACTGCTGACGGACTACGCTGATACTACTGCTATCACTGCTTATCATTACTATCACGGTTACCGCTGCTGACACTATCGCTGAACACTGCGCCGCTGACCGCTCCGGCTGGCTAACTACTGTTGCTGGCCATCATTACTATTGGCCGGCTACCGCTGATTATCGCTGATATCGCCGGTTAATTACATTGTTGCCATTATCGCTGGCTGATTATTATTTATCGGTCCGCTGCTGACTACTATCGCTGACCATTATCGGTAATTCGGCTAATTACCATCATCGCTGGTTATCTCTCGCTGACAGAGCTGGCTTTCATTTCACCTATTGCTGGCTGATTAATTTCGCATTAACTGGTTGTTGCGGTTATCTCGTTGACTTGCTGATTGCTGCACTGCTAATTCATTGGCTAGCGCATTACATTACCTCGCTGGCTAACCACCAGCTTTTGCCATCATCTGATTACTGTTGCGTTACTGCTATTAACCGCTGCACCATTATCGTTGCCATTATTCCCTCGACTATCGATTTAGTTTTCCACTGTTGACTATCGTTGCTCTTCGCCGCCGACACCGCCTCAAACCTGGGACGGTCCGACTGACTTTCGGGAAAACCGGAACAACAATGGAAGTACCGCGACTTGATCACCTCCAAACCCGGACGGTCCGACGAGGTCGGTTGACGCCTCTTTCGAGGGAAATTCGGAACAACGAAGCCTTGATCGCCTCCAAACCCGGATGGTCCGACGAGGCCGGTTGACGCCTCTTCGAGGGAAAACCGGAACAACGACGTACCGTGGCCTTGAACGCCCAAACCGGAGGTCAAGAGGCCGGCGACGCCTTTGAGGAAAACCGAACAACGACGTAAGTACCGTGGGCCTTGATCGCCTCCAAACCCGGACGGTCCGACGAGGCCGGTTGACGCCTCTTTCAAGGGAAAACCGGAACAACGACGTAAGTACCGCGGGCCTTGATCGCCTCCGAACTAACCTCACTCAAGAAGAAGAGAAGCACTAGAGTGTTGAAGAAGTGTGCCTTCTCCCTTGGCCTGCTTTTATAGACTTCTGGGGCAGGGTAAAAACGCCAAAATTGTTTGAAACTGAACGGTCAAAACCGCATTTTGCCCGATGCGTCACGCCCGCCACTGGCCGTTACACGCCCACGTTCGCTGACGCTCAAGCTTGCTCGCACCGGATGGGTCCCAGTAACTCAAAATCTCGCACAGATACCTACACGCATTTGGCCTTGCATCAGAAGTCATAATCTGCTTTTGTAAAAGATCTCTCTTCAAAATGTGTTAATGGACTCTCAAATTTCATTGAAGAATTTGCTATTTTCAAGTATTTGACATATATTTTTGATGATTGAGATAATGCCATCCAAAATAGGAGACAACGATATGACACTTAAAATACTATTTAAGCACGAATCTTGATGTTAAAAGCAAGTGATCCAGTTGAAGCGTCAATCAAGCTCTTAAAATATCTTTGGAAATTTTGGGATATCGTTAAATCCCTAAATAGCTCTCAAATATGAAGTGTTTATAGTCAAATCGGCCACTCGGTTCCAACAAGCCAAAGATCTTACAATTTGACTTTATTTGAGCATTCAAATGCACAAAATACATCATATGATCAAGGGGATCATTTTGAGCCGTCCGATTAAGTGATCGGGTTTTGCATGTATTCTGAGAGGCCACTCCTTCAATCTATAAATATCCTCTCATCCTTTGAGGGAAGTGAAGGAGAAGGGGGCCAAGCAGAGAGGAGAGCTCTAAAGATCCTCCAACCTGTCGTGCCACCACTCGGCATTACCACCAGCCGTGCCGCCATTGATCTGCCGTCGTCATCTCTGGTCCATCATGATGATCGCCGTGATTGTTATGCATTCAAGAATATTCCCGTATTTCTCTGGTGATTGCTCATACCATTCATCATCATCTCTTCTTACTTGGCATTACCTGACGATCGTTGTCAAATAGCTGTTGTTCCTTTGTCATATATAATTTTGTAATCCCGGTATCGGGAAGATCTTGTATTCTGAAACAAATACATAGTGGAAGCTTTTTTCTTAGCCTCTGGTTTTCCCTCTTTTTGGTTTTTCAGTAAAATTCAAGTTTTATTGTTCACTCTTTAAAATACATTGTGTGTGCTAAATTCAGTAAGGCAAAAACTTTACTCTACTGTAATTGGTTTTCTAACACGCAATAATGATATATGAGAAGATAAATATTAATAATATTTCGACTTAAGAGATGAAAATAATAATTTTTTGAGAAAAATATTATTTTAATATAATTGAAAGATTAGGTGAATATTTTTTTTCTTAAAGTAGTGCTGTTTTAATCATTTTGATCTTCTTTTTTTTTGCCAATGTTTTTTACATTGCATAAATGAGAACCATATGATTTTCATGATTTGTGCGTGTATGAAGCATTATTATTAACGTGTATAATGGTGGGAAATTTGAGCCTATGCATAAATGATCAATTTTTTTTAATAATTCAAAATAATAAGTTTATGGATGATAATTAAATACTCTATATTTTTATATTAATATATTTTAAATGATGAGTTAACTTATGAAAAATTCTTTATCATATGCATACTTTATTATAGTAGTGTCAAAAATTGACGCGATATGATAACTCAACACGAACTTGACTAGAAAAATCTAAATTTTGATCGAAGAAATTGACCTGCTTAATATTTTAGTTCAGTTCTAATTGACTTGCAAACCCAATTTGACTCTAAATTTGCTTGTAAACTCCAAATTGACCTGATTTTTTACCCACAAACTTCAATTTGACTTGATTTTGACCTATAATATATGTATAAATAGATAATTCAGGTCATATCCAAATCAATCAGATTGAAGATAGGTCAGATTTAGGTTGAGAGTTTTGACCCATTTAATAAATGATCGGTTTCAAGTTAAGCCTATTTGGGCCGAGTCAAAATCGAGTCAGACTCGAGCCCGGGTTACCGACTTGAATTTACACCCCTACTTTATTGTTATTTCTTGGACTAGCCTTGACACTATTATGACTTAGAATTTAGATAGAAATAAAAAAAAGTCATTTTTATTAAAAATTAAAATTATAAGACATGAAAGAAGTGTTGAAATAATTTCATTTATAGAAATAAATTTATTTCTTTCCCTCAAAATGAGTCAACCTAGTCGCCTTTTCTCTTTCTCCATTCTCATAGCAACAGAATCTGATAGCTTTTCTTAGACAAAGGATGAAAATCTCAGCATCCCTTCTTTTCATCATAGAATGCGTTCTAAATGTTTCATAAATTCGCATAATTAAGCACATAAGCTTCCTTCTAAAAGTATTTAATGTTCATTAGCCGACTAATTAATCCATCGTTAATAAGAAGCTCATTCAGTAAGTCTCATGCAACACTTAGCTCATAAATAAACAATTATGATGGTTTTAATATACTGTTAATGAACATTCATTAAACTATGCATCCACATGGCCACCAGTATCCCACTTAGGTTTACATTGAGTTAAAATCAGCATTTAATGGACCCCCAAAAGCCTGGTGTATCACTTTGATTCAAATTATTATAAACATAGAAAAATCATATTTAATTATAATAAGCTTATATTCATATTCATTTGAATTAAATTAATCCAAGTTATTACAAAAACTTTAAATCAAAATTAACAAATGATTAATATGAACCAACTTGAACTGCCTATAACTTAGACCTCATCAAATTTTAAGTTGCAAAGTCCCACCTAAAATTAGATATTATCAAGTTATCAATGATTTAACGCTTGCTCATGGCATAGCATTGAGCTGCTAAACTTAGTCAAGAAATTTGACTTCTCATCCTAAGTACTTGGTAGTCAATTATAGATTCTCGTCAAAAGAACTTTCAAAAAGGTTGCTCGAAGTTCTCGATCAAGTGTCGACCATAAGTTATACTCTTATTACGTATCAGAAAATTAGTTATGGTAGAATAAAATTTCACATCTTAGCTTATATGAAAATTCAACATACACATAGATAGTTAAAAAAAGAATAAAAAACTTCAGAATTTTTATATGAAAAACTCCCAGAAATAGGAGGAAAAATCATGGGGTCGAAATATAAAAATATTTCTATATATTTCTTGAGTATAAAGTTTAAGTTTTAGCTATTCAAAGTTGTATGTGAAAGCGCGATAAGAGAATTTAGAATTAAGTAAAATATAGCATCGGATTGGTTGTTATAATAGTGGATTTGGTGGCGCAATGTAGAGATCTGGATGGTGGTGACTCGAACTTTTAGCTCTCTCTCAGCATTCTTCAACTTTTTAGAGATCATTTGATCATTCAATTAGTATCTCCAAGTTTTTAGGTATAGCCTTTAGGCTTGATTCGAGCTCATTTGGGCTCTGCTTGACCCGATTTTAGTGTCGTTGAACTCATCTCTTTGAGTCGTTCAATTTAATTGTATATACATATTATTTTGTGATTCATATTTGATTGGATAAATTTTAATGTGATGTATCAATTCTATTATTTTATACACACTTTTCTACATTAAATACAAATCTTAGTTTTTTTAATACAATCAATTACGAAGTCATTTTCCATTCATTTAATCTTGTTCTTCTCCTATAAATATCAAATCTCTAATCTAACATAGACATCATGTGATCTTATACTTTCTATTGAAATTCCATAACACTAATATTTCTTTTGTAATTTCACTTGAATTATTCTCTTAAGTCTCCCTATCTCTACATTGTCTTGATAACTAAGCTCAACCCATTTTCTTATATATATATATATATATATATATATATATATATATATATATATATATATATATATATATATATATATATATATATATATATATATATATATATATATATATATATATATATATATAAAGGCTTAATTTTTAAAATAGGCAGTTTATAATGTTAATTATGTGATTAGACGATAAAAAAAATTTAAAATAGGCTGTCGCCCGGTCGTGAGGCTGTGGCGACCCGGTCGGTATCGCCCGTGGCACTCCACTAAAATTAGGGCCCTAGCGAGCTGTGACGCCGCAGCTCTCGGTTTCTCCGTTTTCCTTTTCCCCTTTGCGATCCCGCCGTTCATCTCGTGCCGTGAAGGCGCTTCGGCCAGGAAGAAGGTCGCGGCCGTCGGTTGTTTCCAGGTTAAGTTGTGGCTTTGAGAGATCTTTTACCGATTTAGGTATTTTTTTAGAAAATGCAAAAGATCTACTTTGGATTTGTTGTTTTGATAGGAAATATTTGTTAGATGTTATTTAGTGAGATTTTTGAAGGAAAATTGTTAGATTTGAGGTGGATGCTTATGCTTATGCTTATGAATATGCTTATGCTTATGTTTATTTGAGCATAATGTGTAAATTATTTAGTGAGATGAAGGAAATGAGAGTCGATTTGGTTGTGAAGCGTTGTTTGTCTCATTTTACAAAGTTATTGTTTTTATAAACATGAATTTATGATTGTGTAATTTGCAAGTTTGTGTCATTGTTCTTGAATGTGATAATTGTGAAATTTGTAAGATTATGATGTAGAACATGTAGTGCAAGTTTATGGTGTAGATGATTGTGGACTTCTTGATACATTGTGGACTTTTAATAATTGTGGAATTTGCAAGTTTATGTCCTTTGTTCTTGATTGTGATAATTACAATTTAAATTTTTTAAATACCAAATTTGATGTTGCGGTCGTTAGCCCCATCATTGTATCTATCGATTTGAACTTATTTGGCAAATTCATGAGAGATAGATAGGTGTTGTTTTGTTACTAATAGTTGAAAATGAATTGAGGCGTATTCATAGTTCTTTACTATGGTGGTGAACTTAGAGTAAGACGACTTCATTCCAACATACATTGGTGGGAGAAATGGCAGTTCAAATCCCGATGGACTCAATTTGATGAATTACAATAATAATAATGGGTGGCCTGGATCCAAACAGATATCATTAATCTTGTAGGTCGCTTTCGGTAGTGCGGATTTATTGCAACACACATTTTTATGGCGAAGTTTGTGAAGTTGTGCTTAATGCGGCATGTGTAACTATTGTCATTTACGTGAAGTTAAGCAGCGTGTGGTGATAGGGAGATAAGCAGTCAGATGGAATGGTTAGGTGGCACGAGAACATTACTATCTTCTCGAGTATTATGGAGTGCGGAGCAAGAGAACATGAATATTTGGGGACAAGTTCTATGGGTGACGGAGATGATATTAATCTACCATCTCACGAAGACCAAGGATATGAAACTATGCTAGTGGAGGTAGTAGTGATGATGAAGAAGAGGATGATAGCGACGAGAGCAATTTGAGGATCTGAACCATCCGTCGGGGTTAGAATTTGATTGCTACTCAAGTAGAACACCGAACAACACTTGATACGTAGCAATGACTATTTTTGAGTGCCCAAACAAGCTAGAGAGTGGGATGAGGGCGTCACATTTGATGGCCCACTTGACAATTCAATCTTTGAAGCGCATTCCAAATGAGCGGTAGAAGGTATCATTTTGGACAAGAAACAACTACAATTTGTTGTTCAGCTATCCAAACAATGTTGTTGAGTATGTCATATATGCTTGAACAAATCTAAATTCACATTGCACTCATCACTGAGACCGGGTTAGGCGTGTTTATGGCGTCTACATGCACGTTCATTTAAGAGGTTAGGGGTGCATGGAAGATTGGTTCGATTGGGTGACTCATACTTGTGCTCATTCGATCACGAATCTTTGGTCATAAACGATGTACATCGAATTCATCGTTATTTTATAAAACCCATGTCAATCAGATATAAAACCGAAATTGTAGAGGCGTGTCGAGGCAAAGTTCAATATTAGAGTGTCTTACATGAAGGCTTGGGATGCGAAGGAAGCGATAAAGGCAATCTTTGGTAGTTGGGAAGAATCTTATAGATCTTCAGGAAAGTTCATGGCTGCAGTATGCTCATCAATGGGGCGATGTCGTATACACTCAGAATCAAACAAATTCCAACGTTTGTTACGGTCCTTGAACCTTCAATCAGGTTGGCAACATTGTCGTCCGACTTTGTCTAGATGGCACCTTTCTTTTGGGTAAATCTGAGGTACTCTACTAGTGCGGTTGGAATCGATGCAAATAATGGCTTGTTCCCATTGGCCTTGATTGTGGAATCGAGTGCATCGAGTCACGGGATTGGTTTTCGTACATTACAGACTTGATCCCGGTGTCTACAGAGGAGATCTACACTTATCTCGATAGACATGCGGTATAGTTAGGTGGGTAGAGAAATCTTTCCTTGGGCTACATCACTTTTACTGCGCCATTTGAGGAGAACTTTAAGAAGCGGTGAGACAATTTGGCATTGGCGATGTTGAGTTCATTTGCCAGAAGATGTACGTTCTTTGGGAATCTTGATGATATTAGGATATTTAGGAGATACATGACGGACATCAAGAATATTAAGGGCATAAGATATTTGGTCTCAAGGGATGTCAAAGGTCCTTAACTCATGATGAGGGTTATAGGTATGGTACAATGACCACAAATGCAAAAGTGCTTCAACGGTGTACTCAAGAGAGCTCGTGGTTTACCCATCCAAGCATTGATTACCAGTACTACAATATAGTTACAATATTCATGAAACGCCTCTTGAATCATCCACCACCTGAGAGCCAACAGATACCTTGTTCTCCCCGCGATTAAAGCTATGTTGCAAGACAATGAACGAATGAGAGTAAACCAATGAGGATAAATATGAATGAGTACCAAGTGTTTGATGTCACAAGAACTTTCTTGAGATAAACGAGAACAATGACGCAGTGTACATGCGACAACCTCTTACCACCGCCGCATGCGATGTGATTGCTCGAGTCAACGATCAAGTCTATTTGTGTCTCCCTATTATAGCTTACAAAACTACATGAAAACCTACCAAAGCGAAGTTCCATGTGATATGGGAAGACAATTGATGCGATCACATACAAGTTATCCACCAAATATCAAAAGAAAGTCGGGACGTCCTAGGACAAGTAGATATAGGAATTCAATGGACGAGAGCATTTCTAGAAGTTCACGAATTTGTGGTGTGTGTAAACTGCTGGACAACAGTCAACTTAATAGAGGAGACTGTAATTTCTTTAGGTTATCCTGTCGATGTTATGTTTTCGTACTACTTGTTCTAGTTTTTGTGGTGGTAGTGACCGTGGTGACCGGTTAACTTGATGTAACTTTCAAAGATTCACTTAATGAACTCAATTTGAGCATTTTTTGCAAATAGATGTAATTTTATAAATTTATGCTGTTGAAAGATAAACAATGAATATATTTTATAACTCGACTCGAACATAATTTTTTTTCAAGATTATCCGCTAACTTTGTAATGATAAACATGTCATGATGAAGCTCGACCCCACGTAGGGAGGACACCGTGAGGAGGCTGAGGATTACTACACCGCCGATACACCCTAAAGATACAGATACGCTGAGGCACAAAGCTGCACATCCGAATTTGGTAGTGGGTTTTCTTTTAGCATTATTTCTTATTTTTGTGCTTCATTTCTTATTTTACTGATACATTGGAAACATGATTCATTTGATTGCAGGTTTCTATTCTTGAGGCTGCTGCCCACTTACTGATGTTCAGGGAATGGCCTATTAACTCTCTGCATTTATGGATGCCTTGCGAAGTTGTGCTTAGATTGTGTCTCTATGCATTATATAAAGCTTGATCATCATTGCGACAAAGATTGTGGAACGCCGGTGCCCTCATCTAATTCATTTCACTTGGCACGGAGAGATGACGCTACTCTGGATGTGGCGATGATTTTAGGCGCCCTGGATAGATGGCGCGATGATTGGCGGGTTGGAGAGAGAAGGTGGGCTTCATGGCTGATTGCATGAAGGAGATTGGAGCCATCCGCAAGCATATCATTTACCATGATCCGTCATCCAGATCACATCCGAAGTTTATGGGACAAAGCATGCATTTGTTTACCTTACTGGTGGTTGCGGTGGACATACTATCGTGACTCTTATTTGGATCTACCCGAGCTCGAAGTTCACCATGCATGTCGAGCTTACATTTTATCGATCATTTCTTCTACCGATAATTTGGTCTGAGGTTCACTTTATCTACCGCTACTTGAGTATTGATACATTTAGGGAGTTGTCTCTGGGTTCAGCTATACTCACTCATCTATACAGAGAGTTACATGAAGCCACCAAACCAAAGCGCATGAACATGGTCGGATGCGTACATTTACTGCAGGTATGGGCCTGAGAGCACATGTCGGAAGACCCACGTTATGTGTTCAGATCCTTCGACATTGATGGGCTTAGTGTTGGCTTTAGGTGGAACGAAGGGTATGTTTGGGAAATGCCATTAGGCAATCTTAGAGTGTACAGGGATGAGCTGGACGGACTTCTACAGAGTCAGGTGAGCTGAATTGATGTAATCTTATTTGGCAAATTGTTTACTATGGTTGAAGCTGAAAGAATAATTTATGTTGTATTTGCAGGTCATCTGGGAGCCATATGGACATCGATCTCGCGCTGGATATATGTTGGAGAGCAGATATGACTAGCTAGAGTACCACGATATGTTGGAAGAGTGGTACTTGTTTAGATCGTGTTTGGCATTCCTCCTTCCATCGATGTAGACCGATAGATCCATCATTCAGTGGGTCGATGGACGAGGAAAGGCGATGTTGATTGGGTAGAATTCCACCACTCTTCATTGCACGGAGCGCGGACTCGATTATCAGCTTGATTCATCTCAAGATGATCCGCGAATCAATCGCTATATGAGATGGTATCGCTCATGGGCATCACTTTACATGCTCGGCACATAGTACCTCCGACACATATTACCCCAGCACCGGGAACGCTTTGATGGTTAGTATATGCAAAGTATTTTAATTTGTTTTTCTATTTACAACGAAATCCTGATCTAAATCTTCTATATGCAGCGAACACATCTTGAAGACGGAGGGAATATTTCAAAGACTATTTCTAGAGATGAAGATAGTTCGAGATCTTTCAACAAATATGAAGAGTCAGGACTTGAGAAACATGCATATCTCGACCGGATGCTGGGATACACACCGTGCACTTCTGATACACATGTTCATGATGATGGGCCATCCTCGACACCACAGGGGCATTTACATTCTCTCACCACCCCAGATTCATATCAAGTAATGTCTGGGATGCACCCATGGCATGGCACAAATGACATATGGACCACCACCATTCCATATGACACCACCATACGAGTGTACCATGGTATTCGTTTAGGGTCGGCCGATATACCTTACGACTTAGTATTCGCAACAACCCGTCGAAAGGTGTGGAAGAAGAGGAGGACCATCGCAACATCATCGCTGGCGCCACCACGACACACACATTACACTCCGAGCGATACGATTCCACCAGTATCGCCAAGATAAGTGTGTGTGGAGGGGTTGTACTCTTCGTTATTTTATATTTGTTATCTCTAGTCATTCATGTACCTTTTTATTGTATTATTCCAATCGTATTATATTATTTGAATATTGATTAAATCAAATGCGAAGAGTAGAGATTCAACTGAGAATTGCATAAAGATTCAAACTCAATTTATATATACAATATAATGAGAGTATTTTATATTATCCAAAAAAATTAATTCTGCATCAATATCTAAGTTTTTTGTAACTTCTGAATTCGCACATTTGTAAACACTGCATCTCACCGGACGAGATTCGTCAAAAGTGGTGAACATAAAAGTTGTAGGATTTTTTATTATCTTTCCAACGATACCAAGCACTCCCAACCGACATCCGATGAGCAAATGCGACCATAAAATATATAATTGCCCACTTAATTTTTTTTAAAATTATTAATGTTGAGCGCCGACTGGGCGCGAACCAGCGCCGACCGGGCACTAGCCTATTTTAAATTTTTTTTTAGCGCGCCTAATCACATAATTAACATTATAAACTGGCCTATTTTAAAAATTAAGCCTATATATATATATATATATATATATATATATATATATATATATATATATATATATATATATATATATATATATATATATATATATATATATATATATATATATATATATATCTTGAACTAATGATTCACTTTGTGCTGAGCAGGAGTTTAATGATTAATAGACTGAGAAAAGGAATAATAAAATAAAAATTAATGATGATACTTTCAGTGAGCGTGAGTTTGTCTTCAAAAGCAGTCAATCACAAATAAATTATGCAAAGTTAGCTGTTGAATGATAAAAAGCATGCATATATATATATATATATATATATATATATATATATATCATCACAAGTTAAATAAAAAATATATATGATATATGAGAAGATAAATATTAATAATATTTCGACTTAAGAGATGAAAATAATAATTTTTTTGAGAAAATATTATTTTAATATAATTGAAAGATTAGGTGAATATTTTTTTTTGCCAATGTTGTTTACATTGCATAAATGAGAACCATATGATTTTCATGATTTGTATGTGTATGAAGCATTATTATTAACGTGTATAATTGTAGGGAATTTGAGCCTATGCATAAATGATCAATTTTTTTTAATAATTCAAAATAATAAGTTTATGGATGATAATTAAATACTCTATATTTTTGTGCTATTTAATATATGACCAAATATAATAATCTTAAATATCTTAATCATCTCCTTCACTCAATATTTTAAAATTATGACCTAATATTAAACTAGAAGAGAGAAATATTAAACTAATAAATATTAATATTATATTAATATAATTTAAATGATATAGTGATAATGTAATAACATACTTTCATAAGTTCAATATATAATATTCTAATTCAGGAGACTTCTCTATTAAATATTTTAAATATTTTTTAGAATCAATATTTTTATGATATAATATTTTAAATTTAACTTTTTTATTTCTAACAATCCAATCAAAACTAAAATGTTAGAAATTAATTAATTTTTGAATCAATCGATTTTTCAAAAGTCAATCTTATTGATGAATTCAACTTCTAGTAATGATTAGTTCTATATAAAATTGATTTTGAATCTAAACCTAACCAACTAAAGAAACTAGTTTATTTTGAAGGCATCTCTTAGATAAGAGATCTCTATATCAATCACTAAACACTTTCCCTAAAATAAAAATATTTTAAAATCATTTAGGATCATGTGCTAATAATGCACTCAACCATGTCATCATTGGAGTCACAGAATTTTAGAATTCATTTGATCATTAAGAAAAGGTACTCAAAACTTTCCATAGCTACAAACAATAAAAACCATTAGATCAAAGTCAAATCTAGTTCTAATTCCACTTGTTATTAAATATAAACTCAATGCACTTTGGCCACTAATTAAACTCATTTTGAACTTAAAGTTTAAATATATATAAGTGATGATTAATCACTTAATATATTTTCTATGACATTTGTTTAATTATTTGATATATAATTAAATCTAATATTCTCACCTCTTAACAATTATAGAGCATTTAATGAATCTTGTGCAAACAATTAGTCAAGTCTATGAAGATGCAAAGTGCATTACGGATTTTAAAAATAAATTATATTTTAATAAGAAAAATATGACTAAATTTTATTATATTAAATTAAAAAACTCAACTGTCTACTAATAAAAAAAGTGAAGATTTATGTATACAACATATAATTTTTATGCATTTATATATTTAATATTTAATATTTAATATTTATATTCATATTTACAATATTTACATATACATAAAAAAATGTATTCATTTTTTTAAAATAATAATTGTGATACAGGACTAAAAATTAGATTGAAGATAGCAGATAGAATTACTCGAGATTTTCCCTCGTTTAGAGGGCTTTAGATCTAGTTCTAGGTTTCCTATAGGCTCAAACTCCTATAGTTAATTACCAATCTCAATAAGTGAGAGATAACTTTCAATTAATGCTAGTCGTTAGGTCGCTTAATGCGTAGCTTATACTAGCAGCATATGGAGTTTTAAAATTTAAGATTATGAAATTTATCATTTCAGCTTAAATCGGATGGTTGGGGGAATGATGACGTGTCCGATCCCAGATCCATGGTTTTAGTCATCCGGGTAGTCCGTCCTGTCTACTTAGCCAGAGGAGGTAGTTGACCCAACCTACGAGAATGATCCTCATCAGCAACACATGAGTTACGTCATCCAAGAAATCCTTGTAGACCTATGTAGTATTTTTTTAAGGAGACAATCTTAAGTCTACCTAGGCATAAAGGTCATTTGCCTTATCAAGTACATGATTCACAACTCAAAGAGCGAGAACCATTAGAGTATACACGGTTGTGATAATATAATATATGGCCAAAACCACGTCGAGATGACTCTAATGTGCTTGCTTCATTTGTGGAGTCTACTTGCCAAGCCATGCAATCAGAGGACACGGGCCACGTCCTTACTAACAAAAGATTGATTGAGAGTGACATAATAGAACATTTGATTTGACATTAGCTCCTTTGTGAGCTAAAGTTTTCTTAATTGGTCACTCCCGACAAACAATTATGGAATGTGGATATATTGAGTTTTACTTTAAGCTTTTAATGATAAAATTTCATTTAAGTGATTTTAGATTGCTACTTAATTTGATTTGAAAAATTGATTAATTTGAATATGTTTAAGAGCTTTAGATCTCTATTTAACTAACAAAGGATTCTACTAACCCAAATCAATTTCTCAGATATTTCACTTAGTTGAAATTTTTATAATAGATTTTTAGGTTTTGTTAACCCGGACCCAGTCCTAAAACTAAACCAGAAAACCACCCGCACAGCATCCTCAGACACTCAAATTTAAGAATTCAGTGTAGTGTCGGGGCCCATGCAGGTGTTTATAGCTTAGATAATTTCACCTAATTAGTGATTTCATTGATTTTTGAAAATCATAATTTAGAATGAAGTTCTTAATTTTTGTATTGAAGGAAAGCTCCTTCATTCGTGCAGCATTTAGTTTAGTGTCGCCTTCTATCTGTTTGTACAAAGAATTACAGATCTAGTGGCGAAGAAAGTATTTTGATTTAGATTGTAGTTTAAAACATTACTCACTTAGTTTATTTGTTGAGTGTTTATAATTCTCCTAACTTGATTATGTTCAATTTATATCACTTTTGATAAGTTATGTCGATTTCAGTGTTTATTGCTTTAGCCTTACTCATGCTTATTCACTAGCATTGTAATCATCTCTATATTGATATAAGAGTTATTAAACTAAATTTAGATTCATCTTTAACTCTACACCAAGTTATATATTTATTTGAAATTTAGACTTTAAGTTTATTGTAAGTCTCTTATAAGTTTGGCATTTATCTCCCCAAGTTTTAATTAAGGCTTGTTTAATTTTTAAGAATTTGAATAAAAGAGAACTCACTTTACCTCTTCAATTTAAGCCATAGAGAATCATAATTAGAGTTTGTGAGTTTAATATTAGTCTCTCCAAATTTTACTTACACTTTAAATGAGTGTTCTATTCTTTCTAAAATTTTCTTTAAAGGCTCTCCCCTATTTCTCTTTGATTTAAAATTTATCATCATATTTATCATATATTCTTTTGTTAGAGTTAAGTTTAGGTAATTTTCATTTAAATTTGTTTAAGTCTTGAATTTTAGTTTAAATTTCGACAGCCTCCTGACGTCATCCTTGTAGGGGGCTGTATCGGGAGTGTTTAGGCTTTCTCGGTACGCCCTCATGAGCATAGCGAGTGGCATCTTGCGACACCACAACCAATTTTTTTTTTTCGTCGTGCCCTCATGAATACAACTAGGCCTTTAAACCTGAAAGAAGACATAAAATACAATTTTGTCTAGAAATTAGATTAGATAAAAGAGACATTTTAGACGCCAGCGAATATTAACTAATATTTTACTCATGGCGTAGCGGCGGTGCCGCAACTAATTCTAATCTCGTTGCACCTCATGAGCAGGCTTTAAACAAAGAAAACAAGCATGTATATATCCACACATCCCATAAGTTCGACTCATTTTTTTGCATTATGCAAGGGGAAACGAGGTTAGGCATGCCGAAAACTAAGAGAAGAACCTACCTCATGATGGTGTTGCTTCTCCAGTTACAACGAAGAGAAAGGTCGAAAGGAGACAAAAATGGGAGATGATGCCGAAACCGAAATGGGAGACAAAAAATTGAAAGAAACGAAGAAGAACTACCCTCATGTTGTTCTTCTGGTTTAGTCATTTATAAAGAGGGGTTGTTTGGCTATAAGGATAGTGAAAATGCTAGAAACCTAGAGAATAACCCGCCTCATGACGGTGTTGCTTTCTCGATTTTCGTCGCTTGCAAGGAAGGAAAGAGGTGCTATTTGGCTGCAGGATTTGAGCAGGATTCAAGTCATATTCAAGTAGGATTTAAGTCAGATTCAAGCTAAATCCTAGATTGTAAGGTAATAACTTTTTGCATAAATCGAACTCAAATTTCTATCTGTGGGGAAGCGTTGTCCATTTGATTTAACTATATTTTGAAATAACTGTATCTGAGTGTTTCCAGTAAGAGGAGTTCTACTTATGCAAGTTGAAATAAGATCGCACCAGCACTCCTTAGATCTTCCTTAGCATCATATTTTTGAATCTGTATTATTTCTAGAGCCATGTAAAAAGGGGAGCCACATAAAGTTTCAGCTAGGCCAAGTTGCTGCAAAGACCTTGCGAAGCCAAAATCAACAATTTTTATTGTCATCCATTGTTGACAAGTAGATTCTATGGCTTTAGATCACGATGAATTAGATTATTTTCAGAGGCAAACCATTAATTAGTTGTTGCATAAAGTGCTTTCAGGTTGCTTCAACTTATATACAAAGATAAGTCACCACCTCTGCAGTACTTTAATATGAGATAAATTTTTCCATAGGCCTCGATGATATCGTGCATTGCAATGGTATTGGGATGCTCGATACGCTTTAGGATTACAAGAGAAGGCTTCCCTAGAGCTTCTTGCTTCTTGCTGTGGCTCTCCATTATGATCTCCCTAACCGCAACCTCCATGTTGAGTACGCAGTGACGTGCCAACCACACCACTTAGTAGTGGGCTCAAAATTTACCCACGACCTCTTGAGAGGTGGTTTTAAAGTGTGTAATTTTTAGGAATGAGATAGATAAGACACTACCGAGATTTCATCCTCATTTAGTGAGAACTTTAGATCTGCCAAGTTTCCTATAAAGCAGCATAGTTAATAACTCCTCTCAATAAGTGAGAGAGAACTTTCGATTAAGGCTAGTCATTAGATCACTTAATACATAGCATATAGTAGCAGCATATGGAGTTTTAGAATTTAGAATATGAATTCATCATTTTAGCTTAAACAAGATGGTTGGGGAAATGATGACTGCATCCCATGGTTCCTAGATCCGGCGTCATGGTCCCAGTCTACTTAGTCGAGGAGGTAATCGACCCAACTATGAAGGATCCTCATCCAACACATGGGTTATGACCAAGAAATCCCTTGTAGACCAGGTTGTTTAGAAGATAGTCTTAAGTCTACCTTAGGCGATGAGGGTTTGCCCTATCAGTATACCCTATGATTCACAACTCAAAGGCGAGTCATTGAGCATACAGACTATGGTCGTGATCATAATATAATGGAACCGGACTTGCCAAACCACCGTCGGGAAAATCGGCTTTCATCATGGAGCTCTTGGCCAAACCTCAGAGGACAAACCACGTCTTTCGGTAAGAGATTAATTGAGAGTGAATATAGTAGAACACTTAATTTGACATTGACTCCTTTGTGAGCTAGAGTTTTTAGTGATAAAGTTTCATTTGAATATTTTTAGATTGATATTTAATTTGATTTGAAAAAATGATTATTTTGAATATGTTTAAGAGCTTTAGATCCTGTCAACTTTATTTAGCTGCTAACAGAGGATTAGATCCCTTCTCTTGAATCAGTTTTCATTTCTTGATTTGAAACTTTTATTATAAATTTTTTTTTGTTGGGACCCACAAGACTAAAGAAACAACCCGCGGCATTCTACACTTGAATTTAGGCATTCAACATAGTGTCGGGGCCCATGCGGGTGTATTATTATTTTAGGTAATTTTTTATTTGAATTATGAGATTGATTTTGTATTTTCATTTAATTCTAACTTTAGCCTGCTCAGCCTTTTTAGATATTAAAATTTGCACTTGAAATCTCTATGCCCGAGCACATGTAGGTATTTATAGCTTAACTAATTTCATCTAATTAGTGGTTCTATTGATTTTAAAATTCATAATTAGAATGAAATCCCTTGATTTTTAATTAAAGGAAGCCCTATGATTATTGTAGATTTTGATTTATATAGCATTCTATCTCTGTAGATTTTGATCTAGTATTATCTTCTGTCTGTTTGTACGGAGAATTACAGATCCGGTGGTGAAGAAGGCATTTTGAAGTTATAGGTTCAAAGGATAACTTAATTTGTCATTTTAAGAAAAAGATTTACTCCTCAAAGTAATTCTCATTTTCCCCCTCTTTTGTTTAAATTTGATTTTTCCCCTCTTTTGTTTAAATTTGATTTCCCCGCCTCTTTTGTTTAAATTTAATTTTCCTCCTCTTTATTTTTCTTCCAATTTCTATAAATAAGGCTAAGGGGAGTTGCTTATTTCATTCCATTTTCTTGAAAGGTTAAAGTAGGTATTTGGGGCTAAAACTTTGGGCTTTCAATCCTAGATAAATTTTGTAAGTGCTTTTCACTATTCTTTTTTTTATTTTGTTTTGTTTCTATACATGTCGTATATCATTTTAATTTCTCCCCTTTTTCTTATTTGACTTTTTTAGTTTAAAATTAGCTACAAGTTTTCCTATTTAGCGCCCCTTAAGTTAGCCCATTTTATTTTCCCATTTTTTTCTAAGTCAAAAGATTTGACAAAATTTCGGCAGTCTCCCGGCGTCATCCCCATATAGGGGGCTACATCGGGGGTATTTTGGGCTTGCTTCCCTGCATAGAGTGGTGTCTTCACACTATTTTTCATCTCGTTGCGCCCTACTGAGCACAACGAGGTCTTCAAACCTGCAAGAATACATACAATGCAATATATAATTATTCTCTCTTTTTTTTTAAGTCTGAGAGTTAGACAAAATTTTGGCAGCATTTCATCTAGGGGGAGCGATATCTAACAACTAGGGGCTTACCTGGGTATGCTCTTGAGTGTGGCGGTCTGACACCCAACTTATTTTTCATCTATGGTGCCTATTGAGCACAACGAGATCTTCAAACCTGGAAAGAAACACAAGCATATGTATATATTCACATTCACAAATCTCCACATGTTTTGACATCTTTTTTGCACGCAGCAGTAGGAGCAGGGGTTAGTTATGCAAAAGTGGGGGTGCGACACCGAAAATCGAAGGAAGAATTCGCCTACTGACGATGTTCTTCCCCGATTTGCAATGCAATAGAAATAGGATGGCTAAAGCGAGGGGGTGCGACGCTAGAAATCGAAAGAAGAATTCGCCTACTGACGATATTCTTCCCCGATTTATGGCCAAACGAGTTAAAGTCGAAACGAATCGAACGAAGAATTCACCTACGATGTTTCTTCGGCAACGTGGATGTGTTGAGCTTGTGAGAAGGATTATAAAGCGATTTGAAGCGATTATAGCCAACAGGTTGTAAGCTTAATAATTAAAAGAGCGTTTGGGCGGGAATGGCTGTCAGGTTAATTGGGGATGGCGGGCGATTAGGTTCAGGCGAACCAGCAGTGATCCGTAGACAAGCGAGCAGGCGAGCGGCGCGGCTGAAGGTATCATCGGGTTAAACCTAAGCAAGGTGTTCGGGCCAGCGGACATTTTCCGAAACTAGCGGCTGTGGTCTGGCAGGCACATATGGTCGGGCAGATGTCAGCGGCTGCTTACAGGTCTGGTTGTGTAATCACGGTGGGTCATGTCGGTTGATGACATGGGTTTGGATCGCCTAAGCGACGGCGGCGCTGGCTAAAGTCGTGTAGTTCGTCAGTCGTATCAGGGGACTTGATCGGGTCACCAGGCTGGTGATGCTAAGCGGGGCGGGATCGAGTGGGGCGTGTTTTTTGTGGGTCACGCATGGAATGAATGGGTGTGTAGTGAAGCGGTTCTGCGTGGTGGCAAAAAAAATTGAGGAGTTTTACCTTTTCAGGGCGTGAGAGGAATCTGAGAGAGAAATTAGAGGGAGCATGAGGGAGTGGGAGAGAATGAGAGGGAGTAGTTGAGGGAAAGGGGAGTGGTTCTTTTCAATTTTCTTTTAAAAAAAAAATTTCTTTTTCAGAAAACTGAAAATATGAGGGAAATGGGGGTAATTTGGGTATTTTTTAATAAATTTGAATTTATTAAGTATTTTAATGTGGATTTCGTGATGATAAATACACATAGTCAATATATATCAATTTAGGATAATTTTATCATTCTGAACACAATGGTGCAGTCCGTTTCACGATCAGAAGCCATTTGGTTAGAGTCGGTGCCCAATTGAGTCAATTTCAACTCAAAATGCACGTTGTCGCTTTTGCTCACTCAATTTTTATGGATTCATCCGAATTAAGCACATATAGTTTTATTTGATAGTTTTTGATGTTTTGAAGCTAATGGCATAATTGCTTACTTGAACAGAGATCCTTTAGACATCGTCGCAGCTTCTCAACTCCGATATGCGTGTCGACACCTTGATAGCTGAAGTGCTTAATCGATTGATCGTTAAATTTTGTAATATTTATATTCTGATTAATTTTGACATTTTGAACATGACGGCAAAGTCTGTTCATCAATCGAGGGCATTTCGACCATTTTCAGTGTCATATAGTGCATTTTGAGCCTCAATTTATGCACTGTCATCTCCGAAGTCCATCAAATTTGGACTTGTAGGCTTGTCTTAACTTATGGCACATATGTGGAGGTTAACATGAGTACGATCCTGAACCAATCTCACAGCTGAATACATAGTCTCCAACCACCTTTACTCCCCTATAACTGCTTCCATCGCTTCTGGTCATCACCGAAACCCTAAAAAAATACCGTCCAAGGATAGCAAGCAGAAGTTTCAAAAAGGCTCTATTTCTCACATATTCCCTTCCTATCTTACGCTTCAATATGCGCATGAATCATAGGATATGAGAAAATCTTGGAGGAGCTTGGGGTATGGAGAAAAAGTGTGGTCATCTAGTTGGAGAAAAGAAAATGAAGAAGGAAGCAACACGTCATCCTTTACGATTGGAGGAGTTGGAGCCCTTGTCTCTTGCAGTTGGGAAGAAGAAAATAGGGGTTCCTTTCCTGTGAATGGGGGTTATGTGAAGAGGAATAGAGAAGCGGGATGATTCCATGGCTCGTTGGCTGGGTTGTTCCTTTGCCATGAGGGTGGGTTTAGGCCGACTAGAGGGTTGATTTTTAGGTTATTAACCCCTTTAATAATAATTTTATATTGTTGAATTGACTTTAATATGATTCTTGCACTGACATCAATATATGGTTGATATATATGTTGATTCAAGATTATTCCGATGTTCTGAATGAACGACACAATCTATTTTACAATCGGAGGCCGTTCGGTTCAAGTTGACATCAAATTGAGTCCATTTCAGCTCAAAATGCACGTCGCCGCTTTCGACCACTCAATTTTCATGTAGACTCATCCAAATTGAGTGAAAATAGTTTACTTGATAGATTTTGACATTTCAAAGCCAAGGGCACGATCAATTTCAAGAACGGAGGTCGTTTGATCTTCATCAGTGCCTCTTGATCTCGATATGCATGCAGGGGCATTGATGGCTCGAGCGCTTGCTTGGTTGATCATCAAGTCATGCAATATTTATATTCTGATCAATTTAGATGTGTTGAACGAGATGGCAAAGTCCGTTCATCGATCGGATATCATTTGAGTTAATTTTAGTGATGTCCAGTGCGTTTCAGCCTCAATTTGCGTATTATCATTTCAAATCATTCGACACTTGCACAAACTCGTCTAAATTGAGTGTGGATGATCTCATTTACTATTTTTTGATATTTTGAGTCTAACGGCATGATCAATATCATGAATGGAGGTCATTCAGATATCATCACAACTTCCTTTCGATATGTACGCGTCACACTTTAATAGCGGCGCTTAATCAATTGCTCGAGAATATTTATATTTCAATCAATTTTGACATTCTAAATGCGACGGTGAAGTTTGTTTATCATTCAGAGATCATTTTGACTATTTTCAGTGACATCCAGTGCATTTTGGCCTCAATTTGCGCACTATCACCTCCGAAGTTTGTCCAATTCGATTTGTAGGCTTAACTTTAACTTATGGCACACATATGAAGGTCAACAAATTCTCCCAACAAATGTGATTTGTGCATGAAGTGAGTATGCTTGTTGAAAATTGGTTGACCCTTTGGGCTGGCCACAGAACTTGGATCATTTCAGCTTCGCTTGCAATAGCTTACAGCTCTTTGATAGGATTTGTCATTAGTATGCTACCTTATTCAAGACATGCTAAATGACGGGCTTGATCGATTTTTCAGAATCGACTTGTCGGATTGATAAGAGCTCTTACACTATCTACTATCTGCTTCAATGGCTTTGCTGAAGATCTCATTCTTTTATATCATTGCAGATTTGAGTTTCTTCTAACCCTAGTTTTGTGCTTGGTTGAGTTTGATGGAGGAATTAGTTTATTTATTTTGATGAATGATTCCTGGGAATTGGTTTATCCTTGCTTTATCGGATTTGAAATTCCTTCTGTCCTAGCTTTGAGCTTGACGGACTTGATGAAGGACTGACCTGATTTATCACTATTGATTTGTCAGGAAGTGTATGTACGCCATGAATCATATATTTGCTACTTTGATAGATTCATTGAAGGGTACATCTAGATGACCCAGCCTTCCGGCTTATATATGGTCAATGTTGAGTTATCAATCTATCAATGTATGCTTTAATAGACTGAATAATTACAAAATTCCTTTAGTTCATCCATCGACTTTGTATGAACTATGGAATTGCTTCCTCGATCCTATGCTTTCTGCTTTGACAGACTTGATGAGGAGATTGGCTTTGATCTGTGCTTTGAGCTTGATCAAATCATTTGAGAATAGATTGAAATATCACCTTGTAGGTAATAGGAAGATTGATTTGAGGCAGCCATGAATTGAGCTTTTCCTCAGATTATCTTGATCTATCGATCAAGTAGAAAGATCTCTTAGATCCTAGTTGCTTGTAATCACTAAGTTGGATCTAGTTTGAGATTGAACAGTTATCATCATTGGACTCATGGTGGGGCTCTTTCCTGCGCATTTTATTGGCTTGTTGGTGAGGAGTCTCGACCATGTTTGGGCTTGTTGAGTTTTGAAGAACTTTCGAGTCTTGACTTAAGTTGTAGTGGGTTTGTGATTTTATCATCAGGGAGCGAGGCTCTTTCACTTGTGGTCTTTTCTGGCTTGTTGAGTGAGGACGACAACTTCGACCATTTATGGGCATGATGAGTTTGACCTTTAGAACTCATCCGTGTCCTAGACTTCAGGATGTAGATGTTGATATTTTTTTTAACTCAATTGATTGAAGCTTCCAAAATCAGGAGTTCTTCTGACTTAATCTCAAAATTTGTCAAATCTGAGAGATAAATTTCTTGACATTTAGCACTGTCTTTTCATGCAGAGAAATAGATTTTTTTTGTTCCTGCAAGAACATGCAACTTAACAATGATAATTATGGATATATTTAGGGATTTTGGCATAAAGTTCGATGTCAACCTAAATCAACATATATTCGAGGATCTTGTCTTATAGCACGATGTCAACTCAAATAAACTAAATATAAACTAAAAAATGCCGCTATCTTGCAGGGGAAATTCTAAAGTATATTTAAGAGAATTTTTAAGATGAAAATACACAAATACATCAATATTTGAATTGATATACTTTAAGTGGGATTTTAATATACAACATTGATTTGATTTATGTATAGAAATATAAAATGCCCCTTATGTAACATGAGAATTTTCACATAAAAGTTTTTCATCTGGAGTATATTTATTTAGGGATCTCGACATGAAGCATGATGTCGACCTAAATAGATATACTAAAAAAATGCCTCCTGTCTGATAGGGGTATTTCTATTGTACCTCAATAATATGGTCGTCAAGTATAGTACTTTTTCAAGTATCGGCCATTAATTGGCATCATTGGTCTTTCACCCTTTAGGTCGATGAGTTGGTATGCCCCTCCTTGCTATACTTTCTCAATGATAAAAGGGTCTTCCCAATTAAACTCAAATTTACCACCAAATTTTTTATTATGAATAATTGGTCTTCTAAACACGAGAACCAATTCTCCTTTTTGGAATGTTCGAGGCCACACCGTATGGTCAAAAGCCCTGCACATCTTTGCTCGATAGACTTTCAGATTTTGATAAGCTTGCAATCTAACTTCATCAAGAGCGTCAAGTTCCTCCATTCTTAGGAGAGCTTTTTGATCTTCAGTTAGATTGTATTGGATGACTACTCAAAGTGAAGGCAACTCAACTTGCGAAGAAGCTTTGATTCTAATACCAATGAATAGTGGCTTTAGTCGGCATATTGTAGGTAGTTGATACATATGCATCTACTAGCTTGGTATGTCAATCTCTTTTTTTTTAGTGAGAATCTTCTTGAGCGGTTTGACAATATCTTGTTGAAAGCTTACGCCAAATCATTTGCTCTTGGTGTATATTGAAGTAAATCAATTTTGTGTCGATCGATGAATCTATAAATCTTTACACTTTTAAAAACTATGTCATTATTAGAAATCATTCGGCGTGGTACTCCAAATCTATAGAATATATTATGCATGAAGAAGTTGATCACTCAGTCAGTAGTAACTTCTTTAAATGGAGTAGCTTCAACCCACTTAGAGAAATAGTCAGTCGCTGCTAGGATGAAGCAATGTCCGACTGACGACAGTGGATCAATTGGTCCAATTATATCTGTACCCCAACATTCAAATGGTTAGAATGCTATCATTGGGTGTAATGGATTTGGAGGTTGATGAATGAAATTCTCATGTACTTGACACTCATGACACTTCTTAGCATGATTAATGCAGTCTCTCATCATAGGTGGCCAATAATAGCCTATCATTTCAATCTTTACTATCATCTTGGGACCTGACTGATGTGCACCACAAAGTCCTTCATAAACTTTAACCATCACTTTACTAGCTTCATCTATATCTAGGCATTGTAGTCACATTTGTTCAAAGGATCTATGATATAAAGTATTATTGACGAAAGTATAGTGTAGCATTCTCTTCTCGATTTGAGCTGCCAATGATTTATTACTTGGTTATTTACCTTCTTTAAAGTAGTTGTTGAAGGGTTGCCTCCAATCATGTGACTCTTCTACCGTAAATGCTTTACACTGCTTTTCTGAAGGAATATTATTCTTAGCTCTTCTTGGTACAACTTCTTGTTGATTTTGGGGAGTATGAACAACTGAGTCATCTGGTGTCGATTTGATAATCCTCTACTGGGATTGATATTTATTGGCTCTAGAACTCTCGAGTAAATATGTCGATCATGACATCACCATTCATACTTGTCATTTCCTTAGCTAATTTTGCTAAAGCTTGACTTTGCTACTCGGATCGAGAGACTGAGTTAGTGTGATATTTAATATCTACTTCATTAGCTTCGAGCGGCGAGATAGAAAGCTAACTCAAGCTTGTTTATTCTATAGATGTCGAGTACTTGATTTATAATAAGCTGAGAATCACCAAAAATATGCAAGTTCTAAATGCCTATGAAAATGGCTTCTTCAAGACACTCCTTAATGCTTCATATTGACTTCATTATTAGTTCTTGGCTCGGTCAATCCATATGATCTCATTATCCCTCCCTGTGTTATGAGAGGCGATCGATTCTACTCTTGCTCTTGAGAAATTTAGATATTGGACTTGTTTGATCGATGAAACTCCATCAAAGTATATTTTTAAAATTTGTGATTTTTCTCTTTCATGAATGAGCATAATTTTCTCATCGAGCAAATCATCATTAAGAGAAAAATCCACAGGGATGGGATGTGTAGCTAGAAAATCTACTAAGACTTGTCCCTTCACTACTTTCTATGGAATGTATGTGATATCAAATTGTAAAGTGCCCATCTTGCCAAGCGACCTGTCAACGCTGGTGAATCGATCCTTGAGATGAGGGTAATCTTGTGAGATGACATATAATGATGAAGTTTTGGTGCAAAGATCAAGCTTCTCTATTAGATAGTATCTCATTTTTGCTCCAATCAACCTCCGCTGATATAATAAAGAGCATTATCTTTGCTTTCTTCATTGTGTTGTGCTAGCAATGCCCCGAGAGACTCTTCTAATGCAGCTATGTATAGAATGAGGGGTTTCCTAGGAATAGGAGTTGTAAGGATTGGTGGATTTAACAAGTAGCTTTTAATGTTATTGAAGGCTTCTTAGCATTCCTTGTCCCACTTGAACAAAGCATCCTTCTTCATTAACCTTACAAATGGTTGGCAGTGTCCTGCTAGATTTGATATGAATCGACAGATGAATGTGAGTTATCCTCATAAAGAATGAAGCTGAGGCAAACTTTTTGGTGGAGACATCTCCACAATTGCCTTGATTTTGGCATGATCTATTTCAATACCTCTGTGACATACAATGTACCCCAGAAACTTTCCAGAGGATACCCTGAATGCACTTTTTAGAGGATTCATCTTGAGATCATATTTCTTGATTCTCTCTAATACAATTCTCAAGTCTTCAAAGTGATTCTCACAATTTAAACTTTTCACCACTAGATCTTCAACATAATATTCCACCTTTTGATAGATCAACTCATCAAAAATATGCGTCATGGCTCTTTGGTATATAACTCTAGCATTTTTCGGCCAAAGGGCATGATTATGTAGCGATATATGTCAATAGGTGTTCTAAACGATGTATATTTTTCATCTTCAGGTGTCATTTTGATTTGATTATATCCTGACAATCCGTCCATGAATGAGAACATGTCATAGTTGGAAGTGTTGTCTACCAATAGTTCTGATATTGGAAGCAGAAAATCATCTTTTGGGCACGCCTTATTTCGGTCACGAAAGTCAATACAGAGATGGATTTTATCATTCTTCTTCCTAACTAGGACAATGTTGGCTATCCAATTTGCATACTTCTCCTCTCGGATGAAGCTAAGTGAAAGATTAGGATTAGTAATTAGCAATTATTATTTCACCCCATACCTTCAAGATGCAAATGCGCTACATAACAAAATAATGGTGTAATAAAGATATACTCTACGGAATGATTCATTCAATATAGATCTTCATATTGAATTTATTATACACTCAATTCACAATTTTTGTTTTGAATTTTCAAAAAATTTATTGCTACTATAACACATATATGACTAGCCGAAGATGAAAAGAGAATCTCCCAGTAGTAAATCTGTGGGCTCCAAAAAATACATCGACCTCTTGTGATATTAAAGGAGAGAGTAATTTAATATGTCGTAATTTTTGAAGGCGGAGATGAGAGATAAGATACTTGCAGAGATTTCACTCTCATTTTGTGAGGACTTTAGATATGGTTCGGGTTTTTAGAAGCGCAAGCCCTGTTAATTACCCCTTTCGTGAGAGAGAACTTTAGATTAAGGTTAGTCGTTAATGCGCAACGTAGCATATAGTAAGCATATGTAGTTTTAGAATTTAAGATTATGAAATTTATCATTTCACTTATCTGGGATGGTTGGGAGAATGATGACTGCGATCTAGATCTGGGTAGTGTCCTGAGTCCCAGTTAGGAGGTAGTCGACCCAACGATGAAGGATCCTCATCAACACATAAGTTACGTCCATCTAAGAAATCCCCGGTCAAAGAGACAATCTTAAGTCACTTGGGACAGGTTATTTTTCCTATCAAGTATACCCTATGATTCACAACTCAAAGGGCAAAGCCATTGGGAGCATCTGACTACGGTCTTGATGGTAATAATGGAGCTTTGGTCAAACCACGTCGAGGACTCGGTCATAATTGCTTCATCTGGAGCTCTTGGCCAAACCACTTGATGATGACAGCGTCATCGGGCAAAGATTGATTGAGAGTGAACATAGTAGAATACTTGATTTGACATTCACTCCTTTGTGAGCTAAAGTTTTCTTAATTTTTTATCCCCGACAAATAATTATGGAAGGTGGATATATTGAGTTTTGCTTTAAACTTTTAAAGATAAAATTCCATTTAAGCAGTTTTAGAGTGCTACTTAATTTTATTTAAAAAATTGATTAATTTGAATATGTTTAAGAGCTTTAGATCCTGTCAACTCTGTTTAGGTGCTAACAGAGGATTAGATCTATTGTCTCCTGACAGAATCAATTTCTCAGAAATTTCACTGAGTTGAAATTTTTATGATAGATTTTTTTTGTTAACGCGGACCCAGTCCTAAGACTAAGCGAAAACCACCCATACATACTTAGACACTTAAATTTAAGAATTCAGCGCATTGTTGGGGCCCATGCGGATGTTTATAGCTTAGATAATTTTACCTAATTAGTGATTTCATTGATTTTTGAAAATCATAATTTAGAATGAAGTTCATTAATTTTTGTATTGAAGGAAAGCTCCTTCATTCGTGCAACATTTAGTTTAGTGTCGCCTTCTGTCTGCTTGTACAAAGAATTGCAGATCCGGTGGTGAAAAGACATTTTGATTTAGATTGTAGTTTAAAACATTACTTGTACTTAGTTTACTTATTGAGTTTTTGTAATTCTCTCAACTTGATTATGTTCAATTTACCTCACTTTTGATAAGTTATGCCGATTTCAGTGTTTATTACTTTAGCCTTACTCATGCTTACTCACTAGCATTGTAATAATCTTTATATTGATATAAGAGTTATTAAACCAAATTTAGATTCATCCTTAACTCTACACCAAGCTCTATATTTATTTGAAAATTAGACTTTAAGTTTATTGTAAGTCTCTTACAAGTTTGGCATTTATCTCCCCAAGTTTCAATTAAGGCTTGTTTAATTTTTAAGAATTTGAATAAAAGAGAACTCACTTCACCATTTCAATTTAAGCCATAGATAATTACAATTAGAGTTTGTGAGTTTAATATTAGCCTCTCTAAATTTTACTTGCATTTTAAATGAGTGTTCTATTCTTTCTAAAATTTTCTTTGAAGGCTCTCCCACTATTTATCTTTGATTTAACATTTATCTTCATATTTATCATATATTCTTTTGTTAGACTCAAGTTTAAGTAATTTTCATTTGAATTTATTTAATTCTTGAATTTTATTCTAAATTTGACCTCCGACTTCATCCTGAAGGCTGCATCGGAGTGTTTTGTGCGCCTGGTAAATAGTGTCGACACTCGCAATTTTTTCATCTCATCGTGTCTTCATGAGCACGACGAGCCCTTCAAACCTGAAAGAAGACATACAATGCAATACATATTCATTTCTCACTTTTTTTGTTTAAGTCTAGAAATTAGACAAAATTTTTGGATTTTGTCAGGGGAGCAACATCTAACATGTTAGATTACCGTATGACCTGTGAGCATAGCGCGGTGTCTTCGACATCGCCGATTTTTTCGTCTCGTGCCTCATGAGCACGATGAGGCCTTCAAATCTGTAAAGAAACACAAGCATGTATATATCAACATTCACACATCCCACATGTTTTGACTCATTTTTCTTAAAGTGAAATACACTTTTTTATATATAGAAAAATATGAGTATTATGATTTCTTTCAAAGAAATATACTAATTTATTATAAAATATTTGAGTGCTTAGATTTTACCTTCATTTTGGAAAAATTGTGACAAAAACGTAACATTTTTATAACTTGTTTGATATATTAATTAAGATTTAACTATTTTTAAGTAAAATATTATAATATTTCTTATAATTTTTTAGAGAACAGATTCTTCTATAATAATTTTATCATTGTATTTTCATATCATTATAATTATTGCATGCTAGAAAATCAATTGCAGTAGAGTGAAAATTTACGCCTTAGTCTTGTTGTGAAATCTAGCACACACACAGGTATTTAAAAAGTGAACAAGAAAATTCCAGAATTTTTACGTGAAAAACCTCGAAAAGAGGAAAAAAATCACGGGGTCTAGCCGAGTAAAAAGCTACCACTATATATTTGTTTTGGAATACAAGTTTTTCCGATAACGGGATTACATAATTGTATATGAGAAGGGCTGACAATAGAATTCAAATCGGACAACGCGACCATATAATGCGTTCAAGTTGTACGATTGCTAATGGTAGCGATGATGATGGAGGAGAGAACAACCAGCGGCGATGAAGGTCGTCATGATGGAGCAGCGGATATTGACGGCGAAGATCGGCGGTGTGGCGGCGGCCGGCGAGGTGGTTGGTAACCAACGGGGGTGTGGCCGTCAGTGTGGTAACGATTATGCCAGAGGATTTTCGAGCTTTAGAGTTCTCTCCTCTCCCTTGCTTGGCCTCCCTTCATATAAGGAATGAGAGGCTATGGATGGAGGAGTGGCGTCTCTGTAACATGCAAAATCCAACCACTCCCCTCCATGGGCAAAATGATTCCTTTGATCATATGATGTATTTTGTGTATTTGAATGCTCAAATGAAGTCGTATGAGATCTTAGGCTTGTTAGATCGCTCATCAAGACGCTTCGATTTGACTATAAACACTTCATGTTTAAGAGTCGATTGATAAGCTTGATCTAGTCTTGATTCGATTTGCTTTCAACATCAAGATTTGTGCTTGTAATTTTCGGGTCATATCAGTTGCCCCTTATTTTTGGATGATATTATCTCAATCATCCAAAAATATATATGTCGAATATTTAAAAATAGCAAATTCTTCAATGAAATTTGTGGGTCCATTAACCATACATTTTGGGAGAACAGATCTTCATGCGAGCACAAGATTATGATCACGAAAGCGGATGTAGGGGGCCGGAAAAAATGCATGCGAGCAAGGTTTGGTTATAGACTCATCCAACATTCTGGTGCTTGCGGTTTCAAGTCGGTTTGAAGAATTTGGGCGGGCCAAGGAAGGAGGTGCGGAGCAGGTCAGTCAGCAGGCCAACACAAAACCCACGGGTCGATTTCAGGACAGCTCGCCATTGATGTGGATCGTGATTGCAGTGTCATCAGCGGTGAGCGAGGGCGCAGATTAATGCGGCGGTATGAGTTGGTGAAGGACAGACGCAGGGCGTGGGCGTGTGAGTGCCTGCTTTCTTGGTTGGCGTGCCATGAAATGTCTGTTTGGCTGTTTTTGTCATTTTGAGAGGTTTTGAGCGGTTTAAGCGGTTTTAATTTTGATATTTTTTGCCCCTATAGGGGGTCTAAAATCTCCCTTAGGGCCAAGGGAGGAGGCACCCTCCTCATATGCTCAAGTGTCCCTCCTCTTCTCAAGAGGAGGTCGTTCGGATGCGGTCAATGCCCGCGGTACATACGTCGTGTCTATAGCTTTCCCTCGAAAAGTCAGACTGGACCGGCCGGGTTGAGCGATCATCGGTGGCGATAACCGGAGTGGTTAGCGATGCCCGGAGCGGTGAGTGGCTGATGAGCGGACCGGCGGCGATGGTGGTGGCCAGCGAGATAGCAGATGGACCGGTGGCCAGCGGCGAGTAGTCGATGAAGGTGATCAGCGGATGACCATAGCGATAAGTGGCGGTTAGCAGTGATGGCCGATGGTGACCGTCGGAGATGGATGGCGATGGTAGGCGGCAGTGACCGGTGATGGTAGTTGGCAGCGGTGATACGGATTGGCGGCAAAGGTGGTGGCGGCATGGCGGCAGTAGTCAACGCTTCTTAACATCGGTAGTCGGCAGAGATGACCGGCGACGATGGGGATTTTTGACCTATTCAAGGTTGTTTGTCAAAGTGTGACTTGATGACGTTAACTTGTACGGAAGAGGTCGAATTGAATCCGAGATTTTTGACCCATCGAGGTTGTTTATCGAGTGTTACAGATGGCGTTAACACTGTGGAAGAGGCCGTGGGAAGTCCACCAAGAACCTTTCGACCTTTCCTAGGTTGTTTGTCAGAGTGTTTGCTCAATGACGTTAACCTGTTTGGAAGATGTTGAATTGAATCTGTTGAGGATATTTTACCCATCCGAGATTATTTGTCAGAGTGTTACCCGATGTTAACTGTATGGAAGAGATCAATTGAATCGGCGAGGATTTTACCTATCCGAGGTTGTTTGAGTGTTACGATGGCATTAATTGAATCTGAGGATTTTTTATCTGAGGTTGTTTGTAAGAGTGTTACTTGATATCGTTTTTGTAATTCTCCCAACTTGATTATGTTCAATTTACATCACTTTTGATAAGTTATGCCGATTTCAGTATTTATTATTTTAGTCTTACTCATGCTTATTCACTAGCATTGTAATAATATTTATATTGATATAAGAGTTATTAAACCAAATTTAGATTCATTCTTAACGCTACACCAAGCTCTATATTTATTTGAAAATTAGACTTTAAGTTTATTGTAAGTCTCTTACAAGTTTGACATTTGTCTCTCCAAGTTCAATTAAGACTTGTTTAATTTTTTAAGAATTTGAATAAAAGAGAACTCACTTTACCGTTTCAATTTAAGCCATAGAGAGTTACAATTAGAGTTTGTGAGTTTAATATTAGCCTCTCTAAATTTTACTTGCATTTTAAATGAGTGTTCTATTCTTTCTAAAATTTTCTTTAAAGGCTCTTCTCCTATTTATCTTTGATTTAACATTTATCTTCATATTTATCATATATTCTTTTGTTAGACTCAAGTTTAAGCAATTTTCATTTGAATTTATTTAATTCTTGAATTTTATTCTGAATTTCTCCCACCATCCCCCGCAGGGTAATGGGGAGTGTTTTTGGCTTTCTCACGCCTCGTGAGCGTGAGTAGTGTCATGTGACAATAGTTTTCATCTCGTCGTGCCTTTATGAGCACGACGAAGCCTTCAAACCTACAAGATGACGTACAATGCAATATATATTCATTCTCACTTTTTTTTAAGTCTAAAAAAATTTTTGGCAAAGATTTCCTAGGGGGAGCACATCTAACGAATGTTAGATTACTCGATATGACCTCATGAGATAATAGCTTCTTGACATCGCATGATTTTACTCCACGCCATGAGCGACGAGGCCTTCAAATCTGTAAAGAAACACAAGCATGTATATATCCGCATTCACACATCCCACATGTTTTGACTCATTTTTTTGCGCATTGCAATTATCGGCAAGAGAATGGGGTTAGGCATGCCGAAAACTATGAGAAGAACCCGCCTCATGACGGTGTTGCTTCTCTGGTTACGGCGAAGAGAAGGGTCGGAAAGGAGACGGAAATAGGAGACGACGCCGGAATAGAAATGGGAGACAACGCCAAAACGGAAAGAAGAACCCGCCTCATAACGGTGTTGCTTCTCGGTTTCCTTCGTTTGCAACGGGAAGAAAGAAGGGCTGTTTGGCTGTAGGGGTAGTGGAAATGCCGGAAACCTAGAGAAGAACTCACCTCATGATGGTGTTACTTTCTTGATTTCAGTCACTTGCAAGGAAGTAAAGAGGTGTTGTTTGGCTGCAGGATTTGAGCAGGATTCAAGTCGGATTCAAGCTAAATCCTGGATTGTAACGTAACAACTTTTTGCATAAATCGAACTCAAATTGCTATCTGTAGAGAAGCGTAGTCCATTTGATTTAACTATATTTTGAAATAACTGTATCTGAGTGTTTCCAGTAAGAGGAATTCTGCCTATGACAAGTTGAAATAAGATCGTACCAGCACTCCAGAGATCTGCCTTGGCATCATATTTTTGAATTTGCATTATTTCTGGAGCCATGTAAAGAGGGGAGCCACATAAAGTTTAAGCTAGGCCAAGTTTCTGCAAAGACCTTGCGAAGCCAAAATCAGCAATTTTCAGCACCGAATTGTCATCCGTTGTTGACAGAAGTAGATTCTATGGCTTTAGATCACGATGAATTAGATTATTTTCATGGAGAACATGCAAGCCATTAACTAGTTGTTGCATAAAGTGCTTTGCAGTTGCTTCTGAAACTCTTCCATGGCGTTGTATATACAAAGATAAGTCACCACCTCTACAGTACTCTAATATGAGATAAATTTTTCCGTAGGTGTCGATGATATCGTGCATTGCAATGTTATTGGGATGCTCGATACTGTTCAGTATTGCGAGAGAAGGCTTCCCTGGAGCTTCTTGCTTCTTGCTGAGCCTCTCCATCATGATCTCCCTGACCGCAACCTCCATGCCGAGGATGCAGTGTCGTGCCAACGACACCACTAAGTACGATCCCGAACCAATCTCAGCTGAATATGTAATCTCCAACCACCTTTCCCCTATAACCGCTTCCATCGCTTCTGGTCATCACTGGAACCCTAGAAAAATACCGTCCAAGGATAGCAAGCAGAAGATTCGAAAAGGCTCTATTTCTCACCTATTCCCTTCCTCTCTTACGCTTCAATATGCGCATGAATCGCCGTAGGATGTGAGAAAATCCTGGAGGAGCTTGGGGTAGGGGGAAAAAGTGTGATCGTCCAGTTGGAGAAAAGAAAATGAAGAAGGAAGCAACACATCGTCCCTTGTGGTTGGAGGAGTTGGAGCCCTTGTTTGTTGAGATTGGGAAGAAGAACAAGAAACATTACCGACATTATTCCTCGCCGTAAGTACAAGCTTTAGGGCTTTCTTCGACGAAGATTTTTCGCCTTAGCCCCGCTCCTCGATCGGCGCCGACGTCGCCGCTGATATAGCAAATCATAAATTGAGGTGTAGGTGACTACATGAGGTATTTACACATGCATTCCGAACTTGAATGAATTTAGGGTTTACTCTTTCACGTCAGGAAAGATCGCTTTTTATATGTTATTTTGTATCTCTCTCAGACTCTCTATACATAACTTTTGGCTCTTTTACCGCTTTCAGCTGCTTTCTTGAGATTATGTTCACTATATTCAAATGGAAGCATTTGATGGCAATTTGGATGGTTTTGGGTGGGTATCATCAGATCTGCATTACCTCTTTGAGGGTACATTTTGACCTTTTTTTCCGGTTTATTTTGTCAACGCCTTATGATTATGTATAGGGCATTGCAATGGAAGCATTTGGAGGAAGTTTGGATAAATTCTGGGTGGTATTTTATATTTGTACTCTGTGTACCTCTTTGGAGGGTACAGACCATTTTGACCTTTTTTTCCAAGTCTATTTTTCTAACTCCTTCTGATTATGTTTAGGGCATTGCAAAGGAAGCATTTGGAGATTATTTGGATTCGGGTGGTATTTGTATCAGACTGCACTTTTGGAGGTACGCACCATTTTGATAGTTTTTTCTGTTATTTTGCCAACTCCTTGATTATGTTTAGGGCATATGAAGCATTTGATGGCGTTGGGTGATTTGGGGGTTTAGTGCACCACTGTACCTCGAGGGCAGACTATTTTGATCTTTTTTTCCGCTTTATTTTATCAACGTCTTATGATTATGTATAGGGCATTGCAATGGAAGCATTTGGAGGAAATTTGGATAAATTCTGGGTGGTATTTTGCATTTGTACTCTGTGTACCTCTTTGGAGGGTACAGACCATTTTTGACCTTTTTTTCTAATTTTTTTGCCAACTCCTTATGATTATGTTTAGGGCATTGCAAAGGAAGCATTTGGAGATTGTTTGGATGGATTTTGGGTGATTATTTTGTATCTGTACTCTGTGTACCTCTTTGGAGGTATAGATCATTTTGACCTTTTCAGTTTATTTTCGTTTATGATTATATTTAGGGCATCTCAATGGAAGCATTTGGAGATTATTTGGATGAATTCTGGGTGGTATTTTGCATCTGTACTTTGTGTACCTCTTTAGAGGGTACAAACCATTTTTGACCTTTTTTTTCCCAGTTTATTTTGTCAACTCCTTCTGATTATGTTTAGGGCATTGCAAAGGAAGCATTTGATGGCAGTTTGGGTGATTTTGGGTGATTATTTTGCATCTGTACTCTGTGTACCTCTTTGGAGGGTACAGATCTTTTAAAATTTTTTTTTTCTAGTTTTTTTTTTGTCAATTCCTTATGATTATGTTTAAGGCATTCAAAGGAATCATTTGATGCATGCATACTGTTTCATTACGAGCATGGTGCCAGTTTCCCCAAATTTGGGTCATTATTTTGCATTTTGCATATTATAGATACAAAATATGTTAGAAAATATAGATGCAAAATATCAAACTTCCTCGAAATGCTTCACTATAATTTAAACATAATCATAAAAAATTGGCAAAAAATTGGAAAAAAATCAAAAAATATATTGAGGTACATCAGATGCAAATACCCACCCAAAACCCAAATCAAATGTTTCATTTTAAAACATAATCATAAGAATGTAAAAAATTGCAAAAAAAGGTCATGATATGTATCAAAGGATAGATCTGGTATTACCCAAAATCACCCAAATCATCAAATGCTTCTTTGGAATACTAAACATAATCATAGTTGGCAAAAAAAAAATGGAAAAAGCGTCAAAAATGATATCAAAGAATTTTAATCTGATGAAAATATCAGGAAACCACCAAATCAAATGATTCCTTTTAATGCATTTAAACATGTCATGAATTGACAAAATAAAAAAAAGGTCAAAATGATCGTACCCTCAAAGAGGTACAGTCTGAGTCAAAATACCCACCAAAATCTGCCATCAAATGCTTCCTTTGGAATACCAAAACATAATTAAAGTTGGCAAAAAAGCGGAAAAAAGTAAAATGATTGTCTCAAGTACAGTCTGAGATCAAAATACTCACAAAAAAAAGATCAAATGATTCCTTTGGAATGCAAACATAATCATGAATTGACAAAAAAAGCGAAAAAAAAGGTCAAAATGATTTGTACCTCAAAGAGGTACAGTCTGAGATGCAAAATCAAATCACCCAAATTGCCATCAAATGCTTCCTTTGGAATACTCTAAAACAATCATAAAGTTGGCAAAAAAAATTGGAAAAAAATTATCAAAAATGATGTACCCTCAAGAGGTACCTGGTAGATAAAAATACCAAAATCACCCAAGCGAATGCTTCGAATTCTACATAATCAGAAATTGGCAAGAAAACTGAAATCAAAATGGTTGTACCCTCAAATAAAGTCTATGCAAAATACCCAACTTAACGCCATCAATGATTTTTATGCAAACATGTCATAATTGAAAAAAAAATATAAAAAAGGTCAAAATGATTTTGTATTTAATACATCCTAACAAAAGAAAAAATGCAGAAGCATTAAGATGAATTTCTATTTAATACATCTCATAAAATGGTTGTTATTTCCTCAGCGTTCTCTATCTTGATCTTTTGTAAAAAAGAAAATGAGATTTTATTCTCTCGATAATTTGGGAAAAACTAACCCTAAATAAATCAATACATATATTTCTTTTAAATTCCTCAGCATTCACGGAGTTGATCAAATGTATTTACAAGTCATTATCGCCATACGTTCTCATCAAAAATATCTTCTGGCGTCCGTTATCTTCTTGTTAATGTAAAGCGGAAAAAAAATGACATGTGTCATTCAGGTATTGGTCCCTTACGTAAAGCTACGTTGGACTCAATATTTTCTCTGTTGTGAGAATTGGGTGATTGATTAGAGAAAATATTAGGGATTATTTTTAAAATAGGTATGTTATTAACCTTAATTAACAATTTAGGCATCAAAATTTTTTTTTTATGAAAATAGCATAATTGTCAAATCTTAGATGGATTGCTTTCACCTGACTTCGTGAGATTTTCTTTTGGATAAATGGTTTCTTGGTAGAGAAGAGAGGGATTTATTAATTTTTTGTAATATAATTATTAAAAATATTTAAAATATATAATTTAAAATATTTTCTATAAAATATTTAATAACTAAATATTTATATATTTAGTTATTAATTAGCCATTTATATATATATATAATTAAATATATAATTTAAAATATTTTAAATTATATATATATATATATATTTAGAAATTTATTTAATAATTTTTATTAATTAATATAATTATTTAAAATATATAATTTTTATTAATTTTTGTTAATATATAATTTACAAATAATTAAAGTATATAAATAAATAATTTTCAAAAATAAATAAAGAAATAAATAAATTATATAAATATTTTATTATATAAATAAGTAATTATATATATGTATATATAAATTTATTTAGTTATTTATGTATTAAAATTATATAAAATTATTAAAAATAATAATTTAAAATATTTTAAAATATAAAATAAATATTGGTTTTGTATATATGTATATATATGTATATTATAATTGGTTATTGATTTATTTAAAATATATATAAGTTAATAAATAAATAAATAATTTTAAATTATGTAAAATGCTTGAATTTTATATTTTATAAAATATTTAGTTATTTATATATTTATTTATTTATTATATAAAGTAAATTGTATAAAATATTTTATAAAATTTTTGAAAATGGATTATAAATATTATATTTTGTTGCTTTTATATAAATAAATAAATATATAACTAAATATTTTAAAATATAAATATCAAAATATTATATTTAAATTTTACATTTATTTAACTAATTATATATTTTAAATAAATAAATATTTTTAAATAAAATAAATAACTAATTGATATATTATATGTATATAATATGTATATAATATATATAAAAATCTTATATGTATATATTAATAAAAAATATGTATATATATATATATATAATTCTTTGTTTGTATATTTATAAATATTTGTATAATTTATTTCTTTTTTTTATTTGTTTAAAAAGATTTTGATATATTTTAATTGTTGTTATATATTAACAAATTAATAAAATATATATTTTTAAAATAATTATATTAATTAATAAAATTTTAAATAAATTTCTAAAATTATATATATAATTAAAATATTTTTAAATTATATATTTAATTTATATATATATAAATTAATTAATTAATAACTAAATATATAAATATTTGTTATTAAATATTTTATAAAACATATTTTAAATTATATATTCTAAATATTTTTAATAATTTATTAATTAAAAAATATAAATTATTTTCTCTCTCTCTCTCTCTCTCTCTCTCTCTCTCTCTCTCTCTCTTGAGAAAGCAAAAAAAAAAAAATCTCACATCGCAGTCAAAAGATTTGGCGTAATGATCAGGTCTTTTGGACTATATATTTTCATAAAAAATTTTTGATGCCTCTGTAGGTTAATAGCGTGCTATTTAAAATAATCTAAAATATTATGTGAGTGGCGTAATCGTCGGGACTCAATCATCGGAGTTGATTTTTTTTTTCGTTTTAGCGGTTGCTAAGATATGATGATTTGAACGGGCGTAAGCGTCATTGGCATATTCCCGTTTATACTTTGGAGGGAGTCGTTCGCGGGAGAAGATGAATGAGAATCAACGTTCATTCCTCGTAAAACTTTAGGGCTTTCTTTTTGAAGATTTTTTCTCATCTTAGCTAATCTCGATTTGTCGGCCTTCTGGATAGCAAATCAAAATTGAGGTATTGTAGGTGACTACATGAGGTATTTACACATGCATTCAGAACTTGAATATTTAGGGTTTACTCGTTCTTCTCACTTGTCAGGTGAAAGATTGGTATTTTTATATGTTATTTTGTATATATACTCCTCTCTTACAACATTTAGGGCTTTTTCCGGTTTTGTAATTCTTGATTATGTTCATTATATTCAAATGTAAACAAAATGATCGGTTTGGATGGTTTTGGGTGGTATTTTATTATACTCATGTACCTCTTTGGAGTCTGGTCATTTTATTTTCAGTTTATTTTTGTACTTATGATTATGTTTAGGGCATTCAATGGCATTTGAAAGTTTGGATGGTTTATTTGTTATTTTACATCACTACTCTCTGTACCTCTTTGGAGGTTGAATCATTTTTCATTTTTCCAATTTTTTGCCTACTTCTTTTGATTATGTTTAGGGCATTCAATGGAAGCATTTGGAAGTTTGGATGGTTTGGGGTTTTTTGCATCGTACTGTGTACCTCTTTGGAGGAAATATCATTTTGATTTTAATTTATTTTGCTTCTTCTTGATTATGTTTAGGGCATTATAATGGAAGCATTTGAGCGATTTGGATGGTTTGTGGGTGGTATTTTATTACATCTTGTACCTCTTTTGGAGGTACAGATCATTTTTGACCTTTTTCCAGTTTATTTTGCCTACTTCTTATGATTATGTTTAGGGCATTCCAATGGAAGCATTTGGAGGCAGTTTGGATGGTTTCTGGATTGTTTTTTGTATCTGTACTCTGTGTACCTCTTTGGAGGGTACAGATCATTTTTGGGCATTTTTTTCAGTTTATTTTGCTTGCTTCTTAGGATTATATTTAGGGCATTATAATGGAAGCATTTGGAGGCAGTTTGGATGGTTTTGTGGGTGGTATTTTGTATCTGTACTCTGTGTACCTCTTTGAGTCTGAATCATTTTGACCTTTTTCATTTATTTTGCTTCTTAAGATTATGTTTAGGGCATTATAATGGAAGCATTTGGAGGCTTTGGATAGTTTTAGGTGGTTTTATCGTACTCTGTGTACCTCTTTGAGGAGATCATTTTGTTTTTTCAGTTTATTTTGCCTGCTTCTTAGGATTATGTTTAGGGCATTATAATGGAAGCATTTGGAGTTTGGATGGATTGTGGTGGTATATATGCATCTGTGTACCTCTTTGGGTATAGATCATTTTGACATTTTTCAGTTTATTTTTTACTTCTTATGATTATGTTTAGGGCATTCCAATGGAAGCATTTGGAGGCGGTTTGGATGATTTTACGGGGTATGTGCTCGTACCTCTTTGGAGGGATCATTTTATTTTTTTTAATTTTTTTTGCCACTTCTTATGATTATGTTTAGGCATTCAATGGAAGCATTTGGAGTTGTTTGGATGGTTTTGGGGAGTTTTGCATCGTACTCTGTACCTCTTTGGAGGTGATTATTTTGACTTTTTAATTTATTTTTTTACTTCTTATGATTATGTTTAGGGCATTGTAAGGAAGAATTTGAGGCGGTTTGGATGGTTTGGGTGGTATTTTGCATCGTACTCTGTGTACCTCTTTGGAGTCTGAGATCATTTTAAATTTTAGTTTATTTTGCACTTGATTATTTAGAGCATTATATGGAAGCATTTGGAGCAATTTGGATGGTTACGTGGTTTTGCATCGTACTCACGTGTACCTCTTTGGAGAATCTGAGATCATTTTGTTTTCCCGGTTTATTTTGCTTCTTAGATTATGTTTAGGGCATTATAATGGAAGCATTTGGAGGATTTGGATGGTTTTGGTATTTTGCATCGTACTCTGTGTACCTCTTTTGGAGTAGATCATTTTCTTTTTCCAGTTTATTTTGCTTCTATGATTATGTTTAGGGCATTAATGGAAGCATTTGATGGCGGTTTGGATGGTTTAGGTGGTTTTGCATCTGTGTACCTCTTTGGAATCTGAGATCATTTTTTTTTTTAGTTTATTTTGCTTCTTATGATTATGTTTAGGGCATTACAATGGAAGCATTTGGAGGCGGTTTGGGTGATTTTTAGGTGGTATTTTGCATCGTACTCTGTACCTCTTTGGAGAATTACATCATTTTGGTCTTTTATTTTTTTCTTATGATTATTTAGGGCATTAAAATGGAAGCATTTGGAGCGGTTTGGATGGTTTGTGGTATTTTTTGCATCGTACTCTGTACCTCTTTGGAGGGCATTATTTTGACTTTTTCGGTTTATTTTTTGCTTCTTATGATTATGTTTAGGCATTATAATGGAAGCATTTGAAGCGGTTTGGATGATTTGGGTGGTATTTTGTATCACTCTACTACCTCTTTGGAGAATCTGAGATCATTTTGACTTTTTTCAGTTTAATTTGCCTTCTTCTTATGATTATGTTTATGGGAATTACGATGGAAGCATTTGGAGGCAGTTTGGATAGTTTTTGGGTGATATTTTGCATCTGTACTCTGTGTACCTCTTTAGAGGGTACAGATAATTTTGGGTTTTTTTTCCCAATTTATTTTGCCTTCTTCTTAGGATTATGTTTAGGGCATTATAATGGAAGCATTTGGAGGTTGTTTGGATGGTTTCTGGGTGGTATTTTGCATCATTTTACTTGTATCTCTTTGGAGGTACAAATTTTATTTTTCCAGTTTATTTTTGCATTCTTATGATTATGTTTAGGGCATTCAATGGAAGCATTTGGAGGCGGTTTGGATAGTTTTGGGTGGTTTTTTTGCATCGTACTGTGTACCTCTTTAGATGAATCATTTTGACTTTTTTTTCAGTTTTTTGCCACTTCTTATGATTATGTTTAGGGCATTACAATGGAAGCATTTGGGCGGTTTGGATGATTAGGGTGGTATTTTACATCGTACTCTATGTACCTCTTTGGAGAATTGAGATCATTTTGACTTTTTGAGTTTATTTTGCCTTCTTCTTGATTATATTTAGGGCATTATAAGAAAGCATTTGGAGCGGTTGGATGGTTTACGGGTGAGATTTTGCATGTACTCATACCTCTTTAGAGAATGATCATTTTCTTTTCTAGTTTATTTTGCCAACTTCTTATGATTATGTTTAGGGCATTATAATGGAAGCATTTGATGGCAGTTTGGATGGTTTTGAGGTGGTATTTTGCATCTGTACTCTGTGTACTCTAGATGAGAATAATTGATGACTTTTTTTTTTTTTTGAAGCTTATCATGCGGGAAAAGGATAACTTTGAGATGCGCTACCACTATAGAACTATGTTCGATAATATTACAGCTCTTGATGAAGCCATAAAATTTTAAAGAGGCATCTCCATCAATTCATTACACTCCACATTAAGCAAGACTTCGGTTGCCATTACATCGATCTGTCTTCTTTGGGACATAAAAGCAAGCTTTCTTGTTGGGTGGGCGGTACATTCCTTTTCACCCCGATGAAGTTGCATTGATGATAGGGATGCCGAGAAGGTTTTGGTAAATCCCATGTATTCAATTGAGATGGATCGTTACATGCTTGTTTGTCTTGCGGTTGTACATCGTTTTCTGGCAAATCTATTTTTTGTATATCACAATTACAGGGGTATCGAATTGATTGCTGGATGATATAGATAGATTTCTTTGAGTGCAGAGGCCATTTGGGACTTTCTAGTTTCCCAATTTGATGTTATTGCATCAAAGATTCAGAGGCAGCCGGTTACATGAGTGGCTTTGTCACTCTTCTATGATGGTATATTTTATATCTCCATTTGTTTAATTTAATGTGTTGAAGTTCTTGTTTAAAATATTCATTGTAGATATGGGCGGTGAGCACATAAGCATCATAAGCGTCATCACGAATCTGCAAAGCGCATTATCTTTGCGATGGGCAAAAATAGAGTTTCAAAAATACTTTCACGGTTTGGGAGGACACCGGTGACATATAATAATATCACTTAGTTCATATAAGAATGTCTTTATTTATGTTGTATGTCTTCACATTTTTTATCGGTTTACCAGTGCCTTTCATTCGAGGACATATTGGAAGAGGAGGCGCTCCTTCGGTGACCCCACTTGACAATCTACACATGTGGGCAGATAGTCCCATTTTAAGTCCAATTAGTGTAGCCCCCCCTTGACTCTCCTTATGTCTCTCCTCGATATTCTCCCCGTCCGGTGTTTCGCCCTGCACTACCCCCACAGCTTTGCGGTGGAGCGGATACTTGCAGGTTTCAAGGACTTGAAAGAGATAATATCATCTTTTCATGCAATGATGACGGAGAGGATGGATGGGCTTGATTTGCGGGTTACTGCTATCGAGGAAGTTCTTGCCAGGCAGCGGGGTCCTACCACCCCAAATGTAGGGGAGGTTCCTGTGGGGGTCACCACAAGGGAAACTCTTGGGAGGCTACCATAAGCTTCCCACATGGAGGAGGTACCACAGGGAGGCTACAGGGGTAAAACCCACAGGAGGGAATGCAGGGAAGCCCATGTGGAATTGAGTAGAGAAGTTCTTGTGGAGGCCACCATTACACATGTGATGCTCAGAAACATGTCGGCGGCATTGGCGTGGTGTTAAAGCTCGGTGAGATAAGAAAGAAAGCATTTACTTCCCCTTCACACACTTACGGAAGTCTCGAGCAAGAATAAGTGATGTGGTGGCCACTCAAGATGCCGGCGGCGAGAGGTATTAAGTTACTTTCTTTTAAATTTGAGATAATAGAAATAGTTTTCACTAAATTTTTTTATAGGTTCATAGATGAGCCAATAAAGATTCGATGACCCAGTACTATTATTGTGGTGGAGAGCATCGGTCGGAGGTATAGATCATCATGGTCGATCCTTTATTAGTTAATCAGCTCTTCATCACTAAATTTTTTTATAGGTTCAGATGAGCCAATGTCGATGACCACAGCTACTTTGTTGTGGTGAGCATCGGATTGTCATCTCTAGATCGATCTTTATTCATAGTTAATCTAGCTCTTCATCACTAAATTTTTTTATAGGTTCAAGATGAGCCAATAAATTGATGACTCTTCGTCGTTGTGGTGGAGGATCGGTCATATGATCATCTCGGTAGATCGATCATTTATTCATAAGAATCGCTCTTGATCAAACTTTATCATGATGTTCGTTGCAGAGGCACTTCATGTTGTTGAGTTCTCATCCATATTAGCCAATGCTTGATCTTATTGACGCGTCATGCTGTTCTGACAAGTAAGTCGATCCTCAATCGACTCCTTCATAAAATAACCTATTCGTTTAATTAGATCACTTTAAAATATTATCACTTGCGTGATAGATTCCGGTGGAATATCATTATTAGGCGGTCGATGAGTTCTTGACATCAATATCTCGGATGCACACATTAATGCCGCCTTCTTCTTGGGTATTTCTGCAGTATGTTGTTGTACATTTCATGCTTGCATTGGGTATGTTACCCCATAAGAATGTTTATCGATTCATTCTTATTTGTTTAGATAAAAGCTATAATGTATAATCGTTCTCTTCTTTTCTGCGAGTTATGCAGTGCGGCTAAGATGGAAAGCAAAATGTTCATCGGCGTATGGAGCGTGTGTCGAGGTGAGTTAATCTTTCTTATTATAATGTCCTTGGACACTCACAGTTGGCATATTAAATCGAGCACAGTATTTTACTCATTATTAAACCAACCCATAAGAGCATTCTTCACGAGATTGTAGAACGTTTTCAAATTTGGTTCTTCTTCATTTTTTTTTAGCCAACTTATTGAGATTTTATGTTTATATTAGATCAAATTACTTGTTGAAGATCTTGCGGATCTTTTGCGGCGATCCAAAAATGGCCAATCAAAATGGTGAGTGGGATACCGGTCAAGAAAATAGTGTCATTGCGAATGTTTGTCTGCAAATACATGGGGAAATGACAAACCTCCAGTGTGGGCGACCAAGGATTGGCCAAAGAAGATGAATATATTTAGAGTGAGTTAAACTACGCTACATTTTGTTTGGGACTTAAAAATCCAAAGTGAGAACAATAGTATTTAGTTTGATATAGGATTTTGTATAATGCATCGGTTTGGTGGCTTCGAAGACTTAGATTTTTTTTTGAAGTGAATGGATGGTTTATGGATGCAGGATGATATTTTACTCGCTATTTGTAACTTCTTTTCTCTCATTTCATATAGTTTGATTTCAGCGATATTTTACTCGGGATGATATTTTACTCCAAGATCATATTTTTTATCTTATGGATTTGGTTTTTTTATATACTTGAAAGAAATCGCATTTAAAATCATTTTTTTATGGTATGGTCATTTTGTTATGAGCGAATGCATAAAATTAATGTAGAATGCATAAAATAAATGTTATCCGGCAGAATGCATAAAATTAATGCATAAAATTAAATTAGGGATTATTGGCCTTTAGGGATTATCTTTTTTTTAAAAGTTTTATTGTAAAATTATTGTGGTTGGTGTAAGTAAATTTTGATTGTAAAATCATGATATTTTGACAGTTTTAATTTTAACTGATATGTATTAAAATATGATTATGATTGTTGTTAGCTGTTTTTTTATTATGAAAATAAGCGGTTAAAAAAAAATTCATATGTATTCTTAGTATGTCATGGTCGAAAGTGAAATGAAGTTGAATATTAACTTGAACCTTATCAAACTGACTTGTCTATTTATTTAGATGAAACAAAAACAAAATAAATTAATTTATTATTAGAATTAGTATTTGTTTCACGCATAATATGAAAATTTTAATTGCTATAACCTGAAATGAAACTTGTCCAAATAGATAACTTTTAACATTTAATTATATAATAATTATTTTCACTCATCAATATTGTAAATACAATAGATGCAAAATAAACTGGGAAACCATCCAAACAGTATCCAAATGCTTTCATTGGAATGCCCTAAACATAAGCATAAGCAGTGAAAAAAAGAAAAAAGGCAAATGATCTCAGACCTCCAAAGAGGTACACAGAGTATAGATGCAAAATACCACCCAGAAACCATCCAAACAGTATCCAAATGCTTACATTGGAATGCCCTAAACATAAGCATAAGAAGGTGAAAAAATAAAAAAAATATAAATGCCAGAATTCTCCAAAGAGGTACACGAGTACATGCAAAAAAACCATCCGTAAAACCATCCAAATTATTCCCATTTAAAGATACATGAGTACATGTAAAATACCACAAAAAAACCATCCAAATCTTCCAAATGCTTCCAGGAAATGCCCTAAACATAATCATAAGAAAAAAAATAAAAAAGGATAAATGATCGACTCCAAAGAGGTACACAGAGTACAAATACAAAACCATCCAAATCATCCAAACAAATGCTTCCATTGAATTCCCTAAACATAATCATAAGATGGCAAAACTGAAAAAGATAAATTATCCAGTACTCCAAAGAGGTACACAGAGTACGATGCAAAATACCACCTAAATCATCCAAATCGCCTCAAATGCTTCCATTATAATGCCCTAAACATAATCATAAGAAGTGCAAAATAAACTAGAAAAAAAAAAAATGATCTCAGACCTCCAAAGAGGTACATAGAGTACACATGCAAAATACCACCCAAAAATCATCCAAACTGTCTCCAAATGCTTCCATTGTAATGCCCATAAACATAATCATAAGAAGAAGGCAAATTAAACTGGAAAAAGGTCAAAATGATATGTACCTCCAAAGAGGTACAGAGTAAGATGCAAAATACCACCCGTAAATCATCCAACCGCCTCAAATGCTTCCATTATAATGCCCTAAACATAATCCTAAGAAGCAAAAAAATAAATTGAAAAAAAAAAAATGATCTCAGACCTCCAAAGAGGTACACAGAGTACGATGCAAAACCACCTTAAACCATCCAAACTACCTCCAAATGCTTCCATTGAATGCCCTAAACAATCAAAAGAAGTGTAAAAAAAATTGGGAAAAAAAGGTTATAAATGATCTATACTCCAAAGAGGTACAGAGTACGATGCAAAAAAAACCACCCAAACCATCCAAAGCCTCAAATGCTTCCATTATAATGCCCTAAACATAATCCTAAGAAGCAAAATAAACCGAAAAATCAAAATGATCCTCTCCAAAGAGGTACATAGAGTACGATGCAAACACCTTAAACCATCCAAACGCTTCCAAATGCTTCCATTATAATGCCCTAAATATAATCATAAGAAGCAAAATAAAATAAATTAAAAAGTCAAAGATCTCAGAATTCTCCAAAGAGGTACACAGAGTAATGTGCAAAAAAACCACCAAAACCATCCAAACGCCCAAATACTTCCATTGCAATGCCCTAAACATAATCATAAGAAGTAGGCAAAATGAAAAAAATGAAAATGATCTCAGACCTCCAAAGAGGTACACAGAGTACAGATGCAAAATAACCACCAAAAACTATTAAAACATTCTCCAAATGCTTCCATTATAATGTCCTAAAAAAATCAAAAGAAGTAGGCAAAATAAACTGAAAAAAAGGCCATAAATGATCTGTACCCTCCAAAGAGGAACACAGAGTATAGATGGAAAAAACACATAGAAATCATCCAAATAGCTTTCAAATTGCCTGAACTAGAATATAATGAACATTATTTCTGGAATCATGCAAAAATAAACTAAAAAAAGGAAATAAGATGTTATTTATCACATATTTATTGCTACATGATTACAAGGTCCTCGAGGGGATTAACTCAATCACTATTGCTTAAAGAGCTAAAACATGAAAAATCCCTACCTAAATACGCCTAAACATCTTGGTGCTTAAAGAGAGTCATCTGGGACCTAAAGCACAGAAAAGATTGTCTAAACCGATAATGTCATGATCAAAATGTTTTCCTGAAATAATATCCATCATCAGCTTAGTGTACCCTTCAAATGACCGATTGATTGTGGAACTCAGTTAAATTCGCATGTAGAACATCGTATTAGTTGATGATTTCTTACAGATCGATGTGTGATATTTTATGCACTCTAAAAAACACTCGCATAACGAGAAAGGTGATGCAACTTAGAGAAACACGCTCAAAGAACACTATCGATCAGACTTATGGTTTCGCAACAAAAAAGTAAAGGGTTTGAAGATTAACAGCAATATTTAAAATACTATAAAATAATACGCAAATAGAAAATTACTCTTGGCTTTCTTGGATCTCTCCCAATATCCCTTAAGCCTTGAGTTGGAAACACCCTTTGACGCGTTTAACCGGATATTTTAATATGTCTTTTCCTTATCTATGTGGTTGACTTCTTCTTCTTAACCGCTATCACCGAGGAGATTTCCACTTATTATAGAGTCGACATCATCATATAGTTTTTTTAGAGATCCAAGCATACCCTCGACCTCCGTGCTCGACGCTTATTTGATATGGATATCGACTTATGTGGTTCCAAAATAATGCCGAGCATTTCCATCTCGGTTTGCACATCTCTAATTGTATGCACTATCAATGTAAATATCCCTTTTCTCTCGGTAGACCATCGCATGAGAAGATACTGTCGACGCGCACAACATCTTCGACTAAGAACTCGATACAAGGCACAAAGTAATCCCATCATTTCAAATTTTTTGCAAGTACAAGTTACTTCTAGGTAGTCCTATCAAATGCACAACCCATGTTTTGATGCATTTTATTCTAAGTTTTCACCAAATACATGGTGTCTTATCCGACTTACATCGATAGCCTCCAACTCCATGCAAAATTCCTCTTCAAACATAGTAAACCTTTCTTGTATAAAACATATCGCTTATTTTAGAATTGGACCGTCTTAATAATAGAACAATCGATGACTTACACTTGAAGTCTTCGCCATGTTCATTCCGATAGTCTTAAAACATAACTTGTTGGTTTAGATATTCATGACATTATTCGTGGACCCATACGCTTGACAAGATGCCCATGCAATGAGTCTTTCAATGTAGTGGACCACTTGATCTAATCTTATAAAGCTCGCATACCAAGCATGATCATGCAAATTGCCTTCTTCTAGCATGAAAGCCTCTTTAAACTCTTCCTCCGAGTCACACTTACTCATGCATTTATAAAATCTCGTACTATCTTATTACTATTAAAGTAATGAACCTTGAAGGAGCTTTCTGAAATATGCCATTGGCACAACCTATGATGAGTATGCGCAATACAATTTTTGATAGTTTCGCCATAGATCTTGATGAATATTGTTATAGGATGTCGTATTCATCAACCAAAAAATGTTTGATTAGCCATGAGAATGACTCAATTGTCTCTTCGATAAAAGGCTACTCAAATAATACATTTTGCCGTGATGATTCACTCCAATAAGAGGCACAAACGAGATTATATTTATTGAGTCAATAGCTTGTATCAAAATTATCACATCCCTAAAACAATCATATTCTATCTGACATGTCATTGCTAAAAAAAAAAACTTACTAATCCAACTCATCAACTTGCACATCCCATACAAACATCCCATCCACCGCTTGCCTTTCCTTAAACAATCAGATAACGCATTATGTCACCATTCGCAATTGATCTTTTCTTCAATAAAATTGAAAGCATCACTTTTATGAACCCGATATTCTCTACACCGCCAACTTCCTCGCTAGATAGTTGAATGCATCGCCGCTCTAATACCCTCGTCATTGTCTTCAACACGGACGCCTTTCTCATCGCTAATGCTGTGATCCGAGAAGATGTAGTCACAGGCTCACAAAGAATGATTATCTTTCAGATGTTTTTTAATTATCCACCTCTCCAAATCAATAGAATCTAATCATGTCGGACAACTAGTTCTTGTATCAACTTTTGAATTTTGTTAAGCATTTAGATCGGTAGACTTCTCACCTTTGCACATAGAAATCTTTTGATTTCAATTCTTTGAGTTTGGCCAATAACTAGTATGATCCTTCCAAACATCAAGCCAATTTGATGCATCAAAGACAAAGGCATACGCTGTTTATCATTCTGGTGCCAAGGAGTTTCTAAATTTCGACATCACGACTTTCATCGACAATTGATGATTTAATTCGCCAAACATACAAAAATATGTTACAAAATACAGAGGCAAAAAACCATCTAGAAACCATCCAAACTGCCTCCAAATGCTTCCATTGGAATGCCCTAAATATAATCATAAGAAGTAGGCAAAATAAACTGGAAATACAGGTCAAAAATGATTTGTACCCTCTAAAGAGGTACACAGAGTACAGATGCAAAATACCACCCACAAACCATCCAAACTGCCTCCAAATGCTTCCATTATAATGCCCTAAACATAATCCTAAGAAGCAGGCAAAATAAACTGGAAAAAAAGGTCAAAAATGATCTGTACCCTCCAAAGAGGTACACAGAGTACAGATGCAAAAAACCCCCCAGAAACCATCCAAACTGCCTCCAAATGGTTCCATTAGAATGTCTTAAACACAATCAAAAGAAGTAGCCAAAAAAAATTGAGAAAATATAAATGATCTCAGACCTCCAAAGAGGTACACATGTGATACAAAAAAAACCACCCAAAACCATCCAAATTGCCTCAAATGGTTCCATTGGAATGCCCTAAACACAATCAAAAGAAGTAGGCAAAAAAAACTGGGAAAAGAGGCCATAAATGATCTGTACCCTCCAAAGAGGTACACTGAGTACAGATACAAAAAAGCCACCAGAAATCATCCAAAGTTCCTCCAAATGCTTCCATTGGAATGCCCTAAACACAATCACAAGAAGTAGGCAAAAAAAATGGAAAAAAAAGGTCAAAAATGATCTGTACCCTCCAAAGAGGTACACAGAGTACAGATGCAAAAAATACACCAGAAACCATCCAAACTGCCTCCAAATCTTCCATTGGAATGCCCTAAACACAATCACAAGAAGTAGGCAAAAAAAATGAAAAAAAAAGGTCAAAAATGATCTCATCTCCAAAGAGGTACATAGAGTATGATAAAAAAATCATCCAACCGCCCAAATGGTTTCCATTGGAATGCCCTAAACACAATCAAAAGAAGTAGTAAAAAACCGGGAAAAAAGGTATAAATCAGACTCCAAAGAGGTACACAGAGTACGATGAAAAAACTCAATCATCCAAACCGCCTCAAATGGTTCCATTGGAATGCCCTAAACATAATCAAAAGAAGTAGGCAAAAAACTGGGAAAAAGGCTATAAAATATGTACCTCCAAAGAGGTACAGAGTACGATAAAAAAAATACACCGAATCCATCCAAACCGCTTCCAAATGGTTCCATTGGAATTCCCTAAACATAATCAAAAGAAAAAAAAAAAAACTGGAAAAAAAGCCATAATATGTACCTCCAAAGAGATACACAGTACGATGTAAAAAACCCTAGAAACCATCCAAATCGCCTCCAAATGCTTCCATTGAATGCCTAAACATAATCAAAAGAAGTAGGCAAAAAACTGGAAAAAAGGTTATAAATGATCTCACTCCAAAGAGGTACACAGTACAGAGATGCAAAAACCCAGTAAAACCATCCAAACTGCCTCCAAATGGTTCATTGGAATGCCCTAAACATAATCAAAAGAAGTAGGCAAAAAAAACTGAGAAAAAAAGGCCATAAATGATCTGTATCCTCCAAAGAGGTACACAGAGTACAGATGCAAAAAAAAAATCCCCAGAAACCATCCAAACTGCCTCCAAATGGTTCCAATGGAATGCCCTAAACACAATCAAAAAAGTAGGCAAAAAAACTAGGAAAAAAAGGCCATAAATGATATGTACCCTCCAAAGAGGTACACAGAGTACAGATGCAAAAAAACTACCCCAGAAACCATCCAAACTGCCTCCAAATGGTTCCATTGGAATGCCCTAAACACAATCAAAAGAAGTAGGCAAAAAAAATTAGGAAAAGAAGGCCATAAATGATTTGTACCCTCCGAAGAGGTACACAGAGTACAGATGCAAAAAAACCCCAGAAACTATCCAAACTGCCTCCAAATGGTTCCATTGGAATGCCCTAAACACAATCAAAAGAAGTAGGCAAAAAAATTGGGAAAAAAAGACCATAAATGATCTGTACTCTTCAAAGAGGTACACAGAGTACAAATGCAAAAAAAACCTCCCAGAAACCATCCAAACTGCCTCCAAATGGTTCCATTGAAATGCCCTAAACACAATCAAAAGAAATAGGCAAAAAAAAAAAAAAAAGATAATGATCTCAGACCTCCAAAGAGGTACGTGAGTACGTGATACAAAATACCACCCAAAAAACCATCCAAATGCCTCTAAATGCTTCCATTGAATGCCCTAAACATAATCATAAGAAGTGCATAAAATAAACTGGAAAAAATCAAAATGATCTGTACTCCAAAGAGGTACACAGAGTGATGCAAAAAACCATCCGTAAACCATCCAAACTTCCAAATACATTGGAATGCCCTAAACAAAATCATAAGTAGGCAAAATAAATAAAAAAAGTCAAAATGATCTAATTCTCCAAAGAGGTACATAGTACGATGCAAAATATAACCCAATCATCCAAGCCTCAAATGCTTCCATTGGAATGCCCTAAACATAAGAGTAAGAAAAAAAAAATGGAAAAAAAGGTCAAAATGATTTGTTCTCCAAAGAGATACACAGTATGATGTAAAACCACCCAGAAACCATCCAAATCACCGCAAATGCTTCCATTAATTCCCTAAATATAATCATAAGTTAAGAAAAATAAACCAAAAAAAGGTCGAAAATGACTCACTCCAAAGAGGTATGTGAGTACATGCAAAATACCCACTAGAAACCATTAAAACATTTTCCAAATACTTCCATTATAATGCCCTAAACATAATCATAAGAAGTAGGCAAATTAAAATAGGAAAAAAAATGCCATAAATGATCCAGACTTCCAAAGAGGTACACAGATGCATAAAATAACACTCAAAATAAAAATTAACAAAAAAGCATCCAAATTGCTTAATGGATGTAATGAACATATTCTCTTCATAACAAGAATATCACTAACAAATCATAGAAAAATGCACGAAACATTATCGATGAATTCTATTTAATACATTCTCACCTAAATTGGTTGTTATTTCCTCAACGCTCTCCATCTTCATGGTTCTTTATAAAAAAGGATATGAGATTTTATTTCTCTTAGCTTGCTAAAAAAAACTAACCCTAAACCCTAAATCTATCATATATATTCTTTTAAATTCCTAAGATTCAACGAGACTGGAAGTATAAATGGCGGGTGAATACGCCAACGAGCTACGGGCAAATATGGCCCGTATCTTCATCTGCTAATCGCTAAAACAGAAAAAAAACTGACACAATCGCCCATGGATTGAGTCCACAAAGCTACGATGGGACTTACTAATATTTTCTTCCAGTTAATTCAAAGTTGATTTTAGTTATTATTTTAATAATAATTTATATATCAATCGACTTATGAATCTTGAACTCAACATAGAATTGATATATATATATATATATATATATATATATATATTGATTTAAAATTATTCTAATGTTTCAAACGCAACGACATAGTCCGTTTCGCAATCGGAGGCCGTTTGGCTCAAGTCGTCAAATTGAGTCCATTTCAGATCAAATGCTCGTCGCCACTTTCGACCACTTGATTTTCAATGATCATCCAATTGAGCAATGCCTTACTTGATAGATTTCTTTTAAAGCCAAACATCAATTTTTAGGTCGTTGATCCTCATCTACCAATATAATTGAAGACTTCATGACTAGGCTTACTCGTTGATCATCAAGTTGTGCAATATTTATTTTGACTGCTTCGATGTTTCAACGCTGGGCAAAGTCCGCTTCATTTATCAAAGGTCTGAGTTGATTTTGACGCTGTGCATTTCAAATTGATTTACGTATTGTCATTTCAAATCATTCGACATCCACGCACTGTATGAATAGCGCATGCCTCATTTGATAAATGTATAACGGCGGATCAATTTTCGAATTAAATATCGAATATCGCGTCGACACTTGATAACTCGAAAGTACTTAATCAATTCCTCGTATATTTACTTGTATATTTCGATCAATTTGAGTCAAAGTAACAAAGTGCTCATCGTTGGGTCATTTCACATTTTCAAAACGTAGATTTTCTCAATTTGCACATAAAATAATTATTTAGGCTTGACCACTTATACACACATATTAGAACAAAAATTTTTATATGATAATAAAGATTTGTATATTATATATGTAAATATTAAAATTTAGATATTAGATATAATTAAATATAAAAATTATGTTCCTAAGGAGCATCACTGTTTAAGTTTAAGGTTTTATAATTGTAATGAATTTTTATGTTCCTAAGAAGTCATTATAGAATTATTTGCGCGAAACACTTGAAGTATATATATATATATATATATATATATATATATATATATATATATATATATATATATATATATATATATATATATATATATATATATATATATATATATATATATATATATATATATATATATAACATTAATTATTTTCAGTCACAGTAAAATATAACAAAATCTAAGTAAAGATCCACAACATTTCAAAATTTACAATTACTCACAATCATCTATTTCTCAAAATAAAAATTTTATATAGATTAAATTAAATTCCAAAATCACAGGCAATGATTTTCAAAAATTTTAACAACTAAGGGCATGCTTAGGATCAATTATAATTTGTATTTTTGTTTTTATTTTTTATATATTTTAAAAAATTTATTTATTTGATGTATTTTTTACATATTTTAATTTTAATTTTTATAAATAGATAATCAAAATTTTATTTTCATGAAAAGGAGGTCATAAATTTGATGCATATAGACATTGTGAGTCTAAAAAGAATTTATTTAATAGTACAAAAGAATCTATGACCTATTGGTCAAAGAAAATAATTATATCTCAGAAGTCATAAATTTGAGACACATATTTTATGATTTATTATTTATTATTTAAATTTACTTGATTATGAACATAATATTAAATGGCTTTTCTCAGCCTTTCAATTTTGTCTCATTTTAAGTCAATTTGAATAATTAAAGAGATAATGTCCCTTTTCTCAAACAACCAACACCATACTTTAATATACTATATAAATAACAGCTCACACAACAATTAATTGAAGACACAGAAGGAGAGCGATAAGCTTGCTATGTCTATTGGAGAGACTATGCTCGTGTGAGTAAAGAAAGATGAAAACGCGTTTCAATCTAAATGATAAGCGGATTCCATGTATTTTTGTATATGTCAAACCACTGCCATTATTTCAAGATGGCAATTTATAGATTGGCAAGACATTCATGGAGAGCAGGAGATAACAATGATGCATAATTGGTTATAGAAAAGATGAATGCGTGAGTGAAATTTCAGATTGTATAAGATCACAATTTGTTAAGCATATAAGGCAATGAGGTAGTTATATTTGTTATGAGGGACAACCAAATGGTCTAATTCTTGTACCGTGAGGTTAAGAGGAGGAAGCAACGATGGGCAATGCTTTTGAGGATGTCATATTTGATCCTGAGATGTGTCATACTTATTTCGATGGCATGTGATCAATAGATGAAATGGTAGTCGATTTGATATGCTTTGTTCTCAAGATGTTGGTGATGGCCATGGCTAAAGTGTTGTTAGTGAAGTGTTTTTGTAGAGAGAAAATTCTTGTCTAAAAAGCAAAATGTGTGTTTGTATTTTACAGACTCTATATTCTTTTTGAGAAATATTTTTTTTTGACTTTCCGTGAGATTGTGTGGAGGAATGTGTGAAGTCAGAATGAGGATCTTGATTTCCTCCTAATCGAATAGAATGGAGTTGAGATTGCCAAGTAATTATAATTATACTTGGTGTTCAAGATACAAAACACGCTTTGATTTGAAAGTGGAGGTATGTGATCTATGTTGAGATAGATTTACTACATGGCGATTCCGGTCTTGAGTGTGAGGAACCGCAACAGCCCATAAGTGTCGAATTCTAAGGATGAAAATGTTGAATGGTGAGATTTTGAGATGGGAGTTGGTGCATTTGTAGATTCCATGCCCATCAGGAGATAATGTATACATCGAGGATTTATTCATTTTCTATTTGGATGTCGAGGAAGGAGATGTGTCCTCCTTCATGTTAAATGCATGGAGGTTTTAAGAATGGAAGAGATCTTTATTAAGAGGATGTCGCTACTAGATAAGTAGGTAGATTCGAGATCCTTGGAGTGTATAAATGAAGAGAATGGCGTACTAATGGTAAATCTTTTTTTTGAGATTCTACAGTACCATGAGGAGATTTGAGTCCATTGATCTTATAAGGAATGTGATGTTATCTAAAGCTTATGAGACATCATGATGTCAAGCTGAAGGAATGCATTGAGACATCTTGTCGAATGGTCCATTGATTATGGAGTGATTGGAGTAACATGGTTGGCATTTTAGCAAATGTTTCTAGGAATTCCATATTCTCTTGAAGCCTAGCAACTAAATAAATTGTCAAATGAATCACCATTTTAGTCTTCAAGGTCCACTCACCAATGATTGTTTGATTTGAGGTAGGCACAAGAGTCCATGTTTTGTATTAAAAGAGAAATTCCTTGACATGGCTTCCATTGACACTTTGATACTTGGGTATAAAGATGTTTTCGGTTTGTTTGTGAAGGTGTAGGATAGAATGATTTTGGTTTCTAGTAATTTGTAATCTAGTTTCTTATTGTATCATGGGTATTGATTATTATGATCAATATAATTATCTTGAAGGTGCCTCAATTTAGAGGTATTTTACTTAGAGAATAATAGGAGTTAAAGAAGTAGTATAATTTGTGTTTTGTTTGGTATGAGATAAAGTTTGTTTCTAAGAGGATGTGTCGTGAGATTATACCAAAATGGATTTGTAGCTTTATGACAAATATCAAAAGATGCACACATGCTTAGATTTGTTATGGTTAATTGTAGCCTAAATTGAGCCAAAGACTTAAGGTATTATAGTCATGGTTTTGTGAGAATTTCATGTTTTAGATTTTCTAGCTTTTAGAGGTATATGTAAAAAATCAACCAAAATGTGAGGTAGATTCTTGAAGGAGTATTACCAATGATGTGTCTGTTTTCTTTATTAATAACCGCTTTGTTCTGAGCATATGGACAAGCGGTTAAGTATGTCATAGCAAGATACATTTGGAAAGCATTAGATGTTATTACCTCCTGAGTAAATTTTGATAATTTAAGTAAGTCTTTATCATATTGTGTAGTTGTTGAAATTTTGAGGCAACTATTTGTATGTTAAAGGAATCAACCAAGTAATTTTGAGTATCAATGAAGATGACATAGATTCTGTCCATTTAGTGATGTTGGAGAGGATCCCACATTTGAATGAATTAAGTCAAATAGTGTTTACATTACAAGATTTTGAGAAAGGTAGTTTGTGGATTTTGATTTAAGATGCAAACTAAGAATTTTGTTCTTGATCAAGGTGTTGTTTAGCGATATGAGGATATCTTGTGCGATGACCGAGCCTTGATGCCAAATTTGGAGATAGAATGAGAGAGATATAATTAACATGAAACAAATACCATGGCAAAGTCATCGAGAAATTGATATTTTGATCCTTTATGGTGAACTCCAAATGTAATCAATATTTAAACAGGTTGAGACAGAGGATTATGAGATAAATTAGTGCATGAAAGAGGTGTTTGAAGAAGCTACATTTGAGTTGGAAGAATTCTAATGATGGATGGGGATCGACCATCATCTAAATTATTATTGTGGATCATCATTGTTGGTGAGGTGAGACAGCATGAGTTGATCCATTATTGGTGATTTGTGTATCCTGTCTTTCAAGTAGAGAATTCATACAAATTTGAGCAAATAACTTTGCTATGTATTAAATGATGGATCTTGCTTATTTCGTCCATTGATAGATAGCTTGTTGGGTGTTAGTGTTATGGTAGATCTTCTGAAAAGGAACCTTTTTCATAGATGAAGAGCAAAGGATGAGGAGTGAGTTCTTCGCATGGTCATTGGATATGTTAATTTCCTACGCATAAATAGAGGTCGCCGATGTGATATTACTTGTGTGGGTGTATTTTGAAGGCATGATAGGTTACTAGACCATTTAGGTATGCAAGATGATGTCCCTTGAGAAATTAGATTATCCACATTTTGATAAAAATATCATCACATTTGAAGAGAGATGTGGTATAGCTCATTCTGAGTTGATAACCTAGAACGATTATTGCAATCTTTAGCCAGAGTGTTCAAAAGAATGCTTATTGAGTACTGATTGATCAAAGAGATGGTGGAATGCAGAAGTTTTCAATGCCATATGTAGTTGATTGTTGGTATCGATAGAGTATTTGGTGGACAAGGGTGGTGCCTTAGAAGCTATCAGCCATGCTCAAGAGCTTTTGAATTGTGAGCTCCAGTGGATAACAAGGGTAAGGGTGGTGTCACTCATTTCATGTTCTAAGAAATTTTAAGGAGGAATGGTAGTGTGAGATCATGTGTCCATAATTCTAATGGATTGAGAAGAAGATTTTGACATGATTCAGTGGAGGGCTTGCTCTGATACCATGAAGACACAGAAGGACAGCGATAAGCTTGCTGTGCTATTAGAGAGACTATGTGAGGTGTTTATTTTTGGGATGTGAGACACCACGTAGATCTTAGGGGGTACTTATTGAAGTGATCAGGTACGACATTAAGGAATGATGTACTATCTTGAAAGATAGAAATTATCACCCTATAATGGACCTAATCACCTAATAAGGATTCCTAAGTCATGATGGGTCTTCGAACCTACTTTGCATGGAAAAGTAAAGTAGGGTTTATTTTAAGGTTAAGTTCTATGGAGGCAAGCCCCATAGTTAATTACATCCTAAGGAATGAGAATTCTTAAGAATACTCGAAAAGTAGATAATTAAGGTCTCCAAAGATTTCAAGGTTAAGACTATCTATAAGGATTGGTTATTTTAGAAAATCAAATGGGATAGATCAAGGAAAAGATTTATTTTGGAATCCAAAGGGATAAAGTAGAAATGCTTATGATACTGGAAGCATAGTGAGCATTCCAATCTACCCTATAGTTGGGCTTTATATTTTGAAATTGAAGAGAGTTATTTGAGTTGACATTTTATTAGATTCTTGAGCTTATAATTCCACAACATAAGATTATGAAAATGCCTAAGAGGTGAGGATTTATGCTTGTAACCCAAAGGAAACAGCTACCTCAGATTCCTAAACTAAGGAGCCTTGGTAGAAAAAATGAAGGCACAACCTAAATCTAAAGCAAAAATGGGTATATGGTTTACCTCCATAAGAGAGAATAAACCACCCGACTGCTGAACTTATTACCGCCTGGAGTGGCAGCCAGCTAACTCCTCCTACACTTTAAATCCATGTAGGCAAGTCTTATGCTTTACAAGATGGCTAGGTTGTTGTTCATTTAGAAAGAAAACTAAGTCCTTAGACTCACTCTCTAAGAGACTAGAACATGAGTGGTATGAATCCATGACTTAATCTAATGCAAATTTTATCAAATTTGATTCTTTTGGAGTTTTATTTTGACACAAAGCGAGATTTTGTATGCCTAAATGCATGAGAATTTGATTATAGGCCAAATCAAAAGAAAAAGGGTGTCTTCCACCAAAGGCTCTCATAGGTTGATTCTCTGCAAGGATGGAAGCCCCTCTTAACAAGAGTGAAAGAATATGACATGCATGATATTATACATTCATCCATCTAGCTAAGGGGTTACTATCTTGATTTAATTCTTAGGCTTTTATATGAGGTTATGAGTTGTTTAAAAATTTTAGTTATGAGTTGTTAATTGGGGTAAAAAAATTAATTTTTATCTTAAGAGCCTACCGCATCCAGGCCACACATTCAAGCATCAATCATAAATAAACTATGAAAAGCATGTTGTTCTAATGTAATCTAAACACAACATCAAACAATTTTATAGACCAGTAAAAGAATAAAAGGCCATCGGGTTCACAGACACCAAAAGAGAAAAGAAAAGATGGGTAGTCGAAGCTCTACCCTTATACAACCGATTACAAAAATAATATATATATGCTATGGGTCTTCTTTTCTTCATTTCTTCATTTCTTCATTTCTTTCTTTTGATTTGATTTTCTCCAAAGGCACCATAGGGCACCCCAGGGACTAAGCCTTCTGGCCACTACTCATCCTAATCCCCCATAGCACTAATCCTAATTCCTAATGCAAAATTACATCAAAAATAAGAAAAGTAAATCTAGCTACACCTGCAAAATAAATGTTAGCTAAACACAACATACAATCCAAGCAATTATATGAATAATTTGGACTTAGCACCCACACATGGGTAACCAAGCCCAAGTGTCCTAACATGGGTTACACTTAGGGGCTGAGCAACCTGCACAGCAAAAGCATTTATATTTTTTCTTTACTATAGCGCCCCTTTAAGCATAACCATCTGCAGAAAATATGATTAGGCTAATAACGGCCTAACATCCAAATACTAAAACATACACCCTAACATCGCCTAAAACATTACATCACAAAATAAAACACAACATCATACATACAACGCCTCTAACTTAGCACTAAAAAGTAGTGACTTAGTATTCTAATGTGTGCTTAAGGCTTGTGTAAAGACTTTACTAGGCTTCTTTAGTTTAAGTTCCAATTTGAAGTTTGAATTTAAATTTTACCTTTGGGTGATTTCAATATAAATGATTTAATGATTTGATTTTCATTTTATTTCGCTTTTATTTGGTTGAAATGATATTTAGGTTCTCAAGAATGAAGAGTAGGATGAATTCCATCCGTAGACAGACTCACCCTATTCTACATCCTAATTCCTAAGGAATCTAACTAAAGTCCCAAGTATCATGATTAGCCCATTTGAATTTGTGTAATTCATTTGATTCGATGATATTAGAATTTAGAATTTGAGTTTATTTTAAGTATTTGATTAATAAATTTTTTTTGATTAAATATTTTAGTTTAATTGCATCTTGATAATTCAATATCCTTAATGTCTAATAGAATTTAAGTTTGTAGTTCATGTGTTTTGGTTGATTAATTTTATATTAGTGTTTTGATTTAATTGAATCTTGATAATTCAATATCCTTAATGTCTAAGGAGTTTAAGTTCATGTTTTTTTTTTTTTTTTGGTTGATTAATTTTAGATTGTGTGTTTTGATTTAATTGAATCTTGATAATTCAATATCCTTTTAAATATTTAATTCTTTTCTTTGATCATGGTTATGTGATTTAACTTTATGTTTATTTAATTGACAGGTTCATTTATTTGTAGTTTGATTGGATTAGATTAATTAAGATTTTATTTTGATTCTAATTGAGTTTGATTCTTTGTAATTGGGATTTTATTTTTTAATCACATCCATTTGTCATGTTCATCAAAGTTTGGTTTGCATTTTGATTTCATATATTGGATAGTTAATTAGTTTATTTTATTTAAGTAGGTTAAATGAGATTTGATTTGATTCTATATTAAATTGATGAGAATCTTTCTTGATTTAACTTAATTTGATCCAATTTGAGTTAATTAGCTTTATTGGTCGGGTTTGCTTGAAGTTCAATGTGATTATGTGATTTGTTTAATTAATAAGTGTGTTTATGTTAATTATAAAGGTTTGTTTAATTTTTTTTATTTAGTTTCATATTTCTTTAGACAAATGATGTAATTAATGACTTAATGGTTTGGGTCTAATTTATGTTTTGATTAATATTTAATTGAATTTTGATTAATTAAGTTTAATGTAATTAATTTGATTAACTTAATTAGTTTGTTTAAGAGGTATGATTAAATTAAATAAAGATTTGTTCAACTTTTAATTTGATTTCATGTTTATTTGAGTTGTTATTGATGAATTAATGATTGAAGTTTAAATTAGGGTTTGATTATTATTTAATCGCATTTTCATGTTTGATTAAGCTTGAGTTTAATATGATTAATGTAATTTACTTAATTAATTTAAAAGTGATTAAATTAATTAGTAGATTAATTAAGTATTTAATTTGAATTAACTTAATTTATAAAAGTTAAATTTGGTTTATTAAGATAATGGATTAATTTATTAAGTTTGTATTAATTAGATGTTTGATTAATTAAGTTTGATTGGGTCAAAAAAATTATTAGAATTAAAGGTTTGTTTGATTAGAGATTAATAATTTAATGATTTAGGTTTAATTTAAGCTTTGATTAGTGTTTAATTGCATCTTAATTATGTTTGATTAAGTTTAGGTTTCATATGATTAATTTAATTAACTTAATTAATTTATTTAAGGAGTGTGATTATTTAATTATGGATTTGATTTAAGCTTAATTTTAGAGTTAGCTTTAATGTGACTTATTTAAATTAATTTGATTAATTAAGATGATGGATTAATTCATTAAATTTTCATTAATTAAATGTTTGACTAATTAAGTTTGATTAAGGGTAATTAGATTAATTAAAGGTTTGTTTAATTAAAGATCAATGACTTAATAATTTAGGTTTAATTTATGTTTTGATTAATATTTAATTGCATCTTAATTATGTTTGATCAAGTTTAGGTTTAATATGATTAATTTAATTAACTTAATTAGTTTATTTAAGGTGTGATTATTAATTTAATTGGGGTTTGATTTAAGCTTAATCAGAGTTTAATGTAGCTTATTTAAATTAATTTGATTAATTAAGATGATGGATTAATTTATTAAATTTTCATTAATTAAATGTTGACTAATTGAGTTTGATCATTTATGATTAGGGTTTTACTTGATTTGATTTATTTATTATGTTTGTTTGATTTCATTAACATGTTCAATTTAGTTATTATGTTGAAATATTCAATGATTATTTAATTATCTCATTCCAAATGGATGTGATTTAATCATAGGTTAATTAAGTTTGCTTTAATTTTATTTAGTTTAATTGATTAGTATCAAATTATAAAAGTTTTCTAAGTTTGTTGGATTTTGAGTTTGATTTAAGATTTAATCATTTAATTGAGTTTTATTAACTTAAATAAATTTAATCATATTTAATTTAATCTCCTTTAAAGATGATATTTTTCTGATTTAAAGTTTGATTAATGATTTAATGAATGCTATTCAATTTCTAATTTTTGATTTAATATTTGAGTTATTTTTAGATTATATTTTAATTGTTTAAACTCCAATCTTAAGTGTTTATTCAGGTTTCTTAAGATTCAGAAGATCAAATCATTTTTATTAAGAGTCTTAGATGTCGATTAAAGTGATTTAGATCATCTTGAAGATTTTTGTAAATTTTTGAATTTTTATTTAATTCATTTTATCAAAATTGATAATCTAAATTTAAAATTTTAATATCTACAAATCCAGAAATTGTTTTAACTTGAAATTTTTATTGTAAATGTACTTTAACATTAGTTTCAATATCTGAAAATTTCAACTTAATCTTACTTATATTTTTGGCTTAATTAATGAAATATGGTTTTCTAAAACTAAATTACTTCATAATACTGTAAATTTTGTATTTCGGGTTCTTTGGATTTCCCTCGGTTAGACAAATCCAACGATCCCTTGTTTTGTAATTTTCGGTTAAGTATTTTATTTTTCATGAATTTTTGAAGTTTCAGATGATTTAAATTATTACTATTATTATTTATTTTTTTTTATTATATATATATATACGCTTTGGGAAAGACAATGACCGCGCTGACCGTCGACAGTGATCGGATGGTCTAAATCGATCGCGATCCAAAGGCCGTGATCGACGACGGCGCATCAACCGTCCGATCGCGCAAACCATGCGACGGATGGTCCCGATCGATCGCCATCCGGCTCGACGCCGCTCGGTCGGAGCTCAACGCTCAATCGCGATCGGACGGCCTGATCGCATCACGCGACTGGCGTCTGATCGCACCATCCACGCCGTCCGTCCGATCCGGAATCCGGATCGACGGTATCGAGTCACCGGGCAGGTGAACATTTTCGGGTATTTTGGAAAAATGAAAGTTTCTAAGCCAAAACTTGTCCAAATGGACCCGCCAATTGCACCAAAAAATTCTATTTCCTATTTGGGATGATTTAAAATAAAAGTGCTGGATTTTCTAAAGGAAATTCCTAGAATCGCTGGAAATTTAATATGCAAAATCTAAGGCCGACGGTTTGACGAAAGTTACCTCACCGGGATGATTTTGTGAAGATCCAGGGAGATCCATGTGAAAGTTTTTGAGTAATCTTTAGCTTGCTTCTCTGAGCGCCTCCGATGTTTACTGTGTCTCCGAAGAGCAAATCTTGTTATTTGAGCTCAAAAATGGCTAAATAGATTGGGAGATGGGTACTTTTAGCTTTAGAGAGGTTTGGGGGGCTGAGTGATGATGGTAGCAAGAGATCTCAAGTCTCATTTCCCCCTCCTTTTATAATGGATGAAAATACAAATTTTTTTGAATTATTTTGGCTCCAAATTGAATGCCATTTTTGTTGGGGTGGTTAGGCTAGATTGAATTTAGGACTTTGATTTTGCTCCAAAGTCCTCTCTTGCTACCATGATGAGATTTATTAATTGATGTCATGTGATGAGGTTAAGTGCATGTGATGGGAGAATTAAATGAGGGGTGGAATCCTATGTGGGGGATGGTTCATGAGGGATTTAAAATGGGTTGGGTTTATTTTGGGCTGATCTCAAAAGGGTTTGGGTCGATTTGATCAGCCCAATGGGTTTTGGCTTGGTTTCAAGGGATTTGGCCCAATTTAGGTCATATATTCATTGACCATTTGACCAAAATTGGCTAAATTAACTTGGTTATGGGTTGATTCGTGTTCAATTGACTAATTGAAGATGAATGTGGTCTTTGGTTTGAATTAATTTGGATTTAATTTTGATTTAGGCTAAATTGACCCTTTAGGCTAATTTGGACTAAGTTGGGTCAAGTTGACTGATTGGGCTCGATTGATCAAATTGAGTTCAATTATTGCTTTGGTAAAGTTCAATAATCAATTTGGAATGAGATTGAGTCATTGGTTGCAATCAATTTGGGTTAGATCATGATTTGACCCGATTTGGTTCTTTAGGCCAATTTGGGTCAATTTGGATCAAATGGCCAATTGGGCTTTGGCCCAATTGATTGCAATTGATCATCCTAGGATGATCAAAAATTATGGTGGAAGATTTTGGTGAGCTTGGTTCAATCCAATTTGGGTTGGATTAGAAGTTGGCTCAAATGGGTCCTTTAGATCACTTTAGGTCAAGTGCACCTAAGTGGGTCAATTGGTTTAGTTTTGATTTGATTTGATGATTGTAGGTTTCATTTATATTTTGGTAGGTAATTGAATGAATGATTGATTCAAAAGATAATTCATTGGTTTTGACTTGATCTGGATAGAATTTGGCTAAGTCCAAAGAATTGGCTTAGAGGGTTTTGAATTTGGATTTGATTTTCAATATAGTCTTGGTCATTTGAGTTTGGATTTCATTTATATTTGTGAATATAAATGAAGGAATAATTGATTTATAAAGAGATCAACTGAGTTTGATTTGATTTAAGAAAGTTTTGGCTAAGCTTATGAATATGGTTCTATGGCTTAGAAGAGGTTTTGAGGTTGGATTTGATTTTGAGTTTCAATCATTTGGAGTCAAATTTTGAAATTGAAATTTGAATTTGAATTTGAGATTTAATTTGAGAATTGAGTCTGGATTTAATTTGAGAAAGTGTATCTAGATTAGGTTTAGGCTGGGATAGGTAATTTTCTTAAACCCCAAGGCATAGCCTAATCTTATGATTAACACTTCTAAGTCTCTAGCAGTTAAGTGTTCACCTAATCACTAGATGTGTCTTATGGAAATCTTAGTGTCTAGAAGAGTCCTAAGTCTAAGAAGAGGAGGTTAAGAGCTCACCCAAAGTGAGGTCAACACTATGCTCGTTGAGAAAAGAAAGACAGGAAACGCTGAGAGGGATGTAGATGATAAGTTCCATGTATTTCAGTATGTGTCAAACCACTCGCCATTATTCAAAGATGGAATTTATATTGGCAAGACGCTCAGGAGAGAGGAGATAATCTAACCATAAGTATGGGTTATAGAAAATGAGATGAAGCGCGTGGAGTGAAATGCTTTGTAGACTATGGCAAGAGGAGACTTGTCTGCATGAATAGTCTGAAAGCTGAGGTAGTTATATATTTGTTATGATTAATTACTCTCATGTCTGCATCATGAGAGTAATTGAGCCACCCTAAAACATCTTCGAGATGCTGAGCACCTAAAAGCAATAGTGGGAGGAAAAAAAATATTTTGTACTCACATGAAATTAAAAAAAAAAAGTTTCACACAGCTGGGAAATATAAATAAAAATAATTTTCTATAATAAAAAATAAGAAATATAGATATTCAATTAGTCATCATACATCCAAATTCAAATAAAATATTTTTTTTCAAAATAAACAATTGTAATGAGAAGATTTTTTTAAAAAATCAAAATTTATTATAAGAGGAGAATGAAACTCCATAATGAGAGAAAAAATTGTGTATTTTAACACTAATTATGTGACATCTAAATATGAAAATATGAATGCAAGTGCCATCACTTTATAAACATAAACTTTTCATATATTTAAAATTATATTGTCAGATTCTTAGAATTTGTTTGGAATCAATATTATTTTTTATTTTTTATTTTTTTATGTTATTTTTAAAAGCATGTTTATTTAGTATAATTTCTAAGTATTTTAATTTTTTTTTAATTTTAAAAATACTCAAAATAATATTTGGGTGTTTCAGATATTTTCAAAAACAACAATCACCTTCAGATATATCTTATTTTGAATCAAAACATAAATAAAATCAATGAAATGAATTCTAAATCTAAGTTAGAATTATGGCCATAAAAGTATCATTTTACAACATCAAAATGAGAAAAGTACTTTAAGATGGGACAGAAAATGTGAATTTAATCTGAATAGAATACAAAATTGGATGATAATAGATCATTGCTTGTTGTCTATAGATTTATAAGACAAAGTTTAATCTTTTAGGTGCAAAATGAAATATTTATTGAGATTTTGAGAATTGCAGGAAATGTAATTGTAACATGGCAAAGAGATCTTTTGAATGAATCATGGATAATTAAGAGAATGCAAAATAATGACAGAGAACTTCAGAATTATAATTATGATAGAGAAATCAAAGTTGTGGCTCATACAAAATAACTTGTGAGAGAGGACAATGGTTGCCAAAACAAGGGCACATTGATATTGTTGAATCAATTGAACTTTACGCTAAGAAGATATAGTATGAAAGATATTTTTGGTCTAAGAAAATTAATTGGAGAGTAAAAGTTAGAAAACCATATTACATTGACAGTAAAAGTTAGAAAATCATAGAACAATTTGTGATATTATGATGGGCACTCTCTCTGTGTGTTTTATATTTTATTTATAAAAATTATAGACACTTCTCAAACAATCTCTTGATACAACTTACTGATCTACGAGATAAATTGATGAAATGCTATGCCTGTAATTTGATCATATCCATGACCAAAATATTTTAATTTCTCTTTCTCAATTACACTCTTTTCACACAATTAAGGAGGCAACTAATATCAACATATTCCTAAAATCAAAGTGTTTACATATGATCACAATGTTAAGATGTAAATGAGAGTGAAAAATAGTCCCACAATAGAAGTGAAAGAAGAGTTTCTTAATAGGCCTTACTCATTAGTTTATACTTTTGGGCTGAAAATGTTATATGCTATTAGCATATTAGGCCCAATGTTAAGATGTAAATGATAGTGAAAAATAGTCCCACAATAGAAGTGAAAGAAGAGTTTCTTAATAGGCCTTACTCATTAGTTTATACTTTTGGGCTGACAATGTTATATGCTATTAGCATATTAGGCCCATAAGGAAGATAAAATAATTTTACATTAAAGGTGAAATAAGAGTAGAGTTTATGATTATAGTGGTTATGCCCCTTATTGATTAACTTAAACTTTCAAGTTAATAGGCATCCATCTACTAGTGCATAAGGCTCAATTTGAGTCCACTATATTTAACCTTCCAAACACACAAGCATCGTTATATGTAAATATTATATACTCAAAACCTGGGCCAGATGGCCCAATTGTCTCGAGCGGACAATTTATTACGTCATCTGTCCTAGATAAATATGAGTAAATTTTATATCCTTTTGGGCCGAGCTCATTAAATAATTTCTCTTCCAATTTATTGCCGTCGTCCCAAACATGAAAGAAAATATATTAATATTTGAATAAGATATATTTTTATATGTAAATTTAATGATTGATAATGATAGATTTTACTAATAAAAGCCCACTACATAAAAAATTATTTAATAAGGGAATTTCATAAATGACGCCTAAGTTTTGATTAATAAAATAAATAGGAAAAGTCGCATGTATTTCTTATATTTCTTAAATATTTATATATTTAATATCTAAATTTTGATATTTATTTATCTAGTATTTCACTTATGCTTGAAAAAATTTATTGACTTATTAAAAGATAATAATATTATTATTTATATGTGATATTAAAATTTTAAGTATTATAAATATAAATATTAAAATTTAAATGCTAATATATATATCTATATATATATATATATATATATATATATAATAAGTATGTGATATATATAAAAATACCTCGAACAAAAATCTCTCTCTATATTGATTCATCGCTCATTTAAATATTAAAATTCATGATAGATTTTAATTAATACTTTTTACTTCCATCAAATATCAAACAATATTATCATCATATGTGTAAATATATAAATTTATTAATTCTTTTAAAAAAAAATTCTATCACTATATCCTCATTGGTTTTATATTAAGATGAGGTTAATTCCACTACCAATGTAATTGATTTTATATATCTAATATCATCGTTTAATAAAATTAAGCTACTAAATAATATAATATACTATAAATGATAAAAATAACTAATTTATTAAATAAATAATTTAGTTATATTTTATTTATTAATGTTTAATGATTTAATTATAGTAAGTGACATAAATGACACTTAACATTAAAAAAAATATCTTATTTTGATATACCATATATAAAAAAAATCAAAAGTCCTAAATTTTATAAATAAAAGAAATTTTAATTATATACGCATAAATTTGGCTACACTCATCTTAATTATCAAGCGAATTATGACAAATTGTTCTATTTTGCATCACATCAGAATGAGAAAAGAATATAAAGGTTAATTAAATAAGACTAAAATGGTTGCTTAACTGCTAAGAAAGGGCTGAATTAGCACAATAACTAATTTGATTAAGTTGGTTAAGCAACCCTCTCTAATTACTAATTCCTTCATTTAACGTACGCAAATAGACTATCCACAGAAGCAAATTTAAGCAAATAATTAAATAGAAAATTATTCACTTAATGAAAATAATAAACTGGATTCAATAAAACCAAAGCCACCCCATTCATAGGGGTGTGCATTAGACGGTTCAAACCGAAAAATCGAACCGAACCGATGTTAATTGGTCGGTTTGGTTCGATTTTTTTATTCATTATTTGGTTTTGGTTGAAATTATGGGTTAATCTGGTTTAATGGTTTTGGTTGATTTTAAGTTATTAGGGTTGGTTACGGTTAAATTAATTTTACTATTAGTTTATAGATTAGGTGGAGTGGGTAGGGCTTAGCCTTTTTCTCTCCGCGTCTCTCGATTTACTTAGAGAGCTTGAGTTGTATTCATTCCTCATTTCGATGGTCGTCTTGCGGTTCGGCGGCATAAGGCATTCTGCATTCAGTTCAGGGCATTCCCATTCAATCTCGACTCGATCTTTTGGGCTTTCCGTAACTTTCCAATTTGCGGCCGACTTCTTCTTCCTTTTTTATTTTTTTCTAGCGGATGTCGGATGCGATGCAGATACACATCTACGTTCTTCTTACGTGACTTATGTCTTCTTGATCTTCTTCACGTTCACTCTTAGTCTCTTCCCATCTGATTTTGAATTTAAGTCTTTTTGATTCTTTGTGAGGTAACAGCCAACAGGTAAGAACTAAATCACATCTATCTCCTCTCTCTATCTCTCTCTCTCTCTCTCTCTCTCTCTCTCTCTCTCTCTCTCTACTTTGCTTTGTTTGGTGATGGTTTGAATTTTGATTCACTTTGGGAAACGATGTGATGGGTTAATTTGGTTAATTGTGACAACTGACTTGTGAGCCTTTCTGAAGTGTGATTGTGTCATGACGTCACTGTCGTAGTATTGTGGACTTTATTCTTTGAGAAGTAGCAATACAAAGTAAACGAAATCACATTATGATTATGTCAACTCTCTCTCTCTCTCTCTCTCTCTCTCTCTCTCTCTCTCTCTCTCTCTCTCTCTCTCTCTCTTGTTGAAATTTTGTTGATGGTTTGAATGTTTGATTATGGGTGGCATGGGTATAGCGTCGGTTTGGTTTATTGTGATTTGTGAGCAGCTGGTGTGATTGTGTTGTCCACCATGGACTTTATTCTTTGAGAGTAACGACACTCAACGTAAGAAGAAAATGACATTATCTCACTCCTCTCTCTCTCTCTCTCTCTCTCGCTCTCTACTCCTTCCTTTGTTGAAATATTGTTGGCGCCAATATGTTAGATTTATTCGGTTTGGTTTATTGTGACTTGTGACTTGTGAGCAGTGAGCCACTGAGCCCGTGGTCAATAGCAATTTCACTTGTTGATTTAAAATTTATTTTTCTAATTGAACAATGCCTCGTGGCTTTGGGAGTGGTGGATCGACTTCTTTAGAAAACATTTTTCTTTGTTAAGAATTTTGTTCAAACAGATGGAATTAGGCCTTTCACAATGCCATTCTTGAACTTTTCTAAGTGCTAACGTGGAATTACATGCTCTTTAGTCTTTACATCATTGGCTCATTGCTATCACTATCAACATTATAGTATAACATATGATTTGAACTTATCAGTTATCAGCTATCTGTCTATCTCTATGCTCAACTCTCAAGGATAATCTGGTTTTTATGCTTCATTCTAGTATGACATGTAGCATGTACATCAGTAGATGCATGTCTTGGAAAAATAAAGTAAGCCTTATGATCTTTTTTTTTTATCTTAGTGTTTTTTAAATGCAACTATGCAAGTAATACAAATTGATTTTCTGGGATGGCTTTAAATAATAAAAAAATATTAAATGGTAATATTGAGTCATGTGACATTATATTATAATATTTAGTATACATTGCTAGATGGATCATGGATGATTGAGCTGATAGAGCATTACAATTTGTTAACATGATTCTTTAATTGAAATAAGTTTTGTTGATGTAATTTATAAAAGCATGTTTTTTTTAAATTCTTTTTTAATTTATTTAATTTTTTTTATTCTAGAAGAAGAAACATGTCATAAGTTAGAGATAGTTCAAACAGTTTCAGAGCTATGACGTGAGTCGCAGTTCAACTTACAGGAGATGCTAGTGTTAGTGGTGAGAAACCACCAATTTCTTACATATGAGATGCATAGCTCACATTGTTAACTTAATCGTGCAAGATGGCACGAAGAGATATCTCAATTTTGTCATGTTCAAGAGCGATGATATATTCGTCATCTGAGGAATTTAAAGAATGCATTGAAATTGAAAAAATTAAAACTAAAAGCATATTATTATGCTTAGATGTTCTGAGATGGAATTGACATTTTAATGTTAAGTCAGCTAAGTTGGAGAGAGCTTTTGAAAGGTATGAGGAGATTGATACTCGGTTAAATCGAACTAGAGAGGGATGATGATGAAAGTCATATTATAAATGGTGTTTTAAGTGATGAAGATTGGAATAATGTTAGAGGATTGCTCCCTTTCTTGGAAAAAATTTTATGAACGACTTTAAGAATTTACGGTTCTTTGTATGTGACATCAAATACTTTTTTTCATGAAATTGCAGTTCTTTGTCTACTTAAAAGTTGGCAAATGGATAGTGATCAAAATGTGAGAAGTATGCTTCCAAAATGATGACAAAATTTTCTAAATATTGGGGTGCCATAGAAAAAATTTGAATATATATCTTCATTGTTTTTTAGATCCCTTTAAGCTTGTTATGTAGAGTTTTGTTATGGATATGTATGAAGGACACGATGGCATTACTCGCACAACTTAGGTCATCATGCTATGATATGTTTCATGATTACAAAATTAAAGTGCTTGGTGAAAGCCAAATTGGAAGTGGTTTCCATGAGAAACAAAATTTCTCTGAAGGGTCTAGTGTTTTACAACTGCAATCTTTTGGGACAAGATATTCAATGATAGAGAAATTCAAAAGATCCAATTTTGGGAAGGATGATGTAGATAACAAATCAGATCTAGATAAATATTTGGCTGAGGAGTGTGAAGTGATGACTGATCGCTTGATATTTTAAATTGGTGGAAGGTTAATGCGAGATTTCTATTCTCATATATGGCTCGTGATGTTTTAGAATTTGTTCCATTTTCAATCGTTTTGCTGGTGGTCGATTCTTGATGCTTTTAGAAGTTCATTATCCCCAAAGATTGCACAAGCTCTAATATGTGCACAGAATTGGATGCGAGCAAAATGGACGGTAAATCCAATAAATGTGGAAGAAAATATTAATGAAATTGACAAGTTTGATGAAGGTATTGTTTGTTCTGAAATTTACAAATTACAATGATTTTTTTTAATTAATGATTTATGAATGAATTATTAATGATTTATTTGTTTTACAGATTTAGCAAACTTAACAAGTGAAACTCAAACTTGGCTTGGATTATGATGAGGAATGCGATTGCTAATGGTCTCCTCGGTTTATCTTATGTTTTTTTTTTTTCTTACATCTCTTACATACTTGGATTGTAGTTTTGGTTTGGTTGTTAGTTTTGGTTTTTTTCTTACATTTCTTACATAATGCGGTTGGTTTGATTGCTGTTGGATTGGCGATGATAGTAATGATGAAATGATCAATGTATACATGCGGTGACTTTTTTTGGTGTTATTGCCCTCTTAAGTCTTAAAGGCTTAGAGCGATTTCTCAAAATTATTGATGCACGTATGTATATATGGTGATCATATTTTTTGATATTACACTTGAATCTTGATAATAAAAGGATATTTTTATAAATGAGCTTGAGCCCAAAATACAAATTACCTTCTTGTATTCCATTTTCTACATTATATTTGGTGAACTTTTGATTCAAGATTGTGTTTTGGTCCCACAAGATAAAGTGAAGGCTTTGAGATTGACAAATGTTTTCACTTGCAACTTGTAAGATGCGCCTCTCCTTGCAAAATCACTGCATTTTAATCTGATTACTAGTATAAAGTCTGTCTCATAAGCAAGGAATGAAAATATTGGTGTTATCTGCTTGTTCGTTGTTATCTTTTCTTTAGTTGATGGTATATTTTTATTTGTGACATTGTAAGTATGGTTTTAGTTTTGGAAATTTATACTTTATGGTGCATATTGTAATCATTTCAGTTAGTGAGAAGTGAGAACTCTGCAACATTACCAGTTGGCAGTAAGCTCATAGATGAGCAGTTTAGAAACTCTGTAAATTTTTTTTTCTTTTTCTGTTTTATGGATAGGTCCTTTGGCACAGATTCATGGTATCTTATTCTTGGCACAGCAAAATGGTATTTTGAATCAATCTTCGATGAGATGGAAAGCACGTTGACGATTGTATGCTTAACTCTAAATTGAAAATATTTGTTTTTTATTACAGTCGAGTGAAAACCAACTACTCTAGTAATATTTGAAAATTATCAAGCCCAAGCTCATAGATGATGTCTAGCCCTTTCTTCCTTCCTTGCTTGCTCGTATTTGGAAGCCGGGAGGCTGAATACGTAAGTGTTTCTCTCTGCAGAAAAACAGAATAGTTAGGTTCATATTATATAATTCTTTGTAGAATGTACTGATATCTTATTAATATGTATAATATTTTTTTTCTAGATATGTTATTCTTGGAGATAGTTGTCAAATGGAGGGCATTTGAATGAAGTTTGCTCTCTTCTTTGCAGCAGGTCTTGGTCCTTGGAAAGTTGATAGCTTTCTATGACGATAATCACATTTCAATTGATGGGGAGATTGCGTTTAATATACAATTGAATTATATTGTCTTTTTTTCTCTTTCTTTGTTAATTGTTTATTTGTTTATAATTTTATTTATTTGTACATTACATTCATAAATTGTATATTTGTATCAATATGAAAAACTATTTATATTGTACATTACTTTGTATCAATATGTATACATGTAGTTTAGTAACTTTAGTTAATAAAATTTCTCTGTTATTTGTTCAATTGTTTGTTAACTTTAAATTTTTTTCAATTGTTTGTTAACTTTAAATTTTTTTTTAATCTCTCTCTATAATTCGGTTTAGGGAAAACCAAACCGAATAAACCGAACTCTAATTCGGTTTATTTGGTTCAGTTTATACGGTTTTTTTTGTTACTTCGGTCGGTTTGGTTTTTTTAAAAGAACAGTTTGGTTTATTCGATTGGAACAAAAAACCAAACCGAATAAACCAAACCGACCGAATGCTCACCCCTACCCATTCATGTCAGGAACAGCTTAATTTGAATAAAAATAATAATTAGTGGGCATTTAAGCGAGCAGTTCATCGTTGGTGTTTAAGAATTTTTAAAATTTATGTTTATTCATAATGAGATATATATGAACAAGCAAAATAATAAATTGGAGATTTACATTCACAGTGTATAATTTTTATGTATTTATATATCTAATATTTAAATTTTAATACTTACATAAATAATACATAAATCTTTGATATCACTACCACATAGTTTCTTAAAGTGAAATACACTTTTTTATATAGAAAAATATGAGTATTATGATTTCTTTCAAAAAAACTATACTAATTTATTATAAAATATTTGAGTGCTTAGATTTTACCTTCATTTTGGAAAAATTGCCACAAAAACGTAACATTTTTATAACTTGTTTGATATATTAATTAAGATTTAACTATTTTTAAATAAAAAAATTATAATATTTCTTATAATTTTTTAGAGAAGAGATTCTTCTATAATAATTTTATCATTGTATTTTCATATCATTATAATTATTGCGTGCTAGAAAACCAGTTGCAGTAGAGTGAAAGTTTACGCCTTAGCCTTGTTGTGAAATTTAGCACACATGTATTTAAAAAAAATGAACAACTCAGAATTTTTTCTAAAACCTCGAAAAGAAAAAAAATCAGACCAGTAAAAAGCTTCCACTATATATTTGTTTTGGAGTGCAAGTTTTCGCTATAACGGGATTATATAATTGTATATGAGAAAGAACGACATAGAATCCAAAATCCAACAACATATATAGTCATGTTCGAGTTATAACATTCTAGTGGTAGCGGATGATGGTGAACAGGAGAACGCACGATGAAGGTCGTCATGATGGAGATCAAGGAGATTGGTGACGGCGAAGATCGTGGTGGGGCTGGCGGCCGCCGGTGGTTGGTAACAGGGGTGGTGGTCGGAGTCAGTGGTGTGCGATTATGCCTAGAGGATTTTCAAGCTTTAGCGCTCTCTCCTCTCTCTTGCTTGGCTACCCTTCATATGAGGAATGAGAGGTTATTTATAGATTGGAGGAGTGACGTCTCTATAAATACATGCAAAATCCGAACCACTCCTCTCCATCGACGGCTCAAAATGATTCCTTTGATCATATGATGTATTTTGTGTATTTAAATGCTCAAATGAAGTCAGAATTATGAGATCTTGGGCTTGTTAGATCCGGCTCGTCAAGATGCTTGATTTGACTATAAACACTCCATGTTTAAGAGTCGATTGATAATAAGCGCTTGATCTCGGTTAGTCTTAATTCAGAAACAGATTGCTTTTGACATCAATATTCGTGCTTCGACTAATAAAATTTTCAGGGTCATATCAGTTGCCCTCTTATTTTTGGATGATATTATCTCAATCATCCAAAAATATATATGTCGAATACTTGAAAATAGCAGATTCTTCAATGAAATTTGTGGGTCCTTTAACCATACATTTTGAGAGAACAGATCTTCATGTGAGCACAAGATTATGATCAAGCGGATCACGAGCGGATGTATGTCGTACACGGGAGAGCAAGGTTTCGGGGTTATGGACTCATCCAAACATTTACGGGTGCTTGCAGCGGTTTTAGGTCGGTTTGAAGGATGGACGGGCCAAGGAAGAAGGTGCGGAGCACGGGGTCGTGGGTGGTTTCTGGCCGACAGAGTCGAACAGTCCACCACGGTCCATCGGGCGGTCGCCACCAGCCGGAGGCCAGTCATGATATAAGCCGGCGAGTCGCAGAAATGGACCTGGGTAGTCTGAGCGGGCTTGGAGGTGCTAATAAAATCTGCCGAAGCGAGGCAGCAGGCGAGCCACGTCTGTGAGGAAGACATCTGTGAGGCGTCTGTGAGCGTCCATGAGTCCATCGATACACGCCAGCACGTCTTTGGCCCCGTTTTCTCCAGAGGTTTTGAAGGGTTTTGGGTAGTTTTTAGCAATTTTTGACCTTTTTGTCCCTATAGGAGGTCTATAAAAACCCCCTTAGGGCCAAGGGAGGAGGTACCCTCCTCATATGCTCAAGTGTCCCTCCTCTTCTCAAGAGGAGGTCGTTCTGATGCGGTCAATGCCCACGGTACATACGTCGTGTCTGATTTTCTCGAAGAGCGTCGCTACTCATGGACCGGGTTGAAGCGATGATGGCGGCGATGCCGGGCGGTGGTTAATGGCGATGCGATGTGATACTGGTGACAATGGTCAGTGGCGACGGACGATAGTGGTAGCCGTGAGATGGCGGCGATGGTGGCAGTGGCCGGCAGTAGTTACCGCCGGTGACTTCGCAGGTGATGATCGGCGATGGCGGCTGACGGCGATGGCCGATGGTGACCGTCGGAGATGGCCGTGATATGGTCATGGCGGTGACCACGGCGGTGGTGATCGGCAAGGGGTGGTCGGCTGGCAGCGGTAATGAGTCGGCAGTGGCGGCAAACATCGGTAGTTAGCGAGGATGACAGCGGCGATGGGGATTTTGACTATCAAGGTTATTTGTCAGAGTGTGACTCGATGACGTTAACTTGTACGGAAGAGGTCGAATTGAATCCGCTGAAGATTTTTGACCCATCCAAGGTTGTTTATCAGAGTGTTACCCGATGACGTTAACATGTGTGGAAGAGGCCGTGGGAAGTCCACCAAAGACCTTTCAACCTATCCTAGGTTGTTTGTCAGAGTGTTTGTTCGATGACGTTAACCTGTATGGAAGATGTTGAATTGAATCTGTTGAGGATTTTTTACCCATCCCAGATCGTTTGTCAGAGTGTTATCCGATGACGTTAACCTGTATGGAAGAGGTCGAATTGAATCTGCTGAGGATTTTTGACCTATCTAAGGTTGTCTGTCAGAGTGTGACTTGATGACGTTAACATGTATGGAAGAAGCCGTGGGAAATCCACCAAGGACCTTTCGACCTATCCTAGGTTGTTTGTCAAAGGGTTTGCTCGATGACGTTAACCTGTATGGAAGAGGTTGAATTGAATCCATTGAGAATTTTTGACCCATCCGAGGTTATTTGTCAGAGTGTTATCCAATGACATTAATCTGTATGGAAGAAGTCGAATTGAATCTGATGAGAATTTTTGACCTATCCGAGGTTGTTTGTCAGAGTGTTACGATGGCGTCGTGAATCCGTTGAGGATTTTGACATATCGAGGTTATGTATGGATGATGTTAACCTGTATGGAAGAGGTCGAATTGAATCCGCTGAAGATTTTTGATCTATCCGATGTTATTTGTTAAAGTGTTACTCGATGATGTTAACCTGTGTGGAAGAGGTTGGATTGAATCCGTTGAAGATTTTTGACCTATCTAAGGTTGTTTGTCAGAGTGTTACTCGATGACGTTAACCTGTATGGAAGAGGTCGAATTGGATCCGCTGAGGATTTTTGATCTATCCTAGGTTGTTTTGAGTGTTACGATGGCGTTAACGCATGAAGAGGTCGTGGGAAGTCCACGAAGGACCTTTGACTATCTAGGTATTAGCAAAGTGTTATTTGACTTCTTACGTGTGGAGTAGGTGCGAAGTTTTGATATCCGAGATTGTTTGTCGAGTCTTTGCTCGATGGCGTTAACAGTATGGAAGAGATCGAATTGAATCCGTGAGGATTTTGACCTATCGAGGTTGTTAGTCAAACTTGATGGCGTTAACGCGTGGAGTAGGTCAAATCAAAATATTCGTTTGAACTTGTAGCCAAAGTTGTTCCTTGACCTTTGCCTTTCTCATTAGTATTACTGACTTGCTTCTCAAACTGATAATCAATTAGATATCCAGAATATTGATTTGGATAATCATTTGAGATTAAGAGTTGCCCAGTCTAACAAAGATGAAGGATCAGTTCAAGAATTCTTCTCTCTCATCTTAAAAGCTTGAAATGCTCCACCTCGCTGGTGGTTTTGATCTTGTTGGGAAACTTGGTTGTCATACATGATGAAATAATGAGAATCAGTTTCTCACAGACGGCACCAAATTGTTGTGTGCTAGAAAACCGATTGTGCAAATGAAAGTTTATGCCTTGTTGTGAAATCCGCACACACAATTATTTAAAGAGTGAATAAGAAAACTCAATTTTACTTGAAAATCTCGAAAGAGGAAAAAACACCATGGGGCCTGAAAAGCTTCCATTATATATTTATTTTGGAGTACAAGTTTTCCGATAACGGGATTACATAATTGTATATGAAATATACAATGGGAACCCTGACAACAACGACCATATAGTCACGCGTTTAGGTTGTATGATTGCTAGTGGTAGCAGATGATGGTGAAGAATGGGAACGACCACGATGAAGGTCATCATGATGGAGACCGAGGAGATTAACGGCAGCGATGGTGGCGGGGTGGTGGTTGGTAACCAACGGGGTGGTCGGGGCCGTCAGTGGTAACGATTATGCGGAGGATTTTCAAGCTTTAGAGCTCTCTCCATCTCTTGCTTGGCCTCCTTCATATGAGCAATGAGGGGCTATTTATATAGGTGGAGGAGTAGCTCTCTCATAAATACATGCAAAATCCGAACTCCTCTCCATGATGGCTCAAAATGATTCCTTTGATCATATGATGTATTTTGTGTATTTGAATGCTCAAATGAAAGAATTATGAGTTCTTGGGCTTGTTGGATCCTCGTCAAGATGCTCGATTTACTATAACACTCCATGTTTAAGAGTCGATTGATAATAAGCGATCTCGGTTAGTCTTGATTGATCAGTTGCTTTCTACATCAAGATTCGTGCTTCGACTAGTAGAATTCTCAGGGTCATATAAATAATCATCTCAAATAAATCTTAAATAATTAATATAATTTTTTTAAAAATAAAGATTATCAAAATGTTAATAGTAATGGAGTTTAAGTATCAATTCAAAGTTGCATCTCTGAAACAACATATGAAAGAGACATGCATTTTGAAATATCCACCATCTATATCACTGATTGAGATTAGATCTTAGGAGTTAAAATAAAATTATATAACTTATCCATCTATAATTAATTATATTCAATCACAAATCACTTTCTGGATTTGTAACAAATTCTCACAAATAAATCTTAAATATATAGGGCTATTTGTGGCACAACATAGAATGCTGGCATAAATTTATTATACTTCCAACGTAAAATTTTATTTCTAGTGAAAGAAAAGAAAGTAAATGTATGCTTGGGAGAGGAGGATGATTCTAGGTTTTTCTTCTTCCCGTCGGCACTAAATGGCTTCCTGGTTTGATTTCTTGTTACCTTGCTCTTTTTTCTGGTGGTTTGTCCTGCTTTTTACTAGCTACACTGTCTCCAGCTCGGCCGGAGGTCTTGTTCTGAGGTTTGTTTGTCGTAGTTTTCTGCTGGGCGCCTTATCTCCTTGGCCATGGATTTTGCCTTCACTTCTTCTTTCCTTCACCTCCCCCCTCCATTGGGCTCTGGTTCCCAGGCCAACCCGCATCCCCATCCCCAACCATTGGTCCCTTTCTCATGTAACTGGAAAGCTCTTTTGAGTTCCTATAAGGAAAACTCAAACTCTATCTCCTTAGCCTACATTCCCTCTTCGGAGCCTGAAGTCTATTTTTCCGAGGCCAAACTTGCTGCGCCTCAAAAAGAATGGGAGCTCTCATTAGTTGGGCATGCAATAGGTAAACACCACTATTATGGCTCTCTATTGGCTGCAATAAAATAGAAATGGTCTTTTAAAGGGCATCTAGATTTACTTACCCTTGAGGGTGATTTCTTTCTGTTTCGATTCTCTTGCAAGGAGGACTTCGACCTTGTGTGGGACAGTGGAGCTTTGTGGGCTTCGAAAATTCTCCACCAACCTCTTCGATGAAAAGAGTGTTTTAAAGTTGTAATTTTGAAAGATGGAATAGATAAGAGACTACCAGAGATTTCATCCTCATTTGGTGAGAACTTTAGATCTGGTTCCAGGTTTCCTATAAAGCAAGCCCCATATAATTACCCCTCTCAATAAGTGGGAGAGAACTTTTGATTAATCTTCAGACGCTTAACGATGTGTAGAGTAAAACATGTAGAGTTTTAGAATTGAGATTATGGAATTCATTATTTCAGCTTAAATTGGATGGTTAGGGGAATGATGACGTGCCCAATCTAGATCTCATACCCCATCATCCCGTGGTCCCGGTCTACTTGAGGGAGGATGTACACCAACTCGAGAAGGATCCTCATCAAGAAAATGGATTACGTCGCAAGAAATCAGACTTGGGGTGGTGTTTGTCTAGGAGAAAATCTTAAGTCTACCTTAGGTTGTTTTGTCTATCAAGTATATCATATAATTCACAACTCGGTATCATCGCGATCGTAATATAATGGAGTGATCGCCAAACCATCCGATCAGAGGACTCTGGTCGTGATTGCTTCATCTGTGGAGCCTATTGGCCAAGTCACGTAGTTAGAGGACACGGGCCACGTCCTTACTAGCAATAGATTGATTGAGAGTGAACATAGCAGAACACTTGATTTGACATTGGCTCCTTTGTGAGCTATAGTTTTCTTAATTTGTCACCCCTGATAAACAGTTGCAGAAGGTGGATAGATTGAGTTTTGATTTAAGTTTTTTTAATGATAAAATTTCATTTAAGCAGTTTTAGATTGCTACTTTGATTTGAAAAATTGATTAATTAGAATAGTTTTAGATCCGTTAACTCGCTTAGCTAGATTAGATCTAGTCACTGACGTAATCAATTTTTCAAGTATTTCATTGATTTGAAACTCTTATTATAAGGTTTTAGGTTTTGTTAATTCGGACCCAATCTAAACTAAACAACCAATCATCCTCGACACTTGAATTTAAGCATTCAACATCAGGGCCCATGGTGGTGTATTTAAGATTTTGCATGCTTTTATTTCTGAGTTATGAGATTGATTTCAGATTTTTACTTAATTTGATTTAAAAAATTAATTAATTTGAATATATTTAAGAATTTTAAATCCTGTCAACTCTATTTAGCTGCAAATAGAGAATTAGATCTACTATCACCTGACAGAATCAGTTTTATAGACATTTCATTGATTTGAAACTCTTATTATAAATTTTTAGGTTTGTTAACTCCCAAGACTAAGACCAAAGCAACCAGGCAGATCCTCAAACACGAATTAAGGCATTCAATAACATAGTATTTTATGCAGATGTATTTAAGAATTTAGGTAATTTTGTGTTTGAATTATGAGATTGATTTCAAATTTTCATTTTTTTTTATTCCAATTTAGCCTGCGCAGCATTTTCAAATATTAAAATTTGTACTTGAAATTTCTATGTCCGAGCACATGTAGGTGTTGATAGCTTAGATAATTTCACATAATTAGTGATTTCGCTGATTTTAAAAATCATAATTAAAAGGAAGTTCCTCAATTTTTGTGTTGAAGGAAAGCTCTTTCATTCGTGCAAATTTAATTAGTTTTCCTGCTTGTAAAAGAATTGCGATCCTGGCTAAGAAGGCTTTGATTTAGATTATAGTTTAAAACACTACTGGCACTTAGTTTAATTATTCAATTTTTATAATTTTCTCAACTTGATTATGCTCAATTTATATCAATTTTGATAAGTTATGTCGATTTCAGTGTTTATTGCTTTAGCTCTACTTATGCTTATTAGCAACTGTAGTAATCACCTCCACATTCGTATGAGAATTATTAAACTCAATTTAGATTCATCCTTAGATTTTGAGTTCATTGCAAGTTTTTATGAGTTTAGCATTAATTTCCCCAAATTCTAATTAAAGCTTGTTTAATTTTGAGAAATTTATAAGTAAAGAGAACTCACTTTACCATTTTAATTTAAGTCCTAGAGAATTACAATTAAAGTTTGTGAGTTTAATATTAGCCTCCCCCAAATTTCACTTTGATTTTAAATGAATATTCTATTCTTTTCAAAATTTGCTTTAAAGGCTCCCCCCTTTTTTGTTTGACACTTTAGTTGGGAATTAGTCATGGCTTCCTACTTACGCTCTTAAGTCAAGACATTTTACCCTCCCTTTTTTTTCGATTTGATGCAATTTGAGCCTCTGGCATCCCCATGTACATCGGGTGTTTTATTACACGCCCACTGAAGACAATGAAGGTCTTATCTGACACCACAACTGTTTTCATCTCATCGCCCGTTGACGCACGGGCCTTGACTGAAGAAGACATACAATGAAATATATATTCCACTCCTTTTTTTATCTAAGTCTGGAAATCAGACAATTTCAGAAAGATTGCCTGGGGATATAACAAGTTTTATTCAGACCCCTATCGAAGGAATGAGCGTGTCTTTACACCACAACTGTTTTCATCATCTCTATCAAAGCAATAAATCTTAACAAATACAAGCATACATATATATTCATATTCACAAATCCCACATACTCTGATGCATTTTTCTTGTAGGCTGGTAAAGGAACCGGTTACGTGATGCTAAAGTAGGAGTCGACGCAAAATCAAGAATTCTCGGCCGATGATGTTCTTCCTCGATTTACGACAAATAAAACGACTGCTAAAGAAAGCATCGAAAGAGGAAGAATTACCGCTAATGATGTTCTTCCTCGATTTAAATAAAACGACAACTAAAGCGAAGCGCGAAAAATCGAAGGAAGAAGCCACACGATGTTCTTCCGATTTGTGGAAAATAAAACGGACGGCCAGCGGCGCGCCGAAAATCGAAGGAAGAACCACGACGATGTTCTTCCTTGATTCACGCGCAAAGAAATGGATAAAGCGAAGCACCGAAAATCGAAGGAAGAATTCACCATCGACGATGTTCTTCCCCAATTACACGCAATAAAACGAGGCTCCTAAAGCGAGGGGTGCGATGCCTAAAATTGAAGAAGAACTTGATGATGTTTTTCCTGATTCGGCGCAAAAAAAAGATGGATGGGGGGGACGCAGAACGCCGGTTTATGATTTGGATTGCGTGAACGCAAACAACGGGCTGTAGAGGAAGGAGCTACTACTGACCTGTGGAAGAAGACTGGCGGGGCTGTGGATCACATGGGTCAGGACTGCGGCAGCGGGCTGGAACAGGGCTCTGGCGGGCTGCTCACAAGGGTCAGGTCTGCGGCAGCGCGGAGCGGGTCGGGTCGCGCGGCTGCGGAGCGGGCATTTGCGGAGACAGATTGAACAAAGGAGGGTCGGCAGCGGGATTCGGCGGAAAGGCGGGCTAGCAGCAGGATTCAGCGGAAATGCGGGACCGACGGTAGGACCGGCGGACGCGGGTCGGTGGCGGGACCGACGGACGGGAGAGATTCCGGGGTCAGCGAATACACGCGGAGCGCGGAATGGGCTCAGCGGACGCGACACGGCGGATCATACCAGTGGGATGCGTAGTGCATCGGTGCGGCACTGGGCACCAATGGCGCGGTGCGGCGGTCATGGGCTGGTCATGGGAGCGAGCCCAGACGAGTCAGAGCGAAAGCGGTTCCGCGCGTTGGGCCGAGCGGGTCTAGACGGCGGTTCGCAAACTGCGGCCGAGGCGAGACGCGAGTTTTGCCGGATCACACCGGCAGGACGGCCTGAAAACAACGGAAATAGTGGAAACAAGAGGAAAATTCAGAAAAAGGGGAGAAGAAATACCTTTTCTTGGACGTGAGAGGGGAATGCAAGAGAGAGAGGAGAGTGGGAGAGAATGAGGAGGGTATGGGGGAAGTGGTTTCTTTTTAGTATTTTATTTTATTTTATTTTATTTCTATTTCAAAAATTGAAAATAGGGGGGAATGATTGAGGGTAATTTAGGAATTTTTTAATTATTTTTAAATTTATTAAATGATTTTATTATGGATTTAATGATTTTATTATGGATTTCACGCTGGTAAACGCACATAGTCAATATATGTATCAATTTAGGGTAATTCCATTATTTTGAACACAATGACGCAGTCCGTTTTGCAATCGAGGTGTTTTGATTTCGCAAATCAATAATAAATTTCATAAAACGCCGCCGCTTTCAACCTGCTCGATTTTCGCGTGACTGCCTAAATTGAGTGCGAATAATCTTATTTGATAGATTTCAGCGTTTCGAAGCCAATGACATAATCAATTTCATGAACGAAGGTCGTTTGATTCTTGTCGGTGTCTCCTGACCTCGATATGCGTGCAGGCGCGTTGACGATTCGACCACTTGATCAGTTGCTCATCAAGTCATGTAATATTTATATATGAACCAATTTCGATGTTCTGAATGCGATGGCGAAGCCCGTTTATCGATCGGAGGTCATTTGAGTTGATTTCAATGACGTTCAATGCATTTTAGTCTCGATTTGCATGTTGTCACTTAAAATCACTTGATATTTATACAGACTCGTCCGAATTGAGCATGGATAGTATCATTTAATATATTTTGATATTTTGAAGCTAACAACGCAATCAATTTCATTAACAAATTTCATTTGGTCCTCGTCGTAACTTCCCAACTTTGATATGTGTGTCGACATATTAATAGCTCGAGCGCTTAATCGATTGATCATTAAATTTTGCAATATCTATATTTCAATCAATTTCAATGTTCTGAATGTGATGGCAAAGTCCGTTCATCGATCGGAGGTCGTTTCGATTATTTTCAATGACGTCCCGTGCATTTTGGCCTCGATTCATTTGTCACCGCAAGTCCATTCAATTGATTGTTTGTCTTGATTTATGCATTATATATGAGGTCAACAACCTTGTTTCCTAAATGGGAGGTTGTTCATTTTCAGGAAATGGTCTTGGGATTTTAGACTGGTCAAGGAAAATTTTTCTAAAATTTCGCTGTGGATTAAGCTCCTCAATCTGCCGTTGTTGTTGGAATGAAGAGGGATTCTATAAGGTAGCCAACAAAGTTAGTATTCCTCTTGTAGTGGACAATCTTACGACATCTAAATCCAGACTCACTTTTGCTCATATCTGTGTCCAGGTTCGTCCTTCCTCTTCACTTCCTGATTCTGTGTTTTTGAATCTGAATGGGGTGAAGTATGAGCAAACCATTATTTATGATTGGAAACCAAGTGCTTGTCCTAAGTGCTCAACCTTCTCCCATAACCCTTGCCTCTCCCCAACCTCCTCCTCCCAAGGAGGCCTCAAGCTCCTCCCTCCTCCCCCACATGGTGCCGCCTCTACCATATTGCTACCCCACCTCCCTCTACTAAACCCATTTCAACCGAGGACTCCCTTCCTTTGGTTGCTGAACAAGTTCCCTCAGAGATCATTGCTCCACATATTCCAACCTCGTTGAACGACCTTAACCAACATTCGGCCCAATCCCCTCCCACTTTAGATCTAGAGGAGCCGGTTCCTGTCCTAAAGGAGGAGATGATTGATACTCATGCCTCATATATTCTCAACTCCACTTATAGTATAACTACCCGTTCGGCAGCTGCCTCCCCTTCTAAATCTTCATCCACTAGACCTCAAGACTCTCTCCCAAAAACTCCAAGAAAGTCTTCCCTAGAGAAAGATATACCCAAATCCCCTAACAATGCCTCCTTTCTTGTCCAAAAGATAAAGAAGAAAGGCAAAAATTATTAATTGGTTGCTATGTCTCTCTAAATCAGTGGAATGTGAGTAAATGTCAAAAGCTCATGTGCAACTTTCGTGTTTTTCCGACATTTAGCTCAGATTCGTGCTAAGTAAATGAGAACACTAACAAATATTTCAGCGATTTATAAATAGAACACGAACAATCCTTTGTTCGATCGTGTTCCGATTTGCTTCGAAATAAATAAAAAAATTTATATTAAATTTTATATTTATGTCATTAAATATTTTAAAATTGATATTTAATTTAATTATAAAATTAGTTAAAATTTTTTAAATAAAATAAGCTAAAATATATTAGTAATTATTATTATAGGTTTTTATAATTATGCATTTATGCTTATATTATTTAGATTTTAGGTGGTAGAGTTAATCCACCGTAGAATTTATATTAACTACTGGATTTAAAAAAGGATCGAGTTTAACGACGAGGAAGACCTGAGAGTCGAGCGACCGATATCTGATATTGCCCTAATCCCTTTCTCTCGACTCGTTCCATTTCGACCGGCAGCCTCTCGACTCTCTCGCCTCTCTCCTGCCTCGACTTTTCTCGCCTCTAACTGTAAGTCTCGACTTCAAGATTTCGATCGCACTCGACTCTCCTCTCGTGCCTCTCCTCGACTTTTTTCCCGCCTAATCTCAGTAAGTCCCTCGACTCCCTCTCGCCTCAAGTTTTTGGCCGAATTTCTACTCTTCTTAGCAAGAGTCTTACTACTTACTAGTTGTGAGTTTTATGAGTTGCAAATTGCAATGGTATATCTAAGCAGAACCTCCTGGATGCGATCTCTGGATTTCTAGGGTTTGGTACCGACCATTATTTTCTTGTTTTTATGAGGCTTCTACTTGGGTTATGCCATGTACGATATTCTAAATCTTATGCAGCTATGCTTGTTGTGGATGATCTTGCTATTCTTTTGTAGTTATCTTCTGCGTTCAAGTGTTTTACTATTTTGACAAGTCCCGCCATTATTCTCACTGTCATTTGGGAGCTATATATTGATGTCTCTGTTTGATTTCTCATTTTCTTTTACTCTCTCTGCTCTCTCATATTCGAGCTATATATTACACATTTGCACTTCTCATTCTAAATTGTTCTGTCTACCATTACTCTGCCTCGGTTTGTCTGTTACATGACTCTCTGTTATTTTGGAAATATATGTAACATGTTGTGCTGTTTTCAGTTAAGATCCGATTGGCATGGATAGTTTGATACTATTTATTCTCTTATCTCAAACTATGTTTGTGCCGCTTTATTTTGTTTTGGGAGATCGTTTTGTTTTTTTGTGGAAATTGGTAAATTTAAGAGATTTGAAATATTACATGCTCTTGTTCTTCAATCGAATGATATACCATTCAATGATAAGTTTGATACTATTTATTTTTCGGCCATTAATGGATAGTTTGATACTATTTATTTTGGTTCCATTGCATTGTTATCTCTTGGCATGGATACTATTTATCGTTCGCCATTATTTTGTTTAGTCTGTTGGCATCAATGTCATGGATACTATTTATCGAAATGATTTGGTGGTGAATGTAGATTAGCTTAATTATGCATAGCTTGAGTTGCAATTTTTTTTGAGCTTATTAAATGAGAAGAGTAAAGATATTGAATATGAAGTTTACTATGGAGATTGGAGAGTGTATGTGCATGTGGTCCTAAGTACTAACTCATATTTTCTTTTTATTTAGTGTACAATCATGTCTAATGTGGATCATTCTCACCGCATCATGTGGTAATGATTTAGTAGGTAATGATATACCAAGTACTTCACAACAAGTTGAATGAGGAGAATGCATTTGAGACTACTTGATGTCAACCCTAAGAGAGGTAGGAAGAGAGTATCTTCTGTGGGAGTATTTTGTAAACCACTATTTAAGGGGAGAGTATACCCTCTTACAATGCATATATTGTCGCAAAATTTCATAAATCAAAATCGCACAACTTCACAACTTTGCCATGTGAAGGAATGTGAAAAAATCAAGGCCAAGAATAAGAAAGTTGTTGAATTGCACAAAAAAAAAAAATTAAATTTTATGCCTTTTGATGTGAACTCAAATTGATATTCCATTATTCCATGACCCCAAAAATTATGATCATCTTGATTGGGAGATAATTGCAAAGATGATTATATGAGTATCCGCTAGGATGGTTGAAATATGGTTTAATATTCTTTTGAAGGTATTGAATCCCAATTATGAGAAGGTATCTAGAAACACAATTAGAAGTGATTGCATGAAAGTTTATGAAAAAAAAGAGAGATTGAAAACTTTTCTTAAGAGCATTCATAAAAGTTTCTTTGACTGATTGTTGGACATCAAATCAAACAAGCTACATGTGCTTAACAATTCACTTTATTGATGATTCTCGTTGCAAGAGAATCATCGCCTTTATTGAGCTTGATCCTCCACACACGGGTACTTTTATTTGTGATGCTATATGTGATTGTTTGTTGGAATTTGCAGGTGACAAGGTATCTACTACACCTGGATAATGCTAGTAATAATGATGTTGCGAAATGCTTTAAAAAATAATTTTCCCAAGAGGGAAGTTACATTTTCGTGGTCATTTCTTTCATGTTAGATGTTGTGCTCACATCTTGAATATACCGGTTCAAGATGGTTGAAAGAGGTGCAACAAATAACCTTAAAATAAGGGAGACAAGAAATACCTCAAAAATCTCCTTCTCGCTTACATAAGTTTGTTGAAGAAAGCTAGGGTCCCTACTTCAAAGGGATTATGTATTGATGTTCCTACAAGGTGGAACTCCACTTACTTAATGCTTGAGCCCGCTTTTATTTATCGCAATGTGTTCATTCATTATGTCGATCGAGATTCTAACTACAAGTGGTTACCTTCTGAGATTGAATGGCATAGCTATGAGCGATTAGAAGGTTTCTTCTGTTTTTCCATAATGTGACAAAAATGGTTTCGGTTCTTCTTATCCAACTACCAATTTGTTTCTTCCTAACATGCATGTTAAGAAATTGCTTAATGAAGAGTGCAATTCCTTGGATCAATTTGTCAAGCAAATGGCCACCGCTATGAAAAATTAAATTTGACAAATATTGGGAGAATGCAATCCATGGTTTGGTCGCAAAGTTTGATCCACTCAAAATGAAATTCATTACTTTTACATTTCCTAAAATATACTCTAGTTTTGAGGTAGAGTCCAAGATTAAGAGCGAGGATGTTATTTGGGAGATATATAATCAAGATTCAAGAGATAATAGTGCTTCAAGCTCTTCGCCAGCTAGGATCATCACAAGCAATACTGACGTGCTTTCATCAAACTTGAGTATGTTAGGATTTGATTTTTGTGTCTATTCACCATCAAAATCGATTTACAAATATATTTGGAGGAAGGATTATTTATGGCGAAGTGATTCTTTTGATGTTCTTGAAAGATGAATACTCAAGTATCCTATTTTGTCCAAGATGGCTAGGATGTTTTAACAATTCCCATCCACCGCAGAATCTGCATTTAGTGGTGGTAGAGTTCTGACGATTATAGGAGCTCTTTATCACCAAAAACAACAATGCACTCAGATGTACTAGTTGGACAGATACTCACCCAACATTAAAGATCCTTTGGTACTTTTCCAACTTAATTTAGTTTATTTGATAAATTTCATTCTATAATGTTATTATCCAATTTTTTTTCAGAAGAGTTAATGGAGGAGGAGAACCTTTATGTTAAACTACCGAAAATATTTAGCTTTGGAGAAAGATACAACCATATCAAGCTTCGAAAGATATTACTTATGTTGTTTCATTTGGTTGTAATACTTATTTTGATGAACCTGTAATACTTATCTTTGTACTGTATTTTGTTGTTTGTCGATGATTAGTGGTTTGTTAAGGTTGGCGATTCCGCCAATTATATTGTCTATTTGCGGCTTCGTTTTTTTTTTTTCTTTTGCGCCATTTAGTTTTGGTTATTGGTCTAATTTTTTGATGGGATTTAATTTAGTGTTGGTTGATTAATCGCATGCTTTAAATTTTCGAGGCGTAATATGATGCTACACATTCCAACTTACTTAATTTGTTTCTTTTCCCGGAGAACTAAGAGTCTCGACCTCGTGTTTCTTTGAACTTTTTGCATGTTGATGGTTTAAGAATTTATGGTTGATAGGTGATCCGGATGGATTCATGAGGAAATGTGATTAAGTGGAAGATTGTAGAACTCACACGGACTTGGTTTCTTGTTTTTTAAACATGATTTAACTTACTAAAGTGAAATAAAATCTTTTGAAGTTCCTTTGATTATGACAAAAACTCGCTTATTGCTAACTCTCATATATGCAAGTAATTTTTTACTCAAAATTATCGGCAAGCTTTGTTAATTTTAGCTTCTTTATCGTCGATATTTGTGTTCCTTGTATTTCCGAACTGAAGTTTGGTTTCAAATCTCGATGATGCATGATGTGCTACAAAGTGTGTGTTTCTCATTTCGATATACTTTTAATGAATATCAAAGAAAATACTTTATCTTACATTTTGAATCATTTTAAGATGTTTGTTCCTCACATATCGCCGATTTTGTTCTTGCATCCTTAAGCTATGGTAAGATCTTTTGATGCTACACTTGGTCAATTTGGAAGATGTTACACTATTAATGTGTAATATCACTTGTGATATTACACATTAATGTTAAGATCTTTTGATACTTTAATAATTTGGAACAGAGATTATTAATGTGTAATATGTGATATGATATTACACATTAAGCACATGAAAAAAACTATAAAGAGATGTATGAGATGCAACTTCTGGATATTTGTCGTATGTATTTTTAAATATTTATTTTAATGTTTTGAGATTACATTTTGTCAATTTTTGATGTCTATCATCACAATGCTACATTTATTTTCATTTTTTTTACGTGATCCTAATCTTATTAATATTAATCTTTCATTTTATCATCTTTGTGATTTTATTGTCATTTTTTGTGATTTTATTTTGTCAATTTGGAACAAATGCTACACTTATTTTCACTTTTTTTTACTGATCCTACCTTATTAATATTAATCTTTCATTTTATGTTTTTTTTAATGTCTAATATTCATACATTAAGCTATGAATTATCAATGATTATTTATTTTAGTTTCGAGCCCACGATAATATTTATTTTATAATTTTTTGCTAGTTTTGTTAACATAAAGTCGACATGATTTAAGATTCAAGACGTTGGATTTTGAAGATAGAAAGTTTGAAGACTATAAAACTTTGACATTAAAGTCAAGAAATGATTTGATTAGAAATTGATATTTGGAAATTGTAAATTTTGTATTTTATTAGCTTTTATTTTTTGAAATTGTAAGTCAGATATATGATCATATAAAATTTTATGAATTTATTTTAGCTTAATTATGTATAAATTGAGTTACAATTTTTTTTGAGCTTATTAAATGAGAAGAGTATATGTGTATGCCTATGTATTCCATTGGTCCTAAATACTAACTCATATTTTCTTTTTGTGTTCAATTTTGTGTAAAAACATGATTTTTTTTGTATAACAAAGCTTTTTAGGCTCGAAAAAAATAATAATTATGTTGTATATAATTGTATATTTTTTTTAATTTTTGTCACTAGTATTTCAGTTTTTCATTGATAAGATTTTAATAATTATTTTTAATTTAAAATAAAAAATAAAAATTATAAAAATATAAAATCGAAGCTAATTTCGAAATGCGAGCTTAAAACGAACATATTTTTTTTCGATGAACACAACGTGACTATATAAACGAAGCTATTTCAACACTTTTCGAACAAAATAATAAAACGAAATGAATATTTAACAGCTGCTCGAGTTCGCTCGCTTTACACCCCTAGGGCTTATTACAAGGAATCGCGGATCGCTCATATTATCAAGGACTTCCACCTTGATATGTTATGTCTCTTGGAAACTAAAATTAATACAGATTCATTTGTCAACTCTGCCTTCAAGAAGAAATTTATCTTGTTCTCTTCATAAGATAGCTGTGATATGGTGGTCGAATATGGCTAAAATGGAACTCGGGCGCTCTCTCCTTCTCCCCCATCATCATTAATTCTCAACTTATTCATGGTGAAGTCTGTCTCCCCTCTACCCAGAAATTTTTTGTTACTTGGGTTTATGCTCATAATGCTGCCAATGAAAGACAAGAGTTTTGGACTACACTCTTCCATATCTCTTCCTCTATGGATAAACCTTGGCTGATTCTGGGGGACTTCAACTGCATCTTTTACTCCCATAAGAAGGTTGGAGGTAATTCCATTCCCCCTAACTGCTTATCTGATTTCAAAGATTGTGTTAACGATGTAGGGTTAATGGACCTTACAAGCTCTGGGCTTTTCTTCACTTTGTATAATCTCGAGGTGGACAACCCCGTTAAGACAAAGATTGTCAGAGCCATGTGTAATTCCTTTTGGTTGGATGCTTACCCCTCCTCCTCTTACAAGGTGCCGCCTCCCTTATCCTCGGATCACTCTCCACTGATCATATCTCTTAGTAATCATATTTCAAGGAAGCATCGATTTATTTTTCGGAATTATTGGGTTCATCTCCCTAACTTTCAAAATCTGATCAAGGTGGCTTGGTCAAAATTTGTTCGTGGGGACCCAACTATGGTTTTGCTCAAAAAGTTACAGTCAGTCAAAGAGATTCTCAAAAATCATAAGTTGGACCCTTCTTCACTTGAGCAGCAGATAATGAAGTTAAAAGCTGATCAGGAGGTTTATCTGAAGCTCCTTGAAAGAGAAGCCACTAATGTCTATTATATCCACAACATGAATGAAATCAATTCTAAATATCAAGATGCAAGTAGAATGGAAAGTCTTTGGGTGAAGCAGAGAGATAAACTATCATGGCTTTCTCATGCCGATGATGATCTCAAGTTCCTTTACTGCTCAATCAAGGAAAGGCACAACACAAATCTGATCAACTCCCTCCTTGTGGACAGGGGTACTATCTCCTTGCCTTCTAAAATTGCAACTGAAATTTGTCTTTACTATTCAAACCTCTTCAATAAAAATTACCCTGATGATTTGTCTTGCTCGGATATTCCTACTAGAACCACCATCAAACCCTCCCATTTGGATGAATTAGGAGCCCCTGTTACTAGCAAGGAGATCATTAAGGCTCTTCATAGTATTAATGAAGACAAAACACCTGGCCCTGATGGTTTCACTTCCAAGTTCTTTATTCATTGTTGAGAAACTGTTGGTAAGCAATTCTTGTTAGCTGCCCATCATTTCTTCAATACTCGAAACTCCCAGAGGCTTTCAAGCATAGCATTATTACCTTAATCCCAAAAATTAAACATTCCAACACATTGGCGGACTATAGACCCATCTCTCTTTGCAATACATTTTCCAAAGTGTCAGCGAAAGTCATTTCCAACAAGGTCAAGCCTATCCTACCCTTTATTATTCATCCGGCTCAGTCAGCATTCATTAAGGATAGAGATATCGCAAATAATATTGCGGTGACCCATAAAATTTGCTCTGATTTCGAGAATAGAAGTTCTCCCAATCACTTGAGTGCTATGATTGATCTTCATAAGGCCTTTGACAGTGTCAATAAAAGAATTGTCATTTATAGGCTGCTTCAGAAGGGTTTCTTAAGGTGTTTGTAGACTGGATTGATTGTTGTCTCTTAGATATTCCATTCTCTATCACCTTGAATGGTCAAATTGAGGGATTCTTTAAATCTTCTAATAGTTTAAGACAGGAATGTCCCATTTCCCCCTTTTCTATTTACTATCGTCATGGGCATCTTCTCTTATCTTCTTGAGAGAAAAGTTGCTGATTCTTCCTTTAGACCGATCTCTTCAGGTAACCGCTTCGTTTCTCACCTCCTTTTTGTTGATGACATTCTAGTAGTTGGTGAAGCTGAGCCTTCCTCTGACGTGGCCCTCAAGGTGAAACATGTCAAATCTCAAATTTGCTTTCCCAAATCTTATGGGGTTCAAAGCAATATCTGTAACATCTTGAATATGGAGCCTGGGCAATTCTCTTTCAAATACCTCGGTCTTCCTCTAGTTGCGGGTCCTCTCAAATCCACCCACTTCTCAGCATTACTTGACAAACTCACCAATTAGTTAGTGGGTTCGAAATCTAAGTGGCTTTCTTATGAGGGTAGACTTCAACTCATCCGCTCCTCCAAAAATAGCTACATTACCTACTGGCTTCGGGCTCTTGTGATTCCCAAGTGTATTCTCAAATTCTTTTATCATGTGGATGTGGTAAAAAAGATGCACCACATCTCATAATTTAGGACAACCTTACCTAAAGACAAGGGCGGTACGGGTTGGTTTCTATCAATACTCTTAATATCTTGTGCAAAACTAAGGTCTTGTGAAAATTGCTCCACTGTTCTTCATCCTTAGCTAATTGGAACAGGAATAATTATGGCTATATTTGGGAAAAAAATGCATCGCTCCTCCGCACTAAGGAGAGAAATTCAACTTTGTGCCTCTAGGTTCAAAAAGAACTTATTTACTCTGTTGGTGATGGATCCCGTTTTTCCCTCTTTTTCGACCCTTAATGCAAAGGGAATTCCATTTTTGATATGCAGGAGCTGAATGTTTCTCCCTGATTAATCTACCTAAGGATTCTACCCTTTGTGGACTGATCAAGAATGGTGCATGGGATATTCCTAACTCCTTTTATAGAGGATTTTCGGATTATGCTCAAATCATAATGCATATTACAATTCATTCAGGGCATGAATCTATTATTTGGAATGAGGAGACTGGCTTTGGCAATAAATTTGTTCTGAGAAACCTTTATGATTCACTATTGTTTGTGGACTGGTCAAAAGAAATCAGGTTTAAAGGGTACGCCATTAACTTTGTTGTTTTTTGCTAGATGGTCATCCTGAATGGTCTTAAAACTTCTGATGTGCTTTGTCGGAGAGGCATTGGCTCTATTTTGGATTGTAATTTGTCATTTAGAAAAGGAATCGCATGCTCATTTATTCTTTGGCTGCCCCTATTCCCTAAGCATTATCATGTCTCTCTTGCCAAATGAAAATTTCTCTCTTTTTCACCCGACACTTCACACTATTCTGTCGACTGCATCCCTTATGGACCATAAAGTCCTGAAGAGACATTACATGTTAATTGTTGCGGTGTCGGTCTGTTCTATTTGGTGCAAGAGGAACAAAAGACTATTTGCAAACCAAAGCTGCTCTCTTACCACTACCTCACTTGTTATTAAAGCTACAGACTGCTAAGATTTATCACTGGCCATTAAAAGATTCTTGGCCTCGTAAGGTCAGAAGCACGCTGGAGAACTGGATTAATGTTGGGAATTCTGTCATTCTGAATAGACCTCCATAGCTTGGGTGTTCATTTTGTATTATATTTCTTTTTGCACCTTCTGTTTCTGTTTCAGGTCTTACTGCTTCTGCTGTTTTCTATGTTTCAGAATTTTTTGCTGGTGCATGCTGTCGTTATTCGATCTCTTATCTACTGGGAGGTTTTTGTATGGACTATGAGAAGGTCTCTTTAGTAGAGCTGCTTTATCTTGTGTTTTGCTCCTGTTAGGCCCTCTGCCACTGCTCGGGTCTTGGTTGTTTTCTACCGTGTTCTATGTTCTGGAAATGCTGTTAGACACGGGATGTCGCTCATTGGTTTCTTGTTTGCTGGGAATTTTTGTATGGACTATGATGAGACTGCTGCTACTTGGTTCTATACCTGACCCCTTCTGCAGCTCTTTGGAGCTCCCCCTGGATGGATTGAATCTACAACCTAGAACAATTCTCTTTGCCCTGCGGGGCTTCATTCTTTAGTTCAGATTCCGATTTCATTGGTGGGCAAATGTTATCAACCGTTGGATGCTCTTTTTTGATTTTTTGTTTGCCCTGCATAAGCTATTTTTTCTTACGCTTATAGTCTTCGAATCCATTAGGTTGTAGCTTTGCTAGTTATTTTTTGCTGTTAGTTTCTCTACAATTTCCTTTTGCCTTTGACTTTTTGCCTTATACTTGTAATTTTATTACTCTACACGTTGTAATGAAATTAGGCTATGCTCTCAAATTTTTCAGAAAAAAAAAATTTATTTCTAAAAAAAGATAGAACATTTACATACACAGAACATAATTTTTATATATTTATATTTCTAATATCTACCGCAAACTTTTAATATTATATAAAAAATAACAATATTATTATTTTTAAAAATAAAATACACCTTTTCATGCATCTAAAAATGCTATATTTATAAAAATTAAATTTGAAATATAAGACATAAATACAGAAAAATTATATGCTATGTATATAAATTTCTTGTTTGATACGCCAAGAAAATAACTTTTTTTAAAATTATAATGAATATTATAATTAAAAAAAAAGTTAAACATCAACTTTATTATGCCATCACACAAGAAATATTATTGTACAAAACACCTTCCCACAGAAAAATATGAAACGAAGTAAAACAAAAATACAAAAAGAAAAAAATGGAAGAAAAGTGCGACAATAATCTTTAAAAAAAAATTAAAAAACATTAGTCCGTTTGGGGTAATTTTTTCAGTTTTGTTTCTAATTAACTACCACTTTTTCATTTTTTATTAATTTTTTATTATAAAATTTCCATACACATTTAAAATGAATTTTTTTCCCGTCCCCCACACACGCATGTCGTGCAATAAAGAAATGGCAAATATCATGCCATCATGTGGCGGTTGCGCGGCTCAATTAACATGATCCTGACAGTCCAATCCACTTAATTTGGACGGCTAGATTTCTTTTATAGACAACAGTTGTCAGTTGGAAAAAATTCACACAAATCCACCACAATTACAGTATTTACATAGGAAACACCCTAAGTAAGACCTCCAACGAACTCTACACCCGCGGAACAAAAGAAGCCAACATATCCAACAATAAAAAAAACATCCACGTGTCAAGCCATTTACCTTGCACCGACGCCGTCCAGCCGTGGCTCCCGCAGATATCCCAGCAAGGTCTCGGCCTGCGAGACATCGCATACAAACACCATGTGATGAGATTGTGAGAGCATGTTTTATTAATGGACAGTCGAACAAAAAGTATGATAAAAAAGCAAATAAAGAAAAACCACACAAAAGGTCGATAATGAAAATATGAGGGTTTATGTGGCAAAGTAAATAAGTACGAAAAGGAACAAAGCCTAAACATTCATTCATGGGACCCATAACTTTTCCAGATTTATTAAATGGCTCTTGTGCGTCTGCGACTCTGCAGGGTGGTTATATATACAAAAGGAGAAACTTTATCCTGGACTCGCAAACCATCGTAGGCGCAACTATGATGGTCGTGTCAGTAAATAACGAATAAATTGATCATTGGATTGTAATTTCACACTTAAGAACAATTACTAAATCATAAATCTCCCCTTAAGAATAGCCTATTCGCTACCAAACAAAACCAAGCAGGTCAGATGTGTAATTTTCAAGAACCATACCATGCAGATGGAAAAGACTAGTATGGAAATAATATAATAGTTCAAAAAGAATCTTGCATATATATATATATATATATAATAATAGTGTTAAAATATACGTAAAAAGGAAATATTCATTTAGCACCCAAACTTTTCCGGATTTAAATATCTGTTGGGTAGAAATGTGTTGGTGCGCTAAATAAGCAAAATCCAGATGCGAAGCTTATCCTGGAGTCATGGACCAAGACGCGACAAGGCGAGGAGTCAGAAAAAAAAAGATTAAAAGTATTTTAAGATTAATAAGCTATAACTGTATTAATTAATAATATATTATATTGAATACATCTAAATATCTAAAAGAAAACAAATCTAATTAATATAAAATGAATATTGTTTTTTTTTCCTCAAAATATTCTTATTTGAATTTTTTTTCATATGATCAACAAAAATAAGCATGATTCGTAAGATAAAAAATCAAATAAAATTTTAATTATTTATTTATATAGTATATTTAATTTAAAATAAACTCAACTAATTTAAAATTTAATCTTATAAAACTTTAATCGGATTTTAGTCAGGATAGCCAATAGGTAATTTTTAAGTCCAAGGAAAATATATCAAAGATAATTTAAAAAATAAAAGGTTCGCCGCCGGGCCGTTGCTGGCGCCGGCGTTAAAAATCTCTAAGGCTAACGCACCTTGTGTTTGGCACGGGCGGAACCCGACTGTGAAAGTGCTACGAGAGGGGGAATCGCGCCTTCCCGCACAAGCAGCCCTCGGTTACGCGCAGAATCAGCGCAGAGCTGAAGCAGAGTGAGCACAGCAAACTCCTTCCCCTTCGCCGGGCCATCCTCAATCGCTTCCACGAGCGCCGGAATCCCTCCTTCCTGCACAATCGCCTCCCTTCCCTCTCCTAACGCCGCCAAGCTATTCAACACCACCATAGCCTTCTCCGCCATGCCTCCGCTTCGTTCCCCAACCAAACCAACAAGTGGCGCGACAGCACCTGCGCTCACCGCCCGTTCCTTGTTCTGCCGCGCCGAACAAAGCTTGTACATCGTCGTCAGCGCATCCTTTTTCCCCCTGCTCGACCCGTTCACCACCAGCGCAACCAGAGGCGGGATTGCACCGCATACCCCGATCGTGATGCGGTTGTCCTCGATCATGGACAGGTTGAGCAGCGCACAGGCTGCGTTCTGCTTCGCGGTTGACGTACCGGTCCGTAGCGCGTACACTAGAGGTTTGATCGCGCCAGCGTCCGTAATGGGGGTTTTGTTGGATTCCTGGAGGGAGAGGTTTAGGAGAGCAGTGACGGCATTTTCTTGCGCAGCAGGGTCGGTGCTGCGAAGCAGAGGGATCAGGGCCTGGATCGCACCAGATACGCCGATGAGCTCGCGGAAGTCCGATCGGTGTTTGGCGAGAAGACGGATCTTCGCTGCTGCGGTGCTCTTCGATTCTATTGAACTGGAGGAGCTCATTAGGGTCTCCGCACATAACTTGACCACTGGTTCCACCTCTTCCGGCGACGTGATGTCGATAATCTCAGTAGAGGCAACAGCGTCGGCGGCCTCAGAATCCGCCCGATTCGTGTCCTCCCGCAAACGCGCTGGGGACTTGCTATCACAAATAGAAGCCAGCCGCTCGAGCTCACCGGAGATGTCGGAGTTGAAGCTGGAGAAGTCAGAGAAATCCCTTGACAACTGGAGAAGCTCTGTTGCTTCGTCCTGCGAAGCTGACTTCCCCGCTGAAGCCATGTACCCGGCAGTGAGCTCTCCTAGCCGGAAATCAACGACGGAATCCGTCAAGATCTCCGACACCGCAGCGGAGCGCGCCGGTGGCGGTAGCCGGTCAGGTGAGCAATCCCGTCCGTTCTGAAAAAGATTAGATCGAATCGTCCGCATTGAACGCCCGTGCGACCTCTGTATTCTGGCTGATGACGAGCAGGGGCTCGGAGACGACGGGATCTGAGAATCGGTTAACGAAACCATTGCTACCGACGAAATGCACTCTGTATAGAGAGCGAGAGACAGCCTAAAAGCCGAAATTCATGGAGAATCCAGAGATGAGAGCTCGAGTGGCGTTAATGGCAGCCGAGAGGAAAAAAAGAATGAAACGCAGTACAATGGCGGCTCGATCCTCGAGCCTTTGGTACCGCCGTTAACTAGCAGCTCCTCCTCAACGTTAGTGGCTGAGTAAATTACGATTATACCTCTCCTTTTGCGTTACGACAAGGGACGATACCTCGTGGGATTGTGGGCCCGAGAAGTAATTTTGAAAGTTGGTCCCCCAGTTTAGAATGGCTTCCAGCCCGAATATTTGGTAAGAAGTTATTGACCGTTGGATTGGTGCATGTGAACCATATATTTTTTTATGGACGGTCAATATCAACGCATGGAGCTCACATTTCTTCGTTCCCTAGGAAGAGGGTAGCGGGAATCTGTAGATAGGTCTTGGCGACGTCGGCATCTAGCCAGAATAATAGAATAATTATTTAATTTTTAAAATAGATCATTTTAAAAATTTAAGTAAGTGATTAGTCATTTTTAAAAAAAATTAAAAATAAATTTAGTCATCCAATCAGCACATAATTGATGCTGACTGGGCATCCCAATCAGACGACTGACCCTTTAATTTTTTTAAAAAATATAAATAGAATTATATTTAATATATCTATTTCATTAGGTGTCAATTTTAACGTCTCTTGATATCGTTAGAAAGAATGAAAAATTACAACTTTCAAATTATTCAGATATTGATAGTCCTTTTTGGCCATATCTATTTGTAGGTGTTGGGTTTTGGCGAGGTTGGTATCATTGAAAATAATGAAAAATTCTGACAGTGTTTCGATGAATCTCTTGATGGTATTTTTCTGTGATTTACGAGTTGTAAAATTTAAATATATTGTGACAGTACCTTTTTTTTTGCCAAAAAATAATATATCCTTATATTATAGTAAAAAATAGGTCTTTCATATATTTAATTTTATAACTTCGTAGTACAAAAAAATCAGCGAGATTCATCGAAAAATAATTTCCCAATTATTTTCCAACGATCTCAAAACCCACTAAATACGATAAAAAAAATTGCGTCAATATCTTCAATTTTTGAATTAGCCATTTGCGGTTCAAGATTAGTCGAAAGTTGTTAACGTGGTTGTATATCTTTCTACTAACCCATATTTGAACAGACGTGATCGTCATATATAAAATATACATTTTATTTAAAAAAAAAAATTAAAGGTGGTCAGCCTACATTGACTTAATTTTTTTTTCTTTTAATTTTTTTCTAAAATGGCTAATCACTAATTAAGTTTATAAAATGACCTATTTTAAAAATTAAGCCCAAGAATAATTAATTATTTTTTAAAATTAAAAAATTGGGCAAAATTTTTAAAGTAAGCACGTTTAAAACATAATTAGCGAATTAGGCATTAAAAAAGAAATTTTAAAGTAGGCACAATTCTTATGTATTTATATATCTAGCATCTAAAGTTAGATATTTACTGATCTAATATTTTTCTATGCTTAAAAAGTTGTATTTCAATTTTAAAAAGTGAATGAAGTGGTATTTTTGATGTGATATTTAAGATTAGGGTGTTATATATATGTGAAAATTAAAGTTTAGGCATTAGATATGTAAATACATAAGAATTGTGTGGTATGTATGTAAATTCCCAAAAAAAACCTAATTTTGCAATTTGGGCTCACCTTTAATTAGTTTTTTTTAATAAATATCTAAAATTTATATTTAAAATATATTTATTTTTATATACATAAAAAGATAAATTTTATTAAAATTTAATAATCTTTTTTATATAAATTCTAAAAAAAATTATAATATTTATGTAAATATAAAATTTTAAATTTAAATATGTAAAAACACAAGAATGAAAATGTATAATAAATTTATAATAAAAAAGTTAATTTCATATTTACATAAAGAATATATATATATATATATATATATATATATATATATATATATATATATATATATATATATATATATATATATATATATATTATACATTGAAGTTAAATTTATACATACATATAAAAAAAATATTTTTTTTATAATTTTAAATAAATTTTATTATAAATTTATTTTTTAAACGTATTATGGCTAAACAGAAAACTTCATTCTTGTATTTTTATATATTTAAATTTAAAATTTTATATTTACATAAATATTATAAATTTTTTAATTTTAAATAAAAAAGATTATTAAATTTTAATAAAATTTATTTTTTTATGTATATAAAAATAAATATATTTTAAATATAAAATTTAGATATTTATTAAAAAAAAGATTAAGTTGAGACCCTAAATAAAATTATATATAAAATTTAGATATGTAAATACATAAGAATTGTATGGTATGTATGTAAATTCTCTCTTTTTTTATATTTTTAAACTTATTTTAAAATTTTGACAAAAAACTATTATAATATATACAATTTATTAAATATCTCCAAAATCAACTTTTATAAATTTTCCCACTGGTTGTTTGCAATTAACGAATTAAAATTAACATTAACAAATTAAATTCAAATTAAAAAATATTAATTATTATTAATGATAAATTTTCTTTAGAATTAATTAATAATACAGCAATAAAATTACAATTTACAAATAGAAAATAAATTTGAAGACTTCGTTGGAGACAAAAGTAGTTGGCTCAACACTCTGGAATTGACAGGATTTTCGTTTTGACCTCTAACGATGTTTTTTTTTTTTTTCTTCGATTTTTATTGGAAGAATTTAGTAGACAATATATTAGATTCTTTTTTTTTATATATAAGGAGATATCTATGCGGGGCTCATTCATTTTAGAGCGTATTAATTCTCGTATGAATAATCTTCAGGAGATCTAACGGCAACTTATTCATACATTTCAGACCTCCACTTATTTTTTTTTGGAAACAGTCCTTTCGATGAGTAATGAATATGGCTCACCCAACAGCTAAAGGCGGCAGGTAGATATTAAATTCTAAGTTTTTCATAGTAATAAAATAATATTGAATAAAATTCTAAAATAATAATATTGAATAATACTATGCCCATGATTTCATGTCTTGTAAGGCCTACTATAGTGAGAGGAATCCTAATTAGGTAATTAGGATTATAATCAAATTATGTCAAATCAATTATATCATTTCATTTGTCGTATTATAAATTATTAATATTTAACTTGAATTTGAGTAGAGATTTTATATAAAAATTTATATTATTACATGTCAAAAAAATTTCAATAAGTTAATCATTGAAATATATAAAAGAAATCTTTTTAAGAAGCTGCAGTAATTATTATTATTATTTTCTTTTAAAAAAAATTAGATAATAGTTTTTTAGCAACTATCATATTCTATTAAATCAAATTTAAAAAAATTCAAATTTTTTATCTCGAATTGATCTTAGATAAAAAAAATAATAATAATGAGTATATCTTGATTGAATCTTGATACAATGAGCCAATTTTTAAACTAGACTATATTATCCAATATTTTTTAATTAATTTAAAGGCAAACGTACAGCAGCTTTGCTTCACCGATCATATTTGGGCCGTCAAAATGGATTCTTGTTCACACTACTTAGTTAAAATTCTCCTGGGCTTTGTATTGAGGAAATATTTTAAAAAGAGTGATATATATATATATATATATATATATATATATATATATATATATATATATATATATATATATATATATATTTAAATTTTAATATTATATCAAAAATATTATCACTCATTTAAAAAAACTAAAATATATATTTTTAAGCATAAAATTATTGAATAAATAGATATTTAATTTTAAATATTAAATATATAAATATATAAAAAAATTGATGATATCTATGTAAATTAAAAAAAAATTTGCTTAAGCATTTTGTAGGCGAGATTCTAATAATTGAGAAATAAATTTGTTCTGATCAATCGAATTTTAATAAATTGCAATTAGTTTAGAATGGACTTTGGATTTTAGTGACCAGCATTGGGCCTTAATTGTGAGAATTTGGAGGACAGCCTGGCGAGGGAGAATATGATTAAGCATTCTGATAGCGATAAAATAGGGATGACCAATTGCTAGAGGAAATACAGGGCTGCAAACTAATCGAGCCAGCTGAGTATGTATGCGTTCAAATTTGAGCTTTTTTTTTTTTTTAATATTGAGTTTGAGCTCGATTTAAACTTTTAAAAATAGTGTTGAAGCTTGAGCTTATTTATCATTATCGAGCTTGAGCTCGATTCAAGTTTGTTCATGAGCTCGATTCAAATTGGATTATCGAGCTTGTTAACGAGCAGCTCGTTTAATAAAATAAATGAGATTTAGGCTTTGTTTTAAGTTTTCTTATAAATTTATTTTGAGTAATTTTAAACGCTACTTTAAAACGTCAGATATAAACAAATTTTTTATAAAGAGGAAAAGCATTTGTAAAAGTCATCGAAAATTCAAACGGTTTTTAAAATTTATAAACTCCATTTTAAAAAAAAAAAAAGCAGAAAAACTGAAACAAACGGCTCAATCCTTAATTGAGCTTTTTCAAGAGCAACTTATTGAGAAATATATATGAGCTTTATCAATTAAAACGTATTAAGCCTAAGAAAATAATAATTTGAACAATATAGTTCACAAATAAGCCTTTAATCTGAAATGTCAATCATAGTGCTTTGTACACAAGTTTTAAATGATAATGTTACATAAATGAACCCGAATCACAAGTTGTTGGCTTTTGTTCATTTAATCGAGATTTTAAAAGTGTTCAAGCTCGTTTGATTAACTATCAAACAAACATGAACGAGTTCTAATCAAGCCGGGCCACGAGTAGCTTGTCGAACGCTCCGTTCCTAGGAAATACTATCATATATATATATATATATATATATATATATATATATATATATATATATATATATATATATATATATATATATATATATATATATAATTTTATAATTGCTGTTATTAAAAATGAAAAATTCTCTCTATCATTTTAAATATTTTAGCATCTTATAAAAAAACAATCAAACAAATGCATAGACCTTTTAAAAAAAAAAAAATTAACGTTTTTTTAAATAAACATTGCTAAAAAAATTATTCCATTATTAGCTGAAATATTTTATTTCTCTTTCGTTTGGAAATTTAAACATGTCATCTCTTTAAGGTGGGGCCAATTCGAACCAAATAAGACGCAGGACTCGAAGCACTCGATGTATAAAATTGTTATAGTCTTGCTATTGGAGGAGAAATATGTGTCATAGGTGGTTCAAAAGGTCAATTAAATTACATAAATTATTTAATCAGTGAAAGCTACTGTTTTTTTTTATTTAATTTCTTATCATTTCATAAATATTTCTTTAGGATTTTGACGAGTTAGCCACCCAATTTATATGTATTTATAATTTAATTATTAATATTTTAACTATTAAATTCATGTATTTTTGCATATCACAATCTTATCTTTTAGATTTTTATAATAATGAAAAATAGGGGTTCAGATTGTATTATGAATTTCAATATTTTAATTTAATTTGAAATTTTTAGATTAAAGATGATGAATTTATAAATATATAAAAATTTGATGATATTATATATGACCATTAAACATTTGTAATTTTATCAGGGCTCATTTTATTATTGATGAATAAATATATATTTTTTAAAATAATTATTCATCTGTCTTTAGTATGAAATTTGAACCTTTTTTAATATTTTAAATTTTATTCATTTTTTAATGCATCTAATCATATGATGAGCTTCAATAAAGTTATTATTTTAATAATATATTTTTTAAGGCAAATAAACCTCATTAAATTTAAGAGGGATTTACATACATACCACACAATTCTTATGTATTTACATATTTAACACATAAACTTTAATTTTTACATATATAACACCTTAATCTTCAATATCACATCAAAAATATCACTTTCTTCACTTTTTAAAAGTGAAATGTAACTATAAACTATAAAGTGTTAGATAAATAAATATCTAATTTTAGGTGTTAGATATATAAATACATAAAAATTATGTGATATGTATGCAAATCCCTATTTAGTGAAAGGCAGTTGCTTTCTTTCTTTTAGAAATAGTGAGTTATTTTCAGGTGCGGAAATTGGAATTAATGACAATAGGGAGAAGATTGAGGGCTTGTTTTTGTGAGCATAAAAGAATTCTGATGGAGGCTTATACTAAACTAATCGCATTATAAACCTATTTTAACGCCCAATAATTTTCGAAGTTATGTGACGCTCTTATGTTATTTTTCCTGATTCAAATGTTGCTTCAATAAAACTAAATTTTTTATGTATTAATTTGGGTTAAAATATTTTGTTTTAGGGTGCATTTTGAGCTGTTGCAATTATCTAAAAAAAATGAGTTGAGTTGTTTCAAAAGAAGCTGCTATTTAAAATATTGTCAGAGTATTACAAATTTTTTAAAAATAAAAAATAAAACCGTAATTTTTTGATCTGTTAGCTCAGGCTTAAAAATATAATTTTACATCGCACCGTATCACTCTCACACTGTAATTTTCCAAATGATAATTATGATATAGTGCTAAAATACACCTCACTATATTACTGTCTCAAATATACTCTTAATCTATTGAAAAACCTACCTATGCTTTTGACGAGTGTAATTTCTCCAACATCAAGAGAACTTTTAATCTTGGCCATCTATTGGGTTGAGTCATGTTTAAGTAAAATTCTAAACATCGTTGAACCAATTAGATGGTCTAATGCCTCTAAATATATATATATATATATATATATATATATATATATATATATATATATATATATATATATATATATATATATATATATATATATATCTTAGAAAATCAATTGTGACAGAATAAAATTTTATGTCTTAGCCTTGTTGAGAAATTCAACACACACACATATATTTGAAGAGAGAACAAGAAACTCCAAAAAATTTACATAAAAAAACCCCGAAAAAAAGGAAAAAACTATGGGGTCTAACCTAGTAAAAATGTTCCACTATACATTTGCTTTAGAGTACAAAGTTTAAGTTTTCCCGATAACGAGATTATAGAATTGTATGCAAGAAAGCGACGAATCCCAATCAATATGATATAAATATCTATGGTTACTATGATGGTTGATAAGTAGTGGCGATAATGAACGCGCCGGTGATGATGATCCGGCGACGAGTGGTAATTTGGTAGTAATCGATGGCGGCGACACGATGATAATAATGGTAACCAAGTGTGGATGGTTCAGTGATTGGCGGTGGTGCAAGAGGATGAGGTGGCGGCCGGCGAAGGTAGTCATCAGCGGTGGCGTGAGTGGCGTAATGGCGAGGGGCGTGGGCAGTGGTAGCCGATGGTGCCGCCGGCGATAGCCGAAGGCACGGCGAAAGTCGGCCGATAACGGCATGATTGGTGGATCAGCGATCACGCGATGATAATCGTGGCAGCACGGTGGTGGTACCGGCGATGGGGATTAGTGGCGGAGGTTGCGGCCCGCGGCGAGCTGCGGCCCGATAACTGCGTGGCGATTATGCGGAGGTTCTTCAACCCTCGAGCTCTCTCTCTTTATCCTCCCCCATATGAAGAATGAGGTATATTTATAGATTAGAGTGGCTTCATAAATACATGCAAATTCCAAATCACTCCATCAGACGGCTCAAAATGATTTCCTTGATCATCTGATGTATTTTAAGTATTTGAATGCTCAAATGAAGTCAGAATTAGGAGATCTTGGAGTTGTTAGATCTGGCTCGTCAAAACGCTCGATTTGATTTTAAACACTCCATATTTAGGAGTTGATCAATTTCTTAAAATTTTCAATTATATTTTAAGTTTTTGATCTTGGCTAGTCTAGACTCAGAATTAGATTATTTTTTGACGTGTCTCAATTAATATATATATATATATATATATATATATATATATATATATATGCTCGAAAAAATTAATTAATTATGCAATCAAATTAATTACACTATTTTGCACAAGTTACATCAACAACTACAAAATTGATGCAATCCATCCGAATCCTTTTTAAGGAATTAAACTAATGAGAGAATGGGATGCTTCAAAAGTTGAATTGAGGAGAGGAAATATTTATAGGTATTCATTAATTTAGCTGATAAATTTCTTATTAAATTATTGTATAGATTTTAGAATAATATTCTGTTCGTATTTCCATAATCAATATTCACCTTTTTTTAAAAAAGAAATATTTAATTTAATCTTATAACTTAAAAGACTTTGTTCCACTAATATTAGCTAAGAATTTATTTAGAAGCGTTGCAATTATATAAAAAAGTTATAATAATGTTGTTATAGAAGATGTTCATAGATGTATAAACTATGGCGGGTATATATATATTATAAAAATAAAATTATAATTTTTTAGTTTTCATTTTAGATAATTAAGTCAAATTATAAAATATAATTTTTTTATCATAAATTTCTTAAAATAAAGTTGTTTCATATTACTCTCCTAAATATAGTCTAAATGACTAAGGGTCTATTTGGGATAATATAATTTTTTGAAAAATTAATTATAAAATTATTGTAGATAAAATAATTTTTTGAAAAAATTGATATATGTATTACAAATATTTTTTTTTTTGAAAATTTAAATAGTAACTTTCTGACAGTTATCACACTCTAATAACTTTAATTCTCAAAACAAATTTTTTATCACAAAATTTTTTAAAAAATAGCTAAAAAATTGATAATCAAATGAGTTTAAGATTATTTTAGTGGATTGATATCACAATATAAATTTTCGCTCCTCATTTTCAAATTGTTGGGCTCAAAACTCAAGTTCTTACATTTTTAAGATTTTGATGGAAAAAAGTAGTAATTAATTAATTAATTAATGACTCATCTCGACATGAAGAAACATATAAACTTTGCAACAAATTATATATATATATATATATATATATATATATTCAGTCCTTGATCTCAAAATCTGTGCCGGTTTTGCCGATCAACTGCTCCAATTGACCGCAACACCAGAATTTCCGATTCAAGCACACTTACTTCCATAATTACAAGATTGCCCATGTTGGCTGATATTTTAATTTAAAAATAGAATTTTGTTGGGAGATTGAATGAAGTTTTAGTTTATATCGTGTTTGAATCGAGTCAAATGAATTGGGTTAGGAGCTAATTTTTTAAATCTTCAAGCAAATTTTAAAGTTATGATTATTATATAATAAAAAATAAGATACTTTCATCGTAGAGAGACTATAATAAATCTCAAATTGGCCTTAAAAGAAAGATCAATAATCATGAAAAAAATATATTAAATTTTACATTATTTGACTTTGGCAAATTTATACTAACAATTGTAAAAAAAATCAAATAATTTATTATGTTCCAAGTGATATAAATATTAATATATATATATATATATATATATATATATATATATATATATATATATATATATATATATATATATATATATATTAAACTTATTTAAAATCTATCATAATGATGTGTACTCAAGACCTTATTATTCTATTTGAAAAATTATTTAGCAAAAATATTAATCCCGAAATCATCTTCTTTTATAGTGGAACACGGCCTGTGATCGAGGGAGTAGCCTATCAGGAAGTATTATTATTCTTTAAATTCTTCTGAATCTCCTCATCAGAGAACTCAACAGAGTCACCTAAAGAATGGACAAATGATACAAGAAAGTTCATAGCATTGGGATTTTTTTGAAGAAAGGAGACTTACAATTTAGAGAGCGTGAAGCGAGTCATATTTGTTGAAAACTGGTTAACTCTTTGGGCTGACCATGGGTCTTGGATCATTTCAGCTTTCAACTTCGATGGGTTCACTGAAGAGCTTCTTCCACCATCTATTCTCTGCTTCGATGAGTTCGCTGAAAGTCTCTTGCTTTTGTGTCCTCACATATTTGGATTTCCCTTGACCTTAGCTTCATGCTTGATCAAGTTCTATAGAGGAATTGGTTTGTTTGCTTTGGGATTTAAAATTCCTTTTTTCCTAGCTTTAAACTTGACAAACTTGATGAAGGATTGACTTGATTTATCTATATTAACTTGTCAGAAAGTGTATGTACACCCTAAGTCCCGTGCTTACTGTTTTGACGGACTCGTTGAAGGGTGCATATAAATGACTCAGCCTTCTGGCTTATATTAAGTCAATATGTTGAGTTATTAGTCTAACAATGTGTGTTTTAATAGACTGAATAATCACAAAATTCTTTTAGTTCGGATATTACCTTTGTGCAAACTATAGAATCGCTTCATTGGTCCTATGCTTTCTGCTTTAGCAGACTTGATGAGAAAATTGGCTTCGATATGTGCTTTGTGCTTGATTAGACTACTTGAAAAGAGGTTAAAATATCACCTTGCAAGCAATATAGAGATTAATTTGAGGCTGCTCTGAATTAAGAGTTATTTTCTTAGATTGTCTTGATTTATTGATCAAGTAGGAGAATCTCTTGGATTCTGGTTGCTTGTAACCACTAAACTGGATTTGATTTGGGATTGAACAGCTACCGTCATTATATTGACAAGCACGGACTCTTTCACTATGGCATTTTCTTGCGGCTTATTGAGTGAGGAGAGCGTCAGCAACTCGGCTATTTATGGGCTTCTTGAGTCCAACCTTTAGAACCTACTCAAGTCTTTGACTTACGCTGTGATGGCTTGGTGATTTGGTCATTAGACTAACGAACGAGGGCTCTTTCATTACGACCTTTTCTTGCAGCTTGTTGAGTGAGAAGAGCGTCAGTAACTCAGCCATTTGTAGGCTTGTTGAGTGACCTTTAGAACCCGTCTGTGTCCTAGACTTGAATATGTAGAGGTTGATGCTTTTCCAGCTTAGCTGATTGAAGCTTCTAAAATTAGGAGTTCTTCAGACTTGATCTTCAGAATTTGACAAATATGGGAGACAAAATTTTGATCTATTTAAAGTTGCCTTTCATGCATAAAAATAGATTTTTTTTGTTCTTGTAAGAGCCTGCAACTTTAACAATAATAGTTATAGATATATTTAGGGATCCTGACATAAATCTCGATATTAATCTAAATATATATAAAAGAAGACCTGTTTTACAGGAGAAGGTTGAACAATCTTGATCATAAAAAAGGCTCTTATCTAATAGGGAGATTGCAGATTAGTTTAGAAATACATTACAAAGCTTGATTTCTTTTGCAGCAAAATAAACATCATTTGTCTTTTAATCATAATATGTATCTATCTAAGGATCTCGGCTTAAAGTACAATGTAGACTTAGATAAATATATAAAAATGCCCCATGTCTAACAAGGGGCTTTCGCAGTAACTGCTGAGAGAATTTGGAATGTCTTTGGTCTTATGTTTTATGCTCTTGGACTTGTTGAAGACTTCATCCTAAGAGTTTGAAATTCTCATTTTTCTCCTGTCTTGACTTTGTGTCTTGGTGGACTAAATAGAGTTAATGATTTGTTGTTGAGATGAGAATATCTTCTGTCATGTGCTTTGTACATTGGCAAACTTGTTGAAGATTCAATCTCAAAATTTAAAATTTGTATTTTCCTCCTGTCCTGGCTTTGTGCCTCGGTGGACTTGATAGAGTTGATGACTTGTTGGCGAGATGAGAACATCTCCGGTCCTATGCATGGTGCTTTGACGGACTTGTTGAAGATTCATCTCGGGAATTTATATCTTGTATTTTCTTCTATCCTTTGCCATGATTTGATGGAGGAAAGTCCTGAATTATCTTAAAGACTTATCAGGTGATATAAAATTACCTTCTGCCTCAATTTTTTGCTTTCGTGGGCTTATAGAAGGATGTCTGTCGACGACCTAGCCCTTAGAGCTTGTGTTGGGTCAATGGCGAAGAATCATTAGTCATGTGCTTTGCGCGTAACAGACATGTTGATGACATCAATCTTTAGTTCAGTCTTTGACTTTGTATGAACATTGGGGTGACTTCTTCAATCCTTTATTTTTTTGCTTGGCTAGACTTGCTGAGGAAGAATTTCCTTCGGTCTTGACTTTTTTCTTTAACAGACTTGTTGAAAGAGTTGACATTTCTCATTTGATATTGATACCAAACTCGGCTTAGTGCTTTCTCGAGTGAGGATATTTTTGTTGGATTTTAAAAAAATGACCTTACAACCATTAAGGATGATCTCCCAATCTGGTCGACTTGAACTCACCAAGTTGGAGGGATTTGGAGATTTAGATGCTTTTGTCTTTGAACTAACAAAGTAGAGGGATCTCTTACTATAACTATTGTGGCGTATTGAGTAAGCAGACCTATCAGCGACTCGGCCATATTTGAGCTTATTGAATCTGACCTTATGCACCTACTTGAGTATTGGGCTTAAGCAATTGATGGAGGATTTTATCATCGGACTAATGAGATGGGGATCACTTACTGCGGCCTTTATGGCGTATTGAATAAGTAGATCTATCAGTGACTCAGCCATATTTAGGCTTGTTAAGTCCGACCTTATGCACCCACTCGAGCCCTAGATTTGATGTATGAATGTAAGATGTGTTTCCAACTTGATTTATTATAGTTTGATTTAAAAATTTTTCTTTTTGGCCTATAATACTTTGATACTTGTGAACTTTGAATACATAATTTCAATATGTATATGGGGATCTCAGCCTTAGGTGCAATGTCAACCCAAATATAATAGAAAGGCCCCCTGTTTCAAAGGGAGAGCCCGATATTTTACTGTAACATTTTTAAAAAAGGCCCCCTATCTGACAGGGAGATTTTTGCTTCATTTCAAAAATTCATTCTTGTATTACAAGAGAATTTCTAAGCAAAACTTATATATGTAATGACAGTGAGGAATAATTAGTCTTCTCATAACCATGACCAATTCTCCTTCTTGCAAAGCTCAAAGGCATATTATATGATCGAATGCTTTGGACGTCCTCACTCGGTAGACTTCTGAATTTTATTGAGCTTGGAGCCTAGCTTTGTCAAGCGCATCAAGCTCTTCTATCAATAGACGGACATTCTAATCATGGGTGAGATTGTTTTGAATGGCTACTGGGAGTGAAGGTAATTCAACTTCAATTGGCAAAATTACTTCAACTCTAAATATTATCACGTAAGGAGTGAATTTTATGGGAGTATAGTCCGGATGTTACGTCGCTGTCCTTCTTTAAGGTAGTTTCACTTTAAGGCTTTAGCCTCTAAATTTGCTTACCTTTTTGCCGGAAACTTTCGACGACGAATTCTTGAACCTGTGATCCAAGTGTCACGCCTCGATACTAACCGTGCAGGACTTAATTAGATTGGTGTCTTGTTTGGATCGTAGGTGGAAGTCTCCTTGGAGGAGAGGCTCTAACCTCCCTAATGATAGGACCTTATTATTTTCTTTTCATCAGTCATTTCTTCTTAGCAACTTTAAGGACCCGATACACTCTTGCATATACAGTTTAGAGTTTCCTCACTGGAGAAGCTGGAACCTGACATTATCGAGTCCAGAAGGACTATTTGATTTGACTAGTAGAGTTGTTCTACTTTACCCATCTTAGGCTGTCAAATCTATTATGGATAGGAACACTCGCTTCTAGTTTCACAGCTAGTTGTACAATTTTTTTATCTTACCAATAGTTGTTGAGCACAGTTCAGTATTTCTCTTTCTCTGCTGCCTCTAAGTTATTCCATATGAAGAAGCTTTTGCGTTGCCACTTCTTCTTGAAGCTTCGGCCTCCATATATTTTTTTTTAATCGGGACCTTTCAGTAGAGGATTCCCGAACATGTGGTTCAGGTGTCACTCCCCGATGTTCACCGTGCAAGACTTCCTCTCAAGGCTTCGCTCTCTATATTTTTCTTTCTACTAAGACCTTTCGGTTGCGGATTCCTGGATGTATTGTCCAAGTGTCACGCTCCGATGCTCACCATGTAGGAATTGCTTAGAACAGTCTTGAGCTTTTACTACCACTAATTGTAGCTTTTGTAGCAGAGTATTTTTGGCTTTTTTAATAATTGATATTTGATACCTATTATTCATAAGATATTTTTTCTAAACAACCTTCATAACTCTATGTGCTCGAGTAGATAGAGTTTCATGTTGTTTCTGCTATTGAGCCCAAAAAATATCATTTAATATCACCAGTAGAGCTATTCTTTTTCACCCATTTTAAATTTTCAAACTCATTGTGAGTGAGAACACTCGCTTCTGGTATCAAGTCTGATCGCATGACCAGACATTAACTACTGAGCTCACATTTTAGTATTTCTTCTTCTTCTTTGCCTTCCACTCAATTTTTCTCTAAAATAAGAGACTTCAACATTATGTCTTCCAAGTGTGAAAGATTCAACTGGCAAAGTAGTCACATTCATTGATATGACTGAAACTTTCTGACTATTGACGGTTCTTTTCATGACCGTCTCTTTAAAATAACTCAATCTTTCGAATACAAATGCTCTCTTTTGAGGAACCTTAGTAGCAGTAGTGGTCATTCCAGTTGTCATCCTCCCTTGTACAAGTTAGTGTGTACAATATGTAGGCGCTTCAAGTAGAGGATTATTTGCAGCAACAATGACTGGAATTTCTACACTACCAAATTGAAAAGTAGCTTCAACATCCTCGATTACATGTAATCGATGAATATTGGCTAGTGGTGCATGATAAATAGTGTTCTCAAGATCCATTGATATATAGAACAAAAAAATTAGTCATAAGAATATGATTTATTTAAATTTAATTTCATCCATAATTGATTTTAATTTTTAATTTTTATCATGCTCCACAACTACTATAGCTCAAATTCGGCTAGCCAAAGATGGAAAGAGAAACCTATCCACAGTGGAGTCGCGAGAAATCTGTAGGCTCTGAAAATTCACCACCGACCTCTCGATCAAGAGAGTAATTTAAGTGTCGGAGTAATTTTCAGAAGGCAGATGGAATAGTAGATAAGACACTACCCAGAGAGTTCTCCCTCATTTTGTGAGGACTTTAGATCTGGTTCTAGGTTTCCTATAGGCGCAAGCACCTATAGTTAATTATCCCTCTCAGTGCTGAGAGAGAACTTTCGATTAAGGCTAGTCATTAAAGCACTTAGTGCGTAGCGTATAATAACATCATGTGGAGTTTTGAAATTTAAATTTATGATATTCATTATATTTAACTTAAAGCAGATGGTTGGGGGAACGATGACGCGTCCGATCAAGGTCCCATGGTTCTATCATCCCGGGCTATCGCGGTCCCTAGTCTTCTACTTAGTCAGAGGAGGTAGTCGACCCAACCTGACCGAAGGATCCTTGTCAGCAACATATGTGTTACGTCGTCCAAGGTGTCCTTGTAGACTTGGGGTGGAGTTTGTCTAAGGAGACAAGTTTAAGTCTACCTTAGCTAATAGAGAGTTTTTTGTCCAATCAAACGCATTCTATAATTCACAGCTCAAAGAGAAAAGCCATTGGAGAACATATGGGTTGCAGCTGTGACTGTAATTTAGTGGTACCATATCCCGGTGAACCACCCGGTCATAGGGCTCTAGTTGTAACCTCCATTTATATGGTGCCATTTTGCAGCAAAACTATGCGGACAGAGGACACGGGCCACGTCCTTATGGGCTTAAGATTATTTGAGTGTGAAAATAGTTATGTATTTGATTTAACATTGACTTTTTGTGAGCAAAAGTTTTCTTAATTTGTCACTCAAAATACATGATGGATGGATTTTGGATTTACTTTAAATTTAAATAATTAATTTCATTTAATTTATATATTTTTTGTTTAAAAATTTGATCGTTTAATAATGATTTGGCATTAGCATTTGAATATATTATTATTATTACTATTATGAAAACCCCTCCGGTTGAAATATTCAATCAACACGGCTATCATCGGGGTGGTTTATTGTTTATTTAGATCCTATTTCTATTAATTTAATAGAGGATCATTGTCATATGACTTAGCTTCATATTTTATTAGATTGAATATATTATAATAACATCATTTGATTTAGGTTTTGTTAACTAACCCCTAAGACCCAACTAGAATCAACCGCATCCTCGACACTAAATTTAAGCATTCAAAGATAGTGTTGGAGCCTACGCGTGTATTTAAGAACTTGCACACTTTGAGGTATTAAACTTGAGTTTTAATCATGCATTATAATGTGTGCAAGAGTTTAATTGAATCATTAATTAACGCTTATGTTCGCTTGTATAATGTGTTGTGAATCCGGTGGTGTAAAGTTCTTTGGCTCTTATTCAATCAATCAAAGTAATATTTGTTTTCTTCTCATTTAGTTTTGAATTCATTGAATTCTTAAACTTCAATAAGACTCGACTAATGTTGGTTGATGAGCTTTCAAAATCATCACAAATCTCATTTAAATTCTTTAGGTCACTTTAGATTCATCCAATCTGTCACGTAGTGCAACTCAAGTTCTTATTGAAAGGCTTTGCACATCTTCATTGACAAGCCACTTTATCTTATTCTTGCTTGTATGTGAACTATCAAGTTGATGAGCCTTCAAGTTCTCAATAAATTTATCATATTCCATATTTGTTCTAGCTCACAAATGAGCTCGTAAGATTATTTAAGTTTCTTTTGATTTAATAAGGGATTTGATTACCGTGATAAGTAGTGTGAACTGAATGTTTAATAACACTTATGATTTAGGCTCATTCATGAGCTATTTAATTGTTGCAAATCTTTTGTTGAACTATATTATAGTTTCATTCTAGCTTGAAAATAAATACTTGAAGACATTGCAAATCCCGTGGGCATCAGTTTCAAAATCGGATGTAAGATCTAAATGTTTCTTTGAAAGATTTCATTCGTGTTCACTGTGAGTTGTCCAATTTTGTTCTTGCTTGATGTTAGTGATGTTCTTTCTGAGAAAATTTTGAAGACTCTACAAGTTTTTTTTGTAAGTCTCACTTAAGCATAACTTTGCAAACTTTATTTTTATTTCAATGTATTGTCATTTTGACTTTTTTCTTATTTTATTTTGACTCAAATTTTTATTTCAAATTCAACTTAAGTTACTTTCATGTTCAATCATTCTCTTATTTATTTTCGTTCAAGTCATTTGTTATTGTCCAATAACTATTTGACAGCCTCCTGTGTCATCCTCATGAGGTTGCAGGAGTCAATATTTCGTCTACTAAGATAATATGGGTCTTCATGATCTACTGGCCATCTTCAAACTTGTCAACTCTACTGACCATAACGAGGTCTTCAAGCACCTGCAATTTCAATTCAGATTTTAATTTTGAGCTTCTAGTTCATTTTACGTTAAATTAATTAAGTCATTTATCGGTCCAAATTTCAGCAGCCTCCCTGCGTCTTCCCCGTATAAGGCGCTGCATCGGGGCTATTTTGATCTACCCGCCCACTTAGTGGGTGACTTGCCTTCAATAATGGTTTAAATAATTAATTATTCTTTTCTTAATGTTAAGATACCGGTTGGAAGATAATGATCAAGATCTAAAGTCGTGTTCAAACACGCCATGCATTTAAATTCTATTTTTTGGAAAATAAATTTCTGAATTTCATATTATTACTGAAATACGATTTATTTTTTATTACATTTGAAAATAAATAATTATTTTTCATTCATTAAAATTGAGTGAAATAATTAACTATTTCAATAGCTTTATAAATATTTATAATTATATCTATATTTTAAAACTATTATTATTTAAAACTATTATTATTTAAAACTATTTTATACTAGGGATTATTTTAAAATAGTCTTCTTAATTGTAATTAGTTTAGCGAAAAAAAAATTTTTTAAAAATCTAGTCTGTTTGACGGACGACATATGAAATTCCTGTTTTTTTTTTCGGTGGTTTTAGAAACCACGGGGAGAGAGAGAAACCAGGGAGAGAGAGAGAGAGAGAGAGAGAGAGAGAGAGAGAGAGAGAGAGAGAGGTTTTATTTTTATTAATTTTTTAATTAATATAATTATTTAAAATATTTAAAATAATTTAAAAATATTTTTTATAAAATATTTAATAACTAAATATTTATATATTTAGTTATTAATTTTATTTATATATATATATAATTAAATATATAATTTAAAAATATTTTTAATTATATATATAAATTTCTAAATTTATTTAATATTTTTTATTAATTAATATAATTATTTAAAATATATAATTTTTATTAATTTTTGTTAATATATAAATAAATAATTTTTAATAAATAAATAAATAAATGAATAAATTATATAAATATTTTATAAATTATATAAATAATATATAATATATATATATTTATTTATTTATTTATTTATTTATTTATTTATTTATAAATTTATTTAGTTATTTATCTATTTAAATTATATAAATATTTTTAAGTTATATATTTATATATATATAATTAAAAATATTTTTAAATCTCATTCCAGTAATAATATTTATCTTATTAAAAGGAAATTCAGAAATTTATTTTCCAAAAAACAGAATTTAAATGCAGTGAGCGTGGTTCGAACATGTGACTTTTAGATCTTTAATCTGACAATCTCCCTATTGACCTATCCTGCTTTAACATTAAGGAAATAATAATTAATTTATTTAAACTATTATTAAAGGAAAGTCATACGCAAATTTAAACCATTTCAACACGCGATCAATGCGATCACTACGCCACGTCAGATCATACCGCAAAGGCCACCAATTAATTATACCTTTTCTTAAATTTTTTTTTACCGTCCTTAATTATCTAATTCAGATTCTAACCATATTTAATTTAAAAAAATTGCCTAAGTTTTAGCACAGCGAGCTTGTTCAGAATCTTCTTAGTCGCTTCAAGATCTTCGGGTGGAGTAGCCAAGGATTCGCATGGCACGCCAACCTCATCCGTAAGAGTCTGGATCTTACACCACTCTACATGCTCAGCCTCTCAGCTCAAATAGCGAGAGACAAGGCTGATGAATCTGGATATCTCATTTTCACTAATCTGATCAAGGCCAGCAACACCTGCTTACAACTTCGAGATCTACTCAGTTTCAGAAGTGACGGTGGCAATCAGAGATGAAGCTAGCCTTGCAAGGAGATGAGAGGCTGCTACAGGTGATAGGCCTGCACTATGGAGTAGAAGCCAAGATAGAAGGGAGATAAAGGAAGACACCAGAGAGAGCAAAGATCGGACGACAGCTTGTGTCGAGCAGCATGCCAGCTAAGTGGAGATCGGCCTACAGGAAAAGGTAAGATCGAGCTTAGCAGCAAAATCGGACGACCTCGAGCCATCTCTGCGAGGAATGGAGACGGACGGGAGAGAGGAGTTCCTTCGCACGGGAGAAAGAGGGAAGTTTTTTTTTTTTTTTTTTGGCATAAGGGTGGTATAGGAGGGATTACGTGGCAGTTCCTTATTGGCCAGATGGGAGGAGTCATGGGAGAAAGAAATTTTTAAAATGAATATTAAATAATAATTTATTAATATATTAAGTATATTAAAAAAATTAAATAGGTACAGCCGAAGTGGGCGATTGGCCACCACCATCGAGGTGATTGTTAGCCGCCACTTATCAGACGGATAGGTCGTCGATAATCGGTCGACTGGCCTCACTTAAGGCCAGTCGATCGATTATCAGGCGACTGGCCTAAGTATCTCCAGTCGTCTGATAAGTGGGTGACTTGTCTGCTTTATTTTTTTTTTTAAAACAAGTTATCTTTTTTTACCACCTATAGGAAATACAATCAAGTAGTAAAGGAATAATTTGAAATGTAAACTGTAGCGTCAAATAAATACATATGTACTACTAATCAGATGATACAAAAAAAATGTCATTCATAAGCAAAAAATAAACTAAAGTACAGATTCACATAGTAGTGCACAATAAAAATATCGAGCAACAGCTATACAAAATAGATGCACCACTATATACTATCATCGACTACGTGCTATAGTTATCGCAAAGACTACTAGAGTATAGGTTCGTGGTCGCAATGTGATGATCGCGTAGATGGGAATCATGTGGTCCCTGCATCTGGCTTGCAACACCTAACCCCATCTCTGGCTGCGAGTCTCGCAAAGATACACAATCCTGTGATAATGCAATGTCCGTATGGTACTGAGACTGGGAGCTCTGTGGAAAAGAAGATGGTCATGGATCAGCATAAGTGGATGGATCGCCCATGCTCTCGGTGGTCGAGCGTAATCGTAGAATGTGACAAATGCTCGCTAGTGCTGGAGTCAGATGTGAGTCCTCGAGCTCAGATCGTGACACATCTGCTGGTATGTGTTCATAGCCAACTAGTAGTCCGAGTCACCAGGACGTCCAAAGAAAGGCCGAAAGAGGTCCTCCGTCGCCAAGATATGCTACGCCTACAGTAAACCAGTTTCAAATGTCACTATGAAAATTTGTAGATACAGTAACTAAGTAAATTTGGAAATTATACCATTATCTTAACATATGCTCACGATGCTCTCAAGTAAGTCCTCGGATGGAGCCTTAAGCAAGTACAACGCCCATGACCTAAACCATGACATGTACCGCGGAGTGCATCGTTGTAATCGTCATCTATCACAACAATGTGATCTGAGCCTCCCACAAAGCGCGTCTGATGGAACCAACCGTATCAACTTTCCCTCTACCATCTACTCTCTTGAAACTAGGATCCATCGAAGCAACATCAATGCTGGGTAAGTGACCAAACTGACGAAAGACTCTGTCAGGAAGGTGCCACACCACCCTCTTCCAACTGATCAATGGCACTGCTGCAGCATCGCCAACTACAAATATCGAGAGCGACCTCTAATATGAATGTCATATGGCTCCCAAGTCACTTGTTAAAGGATATTACAAAAAATGTATCATAAAATTCATTGAAAATATATTATATCAATTAGGAGCAGTACCTGGCTCCATAGTAGCCCATCTAGCTCATCCCAGAAAAACCTGATATTCCTGAATGGCATCTACCTCACGTACCTCTCGTTCCACATGAGTAAACCAATTTTCATGTACAGATCTTTTACATGCAACTCAGTATGTTAAAATAAACTAAATAGATTTTAGTTTTCTTACATGAAACCAATGTTGAGCCCATCGATATCTCTAGGATAAGGAACATGTAGTGTAGGTCTCCCAACATGCAGTCGCTCCCAAGACCAGATCTGGAGCAACTGAAGACACCCAACCATGTTGGCCCTCCTCGGCCTGGTAGACTCGTGTAACTCCCTATATAAGTGTGCTAGCACTGTGCCTCCTACCGATAAAGTACTGAATGTGTGTAGATCTTCTAACAACGGTAGATATTGCAAGTGCACCTTTGACCCAGATGTATCAGGTAGTAGGAAACTCCCCAGAATTAACAAAACATATGCTCATACATATCTGGTGAAGTCCAACTCTGGGAGGTCTGCATAGGACTCCCTGAAAAATGTCCAAAGTAACCACGGCGATGCATCGTGCGTGTATTCCATCCAAATGTCAAATGAACTGCGGGGTCGACTGGGTCATGGTATACGTTGGAATGGGATGTCAAAGCTCATCAGCCAGCCAACTCGCCACCGCTTCCCCACCACGACGCCGACGACGGTGGGCCGTCTATGCGCAAACTCAAAATCAGTGCAACGTCCTACAATGTCACGGTCATCTCACCAACTGCGAAATGGAAAGTGTTGGTCTGGGGTGACCAATGCTCAACTAAAGCTATCAACATGTGATGGTCAAGTCTGATATATCTCAACTGGCTAACACAGTAAAGTCCAAGTGTGTGGAGGGCAACTATGAACCATGGGCACGTAACGGGCCACTCCCTGAGCATCAGAAGATGAGAAGCTGCCTCCAAAATAGTCCCCTGTAGTATGAAGGAGGCCAGGTAGAGCAATCGAAACATCGTAAAAAATAAAATAAGCTTGAGAGTAAAATGATATAGTGTGCGGTTGCCGCAAGAAGGCTATACTAGGATGAACCTGCAGGTGCATGATCCGTGCATCCTCCATCTCAAAGACGCCTCCGACGCCTGGGCCTAAAGGCTCGCCCATCATACCTGTGAAAAGAAGGACAAAATGACAATTTATTAGTGTACTGATACATAAAAAAACACAGGAAATATATGTAGTTACAGTTAACATATCTTCCAACACACTCTCAACTCACCTCCTACTACTAGGGTTGTGCGGACACGAAGTTCGATAATGACCAATTGATTTGTATAGACTACACATGCGATTGCTTTGCGCTGTGCTCTCATCCATTATGTTCATGTATCGACTTGATCGTGATCTCCCCGACCTAACTTTAACTACTTGTGGCATTAGAGGATACGCACCGCCGCTCGTAGCCGCTTATTATTGGCCAAGCATAACGTGAAAATCTGAAGAGTATGTATGCCCATACATTGGCATGGTGTAATACTTTGAAACATAAGTTAGTTGATTCAATCTCCTATGGACTAGAGCTGCTATAGTATGACTACATGGCATGTGATAAATAAGTGTTTGTGTGCAACTACATTATCTGAATTGATCTGATATGAAGTCAACTCTGAAGGAGCGACAATTTCTATCAAACACTTGCACTTCATTCGCATTAATATTAACTGGTTACGGAAAGTGTTTGGCCTCACACTCAAATTTACTTATCACTATATGTGTTATCGGAGAAAATGTGAATTCAGTAGGTTCTTCTAAATCAATGTTGCTTGCCCTCTTATAAAATAAACTCATGATGTTATAGTAAATAACAGTGACTAATACTTGAATCGGTAGTCCCCGTGCACGTTTAAGTACCCCATTAAAACACTCTGATGCATTTGTCATCATAGTGTAGCTTTCCTCCATCATGAACCAATGTCCACTTGGACACATCACGTTCTACTAACACTGATATGCTTCAAGTTTAATTTTTTTTAATGGCATCTATGTGACGGTTGAATATGTTGATGTCATCTGTGCTGCCAGACATATACATTTTCTTACACATAAACTCTACATCTCCAATACCCATTTTCCTCACTGCTTTCTTGAAGTTTTCCCTAAGATGTCTCAAGCAATGACGATGTGCGGCTCATGGGAAAATATTGTGGCATCCACAACCAACCCTGAATGCTTATCTGAAATTACACATAAACCGCTCCTTGTTGAAACAGTAGGCAATAACTATTGTATGCACATAATGAACTAGAGCCATGACTTATTGTTCTCAGATTCAACCACAGCAAAAGCAAGCAAAAATAGTCCGTTATTCGCATCAATACCAATAGCTGTGAGCAACGTACCTCGATACTTGCCTAGTAGGAACGTCCCGTCCATGCTGAGAACAGGGCGACAATATCTCCAACCAGAAATCGATGGTCCAAAGGCCAGAACAACCTCTGAAACATGCATGTATCTGATGATATAATCAGAATAATGTTGGCTACGAGAGTATAATAAATAAGACTAGAGAGCGGTATGACTCCTCCCAACTACCAAATATTGCTCTGATACTCTTACGCCTCGCATCCCAGGCCTTCATGTAAGAGACTTTTATATTAAATTTTGATTTCATCCTTCCTATGATCTCTCTAGGTTTCAAGTCTATTTGAAATCGCATAACTGGCATTATGAAATAACTGATAAACTTAGATGTCACGATGTCCTGAACCAGCGATAGGTGCATGTATGCGAGTACACCTAAAGTTAATATTCTCCAGGCACCTCCCAACCTCTTGCTTCTGCTACAGTGCATGCATCATTAGCAAGATCTGCTAGGATTAGTATGTTGCGCACATATAATAGTAAAATTTTTCTGATTTGATGTGACAGTAAGGAACTGAACATTATTTAGAATTGACCAACCGGTTGTTGCGAACTGAAGTTCCTTCTTATTTGAGAAACACATGCCTTCATATATTTCTACTGTAACTTCGATGTCATCTACAAAAGTTGAACTATCAAATGGACCATCAAACACAATATCTGCATCCCAATCTTTGGTGGTTTGACATATTCGGACATATTCATTATTGCAAATCATAACATCGTTATCTGATGAATTCTGGATTGAAAGACTCCGAAGAAGCTCGTGACCAACAATGTTGTCACATAAATTTACATTACCCAGTAAAGAATCATCGTTAGCATCGCTATCATCAGATGCATTGCTTGATTCGCTATTCATCGTTTCATACCATCATCGTACTAGATGAACTAGGTTGCTCATGCAACAGGTTGAACAGCATTCGGTCGCATTAAAAGCTATAATCTTTTGAAAAATAGAAGATGCCCTACACAAAAAAAGAAAAAAAATACTAACACTGATGTTGAGGTAAATACTTACATTATTTATGAGTTGTGATAGTGCTGCTGCAATTCAATAGCTGTTAGCCAAGTGAACTCATGAGCGTAATCGGAGTGTACATTTTGTTGCATGACATCGATCAATTCTCGCTACAAGAGATTGTGGCTTTATTTCCATATAAAGAATTAATGTTTGACGGGACGCTTCGTCCAATACAGTACTGCATGCTTCATCATCTTCAATAGTACAAGCTATGTATCTCACGCATATAGGAAAACAATATGTAATCTCCACTGCGAAGTTATCAACATCATAACGCAGAGATCTGAGCACTTTATGTTTTAAATCTCCAAGCTAATGACGACACTCGCATGGCTATTTTTTGCCACCGACATAACTTGAATGAACCGATCATCACAATCGTTGACCGTCAGAAGAGAATTAAGCTCCTGACTCATTCTACTATATGCTCAACAACCAAAGTTCTAACAAAACCTAAAAATTCACTCATAATTCGTCAAAAAAAAGATCAATTGGAGTGTACATATTGCTCATCTATTTATACGGCTAACAATTCAAGAAAGAAAAATAAAAGCTAACAAACTAACTAATCCAAATATTTTGCAGACCCTAAACACGCAAATTTTAGAAGGAAAATTATGAAAATCAGGAAAAGCCAACCATATCACCTAAGGAGTAAATTAAAGTTCTTCCCCATCTAAAGAGTAGAATAAATTTCCTTTTACATTATTGCCAATTGGAATGAGAAAGGAAATAAATAAATAAAAATTCTTTACCTTGCAATTAGTGGATGGAGCTTGCGGTGGAGCCGACGACACAAAAATGTCAGTGGAGCCGACAACACTGACGAATCGTGAGAGTGTGTGGGGAGGGGTAATACTAACCTAAAGAGAGAGATCGGATGTTGTCGGATGTCAAAAGCCTGAGCTTGGGGTCGAGGGATGTTTGTCAAAATAATCTATCGAACAACGGATAATGCCGAGGCCGATATAGGGAAGAATCGCTGATAATCTGACCGGCTTCACTTAAGGCACATTACCGGACTAAGAGTAATCGCCTCGATAGGTGATCGCCGCCGCCTCTACAGAGGTGATCACCGCCCACTTACGACTTATACCTATATTTAATTTTTTTTATCGTGCTTAATTAGTTAATTAATTATTAATTAATGCTTATTTTAAAAATTTCATCGCATGGGAGTGGGTGGCTGCGAGAGCAAGGCATTGACAGATTGTGATTAAGAGATAATTAGATGAATTTATCTTGAAATGCATGCTAATTTTGATGAAATTTTAAGCGCGAAAACTTTAATCAAATTGAATATCTACTTTAAGTAATTTTGACGTTCGGATGCAACGGTGTAGTCCGTTTTGCAATCAGAGACCGTTTCGTTCAAGTCATCGTCGAATTGGGTCACTTTCAGCTCAAAATGCGTGTCGCCGTTTTCGACCGCTCGACATTCACACAAACTTGTCTGAATTGAGTGTGAATAGTTTTATTTTATAGATTTTGACGTTTTGAAGCTAACGGTGCAATCAATTTCGCAAATGGAGGTCGTTTGGCTTGTGTCGATGCCTTCTGACTTCAATATGCACGTTGGCGCGTTGACGACTCGATCGCTTGATCAAGTTGTGCAATATTTATATTTTGGTCAGTTTCGACTTTCTGAACGCAATGACGAAGTTCGTTCATCGATCGGAGATCATTTGAGTTGATTTTGGTGTCATCTTGTGCATTTCAGCCTATATTTACGTGTTGTCACTTCAAATCATTCGATATTTATAGCTCGTCTGAATTGAGCGTGGACAGCCTCATTTGATAGTTTTTGATGTTTCAAAGCTAACGACGTGATCAGCTTTACGAACGGAGGTCGTTCGGACATCGTCACAGCTTCCCCACTCCGATATACGCGTCGACATATTAATAGGTGCATAATCGATTGCTGATTTTGCAATATTTATAATCGATCGACGCTCAACGCGGCGAGAAGTGCTTCGATCGGAGGTCGTTCAATTTTCGGACCGCGCTTTGAGCGATTTACTATCATTTCATCCGAATTAACATGAGCTTTACTCGAATTTTACGACATATATGGAGATCAACAAAGTCGAGTTAGCCAAAAGAGAAGAATGATAAAAGATTGAACAAGACAATGAGTTCAAAGTTAGAAAATCAATAGAAAAGAATAGATAATCAGAAACATTAAGATTATCAACGACAATGGAGGAAAAGATATTAGATCCGGACATTAGTGAGACCATGAAGGCAAGCGAAAGGAAAGAGACGACCAAGAGAAGGAAAGGGGAAGAGGGAAATCGAAATCCTAACTCTGCTCTGTGAAGAGACCTAAGTTTAAATCATAATATCAAATCACAAATCATAATTTTGAAGAAAAGATTTTCCTATTGATTAGAGTTGACTTTCAAGAGTGCTTGAATTTAAGTTATACATTTAATCATATGAAATAATTAATTCATTAAAAATTAATAAAAAATTCTAATCACAACTATAACTACCAATCACTAATTTCTAACCTAATTATTATTAGGGCTCAAATTTCTAAAACAAAAAATCGCAATCTCATTAAATAACTAAACAATTGAGATTACTTTGTAAGATAATAAACAATATTTTTCATCTTGTCTTCTATTTTTTTTAACTGTGAATTTTACACGCAAGCATTCTGTAAGACTAAATTCCAAAATACTAATTAATTAACATTTAATTGCCCATACGATATGAAGCAGCATTGAAAGTCTTCAATAAATCTAAAGAAATTGTTCATTGTTTTTGACCCCATCATGACCACAAAATTTTCCGGCCAACTACTCCTGAGTGACCTCACCAACTTTTAAAAAAATTCTTTTCTGTTAAAACATTTGATTTTATAGAATATTTTAAGAGTATATTTTTTTACAATATCATGATAGCATATTATTATTATTATTCATATTCTTCTAATTGTAGTCATGCAGTCCGGGAGTGTTTCAGTTTGTCGTTTAAATATATATATATATATATATATATATATATATATATATATATATATATATTTATATATATATATTAGGTATAGAATCTGAATGTAATTCTTTATCAGCACTTCAATAATATAAACGCTCAATTATTCTATAATTAATATATATTAATTATAAAATATTATATATTTATATTATATTAATTATATAATAATATACACAATAATATAATACACTTTTTAGCTAAAATATAACCGTTATATTAACTGAGTTTCGTTTGATATTATATTATTAAAATCAGAATATAAAAAATTATATCCAGATTTCACACTCAATAAATTTTTCTGCTGCACATATCTTTTTTATAAATAAAAAATCTTTATTTTTTATATTTAGTTTTAATTTTAGGTAATATGATATGGTATGATTTATGTTAGTGAGTGAGGCTGGAAAGAATAGTTATGTTCTGTGCTAATTCGAGTTCTGCTTGGGTTCGATTCCCCTGGTTTGGTCTGATCCGCTTTTTGGGTGGAGTTAACTCAGTGTTGGAACCGGCAGTGAGTAATCTCCATGGGAAAGCGGTCCGTGAGCCGTTGGACATGTGCTTTTTACCCTTAGCCGTTGGATGCTAACACTCGATTGAGTGCTTCGTGCTTGAGCTTGAGCCGGATGTAGGATTATTTCCGTGTCCCTTGGATGTGTTATTTGATCACGGTTCTTGATTCTTCTAAGCTTAGTGGATTAGATCTTTGTGATCCGCTTGACGGCTTGAATAATAACCTTTGATTGGGAATGGCGTGGCTGCTTCTTGGGCGTTGGATGAAGCTTTTGAATTAACCTAACCTTATACTTGCTTGTTTGTTTTGTTTCGACAGTTCGAGCCGTCGACGCTCCAGAGAAGGGAAGAGCTGCGAGCGGAGGAGAAAGGAAGGATTCAGAGGGAGATGGCCGGCGTTTCATCGGAATAAGGGATTATTCTGGCTAGAACCACCCTGGGAAATGCTCAGAGAAGAAGAGGAGACTGAAAACAGAGAAGGAGGAGATTTCTTGAGATATTTTCTTCAACCCTTTGTTTGCTTTTCTCATTCCTATTTATAGTTTTCTTCTGTTGGTCTTGGATCTTGAGATTCTAACTGATTTCTGTTAGGATTTGTTGGAAGTTTGTGCTTTGCTGGTTCTTAAGACTTCTTGATTTCTGCTACTTATCCTTCTGCACATGGGATGTTTGCAGTTATTCGTATACTTCTGGATTTTATGTCTTCTCATGGGATGGATTTAAGTTTACGGGCTATCTTTATCGCTTTATTGGCAGTGTATCTAATGTAATCGGATTTCGTTGTAAAGTTCGATGCCTTTTGTATTTAACCTATGCTGAACTCAGAACTTAATGGATTTTAGAATAAATTTATGCCAGATGTTTGGGAATTGGATTCATATATAAAATAATTAAATTTATTTTAAAATAAGTGTAATATATCTGATATTAGTTAAAATTTTATTACGCTCATTTCAAGATGAATCAAATAATTTTAAAATCATTCTAAGCATAAATTTTATGACGATATATTGAGCTATTTTTTATGTTATCGATTTGAAATATTAATTAATTAAATCTCATTATATTGAACAAATATATATATATATATATATATATATATATATATATATATATATATATATATATATATATATATATATATATATATATATATATATATATATATATTATAATTAGGTATATACCTTATATATATTGTAATGATAAGTTGGCATAATATCAAGAATAGGCCATAAATTTTATATAAAAAGCTTAAACTTCACAGTTCTATTACCATGCTTCAAGTTTTAGCTCTTAATTAAATTTTTCAGCTTTTAATAAGAAATATAACATTATATTATATCACCGAAAAAATATAATTTATATATATCCCATTATATTATATGAGTCTAGGTTAGATGAAAAAGGTTCTTTAAAAATAAATAAAAAATAAAAAAGCAATTAGAACAGGATTCTGAAGTTCGGCAAAGATTTAGCTTTTATAACACGGCACTTAAATTAATTTATACAATAAGTCAACAACAAACCTATCAGTCTCATTAAAGTTGTTTACCTAATTTCTTTACATATGGAATTATAGTAGTTGACGTGGTTTATAATTTAATCGCCAAAATTTGGTAAATTAGTTATGTTCTATTCAAAACTTCATTCCATATCAAAATACATTAATCCATTGAGGTTTAAAAGGCCGTTTGTTTTGTTAAAAAAACGAGAAAAATGAGAAATACAGTATAACATAAATGAATGAATTTAAATATTTGAAGTTTTTTATTGAGTTTAGAGGGGATGAAAGAGGTTATTATTTTTATTTGATTTGAAGTAAAATGTATTCAATATAAATCTCTATATGGCTTGCCCAAGGTGGCAGGTGTTTGGCGATGATAGTCGATGGTGGTAGCAAGGAAGATATATTTTATAGAACAACAACAAGCTTTTATCCCACTCCTTTGGGTCAGATATATGAATCATTTTTCTCCAATGTATTTTATTAAGTGTTAGATTCTCATTTCATCATAAAAAAAATTAAGATCATTTTTTATACTTCCAAACCATGTCTTTTTAGGTCTTCCTCAGCATTTATTAACATAGACTGAATCTAATACATATACTCTCCTAACTAGGGATGACTGACATTTTTTGTGACCAAACCATCTAAGGTGACTCTTTGTAATCTTATCTTATCTAGCACTAGAACTACTCCAACCTTATCCATATATAATCGCTTCTCATTTTATCTCTATGTGTAAAGCTACTCATCCACCTAAACATCATCTTCTCTGGAACTACTGTACTGAATCCTAGTCATGCTCTTGATTGTGCTTCCCTGCCTGTATTGTTCCATAGCTTTTTGAAGTATCCTGACCTGTGCTTGGACCATGTGTGAGGAACTTAACCTTTCTGTATAAGATTTTGAACATAATGCGAGTAAAAGTCAAAAAATAATTCCATTAATTCTTTAAAAGTATCTTCCTCAAGCTCTGTATCAACTTCAAGTCTTGAGGAGGATGATCCTAAAAAGAAGTACTTTCTACCCTTTGGACATTGTTGATTATCTCCATCAACGTCAATATGTGTAGTGTGCCTTTTCAATTACACCACACCTATCGAGGGTCGAGATATCTAAAACATTCAGTCTTTTTAATGACTTGGTCACTCATTATCATCACTCTCCCATTATATCATCTACAACTAAAATTACTCTCCATGTATGTTTTAGATCTACTCAGACGCAAGCCTTTAGACTCTAAGGTTGACCTCCAACTTAAAGTTTTTCTTGAACTCCCTCTCTAGTCCTATCAATAAGAAGAATATCATCAACAAAAAGCAAACACTAAGGTACATCCTCTTGTAAATTTCTAGTAAGAACATTCATAACTAAAATAAAAGGAGATGGACTTAAAAGTCAGTCCTTAATGTAATCCAACTAAAAAAAAAAAAATTTGGTCAATCCTCCTTGTGTTTGAAAACAAGTGACAAGAGTATACATATCCTTAATGATTTGATTATATGCAATATTAACTCACTTCTTTTCTAGAACTCTCTAGAGCATTTCTTTGACTTTATCATTTAATTTCTCTAAATCAACAAATATCATATGTAGATCCTCCTTAGTCTCTATATTTTTCCATCAAACCTCTCAACAAATATATACTAAAGTCTAAAACTTAGTCTATCAATCTCCTTGGCGTTCTCTCTAACCCATTTAATTTCTTGAATATATAAGATGTTTATGTTTATTTGAATCATAATATCTATTAATTCTATTAATTTACCTATAAGAGTATCTATAGTTCAAATTTATATTCTAATTCTAGTTTCATGAATTACACTCTTTGCCCTCATCCATTCAGAATGTCAAAACTTTTGTTTATTTAACACTATAACTTAAGCACTTATACGACAACCCTTGATACTTTTCACTATATTCAGACCATACAGTCTGTTGCTTCCAAGAAAAGCCCTCGAATTGATACAATGTATTAAAGGATTCATGTCATGATTGTTCAATAAACTTTATGCTGGTTGTCGACTATCTAACACAGCTTTATATTTTTCTCATTTTGAACTTAGGATCCAACAACAACTCTGTGAGTGAAATAAAAGATAAACTTTAAATATTTTAAATTTATATTATATTATTCTGATTTAATTTTATATTTGTGCAAACTAAACACCTATTAAGAAAAGAATATATATATATATATATATATATATATATATCCAGTATCTGGAATCTCTAACCAGTTTATCGTACAATTATTGTTATTGAAGAAAAATTAGGTGGGGACATAACAATGCTAGCGATACCATTAATATTTCCGGAAGAAAAATAATAATAATGCTATCGATATTATCGATATTGAATCTGAAAAATCTCAAAATAACCAATGAATTCTGTAGCTTCTTTTCGATTTCTCTGCTGGCAAGTTTTGACTAATGCTGTTGGAATGCATTATTTAATATCGAGCTTTTATGAGATCTGTCAATTGAAATTTTTTTATTCAGATGGCTATTTTATCTTCTTAGATCATATATATATATATATATATATTTATTTATTTATTTATTTATTTATATTTATATTTATAGTCAAATATTTATTTAAATGTCAATTTTCTATATTTGAAAAGATGTATTTTATTTTTTTAAAAATAAATAACGATGTTATTTTTTATAATATTAAAAATTAAGATATTATATTTAGATAGATAAATACATAAGAATTGTGTCGTATGTATGTATGTAAATCCCTAATCTTTTTTTACCATTGTGTTCTCTCATAGCTTAATCAAAATTGAATTTTATATGTCATGTCAAAGTACAAATCAATTACTGGAGGTGGCGATGAAAATGAGGCTCAAAATGTACTGGATGTCCTAGAAAATGTTCGAAACGACCTTCGATTGACGAACGGACTTTTCCATTGCATTTAGAACGTCAAAATTAATCAAAATATAAGTATTACAAAATCTAAAGAGCAATCGATTAAGCGCTCGAACTATCAATATGTCGACACGTATATCAGAGTCGAGAAGCTGTGACGATGATCGAACGACTCTCGTGCATGAAATTGATTGCTCCGTTAGTTTCGAAACGTCAAAATCTATCAAATGAGACTATCTGCTCAATTGAGCGTGTAAAATGAAGTGATTTGCGAGGCAAATCGATCTTTGAAATGCTGACGCCACCAAAATCAACTCAAATGACCTCGATCGACGAATGGACGCCATCGCGTAATGTCGGAACGGTCATAATATAAATATTGACAACTTGATGATCAACCGTCAAGCGTCGAGCCAACACGCCGATGTATCGAGGTTAGGAGGCTGGCCGCAAACCAAAAGATCTCGCTCGCGAAATTGATAGTGTCATTCAAATATCAAATATCAAAATATTCTACTACTCAATACAAAAAATCGAAAATTTAAGCGGCAGCGATTTTGAATTAGTGACGTAATAAAAATCACAAACTGATTGAGTACGCGTTGAGCATCGAATTATCTTAAATTAATATATATTGTATATCTGAATCCAGCATTAAAATCATTTAATCAATTTAAAAAATTATTTAAAAATACCTAAATTGTCCTCTCATGCAACAACTGTTTCCCCGCCCCAAAAAAAAGAAATACAAAAAAAGTTCTCCATTTTGCAGCGGCGGTTTCATTCCCTCCTCATTTTCCTTTCCATGTTTCTCCTCTCTTTGGCTCTCTCTCTCTCTCGTCGAAAACGAAAAAAAAACACATATAATTTCAAACACATATAATTTCCTCCCCGCTCTAAATTTTCGGCCAATTCTGTCCGACACGATCCCGCAAAACCGCCGTGACCTGTCGCAAAATCGCGCGTCCAGCCCGCAATCCCCCATCTTCCGCGTTCCTCGCGTCCCGCGGCCACAACCTGCTGCAAAACCCACCTGCTCCAGCGTTCATATTAGAGGACCCGCAGGCCCGACCTGTTGCCAAACCACGCGTCTGTCCTGTTTTGCTCCTGCTTTAGCCCAACCAGTTTTCCCGCAACCGCCGTTCAGCCAACCTGCAAGACCTGCAACCGTCGTTCCTCACAGCCCGCCAGACCAGCGTCCTGCAAAGCCGCATCCGCAGCCCCATCCGCCGTGCCGCCACTCCCGCCGGCGCAAACCACCGACCCGCCACTGCATGGGCCTGCTTCCGCAGCGCAAACTGCCGGCCCAGCAATTCCTCCATCCCGCGGCTCGCAAAACGCTGGCCCATCCCGCGAACCCGATCCTACCCACAGCCCGTAAAACCTGTTCGCACCAGCCTGCTAGCCCGCCAGCCCGCTTTCAAACGGCCCATTTCCTCCATCCAGCCCGCTGCGCGCATCCCACCAGCCCGCTGTCCTGCAGCCCGTAACCTCCTCACTTTAGCCGCCCACTTTCTTTTTCGCCAGAACCAAGGGAAGAATATCAGAATTCTTCTTTCAGTTTCCGGCGTCGCACTCCTCGCTTTAACCTTCATTTTCTCTTGCCAATCGGGGAAGAATATCATCAACAGTGCTTTTCGATTTCCGTGACCTCACTTTACTTCTTCTTTTCATCCGAACAAACCGGGAAGAACATCAATCCGGAATTTTCGATTTCGATTCAGATAACCGTTCCATTTTCGCAGCAAAACCAGGGAAGAACATCGTCAACAGACAAATTCTTCTTTCTATTTTCGGCGTCGCACTCCTTGCCTTACATTCCAAATTGCATACCTAACCTCGTTCCTTTTGCCAAGATTGAATAATGTGAAAATGTGATAATATATATATATATATATATATATATATATATATATATATATATATATATATATATATATATATATATATATATATATACACACATATATATATATACACACATATATATAAATATGTTTGTTTTCTGGTTGAAGACTACGTTATGCCCAACAGACAGAGATGAAATCCATATGATGTTAGAACACTCTGCTTAAAAGTAACCGCTGGAATGAGATCCCCTTTAGACAAAATTTGTCCAAATTTCTAGACTTAGAAAAGAAAAAGGGGGGATGAATATATATATATTACTTTGTTTGTCTTCTTTCAGGTTTAAAGGTCTCGTCGTGCTTTATAGGGGGAGACGAGATGAAAACCCGACTGTGGTGTCCCAAGACACCGCTTCAACATCAACAAGTAGATAAATACCCGATGACACAGGGATGACACCGAGGAAAATTGCCAAATCTTTTAATTTAGAAAAAGGATGGGGAAAGTAAAATGACATACAATAAATATAAAAGTAAAACAAAATAAAAGAAGAGTGAAAAACGCTTACAAGATTTATCTGAGTGAAGAAAGTTCAAACTCCAACTTTTTCAATTGTCTAACTAACCCTTCAAATAAATGGAATAATAGGAGACTCCCTCTTGGCATTATTTATAGAAATTAGAAGAAAGTGGTTTTGAATAAAGAGGGAAAATAAGTTTGAATAAGAGAGGAAAAATAAGTTTGAATAAAAGAGGGGGGAAAACAAGTTCGAATAAAAAGATGGGGAAAATGAGAATTACTTTGAGGAGTAAATCTTCTTCTTAAAATAACAAATTAAACTATCCTCTAAGCCTATAGCTTCAAAATGACTTCTTCGCCATCGGATCTGCAACTCTTTGTACAAGGCGAATGATACTAAATCGAATCTACAAAATCATAGGGCTTCCTTCAATCAAATTAAGAATTTCATTCTAATTATGATTTTCAAAATCAATGATTTTATTAATTAGATGAAATTAGTTATAAACACCTTCATGTGCTGGACATGAGATTTCAAGTACAAATTTTAATGTCTAAAAGTCACAGAAGCTAAAGTTGGAATTAAATGAAAATAAATCAATCTCATAACTAAATAAAATAAATTCTTAAATACACCGCATGGGCCCACACTATCAATGCCTAAATTCAAGTGTTTGAGGATGTCACTTGGTTGCTTCGGTTTAGTCTTAGACTATGTAAGAAAACAAAAAAACCTATAAAAAGAGTTTCAAATCGAAATATCAGAAACCGATTCTTAGTGATAGATATAATCCTCTATTAGTAGCTAAACAGAGTTAACAGGATCTGAAGCTCTTAAACATATTCAAATTAATCAATAATTTTCAAATTAATTAAAATATAAATATCTAAAAGCTATTTAAATGAAATTCTACTATTAAAAGCTTAAAGAAAAACTCAATCTATCCACCTTCCAATTATTTATCGAGGTGACAAATTAAGAAAAAATTTCCTCAAAGGAGCCAATGTCAAATCAAGTATTCTCGCTATGTTCACTCTCAATTAATCTCATGCGATGACGCGCTGTGTCCTCTAACTGCAGCTTGGCCAAGCACGACCGAGTCGCCTGATGTGGTTTGGTGGCCCGCTATTATATTATGATCACGATCATAGCCAGATGCTTTAATGGCTCGCCTTTCGCCAGGAATTATAGGTATACTTGATGGGCAAACAACCCTCGTCGCTAAGGTAGACTTAAATCTGCCTCTGACAAACACCACCGTGACAAGGATTTGCAACGAAACCCATGTCCTTCTATTGAGGTGATCCTCCTCGACTAAGTAGGGGACGCGACGCCGGATGAGGAATCATGGGATCTAGATCGCACGCATCATTCCCCAACCATCCGGTTTAAATGATGAATTTCATAATCTAAATTTTGAAATTCTATAGCTACTATACACATAAACATCCAATGACCAAATCAAAGTTCTCTCTTACTTGGGAGGGCTAATTAACTATAGGGCTTGCTATAGAAACTGAAACCCATCTAAAGTCCTCACCAAGCGAGGCGAAATCTGGTAGTGTCTTATATACTATTCATCCGCAAAATTACAGACACTTTAAATCACTTTTCAATTCAAAATATTATTGAGAGGTGAATTTTAGAGCCCATACCAAATAGCATTGGGTTGGGATTCTCTTTCCATCTTTAGCTAGTCATATATGTGTTATAGTAGTAATAAAATTTTTTAAAAATTCAAAATAAAAATGATGATTTAAGTTTATAATAAATTCAATATGAAGCTCTATGTAGAATGAATCATTATGTAGAGTATATATTTGTGACACCATTATTTGTTCTGTAGTACCTCTTCATCTTGAAAGTATGGTGTGAAATAATAATTACTAATTACTAATCCCCATCTTTCACTTTTGCAGAAATGGATCTACAAATCACTCCTTTCACCGCTCAAGTCGGTGAACATCTCCCCAGCCATCAACACGGAGATGTGGCTACCATTCAATTTAGTAGCTTAAATTTTACGCTATTGTAGCTACAACTCAAGTACCCAGGTGGTACATCTGTCCGAGGATGAAGGCCTCGTTAATCAAGACAAGAATGTGCGCTTCAATAAATAACAAGGAATTCTCCCGACAGAGAACTTCAATTTTCAAAAGATTACGTCAATCTGAAGCCCTCGTGATGAAAAGAATCGTCAGTGGGAAAACTGTGTCTTTAATTCCTCGTGATACAGTTGTTGTGCCGATTGAACCTCATGTACCTGGAAAGCATGATCATGAAGCTTCCTCATTAGGAAACAAATCAACCAGAAGATAAAGAAGAAGGAGAAACGTTGAGCTAATGGCTCAATAGATCCCTTGAACCACCCAAGAACAAGATACCAGCCGAAGAGTATCCCTACCCACAATAACTTTGACAACCTAAACTGGGTAAAAAGGAATAGCTCTACTGGTGAAATAAAATAGTCTTTCTGGAAGAACCAACCACATCAAGCTCTATCACCACAGAGGAGACAGCATGAAACATCATCTGCTAGGATACATAAAGTTCTCAAAGTAGCCAAGGACAGAGGCCTACTGAAAAGAAGATTTCAGAGATCTGTGGTGATGGAAAATACCGAAACTCCACCAAAAAAGTTGTCATCTCTTCTACCGGCTGACAAGACACTTCTGCATGGTGAGCATCGGAGCGTGACACTTGGACCGCGTGTCCAAGAATCCGCTGCCGAAAAGTCCCGATAAAAGGGTAAGCAAATATGGAGGCCAAGGCCCCGTAATAAAACTTTGAGTAATAGAAGAGGTGTGACATCTGACACATATACTCAAAAATCGCTGCCAAAATCTCATCGTAAGTGGATACCCAAATGAAAGGATATCCTGTTGAAAGATATGATGGCACCTTGGAGAATCCTCTGTGATCCCATCATCGATCTCACCCCACAAGAGAGAAGGTTGAATGCTAATCGTGGTCCTTAATAAAAAGAGGTTGTTCCATATTGAACCGGAGATCCACCGAAACGCCGATCAAAAAATTCATGAAAAGAAGAAATAATGAAGAAGATTCTATGGAAGTGGAAGTAGTCTATATGGTCAGAGATATAGAAGAACTCCTCGCCCAGCACCATAAGCAGTAGAGCAAATCTAGAGAATCTGAACTTGAATTTGATGCTTATGAAGAAGAGTCTTCACATAAACAAATAGAGAATGGATCTTCGATCTTTGCTGAAGATGAAGAAGAAGAAGACCAAAATGAGAAGGAGATCATGGGTCAAGTCGTCTATATGGTTGAACTAGAAATGATCACCTGGTACACGCTTTTATAATCATCATTACAACCCATAATTATCTCAAATACAAGGAGAAGGGCAAGTTCTCAAAATGAACAAGGAGAGAACAACAACAAGAAATAGAAGAAGAGGAAAAGAGCTCGAACCATTGACGCCATGGCGCTAGAGCAAAGAGAAATGCACAGTCAAATGGAAAAGAGAGATGCAAATGGTACCAAATGAATGATGATGGTATGAACATCATGATGGAGATGTTGTAGAAGAATATCACATCTGTAACACCTATTTTGTTCTAACAGACTAATAATACAACTTCTATACCACCACCATTATACCTCAAGCTCTACAAGACATGATGCATGAAGTGAATGAAGTTAACCCACTACCTCCAAATAATTCAAAATCTAGCACACCTGGAACGTAATAACCGCCTAAGAAATAATAATCAATGAAAAGATAAAGGTCATAGCCTAGAGTAGTCAAAAATGAGTAAGAGTCGCCTTACCAGAATATGATCAAGTGTCATACCAAAGGTTACTCAATGCCAAAATTTAATACTTTCAGCTTGGTAATCCAAAGCAACATCCCAATCTACTTTTAAGGAACATGAGGAACGATGAATGCGCAATTTTCTAGTAGATTGACCTCACCCAAAGGTAAGAATCAAATGATAAAGTCAAATTTGTTGAATTAGATATATTGAAGAGGTTCGCTAGTGCAACCGAGAAAATCACAATCGCTAACCTTGCCTTGCTAAAAGGAGGAAAGATGAGTGACAAAATTCATAAGTCGTGGCACAACCTAAGTATGAAGAAAATAAAGAAGAAGAACATGATCCAATTGCTAATGGATGATAAAATGGCACCATTTCTATGCATGACATCGTAATATTCCGTGACTTGCTCGATAGGGTGGCTAAATTCAAAAGTTGAATCCTAAGTCTAAGTGCGATAAAAGCAAAGAGAAACAAACCTTCATACTCAAGAAGAAATGAAATTCATGCCGCTTCTATAGCTCAAATGGTGAAAAGGAATATACAATGTGGATAAAGAAGCAATAATGTACAATGATGATAAGGGTAAAAAGCCTATTCTAATCCACGCCAAAATTGGTATTAAGAGGTAATGACAAACCTCACTTTTCCAAGTGGTGGGGAGCATCCAAAAAGTAACAAGAGATGATGAATGCGACCATCTCTTAAAGAAAAGATGAACAAAGAATATTCCTTTAGGGGACAGCTAAATTATTTCAAGCAAGCCAAAGTACAATTACCAAAAAATTAAAAGGCAAAGAAGTCGATCTCAAGTCAATAATCCAAACTTCTATCATCGGATGATTAGTCACATTATTGAAGATTGTATGTCTTCAAAGATTGGCTAGAAAGGAAGTATCGATGGTGAATTTACACTATCCGACATGTTCTAGTCAACCCAAAAAGAGAGTCTACAAGATGATTATGTCCTCTTCGTATCCAAAGAAAGACAAATAGAAGGAGAAATTAGTTCGAATGAAGAATGGCAAAAGTAGTCTCCAAAAGATGTGAAAATGTTGGCTAAAAGACATCCTAATGTTAAGTGGAAATCACCACTTGAACCTATATTGGACTTAGAGATGCCTAAACCAAGTATTTGACTTCTCAAGGATTCGATAAGGCTACTTCATCACAAAGATGAGCACTACTAAACGCAGCCTCATAAATCAAAGAAGTCAAGAAGAAAAGAAGATCAAGAAGAGAACTACAACTCAAAAGATCATTAACAATCTAGAGAGTATCACCAACAAGACAACCATTTAGGCTTGCGACTTCATGCCTAAACTTCGCATTGTTTGAATCATGAAGAAGATAATGGTGAATCTTGTCTAGTAGAGAGACATGCAATCATATGTCTGATCTTCAACAAATGACAAGGAAAGTCGATATCCACACCAAATTTTATCATAAAATAAGAAGAAGAGCTTGAGGAGCTAAGTCTCAATTTTGTTTAATGACAACAAGATAATAATAGTTTATGAAGATCTGTTTTCCCGATGGAGAAGAGTCACTCATCGACATCATCATGAAACGTAAGATGACATTGAAAAATGAGTCTAACCTTTTGGCCAATCTTCCAATAAGAAGGAACTTTGAAGAAACTACTTCTAAAGAATCAAAGAAAGGTGATTCAAGTTCGCTTGAGAAGTGGTAAAGTCTTTACCTTTCATCAAAGAAGGAAATATAAAATAAAGACAAAGAAAACAAATTGAAGTCAACGAGGATATTATTCCCAAAAATCCTAGGATAAAGCCTAAATCAAGCAAGAAGATATATTATAATATTTTATCACATCTTAGAAAGATTCTTACACAACTGAGTGTGTACGAGGCTCTCTTGATGTCAAAAGACCTCCGAGAAACTTTGATACAGGATCTCAAAGATCCAAAGAGTTATGAAGCTTACTTTGTTGAAAAATGCATGATTGAAGCATTGCAAACTCAAGATCTCCAATAATCCATTTTTTTGAAAGATCTTTAACATGGATCACAATCATCCTCTTTATGTTACAGAGTGATGACATCTCGATCACTAATATTGATTGATGTGTTCTTCTATCAATCTTATGAGTCTAAAGGTATTAAGAGGATTATCACTGATATCCAACATCTTGGGAGAGATAAGTTGATGGTTCATGGTTCAATGAAAAGTAAAACTCGGTTCTTTTATTCTCCCAATAAGGATTTATATACAGCCAAGTTTCATGTAATCGATGATACATCATTTAGAGCTCTCTTGCCGGTCGCATGAGTATGACATGGTCCCATCAACTATGCATCAATGTATGAAGTATCCGAAAGATGGAGAAGAATTCAATTCTAACCTATAACCATTCTTCCAATGAAGCAAAGATCTATGAAGATGCAAAATATTTCATCCTCAAAGAGCCTAAGCTAAGAGCCTCTTGAAGTGCAGATCCACGTGAACTAAAAGTAATTTCATAAAAGTGAAAGAGCGTAAGGGGAAGAAAGAAGGCAATGTCAACTCTCCCTAAAGCACTTGATTCTACACCTAAGTCAAGAAAGTTCCTCATTTGGGAAGTGACATAGAAGAAGGAGAAGATATTCTCAAACTAAGAGAACTTATAAGCTTCAAGAAAGGCAGTATGAAATAAGTGATGATTCTACTATGATTTTGAATCTACTTATGAAATAGAATTCAGATCAAGGAGGATATCTCACTTGAAGAGTGATGACTCACTCAAAATTATACCCATCCCTAAAGTGCTTCAAAGAAATCACCATTGGAGGTTCATAATATTGAAGAATTGAACATTCTATATGTGCCGTTGAGAGAGTAAGTGGAACAGAACTCTATTTTTACAAGAGTCTCATCAAATTTTGAGCCCTCAACATAAAATTATGATGAGATAGTACCAACAAGAATACCAATATACTATCACAAAAAATTGAAGAATGATGCATAAGCTTGAATTCATATGGAACTACTAAGCATAGGACTCAAGTCTTTAACAAGATGTGGAGTCAAATAAGTCCTCAAGCATCGCAAAGAAGTGATAAGTTTATCACTAAAGGTCTGAGATTCATCCACAAATAGAAGCTGAGATCGAGACTCATAGTGATGAAGAAGATGATTCTCATGAAATTCTTCTTAAAAATGATGAATAAGTAGAAGCCAAGTCCACACTTGAAGAACTTGAAGATAGTGGATAAATAACTACTATGGATGAACTCAAAGAAGTCAACCTAAGGAGATGATCCATGTCCAACTTTCATGCCCCTATGAGAAAGTTGAAGAGCTAAAAATGCTACTTTGTGAATTCGGATTATTTTGCGGACATATTCTAAAATGCGCTTATCCCCTAATGTAGTCATAAACTAGCTATTAAACCGTGATGCAACATTAAGCAAGCTCCTAGAAATGAGATTGAGATTAAAAGGTAATTACATAAACTGATAGGCTTCATCCGAGGAGAAGTATGCAAATTGGATACCAACATTATCCAGTTAGAAGAAGAGGTCAAATCTGCATTGACTTGGGATTTAAATAAGGCATGCAAAAGATGACTTTTCGCTTCCAATATCGAACTATTGGTGACAACACTTCCAACTATGACATGTTCTCATTTATGGATGGATCGTGGATACAACCAAATCAAAATGGCTGAAGATGAAAATATCATTCAAACACCTATTGGCATCTATTGCTAAATGGTCATGCCCTTTGGCCTAAAAAATATTGGAGCTATATACTAAAGAGCCATGACACGTATTTTTGAAGAGTTAATTCATCAAAATGTGGAATGTTATGTTGACAGCCTGGTGGTGAAGAGCTTAAACTATGAAAATCACTTCGAAGACGTGAGAACTGTACTAGAGAGAATCAGAAAATATGATTTCAAGATGAATCCTCTAAAATTCACATTCGGGGCATCCTCTGGAAAATTCCTTGGGTACATTGTACGTCATAGAGGTATTGAAATCGATCCTGCTAAAATCAAGGCAATCATGGAGATGCCTCCACCGAAGAGTTTGCATCAGCTCCGTTCTTTACAAAGACAGCTCACATTCATCAATCGATTTATATCAAACCTATCAGAACGTTGTCAACCATTTCAAGGTTAATGAAGAAGGATTCCATTCAAATGGGACAAGAGTGCCAAGAAGCCTTCAATAAGATTAAAAGCTACTTAAATCCACCAATCTTGCTCCTTGGAAGCCCCTCATATACACAACTGCATTAGAAGAGTCCTTGAGCATTATTGGCACAACACAATGAAGAAAGCAAAGAAAATGCTCTTTATTATATCAGTCAGAGGCTAATTGGAGCAAAATGAGATACTCGATAAGCACTATTTAGCATTGATCTTTGCAGTTCAAAAGCTTCATCATTATATGTTATCTCACAAGATTACTCATCTCAAGGATTGATCCGCTGAAGTACTTGATGACAAGACCAAGATTGATAGTCGCTTAGCAAGATGGGGCGATGCTTTTACAATTTGATATCACATATGCAGTAGAAAGTGAAGGGACAAGTCTTAGTGATTTTCTTGACACATCCCATCGCGGACTCTTCTTAATGATGATTTTCCGATGAGCAAATTATGCTCATTCATGAAAGAGAAAATCACAAATTTGGGAAATGTACTGAACTTCGATGGAGCCATCAAACAAGTCCAATCTAAATTTCCAAGAGCAAGAGCAGGAATTGGTATCATCTTCATAACACCATAAGGAGGGATAATGAGACGATCATATGGATTGACCAAGCCAAGAACTAATAATAAAGTTGAATATGAAGCATTAGTGGCAGGTCTTGAAGAAGCTATTTTCATAGGCATTCAACTTACATATTTTTGATTCTCAACTTATTATAAATCAAGTACTTGGCATCTATAGAATTAACAAGCTTGAGTTAGCTTTATCACAAGAGTTCTTGAGCTTATGAAATACCAAATATCATAACTCGAAGTCTCTCGATCCGAAGAATGATTGCTTAGCAAAACTAAGGAAATGACAAGTATGAATGGTGATTATGTCATGATCGATATTTACTCAAGTCTTAGAGCCAATAAAGTATCAATCCTCAGTAGAGGTTACCAAATTTGACAGCAGGATATGACTGTTACTCCTCATACCCCCAAAATCAATAAAAAGTTATACCAAGAAGAGCTAAGAATAACATTGCATCAAAAAAGTAGTATGATACCTTTTTTGTAGAAGAGTCACGTGATTGGAGGCAAGCCTTCATCGACTACTTTAAAGAAGGTAAATTACCAAATAATAAATCACTACTCAAATCAAAAGAGAATGCTATGCTATGCTTTCATCAACAACACTTTATATCAGAACAATTAATGATGGTTGAAGTTTGGTGAAGGACTTTGGTGCACATTAGTCGTCCCAAGATGACAGAAAGATCAAAAGGATGTTATTGGCCATCTATGGTGAGAGAAGCATAAGAAAGTGTCATGAGTCAAGTACATGGAATCTCATCCATCAACCTCAAATCCATTACACCCCGGCCATTCAATGTACACATATGTAATTGGACCAATTGATCCACCGTCACCGACATCGCTTCATCCTAAGAACAATCGACTATTTCTCTAAGTTAAGCCCATTTAAAGAAGTTAAGTTGATCGAAAGTGATCAACTTCTTCATGCATAATGATTTATAGATTTGAGAGTCACCAATAATTTTGATAATGGCACCTTTCAAAAGTGCAAAGATTTATATATTTGTTGATCGACACAAAATTGATTGATACTCTTCAATATACAATCCAAGAGCAAATGGTTTGGTGAGGCCTTCAATAAGACATTAGTCAATCAAGAAGATTCTCACTAAAAATAAAAGAGAATGACATACCAAGCTAAGAGGCTCTATGGGCATATCAACTACCTACAAGATGCCTAACTAAAGCCACTCCTATTCATTGGTATTTGAACAAGTAGTTCTCCGCTTGAAGTTGAGTTGCCTTCACTGATCTCTAATACAATCTAATCAAGATGCTCATCCGAGAATGGAGGAACTCACGCTTGATGAAGTTAGATTACAAGCTCATCAAAATCTGGAAGTCTATCGAGCAAAGATGTCCAGGGCTTTTGACCATACGATGCAGCCTCAAACATTCCAAAAAGGAGAATTAGTCATAGTACTGAGAAGTCCAATTATCCCCAATCAAAAATTTGAGCCTACTTGGGAAGACCCTTTTGTCATTGAAAAGTGTATCAAGGAGGGGCATACCAACTCATTAACCTAAAGGGTGAAATACCAATGCTGCCAATTAATGATACTTAAAAAAAGTACTATACTTGACCATCATATTCTCGTACAAATAGAAATCTCCGCACAAGATAGGCATTTTTTAGTATATCTATTTAGACATCGTTTCATGCCGAGATCCCTAAATAAACATACTCAGATGAAGAACTTTTCGTGAAAATTCTCCCATTATAGGCATTTTAGATTTTATATAGATGAAATCAATGTTGTATGTTAAAATCTCTTTAGAGTATATCAATTCAAATATGATGTATTTGTATATTTTCATCTTGAAAATTCTCCTAAATATATACTTTAGAATTCTCCTGCAAGACAGGGCATTTTTTTAGTTTATGTTAAGTTTATTTGAGTTGACATTATAAGATGAGATCCTCAAATATATTCTTATTCAGTTGACATCGAGCTTACAAAATCTCTAATATATCCATAATTATCATTGTTAAGAGTTCTTGTAGAACAAAAAAGAATCTATTTCTATGCATGAAAAGATACAAAATGTCAAGAAATTTATCTCGATTTGCCAAATTTTGGAGATCAAGTCAAAGAACTCGATTTTGGAAGCTTCAATCAATTAAGTTGAGAAACATCAACCTCTACATCCTAAAGTCTGACATATGGTTCTAAAGGTTGAAACTCAACAAGCCCACAAATGAGTTGTTCGACGCTCTCACTCAACAAGTCGCAAGAAAAGGCAAGAAAGAGCCCTCATCAATGATGACAAAACCACCAACCCACTACAACTTAAGTCAAGACTCAAGTAGTTCTAAAGGTCAAACTCAACAAGCTCAAATATGGTCGGGTTGTGCTCTCCTCACTCAACAAGCAAAGAAAAGGTCAAGTGAAAGAGTTATTGCTGGTCAATAATGATAGTCAATCTCAAACCGTGATCCGCTTAGTGATTACAAGCAACTGGGATCTAAGAGATCTCTACTTGATCGATAGGTCAAGAAATCCGAGGAAGCTCAATTCGTGGCTACCTCAAATCAATCTTATATTACCTAGGTGATATTTCAATTTATTCTCAAATGATGATCAAGCTCAAAGCAAAGAAAGCTATCTCCTTACCAAGTCCATCAAAGTATAAAATAGAGGACCGAGGAAGCAATTCCATAGTTCATACAAAAGCCGATGGTCGAACTAAAAGAATTTTATGGTTATTCTTAAAGCATGTTAGACTAATAACTCAACATTGACCTATATAAGAAAAGGTTGGTCATCTATATGTATCCTCAACAAATCTATCAAAGCAGAAGCACAGATTCATGGTATACACTTCCCGACAAGTCAATAGGACAAATCCTTTCATCAAGTCCGTCAAACTCAAAGCTATGATAGAAGAAATTTCAAATCTGATCAAGCACGGATAAACTAATTCCTCAACGGAATCATTTATCATAATAAATAAACTAATTCCTCCATCAAACCCAACCAAGCATGAAGCTAGGGTTGGAGGAGGCTCAAATTTGCAATAACATAAAAGAAAGAGACCTTCAACAAAGCCGTTGAAGTAAAAAAAAGTAAATGATGGTTCAAGCAAATGATCCAAGAAGAAGTACAAACCCAAAGCACAAAGCATACAATCAAGCCTGAGCACAAATCAAAGCTGATCTTTTCATCAAATCCACAAAAGCACAAAAGTGCAGAAGTAATAGAGGAATGATGACATCCACTAATACAACAAGAGGATAGATGATACATGACTAATAAAAAAAGAGAGAAAAGTAAAGTACATCATGGGAGACCTGTAACTCTAAGGCTAAATAAGTCGCTAAAGATGGTCGCTCACTTCAACTAAAGCATCAGTTTAATCAAAGCTCCATCTACCATAGCTACATGATAACGCCGATGTTCTGCTCTATAGCCTGAGCTCTTCTCTCCTGCTCAATTTGTAGCTCTCTGATCCTGGCAATCAATATGTCTAACTCAGAAGGAAGCATTTATCTAACTGATGGTCATGTCAGAGCCACCTCTTCAAACTCATCATGCGCTAGGTCGCCCTCCTATAAGCTGACCGCTCAAGCTAGTGCTAGAATGGACAATGACGATCTCATCCGTGGATTAAGAACTCTATGTCTCTACAAAGAGTCTCCAGCACGAGCTTGTTCCTCCTGCCAAGAATGAGCTAAAAGGTCCAAAGTGGTGTTCCATAAGAAGTCCCAAGGACTCGTGAGTCCAAGGTAATCCGAGAAACTACGTTCCTCAAAAACACCAACTTGCAATCCTACATGCTCCTATCATATGGATTCGGCCTATAGGGATGTCGATGATGGATCTCAACTCATAACCTACATCGTGCACTAGGAACAAATGAAAACAACATGAAGCATGTAAAGAAGTAAAAATAAATAAATAAAGAGAGAAAGTACCGAACATGATGAATGATCAACTGAGTATCAAGTTTATATAATCCTCGGGACCCTCACTATCAATAAACTGTGGGCTATGTGCGCTCAATAGAAGCTCTTGAAGGTCTCCCACCTAAGTCTCCAGACAAGCGAGTCGCAGTAGAAAAGTGGCTCCAGGGGGGTAATAAATCGAAGTGATAGTATCAAAGGTCGACGCGCAACCCAACTCAGTCCTCAATAACATCTCCTTGCAACACCTGTGGCACTTCATCAGAAGTCATAAATGGTGGTGGAAAACTGGAACAATCAACCAAACCAAAGCTGTGGGTTGGCTACCCAGGAAGCCTGAAGAAACATTAGTGAAGTTAGAGTAGAATCCCTAGCTCTAACTCGCATGAAGTGGTATCCTCACCTAACCGCCAACCGTGCTCCAAGAATCAAATTAGAGTATCAAACGCACTAAGCATATTTTGAAAAAAAAAAGTAAAGAGAGGAGAATAGTGATTATCTAGCTATAATCTTATGCTAATGGTAACCGATGATGGGTCCTCCATCTGAGGAACACCCAAAGACCTCATCGTTCATATCTCCGGAACCACGCTCAGAAAGGGCCAAAAGACAACGCATCCGTGAGGTAAGTAACTAACCCGTGCAACCCATGGAGAGCTATAAAAAATGAGCACGTACCAAGCCTCAAATATGTAGCCAAGTAAGAAAAGTAACGTCAAGGGGAATCATCTCCGATCCTAAAATCCACTACATGGATGAGTGGCCATCGCGAGCAAATGACCGAAGAAACCAAACTAATGTGCAACCCGCTAATAGCATAACAACCGACCGCCAAACGATAACATAACCATCCTGATATCAAAAGGTATCGCTACTTCAATGTTGGCCATGAAGCAAGAATATCTATCATTCTCATCAAGTCAATAAGATCAATCCCTATCGAAGTTAGAGGGTAAGCGAATATTCGATTATGAACCAACAAAATTGATCTCTGACCAAATGGGGCAAAGAAGAGCATGTGAATCCTCTCCATCTCCAAAGTAGAGGATGCTCGATAATATAAGATCAGGATATCCTCGCCTAAAAGAATGTTGGATACTCAAAATAAGCAAAGGCCATGTATGGAGATGAACCCAAGCATATGCCAAGGTAGAATCACATCTCTGTGGAACCCGCCACAAAAATCACCACCAATACCCTATAAAGCCTGGCTAATACTGTTGGGGCAAGAGAAACTCACACCTCGAGACCCTACCGGTCGTTAAGTGCTGGCAACTAAGCCCTCTAATGGGGAGCACAAAAATGTAGAGCCATGTCACTATAAAACCTAAGAATAGATCCTCAATCTCAAGGCCGTGGAGAAGTCGCTCCGATAAAATAGGCTCACTATCTGATAAGCAACTACCTCGCACACCCAATCAAAAGGGTCATGCTACGCCTCCTCGATAGAGCATAATCCTCGCAAGAAGCTCAATCCATGTACTCATGTGTGTGTTCGTGATCGTATAGATGCCTGAGACCAAGGTCTAGTGATAAGGTCCAAGAGATCAATATAGAAGGCATACTAGCTACCTCGCCGATCACAATCATTTGAAGGTGCTATAAATAACCCCATCGTGGAACACACTCCTCAGAAGTGATAACCAAATATGGAAGACCCACAACCTATAAGTCCAAAAAGAGTGATCATCAACTCCTCCGGCCAATCCAAAGAAGTGTTACTATGATCCCAAACTCCACTACCCATGAGCCCAAGAAGAAGGCATACCCCAAAGTCAAATAAAGATGCATATACCGCCTCATAAACGCTGTCCATAAAGTATTTTGTGAGCTCAGAATATACCTAGCCCATGGACATATCCATGAGGAAGAGTAGAATCTGCCAATGAGGGAATCAATCTAGTGAGCCTCAGTAGCCGACGGTTCGAGTCTATCCGCCTCGTCACTCAATGCTATCGTGGTAAGACATCACAATATCCGAAACTAACCTGGGCTACTGTGCTATCCAAAAGATTGTAGTCACCACACTTCAGCTTAAGGGTAGCTACCCAAGATCCTCAAAAGCAAAAAGAATCACAATCGGGAGTAGGGAGTGCAAAGAAGCCCGTAAAATCATCATCCTCATATCATAGCTCAATCCTATCTCGATATCATCTCCACGAGATCATGTCCGTCAATCCCAGATAGCCTCCTCAAGCTCATCGTGACATATCATCGTCTCCTAAACATTCTCCGCGATAAGAGAAATGTTACATAAAAATTTAATAACATTATAATCAAGTATGTCCACCGCCTCAAGAGCAATAAGAAGTGAAAAAAAAGAAGAGGGAGAGGTAGAAGAAGAAAGCCCAAAAGTCAACCGTTTTCAACAAATGTGACTCGCTTCATGCTAAATCACATTTTGGGGCATTTGTTGACCTCCATATATGTGTCATAAGTCAAAGTCAAGCCCACAAATCAATTGAAATTTGAGTGATAAGCGCAAATCGAAATTCAAAATGCATGGACGCCAAAAAAAATGACCTCCGATTGATGAATGGACTTCACCGCTTCGTAATGTTGAAATTGATCAAAATATAAATATTACAAAATATAAAGAGCAATCGATTAAGCACTCAAACTATCAATGTCACATATATCGAATGAAGTACGACGATGACCAAAACCCTCATTCGAAATTGATTATGTTGTTAGTTTCAAAACATCAAATCTATCAAATGATTATTCATAATTCAAAGGAAGTCATGCAAATGTTGAGTGATTTGAACAACGCCAAATCGTGATGTCACCAAAATCAACTCAACATCCATGACGAACTAATTTTGCATCGCGTTCGTAACATCAAAATTGGAATATAAATATGCATAATGATCAACCGAAGATCGTCGCCAACGCATCGCGCTACGCATTCAAAAGGGCGAGACCGACGAAACCAAAAGACCGCTTCAAAATTGATCAAATATTAAAATATCAAACAATTTGCACTCAATTAGGCCTAATCAAAATCAAAGTCATGCCGATACATTTTGAGTCGAAAATTGACGCCGACTAACCAAATTCGATAAACGACCGCGCTATCAATCGGAATATCTTAAATCGATATATATATCTTAAATTGATATATATATTGACTATGTCTGTTTATTAGCATGAAATCTACATTAAAATTATTTAATTAATTTAAAAAATTAATTAGAAATTCCTTAATTACCCCCTCACGCAGCAACCGTTCCCCACATTTTATTTCTTTCAGTTTCTCTCCTTAAAAAAAAAAAAAAAAGACAAAAAAGGTTCTCCATTTTGCAGAGGCGGTTCCATTCCCTCCTCATTTTTCTTCCCAGATTTCTCTCTCTCTGGCTCTCTCTCTCTCTCTCTCTCGTTAGAAATGAAAAAAAAACAAGTAATTTCCTCCCCGCTTTAAATTTTCGGCCAATTCTGTCCAGCGCAATCCCGTAAAATCCCCGTGACCCGCCGCAAAACCGCGCGTCCAGCCCACAATCCCCCATCTTCCACATTTCGCGCATCCCACGGTCACGACCCGCCGCAAAACTGCACCTGCTCCGCCCAGCCCACCATCCGTCTTGCCTTTGCTCCCGACCCGTTTAACCCCATTTTCGGATGCCACTGTTCATACATACCCCGTACCGTTCCTCAGCCCGCTGGACCCGCGTTTCGCGTCACCCGCGACATCCGATATCGTCCCCTCCGCCGGCAAAAACCACCGACCACCCTGGTGTTCCTTCCTCGCCTAGCAGTTCTCATCCGCGAAAATGACCCGTCCAGAAGCCGATACCTGACCTAAATGGTTCGCAGCCCGGCCAGCTGCCGCCCGCTCATTTCCTCCAACCTTTTTCTCGCCTTCCGACCCTTCACTTTAAACCATAAACGTGAGGAAGAACATCATCGTAAAATTCTTTTTGATTTCGTATTATATGCTTAGCCTTCGTTCCCTTAAGCAGAAGAATATCATCAAAGATGGATTCTTCTTTCAATTTTTACTTCTTCTTTTCTAGGAAAATCACATAGCAAGTGAATTCTTCTTGATTTTAGCATTAACATCCTCCATTTTCACTTCATATAAAGGAAGAACGTCAATCAAAATTTTTTTTCGATTTCTCACTCGCCTTACATTCCCAATTGCATACCAACCAGTTCCTTTTGCAGCATTGCGGTGCCAAAAATCAGAATATGTGATCTGAATGTGATATATATATATATATATATATATATATATATATATATTTTGTTTGAAGACCTCGTTGTGCTCAAGAGGCGACGAGATAAAATAGGTTATGTCTTAAGACACCACTCATTCCTTCTCACGTAAGTAACACTCGTTGTTAGATGTAACTCCCTAGAAAATCTTCAAATTTTGTAATTTAGACTTAGAAAAAGAGGGGATGAATATATATTGCATTTATGTCTTCTTTAAAGGCCTCATCGTGCTCAAGAGGGCAGATGGATAGCTCTTGTGGTGTCCGACTCACCTTCAGCTCAAGAAGCGAGTAGCCAAACACGATCTTCGGGGATGGCCTTTGAGGGAGGAAGAAGTAAGAAAATCTTTTAAACTTAGAAAAAAAGAGGAAAATTAAAATGACATAAAGTAAAACAAAATAAAAGAAGGGTGAAAAGCATTACAAAATTTATTTGAGAAAATTGAAAGCCCATTAAAGTTCTAAACTCTTCAAATGTCCCTCCCTTCAAACAAATAAATGAAATAGAATAGGAGACTCCCTCTTAGCCTTATTTATAGAAATTAGAAGAGGTGAGTGAGTTTGCTAAAGGGAAAACAAGTTTGAATAAAGAGGGAGAAAAATAAAGTTTGAATAAAAGGGGGAAAAAATAAGTTTGAATAAGGGGAAAAAAATAGTTTGAATAAAGAGGGAAAATGAGAATTACTTGAGGAGTAAATCTTCTTCTTAAATAACAAATTAAATTATCCTCAACCTTTATAGCTTCAAAATGTTTTCACAACTCTTTATACAAGCAGACGATACTAAACCAAAATCTACAAATCATAGGCTTCCTTCATAAATTAAGGAATTTCATTCTAATTATAATTTTAAAATCAAGTTTTATTAATTATGAAATTAAAGCTATAAATCTGATGTACGACATAGAGATTTCAAGTGCAAATTTTAATATTTGTGTGTAAAGAAAGTAATTAAAATTAAAATCAAATCAATCTCATAATTCAAATAAAATTACCTAAAATATACATGCCCCTACACATGCTAAATGCTAAATTCAAGGTTCGGATGTGCTTCGTGTTTAATCTTGGAGAAGTTAACAAAACTTAAAACCTATAATAAGAGTTTCAAATCAAAATATCAGAAATTGATTACATGACGTAGATCTAATTTTATTAAATAAAAGAGTTGACAGATCTAAAGCTCTTAAACATATTCAAATTAATCAATAATTTTAAATTAAAATTAAATCAAATTAAATATAAATCTAAAAAATTATTTAAATGAAATTCTATCATTAAAAACTTAAAAAAACTCAATCCATCCACCTTCGCAATTATATTGTGGGTGACAAATTAAGAAAACTCTAGCTCACAAAGGAGCAATGTCAAATCAAGTGTTCTCGCTATGTTCACTCTCAATCAATCTCACGCCAAGAATGACGGCTCGTCTATTTGGCCAATAAGCTCCATGATGAAGAAGCACCGTAGTCCTGATCGTGGTTTTGGCCCGGCTCCATTATATTATTTATCACGATCGACTCGTATGCTCCCCAATGCTCGCCTTTGAGTTGTGAATCATAGGTATATACTTGATAAGCAAACAACCCTCTATCGCCTAAGATAAACTTAAATCTATCTCCAGACAAACACCAGTCTACAAGGATTTCTGACGAATGTGTCGATGAGGATCCTTTGTGTTGTCGACTACCTCCTATAGACTTGGACTGGACCGCCGGCGATAACCATGGGATCTAGATCGGGCACATCATCATTCCCCCAACCATCTGATTTAAGTTGAAATGATGAATTTCATAATCTAAATTTTGAAATTCTATTTGCTGCTACTATACACTATGCATTCAGTGATCTAATGACTAGCCTTAATCGAAAGTTCTCTCTCACTTACTAGGAGGGGTAATTAACTATAGGGGCTTGCGCCTATAGGAAACCTGGAACCAGATCTAAAGTCCTCACCAAATGAGAGCGAAATCTCTGGGTAGTGTCTTATCTACTATCTCATCTGTCTTCTGAAAATTACACCAACATTTTAAATCACTATCTTCAATTCAAAATACTGTCAAGAGGTCGGTGGCGAATTTTCGGACTCCACAAATTATAAAGAGTTGTAAATTTTGTTTATTTTAGATGAATGTACTATGTAGATTAGTGCTTAAAATTTTAAAAATAGTTATATAAAAATATATTCAATTATGACTGAGATTTTAATTTGAAAACTAAGTCCATTTTTTACTCAATTCAACTTGAGTCGAAGCAAATGGGTCAAGTTATAAGTTAAAAATGGCTCAATCTAATCTTCAAGTTGACGCTGAGCTTGACCTGAATTAGATCAAGTCAATTTAGGATCAGCTAAAAATATAAATATGTTTGTATATATATGGTGAAATCGCCTATGACCAACACTTTAAATCAGATTCAAATAAGAGTCATGTTCACTTTGAAATTGAATAATCTAAGAATAATCAATCTAAGCACATCCAATTAGAATTAATTATAATTGTAACATTCCACATAATCATGTAATTGATTATGTGATTTAAAAACCTATATTGCTAGATCCATTAAATCTTAAGAGTCAGCCTAAACCTACATATAGGAATTGACCCCATAGATTATAAGACTTTTTCCTAATTCTTAACTAAAGACTTAGACACTATGAGTGCTCTCTCCTTCTTTCTCTTTCTCTCAACATATTCTTTCTTTCATCATCTCATATTCCTTGATAAGTGGTGTGAGACCACTGATAATTCATGATCCAGCAACATTACATATTTAATATATTTTAATTTGAATCAATATTTGGGGAGCACTTTATTAGACTAAACTCAAATTTAAATTAAATAAATTTGCTTGATTTTGATTCATTGTCAAACAACTTGAGAGAGAATCATTGTGAATCCTAATCCAAATGACGTTAAACCTCATTATAAACAAATTTTTTTATGATATTTTCTCCCATATTTTCACTCTAATATATAGAGAAATTTTTGACTTAGAATATCTTGAACAAACATTTTATAAAATAAGTTTTTAATTGATGAATTTTGTTAGATGAATATAACATATAACTTGATATGACCTAAAATTCTACTAAGCACGAATCTTGACGTTAAAAGCAAACCGACCAAGTTGAAACCGAAATCAAGAACTTAAAATATCATTGGAAACTTTGGGATATCAGTTAAACCCCTAAAAGCTCTCAAACACGGAGTGTTTATAGTCAAATCGAGCGTCTCGATGAACCGGATCTAACAAGCCCAAGATCTCAAAATTCTGACTTCATTTGAGCATTCAAATATTTAAAATACATCAAATGATCAAAGGGATCATTTTGAGTCATCCGATGAAGTGGAGTGGTACAAGTTTTGCATGTATTTACAGAGATGCCACTCCTCCAATCTATAAATAGCCCCTCATTCCTCATATGAGGGGAGCCCAAGCAAGAGAGAGGAGAGAGCCCTAAAGCTTGAAGATCCTCCAAACACAATCGTGACACCACTCGACGGTCGTCAACCACCGCCTCCGGTCGCCGCCATTGATCCTCACCGTCGTCAACCTCTGCTGGTCTCCATCATGATGACCTTCATCGTCAATCGATGTTCCTCATTGTTGTTCGCCATCATCTGCTACCACCAAGAATTGTATTACGAGCATTGACTACATAGTTGTTTCTTTCTCATATACAATTTTGTAATCCCATTATCAGGAAGATTTTGTACTCTGAAATAGATACATAATGGAAGCTTTTTACTAGGCTAGGCCCCGTGATTTTTCCCTCTTATCGAGGTTTTTCACGTGAAAATTTCTAGAGTTTTCTTGTTCACTCTTTAAATACATATGTGTGTGCTGGATTTCACAACAAGGCTAAGGCGTAAACTTTTACTCTACCGCAACTGGTTTTCTAGCACGCAACAGTTTGGCGCCGTCTGTGGGAAGGCCAGGGGCAATGGGTTGATGATCTTTCTAATGTTCTTTGGGCTTACCGCACTACATCGTGCACCCCGACTGGTGAGACACCATATAACTTGTGTTTCGACGTAAGCTATTATACTAGTAGATATCGGGGGTTCCAAGTCCAAGAGTTCAATTATTTGATCATGATGGTAATGAAGAAAAACTGACACCACGGACCTACTCAAACTCATGACATGGCCCTGCCGACTACTTCCTATCACCAAAGGGTAGCTCATCACTTCAACAGAAGAGTAAAATCTCGTCCCATATCTGTCGGTGACTTGGTCCTACAGAGTCTCGAAGCTGCAGGCAAAGGGTCTCAAAGCAATAAACTCTCACCTCTTTGGGATGGCCCATATGTGGTTATAGTTGTGGTAAAGCCAGGAACATTCAAGCTCAAGGATCCAGAGGAAAAAACTTTACCTCGAACTTAGAACACTGAGAATCTCCGAAAATATTATTAGTAATTCCTACTGCATAACTGTTGCAACTTTTATTTTATCTCGTTTATCATTTCCTCTTTATGTAGCCAACCTCACTTAGTGGGATAAAGACTTATTGTTGTTGTCATCATTTCCTCATGAAACTCATATCCGTGTTAAAATTGTCTTATGATTGTATCACCGAACTTATCAGAGTAATAGATTTATAGCTTTTTTCTTACAAGCTTGTTTCTTATTCATTTAATCCTCTCACTTGAGAAATATACAACTCACGTTGTATCTCAATCGGGGCATAATCAATCCCAAGCAGACTTGATCGGACCTCTTCCATACAGGTAAGAAGTCAAGTAACACTTTGGGCGATACAGGATAGGTCAAAAAATCCTTGGTGGACATCCCGCGACCTCTTCCATACAGAGTTAACATCATCAAGTAACACTTTGACAAACAACCTCAGATTGGTCAAAAATCCTCAGTGGATTCAATTCAACCTCATCCGTATAGGTTAGCATCGTCGAATAATATTCCAATTACCCGGATAGGTAAAAAAAAACAAAGCGTATCATCTAAAAAAATATTTCATTGGACATTAACATGATGATATAAGAAAGAATCAAGATTACGATACACACTAATAACAATACATATAAAAAATGCATCCTCAGTGATGCTACATCATATCGATTGGTGATATCAGCGTCCTCCTCACCACTAGGAGATGCTCCCTTGGACTCACTCTCAACTCCTTCATCTCCTGAATCTGACGAAGAGTCTTCAGACATTTGGCTGGGAGATAGATCCTCAACACTAGCTCCGGTCCTTCACTTCAACATCAAGAATATGATTACGAGATTCCTGAACATGGTCTTCGATTATACTGCGATAAGCGAGAGAGCTCTTAAAGTCTTCCACTTCAAGGAGATTTCATTTGCTTCCGCCGACATTATATGCTCCTTCTCGGAAAGGCGATCTGTAATGCTTTCTTCTCAGGTTCGAGCTCCCTTCTCTTGCAAGTGCCTTGAGTCTTTTCTCTTTCTGGAGTCTCATCCTCACCTCAATCGACTCATCACAGTGCCTCCTCCTCCAACACTAGAGAAAGAGAATTGACATGTTAGCTTCGATTACGGTTAGTGATCCTCCAGTCCACTTCTTTGGCCTTAGCACTCATCTTTCTCATACTCACCTTGCAGATATTTTTCTTCACAAATTCAAGATTCCACTCATCTAAAGAGACACCCAAATGAGTCATCAGCCCTAATGTTTGAGTTACCTATAAAGAAAAAAAAATCATCACAAATATTACACAAAAGAAAAGAAGGAGGAAAAGAAGAAAAGAAGAAAGAAGGGAAGACAACGTACCAATTCATCTACTCGTTGACGCCCAGTGCATATGTGATTTAACACCTCTTCAGGAATGTGCGGCTTCGAGAAACTCCCCATCATGAGTTGAAACTAAACTCTCGATGTCAATGCGAACATCTTCTTCAAATATCCGACATAGTCACTTCAAAGACATGTCTTCTTTTTCTTTAGGAAGAAACATTGCCATACCCGATTCATGGGCTTCTTGAAAGAACCCTATGAATATGAGGAGACCTTTCATCACCTTTACTTGACCTCTTTAGTGGAAAAGAATGAGATCTCCCCGATGGAAAGGCCAACCTTGAACATTCTATCTTCAACTATATATTTGCTAATGTGATGCAACTATGCCGTAACATCGTAATATATTAAGAGTTGCCAAGATCTCATTCTCTTCAATCAAGAATGGATCTAGAAGGTCATTCAATTTTCCCCATCTCGTGGAAGGCCCCACTCATTTTTCACAAAAAAAGAATCCATTAGACCAATTTTAGACGGATCCTGCAAAAAATTCTATCCACTTTATACCGATAAGAAACACGCCCTTGAGCATCACATGTGAATCTACACATTCACAAGTATTTGATGTTCAAAGTAACACCTTCTCAAGAAGACAACCAAACCGACGATGACCACTAAAGCCCGAAATGAAAATTGTGACAAAGCTACACCACATGTTTTGAAGATCTCAATCACCGGGAGCCAAAGGGAATCGCACCCAAAGACAAAGAATCATCTCGTAAATAGTGAAGTATCCCGATGGAGGTGAACGAGCTCGACTGCACTTGGCAACAATAGCCACCAACTCATTAGGAAAAAAATTTCTTAACACCATTAAACTATCCATGTGACAAGGGATGGTATATCGCATGCCACGCTATGGGTTTTCCTCCGCCATCACCGCGGAAAATACATACATTGAATAAGTAAAGAGGGGAGAAATGATAAAAAATCTGAAAATTTTGTGAAGCTACTCACTCTCCCAATACTGGGCATACTCTTTTGACTCGCCATGGACAGCTTGAGCTAGAATTTTGCCTACCATCCGACAAAAAAGGACATGCATATATATGAGATCAAAAGAAAAGGGGAGAGAGAGACAAACTATTCCTCCAATGATGCTGAAATTACCTGCCAAACTTTCTGAGTCGTTCAAATGACGACTCCTAATTACCGCTTCCCGCCATCTTGACAATTATCACCATCAACCATCCATCAAGTTTGAAGAAATCCAATTTCTCACTACAGTCGATTGCCTCCAAACCCGATCCGACGAGGTCGGGCTCACCTCTTCGAGAAAATTGGAGCCTTGTCGATGAACTACGGCCTTGATCGCCCAAACCCGCTTTGTTCTAGGTCGGTTGACACCTCTTTCGGGAAAACTGAGCTCGTCGATGAACCGCTTGATCGCCTTGAACCTCACTCAAGAAGAGAAGAAGCACTAGCGCAGAAGAAGTCTCCCTCGGCCCTGGGATATTTATAGACCCTCTAGCAAAAGGGTAAAAATTGCCAAAAAAAACCACAAAACCGCTGCTGGCTCGTGGGCTTTCAACTCATGGGTCGCATGATGCCTGTGACGCCTGACTCAATTAACTTCATGTGATCCACTCAGAACCCTCGACCGACAACCACCGCCCGCATGCCCATGAAGGCACGAAGCGCTCATGTGCATGGCCAGACGCTGGAGCCGAAGCTCTGGCCCTGATGACTCAGAACCTCAAATCTCGTGCATGTCATACCTACACACATCCGCATTGAATTTGTTTCTATAGTCATAATTGTGCTCATGAAGATCTATTTCAAATTGGAGGACTCTCAAATTTCATTGAAGAATTATTTCAAGTATAACGATATATTTTTTTTGAATGATTGAGATAATGTCATCCAAAAATAAAACTAATATGACATCAAAATTTTACTAGTAAGAATAATCTTGTTAAAAGCAACCGATCCAAGTTGAAACCGATAAATCAAGAACTTAAAATATCATTGGAAAACTTTGGGATATCGCTAAACCTTTAAAAAAGCTCTCAAACATGATTGTTTATAGTCAAATTGAACGCCCTCGACGGATCTAACAAGCCCAAGATCTTAAAATTGACTTCATTTGAGCATTCAAATATTTAAAATACATCAAATGATCAAAGGATCATTTTGAGAATGTAGTGATGGTGCATGTATTTATGAGACGCCACCTCCACCTATAAATACCCTCATTCCTCAGGAGAGTCCAAGCAAGAGAGAGGAGAGCTCTAAAGCTTGAAGATCCTCCAAGACAATCTCCACCACTGAAGGCCCAACCACGCCAGCTGGCCGGCCACCGATCCTCACCGCCAACCTCCGGCCTCCATCGACGACCTTCATCACCGATGTTCTCGTTGCTCACATCATCGCTACCACTAGCAATCAATTTACCCAACGTGACTATAGCTTGTTCCTTTCTCATATACATGTAATCTCATTATCGGAAGATTTTATACTCAAAACATACATAGTGGAAGCTTTTACCTACAGCCATGATTTTTTTTCCTCTTTTCGAGGTTTGCCACGGAAAATTTCTCGAGTTTTCGTTTCACTTTTTAAATACATACAGATTTCATAAAGCGTGTAAACTTTACTCTACTGGGTTTTTCTAAAGACGCAACATAACTAATCAATTTAAATTTATATTGCATTAATCTTAAGGCACACAAATTCAACAATTTTAAATCTATCATGATCAATTTTTTTACATTTTATTTAGATCTTTTATCTTATTGATGCATATATCTTACTTTTTATACGTGTAGTGATGAATGATATTATCAATATTTTAATATTAAGTCATAATAGGAACCAAACTTAACTCATTGAGTTCAAATAAAGCAGTCTTCAAGCAAAATAAAATTTTCAATTTTCGAATGATTTTAGTTCTTCCAAGATGAAATCTTATCTAAATAAATGTAACAAAAATTTCTTATTGTTCTTTTCATTTATTTTTTGATTAAAAATAAAGCATTGTTTACATTTATTCTAAAAATATATATTTAAAATCATTTTCAGATATTAATAAATAATTAAGTCAAAATTCAAATTAGTGTCCACCAAGGGCGGACCTACCCTTAGTTGAGGGTGGGCATTTAGCCCACCCTCAAAATTTTTTTACTCTTTAAAAAATAAGCTTTTTTATGTTTAGCCTATCCTCAATTTATATTTTATGCATTCAACCTCTCCTCCAAAAAAAAAAAAAAAAACAAATTTAACCCATTATTTTTAAATAACTAATTAATCAATTAAAATAAAAATATATAAGTTTAATAATCTTCCTCACTTATATTTTTTCTTACAAATTTAATAATATTATTTTACTAATTATTTATATTTTTTCTAAAATGATAAATTTTATAAATTTTATATATTTTTTAATTATTATATTATTTAAAAATTTTGCCCACCCTAAAATAAAGAGTTAGTTCCGCACCTGGTGTCCACCTTCGATTAACCATGGTTACACGTATTAGGCTTTGATCTATAGAAAAATTCTTGGTTAACCCTATTGATCGATACCAAAGGATAAGATAATTTGATATCAAATTTCTAAAAGATAATTTATTTGTCTTTTGGGGCGAACCTCCAAATACCTGGCTGAATAAATTTAAAACAAAAACAAGCAAAATTTTGATTTAATTTTTGAGTATTTTTTATTATCAAGCAAAATTTTCTATAATTTTAATATTGACTTGGAAGCCATATCTACAAAGAGATTTTGGCCACATTTAGAGGGGAGATAGTGGTGTAGTTTGTACCTCACCATAATATCATTTAGTGCATTATATTTTGATTATATTTTAGTTATATTTAAAAATCTGTAATAAAAAATTATACTTTTTAACCTGATATAATTACCTGAGATTACATAGAGACAAAATCAATTTCTCTTCTCTGGAGATGCAAATTTAAGAGTTAGGCTAAAAATGGAGGGAAAAAATAATTATTAGTGGGGGGAAAGAAAAATAACTAATTTGCTTACCAAATAAATAATTATTAGAGTTAGGGTTGGCTTAGTGTTTAAGGTTTAGGATTTTAGGGTTGGCAATTTTTTTAAACTAAGTATGGTTAGAAGCTTAATTAAGTAATTAAGTATTATTAAAAAAATTAAGAATAGTAATGCCCAATTAGAAGCGATCACAATGCCGACTGGCGTATGCGTTAAGCGCAAAGCCGAATCATGACGCCCCAAACACTATTTCGACGGTCGAGGTCTCGGTTTTTTTGACTTGCTCCTCCTCGATTCCTCCGCGATTCCTCATGATTCTCGCTCGAGCTCGGCAACATCCCCGTCCGACGCCATTCTCGAACATCGAGATTCCCCACCCAGATCTCCAACCCTCAGATTGTGTCGCCTCCCCAGTATTCAAATAAACTTATTTTTCTTGCCGACGGAGATAGCGTTTGACACTTTCCTCTCATATGCATATTGGTTTTCCAACAACATCCGATCCATTTTGTTTGGGAAAGTTTTCGTGGCGATTCGACTGTTTTTTGACATCCCCGTTGTTATTTGTAAACTCAAGAAATCCCTACTTTTATCAATTTATGAAGTAATAGTATGTATGGTAGGAATTTGAGTAGTATTTTATACTTTTGTTTGGAATTTGAGTTGTATGTTTACGTAGCGCTGAATCGTGTTAAGTATTATATAGTTTGTTTGGCAAGAATGAACAGAATTTGTTTCATTGATCCTTTCTATGGAAAACCAAGATCGATGAGCGCTCAAAGTTACGTGGGAGGTCGAAATCGTCAGTTAAGGTTCTCGATCATGACCTTACCGGAATTGAAGCAACAAATTATGAGAATCTTGCACATTGATCCGAGCACGCCACTCTAACAGTCATAATGCGTGGGTGGCGATTTATAGCGTAATATCTCGACGATGACGTTACGGTTACACGAAGCTTAGATGTTGGTGTTGTAAAGTGGAAGATGTTAATATTGCATCCACATCACCGATCAAGTAGTAAGGTCGGAGATATACCGTTAACGATACAGATTTCATCACAAGCACCTGGAATACAACGCCATGAGTTGATTCCCGTGTGCAAGATATGGTCAACATTTATCTCATTATACTTGTAATAAATATGATAATTTGTTGCTCAACTTATAAGTTATATGAAAACGATCGCTATCGCTGGAATGAACTGTATGTCCTCGAGTGCCGCAATGAAGATGAGTATCAAACTATGAGTAAAGGGCTCAAGTAGTGAGCGGGGGATAATATGATGATGACTATTCACGAAGCTCTGTTGAGAATATGAGCCATAATCAATAAAAAGTCATTTCGTAATATCGGAGAGTTCATGTTGTCCACAAACGAGTATGTCCTGATGTGTGAAACTACGAGAGTGGGACAACGATGTTTACTTTGATCCCATCCATTTAAACCGCCTCTAACAAATGAAATTGAAATTCCAAATGACCTTGTTGAAGGTATGTGTTCGCAAGTAAATGAGTGCAATTCTATTGTTGGGTGGCATAGTAAATAATATTCAATTCCAAAAGCATTTCTAACCGTAAGAACAACACTTGTATGTGTATACACGATAGTCTTACAAGGCCCCTGTAAGTGGCGTTTGTATAGAAAGCAGACGCTTAGGGGTACTTGGAGAATATCAAGAGTTGGTGAAAATCATAGATGTGTCAATGCGGTAAGTGCATCTGGTCATCGGCAGTGTAGTTCAAAATTCATAGTATACTTCATCATACATGTGATCAGACACCAGATTGATCTGAAGCCTAGAGAGATTAAAGGTAGAATGGAGTCGAAATTCAATGTTAAAGTTTCGTATATGAAAGCTTGGGATGCATAAGGCAATAAAAAAGCAATATTCTATTGAAGAGTCCCATAGGACTCTTCCTTTATATGGAATCAATTTGTAATTTTACATGGTACTCTATAGATTCAATCTACCACTATGCAGCATTTTCAAAGACTTTTTTGGGCCTTTGGACCTTTAATAATGGGATGGAGTAGACACTGTTGAGCTTAGACGGTAATTTTTTTGTTGGGAAAGTATCGTGTGGTACATTATTAACACCGAAATAATAATGGGTTGTTTCTAGCTTTTGCTATTGTGGAGTCCAAGAATGTTGATCTGGTGGTTGTGGTTCTTGTGCTTAATGTGTTGCCGTGTGTCTACTGACGTGATTTGTGCATAATATATCATCCGTTTACGGAATGCAAAGAGATTTTTCCATGGTACGCATTGCATTTTTATGCGGAAAATTTTAAAAGGTCATACGAGGTTGGGGATTGGTGATGTTGAGTTTCCGTCAAAAGATGGCGTAATACATGATATTCGTCCTCAACCGTTAATGTTAAGATATATTAAAAAAGAAAGCGCATAATTGATAGAGCGTGACCGTAAAATGGTCCCTTGTGCATGATGGTGGTTGCATTATGGACAACAATGACGTAATGCCGAGAGTGTTTTAATGCCTAACGCACGGTTTACCAATTCAGCTTTAATCACCGCTATCTATTACAACTTAAATTGTTCCGGTTATCCAATCACTATTTATACTCAAAGGATGTCCACCGCAAAGATACCGAAAGGGAGGCTAGGCATTTCAAATTGTAAATATCAACCCACGTGATATGCGTGTTTTGACAGTCCACCATCATTCGAGTTGACTGATAATGACCTCTCGTGATTGTAATTGGCGAACGATCATATATCATTGTCATGCCTACCCACATGTGATTGATTTTGGGAACCATCCACGTGTGTGTCACACTCACTTCTATATATTCGGTTCGATCATGCTCAGATTTCCGGTCGCCTCGACAGATCTCCCACCACTTACTACGCCGTGAGCACCGTGGAGCGTATGTAAGTCACGATATAAGTATTCATCCGAATTCAATATTTATGTAAGTCTAATTTTACATATTATTTTTCGTAGGTGGAGCATATCGCGCTGGACATCTTTCGACCATACTTGCGTGGATGATCACCCCTATGGGATGTGTTGATGGTAATGAGCCGATATGTAGAGATCCGGATGGGTGTACATATTGTGACACATATTACGGTTTCTGTGAGGGTGTCACACCATGACTGAGCGTCGCCATCTACTCCGCCAGTCCTTCTAATGATCGATCCGTCCTTCTACATACATATGAGTCGCAGCCACCTATCTTCCAGACGATGATATGACGACACAGAATCAGAGAGGCCACCATCACCGTGGATCATTCATCCGCACTGACCGACACACCTGAGTGCGCGATTCCACGCATCGGAGGCGGATGTTTGAGATATTTTGTGCTACGTTTTCTTTATTTATATATTCATTACAAACTCAAAGTCGTACATTAAATTTGATTATGCCATAATGAACTTCTTATTATTTGTCCATTTCAAATGAATTTGTTAACTTCATATAATTGCCATTCATTAAACTATTATCAACTTGATGCGTCAGAACCATTTCAAGTTTAAACGCACTTTTTTTCTTTGTTTTTAAAGTTTTATTACTCTCTACTTTTTAGAAGAACAAAAATTGAAGAATTAAGATTTGTTTTATGAGTACGGAACTCTATATATACATGAAAATCCTGGTTCTTTTCATACCCTTAAATCGTGATGCTGTTACTTATCTCACACAAATCACACCTTAAAAAAAAATAACTGAAGCAATTGCTGGGCATTTCAGACTTAATGATGACACGCACGTACGGACGCAAGTATGCCTACTAATTGGGCGATTATATCTATTCTTAAATTTTTTTAATAATACTTAATTACTTAATTAAGCTTCTAACCATACTTAGTTTAAAAAATTGCCTTTAGGGTTTAGGGTTTAGGATTAGGATTTAAGATTTAGGGTTTAGGGTATAGTGTTCAGGCTTTAGGATTTATGATTTTTGGGGTTTAGGATTAGTTTCATTGATAATTGGTTTTTTTTTTTTTTTAACTTCAATTTTTATACCTGGTTGTACCTCTGCCTGCGATAACTGTAAAAAAATTATGATTATAACAGCTTTTTCAAATAATAGCTTATTCTTTAATATCTCAACTATTATTTTTTTCATTTAGTTACCGTTTTTTCCTAAGAGAATAAAATGTTAAATAACGAAAGATGTGTATTTATTTCCGTTCGGAGATAGAAATTTGGTTGGAAAATTTTGATTCTTTTAAAATGGAAGGACGGCTCCTCTCCGCGTGGACTAACTCTCACTTAAATTTGTCTGACATAATCAATTATTTTTAATTAAATTTCCTTTTTTTTAACAAATAAAAGAGAAAAATGAGAGAGAAAAAATAAATTAATAGATTGAGAAAATGAGAAGACGACTTTATCAAACTATTTTTTTTATTATTTTCGTTAATTTATTATGTGTAATATCTATTAAATATTTACTCTCACTTGGAATAATGGATAGAAATCGCAACAAGATTTATTCTAGTTTTATTTCTAATCATGCATGCATTTATATTTTTTTAAATCAAAATTGACATATGCAGTCAACAATATTATTAATATTTTTATGAATAAAAAATATTTAATTTTAATCTTTATATCTTTAATTAGTAAAGATTGGGTGTATGTAAAATTAAAGAAATAAAATAATAATAAAAACAAATGAACCTTCAAATAAGCAATTGAGACATTATAAAATTAACGTTTTACCAAACTTTTGATGAATTACTTATTAAGTAATAAATAGTAATGTTCAATAGCATAAATTAATTAATTAATCAACTTTTAAAATAAAATAATTTTCATTTAATATATTCAATAAAAAAATTAAAAATTACAAAATAAAAGCTTGTCTCCAATTGTGGCAACAGTATTTGCAGCATTGTTATTACAGAAAAGCATGTGGCCAATAGTATTTTTCTTTTACTTTTTTTTCTTTTTATAGAGACTTTTTTTTGATAAAAAAGATATTTACTTTAAAATTTCGACCCAAACATAACCCCTCGGAATATTCATCGTAGAGTAGATTAAATCAGATTTATTTCTGATTTCTTTTTGGAGCTTTTACATACATAGCACAAACTTTTTATATATATATTTATCTATCTGGTACTTAAATTTTTATTTTTGTTTAAATAGTATTCAAATCTTCACAATTATATTAAAAATAGCACTATCATTATTTTTTAAAAAATGAAATACATATTTTTATAATTTATCAAATGTTAGATCCTAAAAATGTAAAATGATAAAAATTATATATTATGTATATAAATTTTTCTTTGCCGGTCAGTGTTGAATCTGCATGTCATGAGGTGTCGCCAGGAAATAAATTGTCCTGTCCGGTGTAATAATTCAATAGAATGTCGAAATTACATTAAAAAACAGACACAAAGTGTAAATTACATTGACCATTTGAAATAAAATTTTTTTAATAAAAATAAATTTTCATGAATTCAACAAGTTATAATATGCGAACAATAAATCAAAGCAGATCATAATAATTTTTTACAAAGATTAATATTATTTTTTATGATTTTGAATTATAAGAATTTATGATCATCACTAATCAGTCTTAAGAGATTAATCCAAGATGCATACAATTTTAACCAATCAAAAATACGCAAAATCAATCAAATTGATTTAAATAAATTTTAAAAATATTTCATCTTCGATCAATTTTTTCTTCGCTTTTTGTCATTCATGTTGAAAAAAAGGCCACAAATCAGATTGGTGGAGAAAGAAGACCTCATCAGGTCAAGCTCCTAACTTTCCAGTTTCCATATCTTACCAGTCAACAACTCTCAACTCCCCCACCATCTTCTTTCCCCTTTTAAGAACCCCAATCTCTCTTTCTTCCTTCTCCTGCCATCAAAACCCTTCCTTTGATCCATCTCTACCCTCTTTGATCCATCCCCAAAATCAATCAAAATCCCATCTTTCCATTAAAATGTCGATCCCACCAGCTGCCCTGACTGTTTTCTTCCTCCTCCTTTCCCTTTCCCCTCTCTCCTCCTCCCAACAAAGCTGCACATCCGATGCCTTCTCTCAAAACAGACTCTTTGCTTTCTGCAACTCTCTCCCCGTCCTCTCCTCCAACCTCCACTGGACATACCATCCGGCCAACTCCACCGTCGACATCGCTTACCGCTCCCCGCAAACTTCGGACGGCTGGATCGCGTGGGCCCTCAACCCTACCGGCACCGGAATGGACGGCGCACAGACAATCTTTGCCTTCCATGACTCCAGGAACGTGATGACCACCGTGTCTTCGCCTATGAGTTTATCCAATCCGGTTGTGAAGAATTCTAGCCTTAGCTATAAGGTTTACAGTATGGGTTCTGAGTTTGCGAACAATTTGATGACTATTTATGCGACGATTCAGCTTCCGGGAAACAAGACGAGGGTGAATCATGTGTGGCAAGCTTCCAATACGTTCTCTAATGGATTACCCTCTGGTCATCCGACGACTGGACCGAATGTTCGGTCGACGGCGACGCTGGACTTGCTGTCTGGCCAGTCGTCGGCGGCCGCCGGGAATCGAGGCTGCATCGCAAGAATGTAAGTTTGGTTTTTACTGTTTTGATTTGTTTTGATGATGATGATGATGATATGCTCTGTTCTTTCTGTGGTTAGATGATCTGAGTCTTTTGATTTATATTTGTTGTTGTGTTGAAGGAGACGATTAGTTGAATTGAAATTATTGATTGAGGTTAGGATTGTAAGCAAATTAGTTTATTTAGTAAACTTATTTATTTATTAAATTGGTAAATATGCCATCTTTTTTATTTTTATTTGGGAGCATTTACATACATAGCACATAAATCTTATATATTTATATATCAAATACCTAAATTTTTATATTACTTAAATAACACTAAATTTTTATTTTTATAGTCCATTCATTTTAAAATTTGTGGGTATTATTTAAGGCATATATGTACTATATAAATATCAATTAAATAATTAAATTTATAATTTAAAATATATATATAACATTCAATTTAACAAAAGATTAAAATATATTGCAGACACATGGAGTATTGAATGCAGTGAGTTGGGGGATTCTAATGCCCATTGGAGCCATTATTGCAAGGTACATGAGAGTGTTCAAGTCTGCTGATCCGGCATGGTTCTATCTCCATGTCGCTTGCCAGTGCTCGGGATACGTAGTAGGAGTCGCAGGATGGGGGACTGGTCTTAAGCTCGGCAGCGACTCAAAGGGGATCACCTACCACTCTCACCGCAACATCGGCATTACCCTCTTCAGCCTCGCTACGCTTCAGGTATTCGTCTCTCTTAATTATTAGACTCCACAACTGCAAGATTGAATATTTTCATAATATTATACTCAGCTCCCTTTTCTTTTTCTAGCTGAACAAACAATCTTATATCACTAAAACTTTTAAAAAGTTTGGCTATTGTAAGTTCTTCATCAAGATAGGTGACTAGAAGTTCGTCCATAAGCTCATAAATGAGCAAAAAATTTCATCTTTTTCCCTCTTCTTTCCCTTCCTCTCTCTTCTTCCAAACATCAATTTCCCTTCTCTTATATCCTTATACCTTCACTTTCAATATGTTAACATGGAAGTGGATTATGAATCTCAATGGCACAGATATTTGCTTTGCTTCTGAGGCCGAAAAAGGACCACAAATACCGCTTATACTGGAACATATACCACCATGCCGTCGGCTACACCATCATCGTCCTCAGTATCGTCAACATCTTCAAGGGCTTCGATATCTTGGACCCCGATGAAAAATGGAGGCACGCTTATATCGGCATCATCGCGACGTTGGGAGTCATCGCCGTGATCCTCGAAGCGGTTACTTGGGGAGTTGTTTTGAAGAGGAAGAAGGCAGGTGGATCTGATAAGCCTCACAGTGGCGTTAATGGAGTAAATGGTGGCACTAATGGTTATGGGGGAAGACAGCATCAAGTGGTTTAGATATATATATATATGGAGAGAGATTTCTCCTGAGGCTTGTTTTGTGTGTTGGTTTCTCAGATCTTATTAACAGGGGTTTGGATATGTTATTAATTTATTACTTAGGAGTTAGATTTGGGGGGAGAGACAGAGAGAGTAGATGTAATTTCTATATGATTCTGATATTATGTTAATATTGGCATTAGGCTTATCTGTGCAGCTGTGCTTGTCTATTTTAGTTAGAAAATTCTTCTGTTTTAAAGAGCTTTTTCACTAATATATATGCTTTCATAATATTTTCTTTTTCTATAATTTTATTTTATTATATATATATATATATATAATATGGGGGTCTTATTAGTCCTAGAATGATGTGTAATATTTACAGGGCTATTTTTAGGTCATTGTCAATTAAAGAAAAAAGCAAAAAATTGCTCAAAGTAATCAAACCTGACAGAGCTTTTGAAAAATCACTAAAATTCGAAGAAGACGTCACAAATCAATTTTACCTGACTTAGAAGATAGCAACCGGCAAGTGAGAGAGACTGATGTGATTTGCCTTTATATATATATACATACATATATTTTCGATCTTTAATATCATATTAAAAACATAATCATCATTCAGATTTTCAAAATTTAAATGTTGATATTATGGATGTAAATTATTCTTTAAAGAAATTCATTTCTTGAATTAAATACTGTTTATTACAATTGATGTAGTACATTTTCAAACATCAATTATATACATAACATCAAAATTTTATATTTTTATCGAAACTAATGCATTACAGTACTAATAATAATAATAGCATTCAAATCTCAAAAAAAACTAAATTTAACCCCATATATATATATATATATATATATATATATATATATATATATATTCATTAAATTCAAATGTTTGTTCGCTTTGTTAGATAATAAACAAAATAAATGTATGATATGATAATTAATTTCCATCAAAATTTGTACATAAATACTGATCCATTAAAATGTGTGTATATATATATATATATGTATATATATATAAGATTATAATAATTTTAATTGTATACAAGACATGCATATAATCAATACGAGTGGGGGGCCATTTACAAAGATATAATAAACTAAAGCAAACAAACTCCAAAGTTTCACATAGTATATTTTTCCAAAAAACAAATTTTTTGGGTGCATTTATGTAGAGAACACTCAATTCTCATATATTTACATATCTAATATCTACAATTTAATATTTATAAAAATAATATTTAAATTTTTAATATTATATTAGCATCATTATTAATTTTATAAAGTAAAATCCATCTTTTCGTGCATAGAGAAATATTATTTTTGTAAATAACAAATTTTAAGTATTAGATGAATAAATGCATAACAATTATGGGCTATGTATGTAAATTTCCAACAAAGGTATAATTCTTATCACTGTCCAATTTATGTCTTCTCTCTCTAAATTTTTAATTTATTTTTCTCTCAATCACTTCAATTGAATAGAGAGATTATCAAATCTTTTAATTTCCATTAAATATTTCACAATAATTTTACAAGATAAAAAAAAAAAATTTTTCCCTCACCCAATCGTCACCATAAAGGAAAAAGAAGTTTGGCCGAGAAGCCTATTTCTCTGATCAGACGCTTTGCTTATTCCAACTCAATACAAAAGGGAGGTCTGATCAGTATAAAGCAGAAGAGATAAAATTACCTGATTACATTGACAGTGATGCTATCTCTTTCATAATCTGAGCTTTATCTGATTCAAATTGTTCGTCCTCTACACAAAAATAAATAAATAAATAAACAAATAAAATGCAAAAATAAGTTTTTTTTGCAAAATGCAACCCAATAATTAAGGTATTGGCACCACCAACCTTTATCCAACTTGAAGTCACCTAAGAGACGAAGAAGCTTGTTTCTGTTGGTGGCAAGTATAGTTACAATCTCAGCTGGTTTGTTTTGATTTGCGACAAATAACTGCAAGAGGAAGAGGGCAATATGAACAATCAATCTCAATCACAAAAGAAGCAAAAATGAATACATTATATATATATATATAGAGAGAGAGAGAGAGAGAGAGAGAGAGATTCAGTACCTTGAACACATGAAATGCATCTATTTGGATGTTTTTACTTGATTCCTGCCATTAGAAAGAAACAACAAGATATATTTATCAGTTTCTTAACATATTTTCTATTGAAGTACTTCATCTAACAAATGTTTTTTTTTTTTTTTTTGTTAATATTTTCTTGCACAACCCTGATGTGCCTGGGATTGTCCCATCATAAAGAAAACATGATTTCGAATAAACGAGATAAGAGAAAAATAAGATAAAGAAATATGTATATACATAACACACAATTCTTATGTATTTATATATCGAACACTTAAAATATGATATTTATAAAAGTAGGCATGATAAGATGAATTTCACTCTTAAAAGTTAATGATGGTACTATTTTTGATATAATATTAAAGATTATTAAAATGTAGGTGTTAGATATATGAATATATAAGAGTTGCGTGCTATGTATGTAAATGCTTCCAAAATAAAATATTTCTTCAGTCAACTTCTTCCGAGTCAAAGAAGTGTGAAAATTAATTTCGGCTTAGTTTGTTTATCCAGTCCCATATTTATTTCCTCTTTGTTTCTTTCAACCAAGCAGAGTCTACGATACTTAAGGTCAACGTCTCTTGTCAATAACCGTGGGCCATTCAGAATCTCTTAATTAAAGGCAACTCTGGTGTCAAATCACCTTCCACAATTATATATGAAAAAACATGTCTACGGTCAAAGATGACACAAAAATTTTAAAAAAAAAAAAGAAAAAAAACAAAATCCTAGAGTTTGTAAGGTCTTCAAATAACAATGGAGAAGTCGAGTCACCAGGCTAACCGAAACTAATGATCAAATAAAGCTAATATTTTTGAAGTAATTAATAGCCAATAAACAATTTCAAAAACTTTATGGTCCCTAAAAAAGATATTCATTCAAAAATAAATTATAAAAAATGATATAAAATTAGGCTGAAAACAACCATTTCAGTACTATGCATAGGGTTTGGATCACAATACTTTATGTGAGCTCACCGTAAGTTTACAGTATGACACCAGATACTTAAGCCATAACTCTTGGAAGGAGAGAAGATTTTGGAAGATTTTGGTCTTTGGAATGCAAAGAGAAGCAAGAGACTGGCCCAAAAAATGTGAATTCCCCTACTTTTTTGTGTTTTCTTTTGCTATGTGCTTTCGTTTTGATTGCAATTCGGTCGTCCACCCTCTGTTAATTTGGCAAGGAGTAATTTCTGGTGTACTGTCATTTGCATCAATTTTTTATTTTGTGACCTAAATTTCATTAATTTCCTATAATCATTACGTACTTTTTGACGATTTTCCTTTACCTCTTTCAAAACCATGCAAAATTTATACTGGTTTCCTCCTCCCCATCTTTTTGTATAACCTTCCACCATCAAATTGAAAACTAGCTTTTGACTCAGATCAAAGCAGCTGAAACAACTGTCAAAAGTTTGAACTTGATTTGACGTGGTTAAGCATTATGGTAACATTTCTTAATCCCAAAAACTGTGAATCCCAAACCACTTCGAGGTTTCTCGCTCGGCAACTCCTCTTGCCTCCACTCAATCCCAAGCTCCAAACTCATCCACTTCTTGTTGGCATTCCGCTTTCACTTGATTATCTGTTCCTCTATTCTTGTTGTTGACTAAACTGCCCACAATGAGAACTAATTGTTTGTCTCAACACCTAGTTAATCAACCGTCGAATGGAGCTCTGTCAATCCTGTCTCAATTGCTTCTCAATTATAACCCAATTGATGATTATCTCAATCTTGTTACTCAATTATAACCCAACTAATTCAATCAACAATCACCTCACTCTTATATCCATCCCATAGATGTGATATCTCCACTGCATCACCATGAGCTCCACCACCGTGATTGGCTCAATCCATGACAATCTCAACTTGATTGAGCAACATTTTGATGATATACCTCATCACCGACAACAAGCTTTGCAGCCAATTACAGCCAATCCAAAGTTATCTCGTACGTGACCTTCTCCTACACAATTTGATCAGTAATGAAACCTTACGCTACTACCGCCAGCTCTTTGCTCAATGTCTCTCAACTAAAGTTTCACTTCCATAAGAATATATTTATAATTTCTTTCTCAAATCATTGTTAACAGACTTGGTATTTGATATGAGTTAGTACTGACAATATATCATTTCCCTTATAAATTGAACTATGTACTTTTATTAATTGACAAATCTAGGGACTTGCATAATACTTTAGTTTAGGAAGCACCATTTTATAGTAACAGTAAACCTGAGCATACTCATTTTGAACAATATGCACAAAACCATTTAAAATAATAATAAAAATAAATTATGCTTTAATTATATATATATACACGAATGTGTTAATATTGCATAAAAACAAATTAAATTTACAATCATGCACTTCGCAAATATTTATATAATAATAATAATATAAAAATTAGATTAAAATGATTATAATGTCATTTTAGTGAATTAAATAAATATATATAATAGACCATATTATTATTATTTTTAATTCAAAATTAAATTAAATATATATAATAGACCATACTCAGTTTTAATCTATTCTATAATGACATTCTTATATCTAAATTTTGTGTATGCAATTGAAAAGTTGAATTAGTACTTAATTTTGTTATACACACAAGGTCAATCTATTAGTTGCAATGAAAATCTCAATTGTGCTTGTTTTCATACCGCCATGAATTTTGATGCACTAAATGATTATTATGAAAGATTATTTAATCATGTTAAACAAAATGAACAAAATGTGGATGATATATAGATCATGATTGACTATGAATGAAAAGATATTTGAAATTCTAGAATATAAATTTGTTGGGTTTCAAGTAAATCAACAAAAAACATCTCGGTGAAAGAATCTGTGGTAATGTCCAGCTCATAGAATTGCCCAATAAAGTGTCCCCGACTTTCATTAGTTGAAAATTCCTTGGAATTGATCCAAATGTCCGTCATACTAGACCCAGGAAAACTAAGAACCATAGAACTATATAAATCATAGATATCATTGGGATTTTAACGACCAAAGAGAACATAGAGGGCATAAAAACTTTTTTAAGTCCTTGAGGATTACAATTCTAATGATGATCAGCACTCTTGGCATCATGAAAGAGATCACAGGATTTGTCGTGATAAACATCATTAAGAATCTAATTCAGTAATGAAAATTAAGATCATATATAGATTTTTATGATCATGATCCTTTTTTTGTGGATATTTGAATTTAAGGATGACTTTAATTGTTATTCTAAAAACAAGTATATGTTAAATATATGAAGATTAAATTCATTGTAGCCAAGACATATTAACAAGGAAAATTTACGAAATATCATATTAGAACTAGATCTGATATGAAAATTAGATTAAGATGAACATTTTTGTATTTATTTTAGGTTTAAAATAAATGAACTATTAAATTTGTTGTAAGATATTAGAACTATCAATGAATATATAAAAAAATTAAATTCTAGATATGATTTGTAAGAAGCATGAGTTGTGACATCCAGATTAGTAAATGGCCTTCACTCTAACAATAACAATAACAATAACAACAAGCCTTTATCCCATTATGTGAGGTCGGTTACATGAATCCTACTTCTCCATTGTGTCCTATTATATGTCAAATTCTCATTTAATTCTAATAAACTAAGGTCATTTTGTGTACATCTTAACCAAGTCGTTTTTAGGTCTACCTCTACCTTTTTTAACATAAGGCAAATCCGGTACATATACTCTCCCAACCGAGTCATCAGGCAACCAACGCTTTATGTGGCTAAACCATCTAAGGCGACTCTCTCTAATCGTATCTGTCACTGGAGCTACTTCAACCTTTTCCCGAGCATACTCATTTCGCATTTTATCTCTAAGAGGTATCATCCACCGAGCATCCTCACTCTAACTTAAATCTTATGCTTCTCTTTTACTTATCAGCATTCTGCACCATAAATCATTGTTGGTCTTACCACCAACTTATAAAATTGTCCCTTAAGTCTAAACAGTACTTTTTATCACACAATATGCCGGAAGCATTCCTCCACTTAAACCATCCAACTTGAATTCTACTAATAACATCTCCATCTATTTCACCATCATTTTGAACAATAGAGCCCAGATATCAAAAACGCTCGCCCTTTTTAATGACTTGATCACCCAAAGTGCAATACCACTACTAGAACTTCTACAACTAAAATTACACTACATATATTCAGTATTAGATCTACTCAAATGAAAACATTTATACTCTAAGGTTGACCTCCATAACTCAAGTTCTATTGGACTTCCTCTCTAGTCTTATCAATAAGAAGAATGTCATCAGTAAAAAGTACACACCAAGATACATCTTCCTGTAAATGCCTAATAAGAACATCCATAACTAAAGCAAAAAGATAAGGGCTTAAAGCCGATCGTTGTTGTAATCCAATTGAAAGAGGAAATTATTTTGTCAATTCTCCTTGTGTTTGGACACAAGTAACAACTCTAGTATACATATCTTTAATGACTTGAATATAACCAATATTAACTTCTTTCTTTTCTAGAACTCTTGAAACTTTATCATAAGCTTTCTGTAAATCAACAAATATCATATGTGGATCCTCCTTACTTTCTCTATACTTCTCCATCAAATCTCTCAACAAATGTATAGCATCCATAGTAGATCTACCTGGCATCAAACAAAACTAATTTTAAGAAACTTTTGTACCACGTCGTGTTATGCTCAATTACTCTCTCCCATAATTTTAATATATGACACATCAACTTAATTCCTGTATAATTTGCACTCTTGTGCATCACCTTTACTCTTAAATATAGGAACCAACAAACTCTTTTTCCACTTATCTAGCATCTTTTCAGTCTTTAAGATGACATTAAAAAGATTTGTAAGCCGAGAAATTCTTTGATCTCCTAAATATTTTCACACTTCTATTGGAATATCATCAGGTATCATTATTTTTTCACACTTTTATTGGAATATCATCAGGTACCACTGTTTTTTCACGCTTCATTTTCTTTAAAATTTCTACAACTTCAAATTTAGATTGCTAAAATTCACTATTTTTATTTAGGTTATTAAGATCACTAAAATCAATAATATTCTCAAGTCTTTCATTAAAAAGTTATCAAAATAGCTCATTCACCTATTTTCATCATCTTTTTCTAAGAAAAATACTTTATGATTTTCATCCTTAATACACCTCACTTGAACTAAATTTTTAGTTCTCCTATTTCTTTGCTTGGCTAACCTATTCAAACATCTTTCACTTCTTTATCATATTATATATATTATAAAAACTAAATTTTTTGCGTATATTCTTTCTTAATCTACTTATATCTTTCCCAATTTCCAGAAGTTTTTTATACCTAAACTACGTTTTATAACAATGTTTCTTATTTCTATCTTTTCTTGCACATTTTGCTAACTATTTTTATTAAAAGAAAGTTTTATTTTTGATTCTTCAAGCACATTTTTTGTAACTTGCTAAATTTTACTTGTTTTTTTTTCCCACATAACATTAACTTCCTTATGAACATCCCAAATTCTAAGATCTTGCAGCTTGCTCTTAAAAATATTTTATTGGTGTTCTTTAAGTGCCCCCATCTAATCCTATGATAGTAATTCGATTTATTTTTCATCTTCTAATTTTTCATCTTAAAATCTAAAACTAACAGTCGATGTTAAGTACTTAAACTTTCACTTAGAATAATCTTACAATCTTTTTAATTTAAACGATTTCTTTTTCTTATCAAAAAAATAATCAATCTATCTTTTACTAAATCCATTCTTATAAGTAATAATATGCTCATCTCTTCTTTAAGTGCCCCCATCTAATCCTATGATAATAATTTATTTTTTTTCTAATTTTTTCATCTTAAAATCTAACATGTCGATGTTAAGTCTTAAACTTCACTTAGAATAATCTTACAATCTTTTTAATTTAAACGATTTATTTTTCTTATCAAAAAAATAATCAATCTATCTTTTACTAAATCCATTTTTATAAGTAATAATATGCTCATCTCTTTTTAATTTAAATTAAAGTCTTACATTTTTTTTTTTCAAAATTCATTACGAATCTTTTAAAATCTTTCACTCTACTACCATTATTTAAATCCTCTCCAATGAATATTTTTTTCTCAAGAGGTATCATTTGTATTAATCCCTCAAGTCATTCCAAAATTTGTCTTTTGAGACTATATCTAAACCTACTTGATGAGCATAAATACTTATAATATTGATAATCTTAGTATTAACAACAATCTTTAAAGTTATAATTCTATCTCCAATCCTATTAATATTTATAATATTATCCTTCACATTTTTATCTATAATCACACATACACCATTTCTAATTTGACTCTTACCTGAATACCAAACTTTAAAATCTAAACTATCAATCTCCTTAGCCTTCTTCCCAACCTATTTAGTTTCTTGAATACATAAAATATTTATCTTCCTATGAACCATAATATCTATTAATTCCATTAATTAACTTATAAGAGTACCTATATTCTAAGTTTCTAACCTAATTCTAGTTTCATGGACTAACTTCTTTGCCCGCATCAATCCATAATATGGGAATTCTTGTTTATTTAACACACGAGGCGTGATCTGACGACCCTTGCACACTTTTATGTACCATACAAAGCACCATGGGACACCTTAGCATTAACACAATATTTTAAATAATTCATGTCATGATTATTTCAACAAGTATTATGTTGGCTGTCGACTGCTTATCGCAACCCTCCACTTCTTATATCCAGGACTGAGACTCAACAAAGGCAGTGTTAAATGGCCTTCACTCAGAAAAGCATTTCAAACTAAGAAATATTAAAGGCACCATAAAGTCTTAAAATAGAAAAGACATCTTTACTCTGATAATAAGTCATTTAGTCTATCACAACTAGGACAATTGATTGATGTGTTTCCCACATTTTAACCTCCACCTAAACCTGCCAAAACCCTTAATTATAAAAGGGATCAATTAAGCATGCACAAACAATTACATTTGTATGTTATAGATGTCAAGGAAAAAGTAATATAGCTTGTTGATATCCTCATAAAATTATGATTGTTGTGAAAGAATCTAATGAATTTTCAAATATTAATGATGAATTATTGAAGAATTTCAAGATAAAATGCATTCTAATAATGATAATTCAAACACAAACAAGACAACAGATTAACTCACTTCATGATTTTATCATATATCTTTAAATAACTCTGAATCTAATAAAGATCTAAATTTGAAACTAAAATAGAAAGTTAAAGTTTTATGTAGTTCACAAAATTTTACTTTAGATCTTTTAAGGACATGATGGATTAGCCATTAGACAATATGTAGTTTATTGGGTTCTTAAGGCACACATTCTATGATTACAATGCAATTGTGAGTTGAGTATTTACATGAATTATATAATAGTTTTTAAATAAATTTTGTTATGCAAGATAAAAGGCATATGGTTATCATGTAAGTTTATTCTAATTTGAAAAGTTTTCATGAATGTGTTGACCTCTATATCTTCTCCACTTGCGATGCGATAAAATGTGTTGAAAAAGACTGAGAATAATGGATGACATTTGAAACATCATGAAAATTGAGATCAATACACATCACACCAATTGACATCATGAAAATAGAGAACAATACACATCACACAAATTGAAATCAACCAATTGTCACTCATTCAACAAAATGAGCTTCATCAATGAGCACAAAACATCAAAAATTCTTAAGAAAAATGTCCACATTAATTGTCACATCGCATAATGGGAGATAAAAAAAATCTACCCAAAGTTAGTTAAAATGTTGCCTATTCATAGAACAAACCTCACTAACACGTCCAAAATAACAAAATTATTAAAGAATAACCCTTTGGCTAATTTGATAGATCGTGACAAGAGGGCAAATGATGTCCTAAAAATTGGAGACAAAATACATCTACAACCAAAATTTTGCCCAAACAATGCCCTTTCACAAAACAAACTATGCCGATGTATTCAAAGCATTGAAATCTAATAAAAAAAGGCATTCGGTAGTTAATTTGATCAAGAACGATGACAAAGATGAATGATGAACTACATAGAAAACTAAAGCGAATCGAGAAAATTGATTCAACAGACATCAAAATTATTCAAATGACATCCATTCACAAAATTAATTACACTAGCACATCTACAACATTAAAATTTTTTAGAAAATACCCCGATATTCTTAAGTCCATGCACAAATGTGAAATACAAAAATCCCCAATGAGCTACACTAGCATGTCTTTCAAGATGTATAAAGGATGACAAATTTTCAATTGAAAGCCAATATGCACAAAACCATTTAAAATAATAATAATAATAAATTATGCTTTAATTATATATATATATATATATATATATATATGAATGTGTTAATATTGCATAAAAACAAATTAAATTTACTATTTTATAATCATGCACTTCGCAAATATTTATATAATAATAATAACAATATAAAAATTAGATTAAAATAATTATATTTTTAATTACTATGTCATTTTAGTTAATTAAATATATATATATATATATAATAGACCATATTATTATTATTTTTAATTCAAAATTAGATTAAATTTTTTTACATACCCTGAATCTCGTCATACTTGCATGCCCATGATCCTCATCCTTGTCGTATCATAGGTGGAGTCACGAAATCTTACTCATAGCAAAACAAAAATATATGAGATTAAAAATAAACTAAACCTAGGTATATGGTCTGTCTCTCACTCACGACTCTAGTTTTTTCGCACAGAAACTTGTACCAAGCTCCTTAACCTACTCTCGTACTTTCCAGCACTTTGCAAGCAATGCACAACTTAGCTCCTCTCTTGAACATGTGATTCCCAACCCCTCGCTTTGTTGGGAGATTTAACATGGAAACTAGTTCACATATTTGAGATCATACATGAAATAAATGAAACCAAAATAAAAGCAATCACACGGAGGAACACTAGATTTAGCATGAAAAAATCCAAGAATAGGAAAAAAATCGTGAAACCACACCACTAAGAAATCCACTATGAAAGCAAAAAACTGAGAAGAATAGAATATATTTCACTTATCTCAAGTCTCTCCGCACTTCAATCACTCTAGGGCAAAAAAAACTTCCTAAATACGAACTCAGTCATTTGTAGCGCTACAACACTATGACCCTGGCACCTAGGCGCTTGCGCCATTGTCTTTAGGCTTTTCTACACGAGTTTGAGTTCGAGCGTTGCCGCATTGGCCTCTGTCTCTTTAGTGCAAGTCAACAAATCCTGGCACTATGCCACCATACTTTTGGCGCCAAGCGCCACCTCGACTAACGTAAAGGATAGTATTAAGTAAATCTCTAGTTGATTGATAAAATTAAACTCCACAAAACAATAATCTCCCACTTACAATCTAATTGCAATCAATCCTACTCCTCCAGTTTCACAACATCCATCAGAGTCCAAGATGTGGTGTGGCCTTCCTGAACACCAACTAAAGCCAAACACAGCTTTAGTTTCTCAACTGTAAGTAACTTCGACAAACAAAATAATAACCTCCCACTTAAAGACTAATTGCATTCAATCCTACTCCTCCAATTTCACAACATCCATCAGAGTCCAAGATGTGGTGTGGCTCACCCTTGCCTTAGCCTTTTTGAACACCAACTAAAGCTAAACACAGCTTCAATTTCTTAACTGTAATTATCTTCGACAATATGATCACAAAATTTTCAGTTGTATGTATTTTCTAATAATTGATCATTTTCAAAGAGTGTACAGATGAAATGATACTTTAGCTAGATGTGCATTGTCATGGCATAAAAAAAATGGCATTCCTTGCTAGATGAATGAAATTCATACTGTTATTATAAAGCCTGTCATTTTCTTGGCCACTGTCTAACTCTGCCAAAAAATTTTGCAGTCAAATCATCTCCATGCTACCATCTATCATAGATACATACTTAGTTTCTATGGTTGAGAGTGCAACTATCTTCTGCAACCTAAAAGCTCAACTCACTGTTGTGCTTCATAATGTGAAGACTCATCTTTTTATACTCCTCTTATCCAAACATTCTATTAAATTTGAATCTACATAACCTTCTAGTTCAATTCTTGCACCTCCAAAACATAACGTCATGTTGATTGTTCCCTTTAGATACCTGATAATCCAATTCACTACCTCCTAATAATGTTTATCAGGATTATTCATATACCTACTGGCGACTCTTATTACATGTGCAATATATGGTACGGTACATATTATGGTAATGGCTTCCAACTGTTAAAGCATACAGAGTTCTCCTCATCTATTCTTGCTCTACTTCAATTTTAGGTGATTGATCCTCGGATAGTTTGAAGTGACTAGCTAAATGGGTGCTCACTAGCTTTCTCATTCATGTTGAACCTCTACAATACATTTTCAACATACTTTGATTAAAACAACTTCAATTTGTCTGCACTCATATCCCTATTGATTCTCATCCCTAATATCTTCTTTGTCGGACATAAGTCCTTCATCTCAATTCTTTTGATAATTGCTTTTTCAAGTCCTCTATCTTCTCCACATTTAACCCTACAATCAATACGCCATCTACATATAAGAGAAGTATTATGTAGCATTCATCATACCTCCTGACATAGCATCAATGATCAGCCTGAAACCTTGTGTACCCATTATCTGACATGAACCTATCAAATCTCTTACCACTGTCTCAGTGTCTGCTTCAAGCCATATAGATTTTTCTTAATCTACACATCATGGCTTCCTTTCCAATAACTACATAACCTTGGTTACTCCATGTACAACTCCTCTTTCAAGTCCTCATACAAGAAGACTGTCTTCACTTCACATCCATCTATTAATACAGATTCTCCACTACTACTAAACTCAAGACAACCCTGATGGTTGTCATCTTAACTATTTGAGAGAAAATCTCTATATAATCAATTCCTTAGTTCTACTGAAACCCTTTTACAATAAGTCTTATCTTATAACGCTTACTATCATCTAGTTCTTCCTCTAGTTTGTAAACCTACTTATTGTGCAATGCTCTTTTGCCATCAAGTAACCTTGTCAAATCTCATGTTTGATTTGGCATAAATGGTTGCATCTCATCATCCATGGCATGCTACCACCCTTTTGAGTATCCTACTTGGATGGCTTCCATATAGCACTCTGGTTCGCCACCATCAGCCAGAATAAATAGTAAAAGAAAGGAGAGTACCTCTGTGTCGATCAAGAGACCCTACTAGCTCTCCTAACTTCAGTGGCAGATGTTTGAGGTGCATCCTATACTTCTTCAGTCGCAACACAGCTCCAATTGTCCTCATGTGCATCTTCACCTTATATCTCAAAGTACTTTGATTATTCTTCTAGAGTGTTTGAAGAATATTCTTGAATCACATTTCTGTCCTTGCATATTTCTCTCTTATTGAATGTAACATCCCTGCTCCTGATAAACTTCTGATTCTAATAATCCCAAAATTTATACATAATTCATCTGAGTCATATCCAATGAATGTACATTTTATGGACTTTAGATATAATTTCCTCCTTGATCTTACATCTACACGAGCATACGATAAATAACCAAATACTTTTAGTGAGATTGAGATACATTTTTACCACTCCGCGCTTCTTCTAGTAGGCCTTCATTTAATGGTACTGAAGGACTTCTATTGATCGGATACACAACAATACTCATTGCTTCTGCCCAAAATTGCTTAAGCAATCCAGCATGCAACCTCATTTTCCTAGCACACTCCGTGATGGTTATGTTCATGCGTTCAACCACACCGTTCTGCTGCAATGTTCCAAGCACAACACGATGAACACACGCTTCATGCCATTTGACGCACAATAATCCTTGAACATATTGTCACGATATTTGCCTCCATAGTCTGACCTCAAATATTTCACCTTCTGCCCTGTCTTATTTTTTATTAGAGTCTTCCACTTCATTAACACATCAAACACCTCAAATTTGTGTTTCATAAAGCATACTCATAAGATCATCAATAAATGTAATGAAATATGGAGATCCACCAATATATTGAATCAGAGTGGGACCCCATATAACTCCAATTTCTTTGGCCTTAGCTTTACATCACTTTTAGAGAAGCTCATTATTTTTTGTTTGTCATACACATAATATTCATAGAAATCTAAATCTATAAAATTTAAATCATAAAGTTTATTTTTGAAAAGTAAAGACTTCAAATCTTTCTCACTCATATGGTCAAATCTCCGATGACATAACCTGTATCTCTTGTGCAGCAACTCCTATAAATTATGATGCTTGATTGATCAGGAACAACATCCCTTCAATGTTGCCCCGAGCCATCACCAATTCATCTTTGGTCACCTCCCACGAATCCCCCTATGAAGGTGGCCACAAGCCCTAACTATGCAAGCTGACTCACTGAAATCAAGTTCCTCTTTAGACATAGAACATCTAATATCCTTCAGTTTCTAGACAGATCCATTCGATAGTTAGGATGTCCACATCAACTTTACCTATGTTGCAAGCCTTATTGTCCTCCAAGTACACATTCTCCATATCTCCTTGTGTGTAATTTTTGAACACCTCTTTGTTGGGACTTGCATGAAAAGAGGTATCTGTTGACTATCCATAACTCAATACTATCTATGGATAAGATTAGAGAATCGCCTTAAGCTTCTTCTGTGGAGGCATTTACAATGTGTCTTCTCTTATTCTCCACCACCTAATTTCTTAGGAGCCTTATACTTCTTCTTGATGTATCATTTATTTTCACAATTCCAACACTCCACCTTGTCATTTTTCCTTCCAATCTTGGATTTTCCTTTCCTTTCCTTGACTAGCTCATATTTGAGTTCATGTCTGAACTTATTCCTCTGATTTCAACATTTAAGGTGGCATTTGAGGTCTCCCCGCTTTGGACATTTTCATTCAGCACCAACTCAATTATATCATTGAAGTTCAACTTTATGTTGCCAGAAGAATTGCTCACCACCGTGACTAGTCCATCCAAACTGTCAGGTAATGAAGAGGAGTAATAGTGCCCTTACCTCATCATCAAACTTGATGCCGACTTAGAACAATTAATTTGTCACAGTGTTGAAATTATTCGTGCTTAGCAACTAGAATACAATCTACCATCATCAAATGAAACAACATCTTCATCAAGAAACCTTTGTTGAAGCCAATGGCTTCTTATACATTCTCGTCAGTGCATTTATGAGATTAATTTTCTCATTCACAATGTTAAAAGCAATAAATGAGGATAGTGAGAGTCGAATCAAATCTAGTGTCATTCGATCGAGTATTTTTCATTCTTCCATAAAAATCGACTCCGATTTCTTAGCAATCCCATTCAATGGAAAATATAATTTCTTTTGGTATAGCAAATCATCCACTTGCATCTTCCCAAAAGTGAAGTTTGACCTACTAAACTTCTCAATCTTAAACTCTGAATCATCGGCCATTGATCCTATTGGAACTAGACATTCATAACTTCAGGCTCTAATACTAATTTGTTAGAATAATTAATGTGAAAACTAGTTTGAGTGTTTTAAAGCATACATAGAACAAATGAAACCAAAGTAAAAACAATCACTCAAAGGAACATCAGATATAACGTAGAAAAACTCGAGAACAGGAAAAATTCATAGCGCCACACCACTAAGAAATTCACTATTAAAGCAAAAACTAAGGAGAATAGTACATATTACACTTATCTTAAGCCTCTCCACATTTCAGTCAATCTAAGGCAGTCACTCTTGCACTCTGAAGAAAATAATGAAAAAGTACTGAAAAACTACAAAAAATAATCTGGCTGAGCCGTTTAGTGTGGGACCCTCATTATTCTTTGTCTTTCGCACATGTTAGAACTGCTTATTGCTCTACCAAGACAATGGCATCTCTGTCTCCTTGGTGTAAGTCTAATGATCATTGCACGTGGCGCCACACTCCTGGTGTTGAGGCATTGCCTCCACAAAAAAAAAAATCTCATGGGTGCTCCCCCCTACGGCCCCTAGCGAGCTCACAGATAAGCTCGATCAACGCGAATGACAGAGCTTAGTCAATAGTACATCTCGAGTTGATTGATAAAATCAAGTTCTACAAAATAACACGCCTCAACCTCTCACCTCCACTTCCCTTCTCTGAAGCTAAATCTAGCCCACCTCCCTCTCTCACGCACACATGCCAACCTAACAAGCCTCCAATCAATAGCCCATCATCTCAGCTCCCCTCTAATTATTGAGATTTCGCTCGCTCTCCCATCAACAACCCTGCAGTCTGCATCACTCTCACAGAAACTCACACAGCCTCCCTCTCCCACCTTCATTCAGAGCCTCCCTCCTACCTCTAACAGTCCAAAAACCATCTCACCTGAACCCTCACCTCCCAGCTCTCTCCTATCCCACCTAACACCCTCCCCCACCTGCTCAAGAACCAATGCAGAAGCCATCATCTCCTTCCTGGCCAAAGGCCCTTTCAATGACTTCTTCCAACCACCACAACCCAATTAACTCCAACAAACTTCTCTGGTAACCATCAACTCTAACAAATCCATCATTATCTCCTTCCCTCCACTTTCTCTCCTTATTTTCGCTCAAAATAAAGAGAAAATTCCTTCCTATTTCTCTCTCTAAACAGGTAAAAACTGTCCCTCATTTTCAATCTAAACAAAGAGAAAATCACTCCGCTCTATCTTCGTATCTCTCTCTCCCAAAAAAAGAGCGAATTTTCTCTCTATCTCCACGCAAAATATGGTGCCTCAAGCTTGGATTCTTACTATTGATATCCACCTATATGCTTCTGCCTCTTTCTTGCTGTCGACAATAAGTTTACTCCATATTTTTGAATCATTGACCACTAGCCGATTGTTAAATTCTTTGTTACTGAAAAAAGTAATCCGGATTGTTTTTATATGTTGAATTGTTGTAAAACAGAAAATCAGTTTATTATTTTTCATTGACAAGACTTCGATGAAAGCAATGACAACAGTGGTAAAGACTTAATGATAACTAAAGAGAGGTGGGAGCCTTAGAGGCAATGACAACAAGTAGCACGTAGATAGGCTTAGAGGCAATGACCACTAGCCGATTGTTAAATTCTTTGTTACTGAAAAAAGTAATCCGGATTGTTTTTCTATGTTGAATTGTTGTAAAACAGAAAATCAGTTTATTATTTTCCATTGACAAGACTTCGATGAAAGCAATGACAACAGTAGTAAAGACTTAATGATAACTAAAGAGAGGTGGGAGCCTTAGAGGCAATGACAACAAGTAGCACGTAGATAGGCAGGAACTGGAAGGTTGAAAGCCAATCAATTCCCAATGTTGGGGTGGGCCAATGGTTGGAAGATAAGGGAGCAAAAAAAACATGATATTTTTTTAAGATGATTGATTTCTTTTGCAATAAATAAGTCTTTGAATAAGCAACTGTAATGAGAATTTAATTCAATCATTCTTATCCGTTCTAAAACTAACTTTAGAATCCAAGAAAAATCTTATCATATCGGAATTAGCTCCAAAAATAAGGAATTTAAACTTATTTAAAAAACATAAACTAATTCAAAATATGTTCAAAATTAATTTTAATCTTATCATCCTATGAACTAGTTTTTCTAGATGTCTATCTTCATCACCATCATCTGATTGTTGATTCACCTTTAATTATGGATTCTCATTGACGTAATCTTGAATATCAATAGTTCGATCTAAGAATCACAACTATTGGCAATCTCCAATAAAAGATCATACAATTAAATTTTAACAATCATAATCCATTTAATATTTTTGTCATTTGATGTCCCCGAGTCATGTATAATCATCAAGCCCTCCTTAAATATCATATACTATAAAATGCCAAAAAAAGTTCACATCAAAGTCGTGAGGTAGATAGAAGTTATAACCCTTATAACAAATAAAACAACCCAAGAACACATCGAACAAATACCATTAAATCACCACAACCACAAAAAATCCCGCATCCTAAGTCTTGCAAGCTTGTTGTAGATTAGACGCTTCCATCCCTATTGGATTATAATGATCACAAGGATAGCATATACATTTCACCTCCAAAACCATAACATCACATAAAAACCCAATTGCTTAATCATAATACACCACAGGAGTAACATACAATTTCCACTATCAAAAAAAGGGGTTGTGGAATGCCACAAAAAATCTAACATTGAACCATAATACAATAAAGAGCTGCAATATGCGATAGTGAATCTATTAATAAATTAAAGAATATCAACAATGAATGGTCCATGGACATCCAGTGAGCTTTGGTCATCAATATAAACTATAACAAGGTAACATCATAGGAATGTTTTACCAAAAGGAAAAAAATGCTAAAAGTATATTCTTGCTAAAATTAAGACTCCTAAAAAATATACAAAAATAGAAGTCATGTTTTAAATTGTTCGTCATAACACGTACGATATTGCATCATCTTCATTAATGAACAAAATTGCCAAATAATTCATTATAAACTTTTGCATGTCTAGATTTTGTTGCAAATTAATATAAAAGATGTAAAATGCTTAACCGAAAACCTTAAAAGGCTTCCACATAGTGATTTTTATATATATTTCTAAAAAAAGAAATTTAAATAACAAGAAAGGATACCATACCCTCAGAAGATTCATTAGAATCATCAAATTATCCTTTGAACTAACATACTGCAACATAATTGCAGAATTTGATCTATCAAGCAACATATCTCCCAAAAGCTGCAAGTATTCAAAGGTAGGTTAGATTCTCAAATTCGTTGGTTATAAGTAAAACATACAGAATTTATAAAAAAAAATTCAAAACTTTCTCTTCCTTGCAAACTACCAATTCGCAGTTCTACAGGGCTAAAGCAATGTCAAATGAATATGCCTATCTTTTTGAAATGAGCAGCACCTTGATAGCTTGTCTTTTTGTGATGTAGTTGGAAGAAGATAGCAGCTTCTCATTAAACTCAGCAAAAAACTGAAAAAACAAAATAAAAAATAAAAATCATGAGGATTAACCTAGCATACAAAATAAGCACAACTAGACTACCAACTTTGAACCAGAAAAAGTGCGTCTCTTGAATAATTCCAAATCATACGTGCTATGCTTTGAATAAATTAGTTCAAGCTACTATCTATAAGTAGGCCAAGACATCAAGAATTTAAGGTTCGAATTTCACTCAATTCTCATAGATCAATAATTTAGTATCAACTCAACAGTTGGCTCAACCCAGCCTGTCCATAAAGCAAGCAGGCTTGTTTAATAAACAGAACATAAAAAAAAGATATTAATCAATAGCACAAATAAACAGAAACACATGTATGCAAAATCCTCTAGCTCTCCTCAACCAAGTTAGATCTGATCTGCCGATATTCTGTTACATCCAAACTTGAGCTCAACTCTTGATATATCTACAATGCAAACATGGGCGATATACAAACCTCTTTGAAAGATAACAATCCGTGCTCAAACAAAAAGCATGCTAAGCAGTTGCGAACTTGTAGAACTTGATAGGGCTAAGGTCTCACATCAGACTGAAAAAGTCAAGCCAATTATTCATGAATGCTAGAATAAAAGGATAGCATGAAGGCTTTAATTAAAATTTTAAAGAAACATATTAAATTCTATGTTATATATATCAAAGTGCTGAGTAACAAAAGTCACTAATGAACAATTTCAGTTTGACACTCCTAGCATTATATTTTACATTGGAAAATTTATCTTATAATGTCTAGCAATCCTTATTTATTTGGTGGCCATAAGGGTCCTTGAACTTTCCCCTAATATAAATAGATCTACCTATTGAATACACAAGGAAAAAAATCTACTTTCCTCTTAACATGCTATAAGAGTAGACAAATTATATCTCTAACAAATCCCTCCATATCTTCTACCCATATGTCTGCACAAATCACTTGTGCCTTGCTCCTTTTGCATGCCCATGACAAGCTTTCATATGACATTGCTTGTACCATCATGTACTGCTTTGAGAAAAGCTTTTCTCACGTGCATCACATATTATCATGCATCACGCACCTCACATGTTATTTCCTTGTTGACTCTCACATAGTATTGCTCACCTTTCATTGTATGCACCTTCGCCTCCCGCTCTGCTCTTGCTTCTACATGCTATCACATTTTCTTTCCTTCTTTCTTAACTCTAAGCATCATAGCTCACATTATGATGCTCGTGTCCCTCACCTCTTGCCTTGCTTTCACTTCTACATGCTGCTCTACACGCATGCTCTACACTAACAATTGCCACTCTATCCATCTTGATTTAGCCTATCAAAGGGCTTTCCTCAACCACTATTACACCACTCTCGCTTCATGCACATTTGCTCACTTGGGTTTATCTAAAACCCTACCCCTACTTTCCTTCGTGCCCACAATGACACTACAAGCATCCATTTCTCACTGACCTAATATCCTACTTAGGGCAAGATCATTTTCTTAAATGATATTGATTCTCTTATTCTCCTCACATTATGTCATGATGACTCAACCTCCTCCACATGATTTTTACTATCGATATCACAATCAAGTTCAACAATATCAACTACTTATTCTGGTTGAAGGTCTTCTACTATTATGTCGTCAAGTTCTCGAAATAGAAAGCATTTAATTATGTAATTCTTGCTTTGATGCTCAAAGTCAATTTTGGTGAGATTGCTAAGGCCATGTGGGGATTTTTTCACTCCTCTTCCAAGAAAGAAACTTCAAATATATACCTTGTGCTCTGATTTGTCCTCTCTATAGCAAAAGAATTTGTCCATCAAGTTCTATTATAATGAGACATCCTAAATTCGAAGAGGGCGATTCAAAAAAGAGGGTGGGGAATGATCATTAGAGTTGTAGCCTAGACAAGGAGTGACTTCATATAAACTTTTAGATGGTGGTTCCTACAAGAAAAAAGGAGAAAGAATGAACCTAATCCCACATCAAAAGGGTAAAAAAGGTTGTTGGCCTATATAAGTAAAGGGTTAGACCAAAATGTGAGATACTTTTTAGTGTAATAGATGTCTTTATTTAGGAATTCCACTATTAAGAACACTCGTAATGGAGCACTTTTAGAATGGATGATGACCTCCTATGAAGCTACAACAAAAAGGGTAATACCTAGTACAAGATAGGTTGAGCCAAAGCAAGCAATATATCATATGTTACATAAGTCATTACAGTTATTGTCAGAGCAAGCCCTCCACTAGCACAATTTGTGATACAAGGATAAACCAAGTGAAGCTGGTGGACCTACGACATTCTAAATCCAAATAGGTCCAAATAATAGAGTGAGGAGTAATCACCTAAATAAGGAGTGATTCTTGCCAATCTTCTAAGACAAGTAGGGGGATAAATATAACCTCACAACAAGAGAGGAAAGATTATTGGGCTATGTAAGTAAATTAGTAAAAAAATTGACCAAATATGTAAGGTGTTTTTAGTGCAGATGAAGTTTATTTAGAAATTCTACAACTAAGTGTGCTCGTAATAAAGCTCTCTCAAAATGGCTAATCACTTCAAAAACTACACCAAGAAGGGTAAAGCTATGAGATCAACTTGGTATAAGACAGGCTATGGCAACAAATAATACATCTCATAATGTAGATTGGGTTGTTAAAAAAAGCATCCTACGAAGTCAGCCAACTTACTTAAGCTAAAACTTTTTACAATTGATCAAAAGGATATACAATAACATATGAACTCTTGCTATTAAATTTATCTCTAAACTTCATCCATCTCTTCAACAAGTACAAGCTTAGCCAATTGTTTATTCTATAGCTCCAAAGCTTACAACTACTCTTCCTCGTATTCTTCGAGTCACTAAGCCATCATGAAGCTTGTGGAGGCTAAATTGAGAGTAGATGTGGACATGTGGATAATCTCTTCCCTTACTACTCATTATGGTCCAATTATGACATTCATCATTAAGAGCAATGTGGAGCCAAGTTTGACTATCCTCTTAGTGCAATATTTTGTTATATCTTATGTTCCTATTAATTGTTCTTACACTTTTATTAGCTTATGTTCCTATAAGCACTTGATTCAATACTCTCAGACTTATATGTTAGCTTCTAATGTTGTTTCATCCTTTGGTATAAATGTAGGTGTCGGCAAAAGGCAGATCAGGAAAAGTCACCGATAATGAATGAGCTCTCAAGATTAGTTGCTAAGGATAGAATTCTTAGGAAAATTCTTTGAAAGAGAAAACTTCCAAAGAAAGGAGTTGTATCAACAGAGAGAAAACTTACTAGACTTAAGATTTTGTTGCTTCATCATACGAGAGGTGATCAATGCTTGTTTTCCTCACATGACCCATTTTTCAGACAATTTTCCCTTGTAACTTATGATTCCCCTTCGACTATTTCTATCAAAGGCATCAATTTACTCTGCATTCATTATCTAACTGTAAATGTTGTGTGAATTTTTGCTCTTCTCATCGTATTTTTTAGGATCTCAATGTGAGGAACAAGATTATGATTATGTTTAAGTTAGAGAAATCTACTACTTGGCAAACATGATCCCTTCTGCTTTTTTTACCATTACTTCATATCAATGGTGGCCGTCTAGGTCATCCCCCACCACAACATTTAAAATGTTCAAGTTTGAATGTAGTAAAATTGATAAACATCGAGTTTCTTGTCCTTCATCCTAATCAAAGTCCCAGTAGTGTCCTATTTATGTTGGTTCATACAAATATTTAGGTTCCTAATCATGTTTCTACTAACATAGATTTTAAGTATTTTGTGACCTTCATTTAATGAACATTCTAGTATTATATTTTTTGAAATCTAAATATGGGTTTAAACTACCTTTCACACTTTATAAAGATAAAGCTTGAATTGTCATCATGATTAAAATTGTTCGTATTAATAACTCCCCTGAATATATGGAGTCTCAAATTCACTCCTATATTGAAAATGATGTCATTCATCAAGCATCTTGTCCTTATATATCCCAAGAGGACTATGTTCCTAAACACAAGCATTGTCAAATTCTCAATGTTGTTCATGCTTATATATCATATGAATGTTTCTCGTAATTTTTGGTGAGATGCTATTTTAAATACATATTTTTATGTCATCTTATAATGCATCTCCTATTTTCCATTCTCTATCCAAAGGAATCTCTTTTTCTCTTCACCCACATGTTTTTAGATGAAATACTTCATGTATTTTTTCAAACATATAATAAACTTTGACAATGGGCAATCCAATGTGTTTTTATGTTTTTCTAGGTTACTCACGCTATTAGAAAGGCTATTATTGTATAGCACTCTTACACAATGCATTTATAATTCTATGTCCTCGTTGTATTATTCATCCCACTTGGTCCCAACCATTCTCCTCATCCTTTCCTCCTCACTCTTTTCCGTACTTAAAATTTTCCCACCTCTTTAAATATTCAATTAATAGTCTCATCCCCCTTTAACACCAACAAGCCAACATTGTTATCCCAACCAACCGAACACCTACCTCTTGAGGAGCTAGCTAAACTCTACTAGTCAATAGCCATTTGGATAGGTGAATGACTATGTAGTGATCATCATATTCAGTAGTAGTACATGAGCTCAAATGCTTTTCTCTAGTTTGTTATTCTTTAATTGACTTTTTTCCCTTTGCTTTTTTATTCCTAGATACCAAGAGGCTTGTAAAAACCCCAATGGAAATATGTTTCAGATATTCTAGTCAATAGCCATTTGGATAGGTGAATGACTATGTAGTGATCATCATATTCAGTACTACATGAGCTTGAATGCTTTTCTCTAGTTTGTTATTCTTTAATTGACTTTTTTTCCTTTGCTTTTTTATTCCTAGAGACCAAGAGGCTTGTTAAAACCACAATGAAAATATGTTTCAGATATTATAAAGGTTGCATTACTTAATTAGCAAGCACAAGACATTATTTCTCCTCCCCTTGACATTAAACAATTTCCTTGTTAATGCATTTACACTAAATTTAATTTTGATGGACTTATTGATGAATGACATGCAAAGATTGATGAAACATTTTAATAAATTTTTCCATGAAGCTTGTGAGATCACAATTGACTTTAGCGATTTTAATACCCTAAATGAAAATAGAGAAATTTATGTTTATCGCCGTATTAATAAAATTGAAGTTGAAGAGGTTTTAATAGAAAATGAAGTGTGAAAAAACAGTAGGACCTGATGACATTCCAATAGAAGTGTGGAAATATTTAGGAGATCAAGAAATTTATTGGCTTACTAACCTTTTTAATATTATTTTAAAGACTAAAAAGATGTCAAATGAGTGCAAAAAGAGTTTGTTGATTCCTATTTTTAAGAAAAAAAGTGATGCACAAAAGTGTGCAAATTATAAAGGAATTAAGTTAATGAGTCGTACATTAAAATTATGTGAGAGAGTAATTGAGAATGGACAACGATAAGCTACAAAAGTTTCTCAAAACCAACTTAGTTTCATGTCTGATAGGTATACTATGGATGTTATACATTTGTTGAGAGGTTTGATGGAGAAGTATAGAGAAAGTAAAGAGGATCTACATATGATATATGTTGATTTAGAGAAAGCATATGATAAAGTTCCAAGAGAAGTGCTTTGAAGAGTTCTAAAAAAGAAAATAGTTAATATTAGTATATCCAATTCATTAAGGATATGTATACTAGAGCTATTACTTGTGTTCAAATACAAGGAGGATTGACCAAATATTTTCTTATTTCAGTTGGATTAAATCAAGGATCAGCTTTAAGCCCGTATCTTTTTGTTTTAGTTATGGATGTTCTTACTAGGCATTCTTACTAGACATTTACAGGAGGATGTATCTTGGCGTATGCATTTTGCTGATGATATTCTTCTAGTTAATAAGACTAGAGAGGAAATTCAAGAGAAACTGAATTATGGAGATCAACGTTAAAGTCTAAAGGTTTTCGTTTAAATGGATCTAAAATTGAATATATGGAGTGTAATTTTAATTGTAGAAAGATCTAATGATGGGGTTGTGACATTAGGTGATCAAGTCATTAAAATGAGTGAACGTTTCAGATATCTTGGATCTATTGTTCAAAATGATGATGAAATAGATGGGGATGTTATTAGTAGAATTCAAGTTGGATGGTTGAAGTGGAGGAATGCATTTGGTTTATTGTGTGATAGAAAAGTACGCTTAAGTTTTAAAGAAAAAATTTTATAAGATGGTGGTAAGACTTGCAATGATTTATGGCATAGAATGTTGGTCAGTAAAAGAAAAGCACAACATTAAGTTAGGTGCTGTAAAGATGAGGATGCTTAAGTGGATGAGTGGCTTTACTCTTAGAGATAAAATGCATAATATATATATATATATATATATATATATATATATATATATATATATATATATATATATATATATATATATATATATATATATATATATATATATATATATATATGTGTGTGTGTGATAAGGTTGGAGTAGCTCCAAAGACAGATACGATTAGAGAGAGTTACCTTAGATGATTTGGCCACATAAAACGTCGGCCGTTTGATGATCCAGTTAGGAGAGTGGATGCATTAGAAGCGCCTTATGTTAAGAAAAGTAAAGGTAGATTTAAAAGACTTGCTTAGGATGTATAAAAAATGACCTTAGTTTATTAGAATTAAATGAGAATTTGACACTTAATAGGACACAATGGAGAAAAAGAATCAATGCAGCCACATAGTGGGATAAAGACTTGTTATTGTTGTTGTTGTTGTTGCTGCTCCCAAAATAAAAGAACTATCAGGTATAGTGATAATTAGACCAATTTATCAACTAATCTGCAATACTGAGAAGTGTTCAATATTCCAAGTGTCAATAGGAGTGTCATCTACTTTGCTCCCTAAAAGACTAATTCCATTTAAGAGATCAGTAGCATATATTTATTAGAATAGTGAAACTCCAGTTTTGTTGATGAACATTGAGGCCCCACTTATATAGGTGGATCAATTTAGGTTTAAAGCAGAAAGTTTCCCCAGAATACCAAGGAATTTAAAAATCTCTGATGTAAGTACTAACATTAGATGACAAAATGTGTTCCAACAGACGAATAAAACATAATAATTTATAGCCTGTCTCAAGATGTCCAAAATCCAATAGTTCTCCTACAATTGGGCCTCAATGCTGAAATAGCAGCTACCACCAAAAAACAGATTCATGCATCTTGAACTGTCTATTGAGTAGTAACAAAATAACACGAGTATTTAGGGAGTTAAAAAGATTAAGGTGCCCAAATATGATTGAGTAAATAGTGTAAAAAGGCAATGATTTAAACAATACAGTGAAAAATCTTCAACCAAAATTACCCTTCACCTTGCATTGTGAACATTGAGAAAAGGAGTTGTATACTATTGTGTGCTACAATTTTCAGATGCTAAATTGCGGACCACAAAGCTTCTTAAAAAAATAATGCATACCCAATCATAGTTTTTAGAAAGAAACTCCGCTACGGTTGATTTATGCCTTGTCAAAAGTTCCTGCAAGAAATGATAATAAAATTAATTTGAGTTCACATCATTCATAAAGCACCGCCAATATTTCTATACGAATTACTCTCTCACTCAATGGTAGTGTAATATGGAAATGAAAAGCAAATATCACTTTTGTTTCATGAATAACTTCAGAAAAACATTGATCCATTAGGATAGTCATTTACTCATCAATAAAATAAAGATTAGTTGTCAGTATCAATAAGTTTCATTTACCCCCAGAAAAGGATGGTCATTAACTTAAATAGATTTTGCTCTCATAAATTACCAAAGGTGCTCGCATCAAGACTTAATGATTCATCGACTTAATGCAAATTCTGATCGCAGTTGCAAGGCAAAAGCTATGATTATGTGTAAGCTTCTCATGGTGTCCTAAATAGCAAGCAATTTTCATTTTATATATATATATATATAGATGGTAATTTATTATGTACAAATAGCAAAACAGCCCTAATGTAGAAAATGGTAAACAAGTTACTAACTTTACAGCTAATAAGTGAATCCAATTAGAAGCTTTAGCTATTAGACGTCATTCAAAAATAAATATCATTACTGACCAAAAGAGATTAATAATTTGCTTTTAATTTATAATCAAGTCTGCTCATTCTTGTAATGCTGCTAGCCCATAATTTATTTTCCAAATGGGTCTTATAACACAGGACCAAACAAGTCTGGAAATCAAAAATGCCCTGCCAAGCCCATGACAAAAACTTGGGCCAACTTCTGCGATCGTGCCAATCAATAGGTCACACATCCATCTTTATATATTCCTTTCTACTGAACTCAACTTGCTTTTAATAACTTTATCGCACAACATTTGAATCCATACAAGATATCCAATTTAATTGCAATTAAAAAAATAATATTATTTAGATCTCATGATATTCTCCTCTTGCACAGTACTCTTTAAGTATTCACCAAAACCAAACAGTCTTAAATCTAAATAGTTATATATTCATTCATATCCTAATTCTTTTGATGATAGATTCAAGATATTTAAGCCACACTCATAAACATTACATCAGCTTCCAATATTAACTGATAATTATCAATTTCACCCCCACTAAAATATATAGTATAACTCAACTGTAACTCTACTAATCCTAACCTACTTATCATAAACTTCAGGATGATAAAATACAAGAACAATAATAATAGCAAAGTTAAAAAAAAACACTCATAGCATGAGAAAAATAAGTCTTAATACAGCAGATGTCAAGAAAAAAGCAGTATTTTCACCTTGAAAGTTGCAGATGCATCAGATGCTATGTCAAAATTTGGAAGCTCAATATAATCAAAAAACTTTTTCATATATTCTGACTCCAAGACATATCTGCAAGAAATTTGAAAAAAAAGGTCTATAAACAATAGTTTTTTTATCAGAAGAAAATCTATCACGAAAAACTAAAGCAAAATTAGATATTATATAAAATGAAATGCATTTTAGGATAAGTATGTAGAAATTAAAAGTTAAGATTTTTGGAGAAAGTAGAAGTAATATTTAATTGTTCTTTTTTCCTATTCCTTTCACGAAGAGACTCCAAATTAATCAAAGAATTAAAAACACTAAAATATCACCCAATAACTATTTTTCTTCATATCCAGGAACAAGGATGAATAATTATATTATCCAACAAATATCCTATGAAATACCAAAAATTTATCAAACATGAATATTTACGTTCTGAATGAGACACATCACCTCAGTTGATTGTAGCATCATCTTCAAAAATAATTTCTTACTCGTCAACAAGAATAATTTACATTTAATTTGTTCCCTTTTGTAACAAGGTCTCTCTCTTTTTCTCTCTCCATCTCTCTCTTTTTCCACATGCAGGTTATATATTAAATTAATTTCTTATAAAAAAAATTAATGGATGAAAATTAAAGTCAATAAAGATCATTAAAAGATCTCGAAAAAGTTGGATTCAGAAAAGTTTGAAAATATGAAACTAGCAATGAAGTGCCACTACATTGTTACGCCTCCCTCAAGAGCAATACTTCTCCCCACTATAGTCCCTGCAAATCCTCCTTGTGTTTGGACACAAGTAACCGCTCTAGTACACATCTTTAATGACTTGAATATAAACAATATTAACTCCTTTCTTTTCTAGAACTCTCCAAACTACTTTTCTTGAAACTTTATCATATGCTTTCTCTAAATCAACAAATATCAATGTAGATCCTCCGTACTTTCTCTATACTTCTCCATCAAACTACTCAACAAATGTATAGCATCCATAGTAGATCTACCCTGCAAAATCAAATTAACTTTGAGAAACTTTTGTATCACATCGCAACCTATGCTCAATTACTCTCTCCCATAATTTTAATGTATGACACATTAATTTAATTTTAAGAAACTTTTGTATCACATCGTAGCCTATCATTAGTAATAAAAAACTTTTGTATCACATCGTATCCATAGTAGATCTACGCAGCACACTACATTTTGATTAATGAAAAATCATTTTCAATTGTAGAGGAATTTGGGTTTACCTTAATTTTGAAGTTAATGACATCTTATTTTGTGAATTATTCAAGAAGTATAGCTTGAAATGATGTTATGTTAGTATATGAAAAAAAAAATACAATTAAAAAATGCACTAAAAAATATACATAGAATCAATTTCAACACAGATATATGGAAATCAAAGAACTAAAGAATTTCTTATATGGTTGTGCACATTATGTGGATTCACATTAGAGATTACAAAAGTGAGTTCTTAATTTTTTATATTTGCCACCTCCACAAACATCAAAGATTGTTGATACATTCTACAGATCTCATTATGAGTGGGGATAGAAAATAAAGTGTTCACAATATCTGTATGCTACAAATAATGATCATGCGATAAAGTTGTTGGAGAATAGTTTTAGAGTGAAGAAAAAATTATTTTTTGAAGATAACATTTCATATATGTTGTTGTGCTCATTTACTAAATTTGATGATAAATGATAGAATCTAAATTATAGAATATATTGTTGATAAAATTCGAGAAGCTATTAATTATATAAATACTTTAGAGGCAAGAAAGATGACATTTGTTGAATTGTGCAAGAATTTAGCTACCCACTAAAACACTTATCTTGGATTGCCCAACGCATTGAAATTCCATAAACACTATGTTGGTTGTTGCTCTTCAATTAAGGGATACTTTTTTCATGTAGTGAGGGAGAGATTACATATCATTGTTGTCCTACTAAGAAAGAATAGAATAACATTGAAAACATTTGTAATATTCTGAGGTTTTTTTTAATTAAGCTATTAACATTATTTCAAGAACCGAGTACCCAACATCAAACTTATTTTTATCACAAATTTACACAATAAAGAAAGTATTAGATGAAAATGTAGTTTCTCCTGATATTTTATTATGAAAATGACTAAAACAGTGAAAGAAAATTTTGATAAATACTAGGGTGAAATGTAATCATTTAATGACATTTGTTGTCATGGATCCAATAATATAATTTATTATAATCTAGTTTGTATATCCAATGACATATAGTGGAGATAAAAGCATGAGAAATATTTTGTATGTGCGCAGCATGTATGAATTATATGAAAAATATATTTTATATTTTGAGCGAAATTGAAGCAGGCAGTGGCAATTTTAAAGTTGGGACATCAAGTGAAGCAAGTGCAAGCGGAGGCATGAGAGTTATTTATGATGATGAAAAAAAATATAGTAGTTGGTATGATTTTGCTACTTATGTTTCATAAAAAACAAACAAGAGACATGTAAAGTCAAATTTGGACAATTATCTTGAAGATGGTTTAAAAATTTATCTAGAAGTCGGTAGTTTTGATGTTATTAGCTTGATAGAAGAGCAACCAAATGAAATATCATATACTTTCAAGGATGGCTATGGATATATTATCAATACCAACTAGTATTGTTGCTTGAATCTATATTTAGTGCAGAAGAGAAGGTTGTTGATACATATCGCTCCAAATTGGCGATGGAGACAATTCAAGCACTCATATGTGGATGTAATTGGGTTCGTTCGCATTATGGGTTAAAAAAAAGAATTAAGATAATGGTTTATTTTGCCTTAAACTTCTGTCATTACTTCTATAATTTTTAATTGACAATAATATTTTATTTTGTTGTGTTTTTTGTAGAAAGTGTATGACGATGAAGAGGTGGAGATACCCTTACCTATAAGCTAGAATCCTTTTTTAAGTTAATGAAGGTAAACTATATAGTTAATCATTCATTTCTCCGAAAATACAAACTTTAATAAAGTTTCATGTTATACTTGTAATTGACATGTTGTTATGTTTATCTTTGACAAGTTTATGAGAAGATTGATGGTGAATATTGTCAACCCATGTTGCTTTCATTACTCATCTCATAAGAAAGTAACAAAGTTTATGGATACAAGAACTTAATATATTTATTAAACTTTATTTTATTTTTTTAATATAAGCTAGTCTATGCTTTCTAAAATGGGATGAAAACTTAAAACTATGTTTTATAAATAATTTTTTGTGTGGTTGTGTTGGAGTTTAATATTTTGATATTAGCTTTTTGTATTAGTCTAATGGTGATTTTGAATATTTATTTGAATTATCCTGTTTATGAATGTAAAAGGTTGAAGGTTTATAAAATGAAGGTAAATCTGAATAAACATTTTCATGCGTGATGCATTTTATCATGAAAAGTTTCCATCTAGAAAGTTTCTCTCGTGCATGTAAATCTAAATATTCTTTTTTTTGTTCCAGATATTCTATTTGGAAAAGAAAATTTGGTAATCATAATGTAACCTAACTTTTCCTAATAGAGATTATTTGCAATGTATAGGTTGCAAGGATCATTTTATTCCTGTACGTCTTTTACCATGTCTACCTTCACTATGACCACGTAATAATTCTTCGTTCTCCAACACCCTGCATGCGAAATCAATGTATTAACTTATACTGAAGATTTCATGGCAATAATAGGTCATCCAGATGCATATTATTGGTTATCTCCTTGTATATTTAGTGGCATCAGCTCAAGCTATTAACATAATGTGATTTAGGAAGATCACTAAAGGCCCAAGGAAAACTTTGTCCAAGAGGTAGTGAAAAGGAGAGCAAAGATGCAAAGTAACATTACAGCAACAGGTTCAGAATGGTATTGAGTTCTCTCTTTTTTGCTTTTCAGTTCACATGTAAAATGTAAACTTGATTGCATATGCAACGTATGTTAGGCTAAATTTTTAAACTAAGCACCTTTAAAACTTTAAATAAATAAAAAAAAAAATTTTAAAATATAGCCGCTTAACGAAATGACGCTTTAATTTAAAAAAAATCAGAACCAAGATGGGAGCCCGATCTCGCTCGCTTTCTGGCACCGCCACTCAACCGTCGGATTTTTCGCCCGCCCCATCGCCGAAAATCGTCCGGCTAGCCCATACCGCCAAGATTGCGTCAGACCGCCAACGCCGCTTCCGCTCGGATCGACCATCGCCAAAAAAGTTCATTTTTTGTGTTTTTTTTTTAATGAATAATATGTGAATGTGATTTGTATTTATTATACTTTATGATGTTATTAGGCAAATGTAATGTTGATTTTAGGTATTTTAGATATTTTTTTAGGGATTTTAGGTATTTGTATGTGAATGTTTAAAGGTTTTTGCTTTTTTTTTGTTTTTTAATGGATTACATCAAGGATTAGATTTTTGTGGTATTTGTAATGTAGGTATTTTTTGTATTGTTTGACTTTTTTTCTGTAAAATGACAAATATGCTAATGGATTGGTTTTAAGCTTTTATCTTTTTTGTTTTATGTTATGAATTTCCTTACTATGTATACAATACATTTGTTAATAGGTTTGATGGAATAGTATAGAGGTAATTCGGAGGACCTAAATATGATATTTGTTGATTTAGAGAAAGCATGTGATAAAGTTTCAAGAGAAGTATTTTGAGTAGAAGAGGGAATTAATATTGTGCATATTCAAGTCATTCGTGATATGTATACTAGAGTCAAGTACTTGTGTCCAAACACATGGAGCATATACAAGTCATTAAGGATATGTATACTAGCCTTTATCTCTTTCTACTTCCAATAAAGTTTCAAAGTATGTGAGATAATAATATATGATGTGTTTAAGTTATCATATTTATATGAGTAAACTAGTTTTAAGTTGATTTCATGCTAATGTGAATTAGATATTTCGTGTATTTTCTTAGAGATATTTCTGTATTTTCTTACTCATGAATCTAATGATTTAAGGTGTTTCTTCAAAGATTCCTCGCCTCGATACACATATTTGACTCAAATATGAGTTCGCATGCGTGATCAGATATGGTGCCAACTTTATAGTAGAACGCATTTCTTCCCATATGAAGGCGTAAAGAATCGCCATATATTAATTTCACGTCAGATGATTTTAGAAGATAAATCGAATCACGCATCACTAAAAGTTGATTCACACGGTTTAGATTAATCTCATGTAAATTTCTCGTTAGCGGCTTTATGCTACACCATTAAATGATGACAAATATGTGAATCGCCAATATACGTACAACCTTGTTGTATACATCGAAATTGAGTTGAAACCAAATGATGACCAAATTCATAACTATATCTTTAATTTCACATCAAGCATATATCGTTGATAAGTTCCATAAACCGATTATTTGAGTAATATTTCACTTTAGTATTACATTATATTCAAATGCATCGATGATGGAGATGTATGGATCTCTATGTTCATCATATTGCCTCGACTTCGCAAGTATAAGTGAATGGATGGTGCCTCTTCTACAAACCGAAGATGACGGCTATGAAATAATGCCTAACGCGAACCTGAACAACGATGTGATGATATTGGAGAACAAACAACAACATCCAAACACCTTTGGAAAGCGATTCGAGATTACTCAAACAAATAGTCACTATAAAGCAAATACATGTTCAAACATGACTATCGATGGCCCAAGACAAGAATGGGATGAAGAACTGAACTTTGATAGATTCTATTTTCCTGGGATAATTTCATTACAAAGAAGAAGAATGTGTTTCCATGATAAGACGCACCTTAAATTTACTATTCAAGGTTGGTCAAAAACAAACAATGTGGAATATGTAGCTTATGATTCTAATAAGACACGATTCACTATACTTTGCATTCATAGGTCATTCCAAGAGTATTTTGTGGCGTACATGCTCGAGCAAGAAGGTGGAGTTGATTTCGGATGAGGCCACACACATGTTCTCATTCGATATTGAAAATAACATAAATGCACCTCGATTAGCCATTATATCCAACCAGTCATTAGATGTCAGTTGGATTTGAAACCTAGGGAAATTATAGTCGTATGGAATCAAAATTTAACATTAAAGTGTCCTACATGAAAGCTGGGATGCACGAGAAAAGGCTATACAAGTATATTTAGCGGAAGACTCATATCGTTTACTGGATCACTTCATGACTGTTGTGTGTGCAATTATGCCTGGCACAGTGTATCGCATTCACTCAAGTGAATCTAGCTAGCAGATTTTTTGGTCATTTGGACCTTCTATAGAGGTTGGAAATTAGACGGTCCTTAGTCTTGATGGGACTTTTCTCTGGGAAGTACAGGTTTCTTACTATTGTTGGTATTGATGCCAACAATGGTTTGTACCTCTAGCATTTGCATTGTAGAAGCGAATGCAACGAACCCGAGTTGGTTTATCATGTCATTGCGGAGTTGATTCCATATGCAGCTGAGTTATATCGACCACCGGCTTAGTGCGATGTCGGGAAATTTTTCCTTGCAAACACCACCGTTACATCTCGGAGAAAAATTTCAAAAGGCATACGTAACTATGGGAATTGTAAATGCCGAGTTTGTGTAAGAAGATAGTGTAATACCGACATTCACATATTCACACGTTACATTACGAAATAAGAAATATTAAACCGAGAGTGGTCGCAAAAAAGATGTGGAGAAGTGGGCATTGAGTCATGATGGCGACGCAACAATGACCACTAACGCATCAGAGTGTTTCAACGGTGTGCTGAAGAGGGCACGTGGATTGCCGATTCAGGCTTTAATTACATCAATTTTCTACAATCTTGTTGCAATGTTTACCAAACGCCTTGAGACAGCTTTTCTGATCTTATCCGGTCGAACGATTCTATATTTGCTCCTCGTGTCAAAGGTCAATTACAACAAAATGAGCGTGAAGCTAGAAGATGCTCAGATCCTACAAGAATAAATTTAACTGAATTTCAGGTGTTTACAATGTCCTCGATGTCATATAAGGTTGAGTTGCAAGAACAAGCTCGGTGTACTTGTACATGCAGGCAGCCTCAGTTACTGCACATTCCATGTCTGATGTCATTGTTGTGTTGGGACAACATCATTTGAATCATTCGAATATGTTTCCCATACTACACAGAGATGTACAAGACATATGAAGGTCAATTTCATGTCATTCGATCGACCGACTAGTATTTATCGTCATCATACAATTGAACTATCACCACCAAATGTTAGGCGGTGACTGGCCTAGACTCGCTATACCAACACAATGGATGAGAACGCGCGCAAAGAGCGTAATATGTGGGCTATGCAAAAAATTGGGCATAATAGAACCACTTTGTCCACGAGTTAGTGTTGTTAGAATGTTGTTTTCTAGGAGATAGACATTCTCTTATGTTAATATTGTTTTCTCGCTTAAAGTGCATATTTTTTTGCTATTATTGTTCCTTTCTGTACTTAGTCTTCCTGGATCTGAAAATGTATTAAGGACTGTTTACCTGTTTTATTAATGTTGGGATCCTGATCTTTGATTTCTTTTTTTATTCATGTTTTGCAGTAGAATACTACCTTCATGATGCTAGTTGGTTTCTTTCTGCACTTAGTCTTCTTGATATGAACATGTAGTCTGACCCTTCTTTACTGTTTTTTCATATTGCTATGGGAATCTCTATTTTTGATACTATGTCAGATTGTACTTTACTTTTATTGGTATTTTTGTTATCCTTGTTTGTTAAGTATTATTTCAAAGTCAATCGTTGTGGGAATCTCTATTTCTGACTCTTCTTTACTTTTATTGGTTTTCCAAAGTCGTTTGCTTGACAGGTTACATGGCGTCTGAGGAAGGAGGAGTGGTTAGAGGCGGTACAACGATGAGCCTCCCAGTAGACTACGGTCCGACCATTGAGGTCCACCCCAAGATAGCGCCACGTGGCGCATAGGGTTGCATCGATATGGTAAGTTTAATTGTATTTTGTAACTACTATACCAAAATGTCATTTTGATGAAATAAACCATTCGTCTTGTGCAGGCAAACATTCTTGAGGCAGCGTCGCACCTACTGATGTTCAGAGAGTGGCCTGTAAATTGCCCACGGTTTATGGATGGACTACGAGATGCCGTTTGGACGTGTTTCAGCAGATCTCGTGACTTGATCACCACCGCCACGCCTTAGTGGTCACCGCAGATGAACACATTTTATCATTTGGCTGAGACCGCTATACCGGCGACGACCATGATTCTAGGCTTACGGATTGATGGACCTCCAATTATATGACCGACAGTGATTGGGAGGGAGAGGCGGATATCTTGGCCTGATTGTTGCGATGAGCTGATCGGGAGACATCCAGAGCCTGATGTGTTATACCACGATCCTAGACAACCACATCTTACATCCACATTTCGCATGGGGCAGGCGCACGCCAGGACTTGCTTGCCTTTACGCTGGTTGCGATGGACATTTTATAGGGATTCATATTTGGATCTATCGATGACTGATGCACCGAAGCATATTGTTCACCATTACCACCTCATGCCTCGACACCGCCGAGATACATCTACGACTTACCTCTACTAGATGATTTGAGCTTGTTTAGCAGGTACTCCATTGGAGCAGTAATAGCACACCTATATAGAGAGTTGAATGAGGCAACCAGCCAAAGCACGAATGCGATGTCTCCTGATCTACTCCGTGTCCGTCGTGGAGCATATACATGTTGCCACATTACAAGTACCTTTCCAGAGTTGGGGTTGAGCGGAGGGTTATGAGGGTTAAGGAGATGACACCTACTCATGTTAAAGTGCATGAGATGAGCTTGATGGTTCTTGCAGAGCATTATGAATAAGTTCACATTTGATTCATATTTTACGCTCTAATCTTACTTATGACATATAAATTTTAATATGATATTGTAGGTATGGGAGCCTGGGCAGTGATACATACGTGAGTGTGATGTCATTTTTCGCATGACATTTGGCTTGCTCGGGTACCATTGATCAATTGGAAGAGAATTGAGTGGTACCTCCCAGATCGTGTCCTTAGAGAGTTTGGTCTTTCACCTAGGGTCGACGTGGAGCCTATAGATCCTTCATTTCATCGCGTCGATGGTCGGGGGAAGGCTGACGTTGATTGGGTTCGCACCGTGGTTACATAGCACGTGGGAGGCCGACATTCTTCGCTTGTTAGATGCGGTTCCACCTCCGCTGACCCCGATTACGATACATGAGGTGGTATCGGTCTGCCTCGGCCTGTACATGCTGGTTCCCATTATTCGCCTACCACTTACTATCCTCGAGCTCCGGAGATAGAATGGTAAGTAATGAAAAAATTATGCTATGTTAATCAAATATTTATATGTTATGCAAAACTAAATTATATACTTGCTCTCTGGGAGCATATCTTGGACACATAGATATTTTCCACTTTACTTTGGGAGAGACTTAAACACCGATTTTCAAAGATTCCATCAATACCATGAGGAGATATGCGAAACTAAAAGACATGCACATATCGATAAGATACAGAGATATGATGATGCCAGCTCTCCGGCAAAGACCTTCGCCTTCCCGCCCACATACGTAGATTTGACGCAGCTTCCATCGTATACCGGATGGTCATACAAGCTACCATATGGCACACCAACTGCACTCTATCGAAGCCATGTTCAATCCATTTCGGCCATGGTAAAAGAGCTCACCTATGTACCCTCACCCACCGATGTACATGTCGCAGATGCACGCAGTGTACGCCACTGTCCCCTTTTAGCCAGGACCACCACATGAGATAGCCGATGTTACACCCCTCGATGATACGGAGCGTAATCACCGACCAGAAGACGGCGCATCAACACCATCTCCGGAGACCGCCCTCTACCGCCACACAAGATACTCTGTGGAGTGACGACTTCCACCACGTAGCACCGCCATCATTAGATATTCTCGCTTGTCGGTGTAGTAGATCATTTGATAGCTTGTATTAATCGCTTTGTCATTATTTTATATTTCCTATGTACACCGTGATATCGACACCATTTATCTACATATTATTTCCGCTTTAAGTAAATTGCATTCTTTCAGCTTTATCTATGTTACACCGTTATCATCTTATTTGAACTGCCGACTTTAGAAATTTTGGAGAAGTACATAATGACTATTTTGCAAACATAATTTTCCACAAAAAATTGCTACAAGTCCAAAATCACATTCTATATCAACATAAAAGTTGTGGGAATTTCGTCGATTCCAACGATACTAAGCTCGCAAATTCGACAACGATAGCAATCTAACAAAATATCGCTTGGTGGTCGCACTATTCAAAACTACACCGCGAATTGGCGAAATCTGTATGCAAAATCTCGCATTTTGGGCAAACATAAAAGTGGAGAACTTCGTTTCCGGCGATCTCTAAATTCGACCGGGACGACTCAGATTAGGGGTGAGAAATTAGCTTCGAAGATCGTGACTTCATCGAAAGTCGACTCGAATCCGCTCGAATCGAGATGGCTCGAAATAACGGCGATTTTGAGCCAATTGTCTCGAATATTTTTTCCGACTTAGCCGGGCGTGGCTGTTCGCGAACTCAGCGGATCGAAAGCGAACGAGGCGAGCGAGCTGACGGCAGTAGTCCGTTGACAGGCGATCTAAAACTAAAATCCTATTCTAATTTACGTCGACTCGACCCGAGGCTCTTCTCACTTCTCGCCTTCTCGGTTCTCTTCTTCCTTCTCCGTTCTCAGCCAGCGTGCGCAGCTTACATTGCGGCGTCCGCGTCGGCTCGAGGATATCGTCGGTCGATCGATTAGTGTTTGGTTTGCTTGATTTGATCGATTGGTGGTCGTATCCTTGTGTGTGGTTTGCTTCCTCAGAAATACTTTCGATTTTCTTTCATTTCACGATTACGTAAGTATTTCATGGAATCATTATGTTGGTTATTTCAATTGTTATTCCATTATTTGAGGTTATTTTATTGGATTTGGGGATGTTTAGCCGTTTGGTTCTTTAAGCATTCATACGATCATGCGTATCTATGTTTTTTGCGATTGGGACTGGTACTTTGGGGTTTATAACGATTTTATGTAAGCATCATAGCGGCCAGGGTTGTTTTGTTCTTAGATTCGGCGTCACGGGTTTGTAAGCTTACGATTGTTGCGTTGCCTCACTTGCCTGTTGGCTCATGGCTGTTGAATGTTGTGGAAGTTGCATTTGTATTTGTTTCATTTCTAATTGTATTTGTTTCTTCTTGTGGGCGCATCTTTGCCTCTGTTGTTGAATGCCTCTACGCTCTCCTAGTAGGAACTTGGCTGGTTGGCTTGATTTTGTTGCCCTACTTGGAGGTTATTTGTTCTTATGAAGGTTGTTTACTTGTTTACGGTGTTGTTGTGCATCCATGGGACATGTTATGATGTTCACATGCCTTTCAGCTTTAGTGACTTGGTTGTTATTGATTGTTGCCTTGTTGGTAAATGTTGTCATGTTGATAGATGTAGATTTCTTGGTTGTAAATATATGGGGATCTTTTATGTATAATCAATCTTTAAGCGATTTCTTGGTTGTTTTAAGTGATTCTATGCATTGCTTTTGTTTCATTTCTTATAGAACAATGGCAAGTCCTCCTGTAAATCTATTAGTTTTTCAAGCAAACTACCATTGATGATAATACAACTCTCAAAATGAGTGTGGGTGAAATAACGGCGTTAAGATCAGGGTAAGAGACAACGATAAAGTTTTGGCCGGTGAAATTACTATGTAGAGAAGGGAAAAATGGTGCGAAGTTTAAATGTAATTATTGTGTTAAATCATATGTGAAACAAAAGCTGGAACCACATCTCGGTTAAGTAGACACTTCAAATCAAATCATATAGCAGGTTGATATGAGGAAAGAAGCAAAACTATTTGATCCGATGCTTGAGAGGATTTAGAGAAGCGGTTGATCTAGTTTATGTGTTTTAGATGCACTTTATGATCATTCTAGAATAAAGAATATTGTAAGATGATTATTGTTCATGAATATCCATTTATGATAGTTGAACATCTATGGTTTGATATTACGATGAAATCGATGAATCAAATTATCATAAAATTTCAAGATTTGGCATCAAAGAGTGTATGAAAGTTTATGAAGGGAAAAGATAAGTTGAAAAAAGTTTGAAAGTTGTTGAGAGAGTTTGATTCTTGTCTGGACTTCAAATCAAACAATTGGTTATATGTGTCTTCTTTGCATTACATTAGTTACGATTGGAAATTACTAGGATAATTAGTTTCATTGATTTGGATCCTCCTCATGTGTGATTTACGAGGCAATTTAGAAAGTTTGTTGCAATGGGGAAACAAAGTTAGTAACTTTGGACAATGCATCATCCCAATGATGTAGCGGTAATGAAAGCTTTATTCATTAGAAGATCGGTTTTCTATTGATGGGTGATTTCTTCCATGTTCGTCTCGTATTTTAAACTTAATGGTGCGGGATGGGTGAAAGAAATCGATTCAATGGCGAAAGGGTAAGAGAGTCTATTTTATTTATAAAAGATCTCAGAAATACATAAATTTGGAGATAGCGAGCAGTTGCTTATCCACATCAAAGGCACTTTGCATTGATGTGACTCATTGGAACTCCACATACTGATGTTAGAGTCTCTTTTATTATAAGAATGTGTTTCTGAATATGCTTTTGATGTCAGAATTATATATGGTTGCCTCAGAAGATTGGGTTAATTTTGAGAAAGTAAGAGGCTTGATTTTTTCGCATTCTTGAAATTTTTTGGGTTCATCCTATCTACGTGAATAGATTGCTTCCCAATCTAGTTAATCAAGAGAATATTGGATCGAGAATGCTCATAATTCTTATTTTTATTTCAAACAGTAGCATGAAGGCTAAATTTGATAAGTCTTGGAGTGTTCATTATTATTTTCGATTGCTTGCATTTTAGATCAAGAATGAAACTTTTCTATCAATTACTACTACCCCCAAATTTATGATGTTCACATTGTGAATGAGAAGAAGAACCTTGTAAAACAAAACTTTTGAGCTATACTCTTATTCTGTTGATATCGACTGGCAAAGCTACGAAGCATCCACCTCAATCGAAAGAAACACATTTGAAGGTGGTAATGCATGATGATTTGGCGGGTTTGTATGACTTCATGATTCTCTTGGCCTCTTAGTCGATGCGGAGATATACCTTGATGAAGCATGTGTGAAATGCGAATTTGACATTTTGGAGTGGTGGAAAATGTCTGTATGAAATATAAAACTCTCTCGATGGCCAAAGATATTTTACCATCCGGTAACCGTTGCTTGAATCGACTTTTAGTCTTTGGTGGTGTATCTTAGCGATTATAGAAGTTCAATTTCCAAGAACATTAGATGCTTTAGTGTGTATGAAGCTGGATTGATATAAATCATCAAAGATCCATTGGTAATATTATCTTACTTTTTTTATTTTATAGTACAATTCTCTCAGTCTCTTATTCATATATGAGTTTCTTTTTTAATCTATTGCAATTTCGTTCGATGCTTTGTGGAAGAGAACTTGGTTATAAATGTACACGAAAGCTTATCCGAATCGGATATATGAAAATCGGGTGATATCATTTGATTATGCTCTCTTTATTTTTGGAGACTTTTACACCAACATCTTATTTGATCATTTTTTTGTGATTGTTTGTATATATTTTTGGACTATTTTCTGATCAATGTATGTAGCATCACATTATATTGTTTCTTTACGTGCTTTAATATTTTACGATAGTGGCGGATGGCGATATGATGCCCAATGATAAAATTTAGAGATTGATTAATGGAGGCTTTCGTGATTAATTTTTATACTAATAGTGAAATGATTTGGTCGATGATCTAACTTTGAGGCCATTTCATCGTTTGGGGTGACATAATAGTATATTACTTGATAGTTGATATTGTATGTAAGTTTCACTAGATTTGAAATTTTTTGTGTTTCATCTTACATTCTTACTTATATTTTATCTCTTGATGCATGCAATAATATATAAAATTTTGGGTTGCAATTTTATTTTGACTTTACAAACCTATTTGCTTCATCTTGTCATCTTCCATGGACCATAGTTACAAATTTACAATCTTACTATATTTTATGTACTAATGCATTCTACATTCTTACATGATTTGCATTCTACATTTTGCTTGCTTAGTTAGTCTAAAATAAAGAACTCAACTCAGTTTTTTGAGGGCACAAGTCATAGAGGTTACCATTTATAAGATTTCTTGAGGAGAAGTAGCAAATGATTTGTAATTTTCATTCAAGATTATGTTGAGCTTCCATGCTATCTTATCTTGTGATCATATATTCATATGTGGTTGTCTAATTGTCTTATTTTTGGTGGCCTTATAGTGATAGTCTTGGCTTGGAGATTTCTACATTCTTACATGGTTGTGTGTTGTGTGTTGTCTTTGCATTTTCCCTTTTTGTAGTGTATGTCTCGTCTGCTCGGTGATCGCCTCTTTCACTCTTTGGGAATTTGGAGAGTTTTTGTTTGCCTCAGGCTCTGAGTCTTGACAACCTTGTTGGTTGTTGGTTGTTCCTTTTGGGCCTTTGCTGTAGAATTTGAATTCTTCGTTGCTTATTCACGTGTTGTGTTGGATTTATTAGGCGTGTAATTGTGTAACGTGTTGGATTTTTTTGTACGTGTTGGACTGTTGGTTATTTTTTTGTGTTGGTTGATTGGTTCACTTGGTTGGCTATTTGAATTTGGATCACTTGGATGTAGGGGTGTGTTGGTGGGTGGCGTATTCTTGTGTAACTTTGTGTTGGGCTCTTAGCTTTGGCTTGATGGCTTCTTCATTCTGCGACCAGCTCTCTACTCATCTGTTGTTTTCTTTGTTGGGTGTTAGGTGGCGCGTATTTTTGGCTGAGCGTTTTGTTATTTTGTTGCCTTGTTGCTACTTACCTATCAACCTTGTTCTTGTGTTGGATTTATTGGTGTGTTGGACTTGGACACATTGGTTATTTTTGGTGTGTTGGTTGATTGGTTCACTTGGTTGGCTATTTGAATTTGGATCACTTATTTGGATGGGTGGATGTGTAACATGTGTTTGGTGGTATGGCTTTTTTGGTTATTTTGTTCTTTGTTGGGTGTTGGGCGCTTGTAATTTATGGGTGTTTTGTTATTTTGTTGCCTTGTTGCTCTGCTCACCTTTATAATTCTTGTGTTGGATTTATTGGCTGTGTTGGACTTGGACCTGTTGGTTATTTTGGCTGTGTTGGTTGATTGGTTCACTTGGTTGGCTATTTCGGAATTTGGATCACTTGGATTTGGATGGGTGGATGTGTAACATGTGTTGGCTGGCCGGCTGGGTGGCTTTTTTGGTTATTTTGTTGCTGTTGGGTGTTGGCTGGCGCATGGCTGTTGGCCTTGGGTGCGTTTTTTGTTATTTTGTTGCCTTGTTGCCTTGGTGGTGGTGTGGGAGTGGAGGATATGAGATCTAGTGGGCTTATCATGAAGAATTTTTGTTTTTTTAATTTTCGACGATGATGAGAAGAGAATATATTTGTAATTTGGGTAAATTCATTTGTTTTTCTTCATTATTATTTGTAGTACCTCTCGTTGGATGGCCAAGCAACTGAGCCTTTAGCTTTTTAGACTCACTTATATTAATGCATGATATTTTTTGATTTGTGAGAGATTTTGTCACTTTTAGGGATTTATTTTTTTATCTTTAAGGCTCTAATGGATGGCTTTGGCAACTGAGGTTGGAGCTGATTATTGAAGTAAAATATAAAATTACAAATTTTAAATTGATGCGAATCTTTGAAGATGGATATTACTTTCTTCTCAGAATTTATATAAGTTTGAAAGCAGTTTTACGGCTTAAAAATATTATTTTGTCATTTGTCAATTGTCAATCCTTCTTTCTTTATGGAGTGCAATCAATGAATGTCGTTCCGTTTGTGAAATGATGGAAACTTACATTGTAGTTATGTAACAAAGTTTTAATTTGTACAAAAGAGCAATCATGTATTTATGTAAATGCCTTTATGCTTGATTGGACACTCTAAGAATTATAGAATCAAGTTCAATGCGAGTAATTTTCTTTTGTTGTATGTTGTTATGTCTTAATAAATTATAAAATGGCTAAGTAATTTTTGTTTTTACATTGTTGTGGTAATAAATTATAGAATCAAGTTTGATAACTCATTGCATTTGTGAGCTCAATTGTTTATAGTTAATGCTTTTACAAAAGAATAATAGTGAAGAATATAGTGAATGAAATGCTTAGTTGTTGATTTTATAATTAACTTATTATTATTTGTGATTTGTCAAGAAAAGATTTGTAAAATTTAAAATTAACTTATTAATAAGAAAAGTTTTATTTATTCTTTTGTTTGTTGGCTATTTTAATAATAATGTATATTGTCTAGTGATTGGTGAAATTATCAAAGTAATTAAGTTTATTATTATATTGTTATTTTATTTTCTTTTTAGCAAATTATTTGTTAAAATGTTAATGGTTTCTAGAATAATATTTGTTTGTTCTTGTCTTCTTGATCAAACTAATTTGAATATAGGTGTATATCAATTTTTTTCCTTTTATAAATCTAAAAGAATGAAAAAATGTAAGTCATCTTAAGTAAAATAATGCGGTTTAAATGGATTTTTTTTGAGCCAAACGGCCCGGCTCGTTTGTATTTCAGCCGCTCGATTGGATTTTGAGCGACGCGGCGGGCGATCCGATTTGAGCTCGAAATCACATTCAGCGGATCGAGCTCGAGCTCGATTCGATCCGACTTCGGCTCGAACTTCGAAATTTTCGAGTACGACTCGAGCTCGAGCGAATTTCCAATTTTGAGCGATTTTGTATGGCTCTCGAAATCACACCACCCCACTCCGTCATATATCGCGGTTGGTATGATATTCAAAATTGCGCGACTTTTCAATAGAAAACACAATCATGCTGAGAACCGATCACATTTTAGTCGCGTAGTCGTAGAGAATTTTAGCGATTCAAGGATCTGGCTTCGTTGAATTGACAACGGATGACTACAATGCCTTCAAAATAAAATGGTTAAAATTTTTTAAAAAAAAATTTGGGCGATCGCCGCGTTAAGTGGAGAAAGAGTTGTTGGTTCTATATTTAAGAATAAGGTGATCGAAATTATACAAATTATAAGTTAAGTGTATGTACATTAAAATTATGGGAGAGAATAGTAAGCATACTTACGATGTGATCTGAAGTTTCTCATCAGTTTGGTTTCATGCCGGTGATAGATCTACTATGGATCTTATACATTTGTTAAGAGGTTTGATGGAGAAGCATAGAAAATAAGAAGGATCTACATATGATATTTATTGATTTAGAGAAAGCTTATGATAAAGTCTCGAGAGATGTTCTTTGGAGAGTTCTAAAATAGAAAGAAGTTAATATTGGTTATATTGATTAAGGATATATCTTAGAACTTGTGTCCAAACAAAGGATTAATATTTTCAATTTGGATTTACAAGGATCAACATTAAACCCTTATCTTTTTACTTTAGTTATGGATGTTCTTACGAGGCATTTACAAGAAGATGTACCTTATGTATGCTTTTCTGACATTCTTCTTGTTGATAAGGCTAGAGAGTCCAACAAAACTTGAATTATGGAGGTCAACTTTAGAGTAAAGGTTTTAGTTTAAGTAGATCTAAAACTGAATATGGAGTATAATTTTAGTTGTAGAAGTTTTTGGTAGTGTTGTGACTTTGGGTGATCAAATCATTAATAAGAGTGGCGATTGAGATATTTAGGCTATTGTTCAAAATGATGATGGATGGAAATATGGAGATGTTAAATTAAGTTGGATGGTTGAAGTGGAGGAATGCATCTATTATGTGATAGAAAAGTTTCACTTAAACTTAGGAAAAATTTTATAAGATGGCGATAAGACCGCATGACTTATGGTGCGAGAATGTTGGCCGATAAAAAAGCATAAGACTAAGTTAAGTGTTAGATGAGGATGCTCAGTGGATGAGTGGCTTTACCACTTAGAGATAGAATGCAAAATGAGTATGTTGGAAAAAGTTAGAGTAGCTCAGGTGGTAGATAGAGAATATTAGATGGTTTTAGCCACATATGTCGCGTCAGATGACTGATTAGGAGAGTAGATCATTAGATTTCTTATGATTAAGAAAGGTAAAGTAATAAAAGAAATAAGATGTATAAAATGATCTTAGCATCTTGAATTAAATGAGAATTTAACACATAATAGGACTGATGGACGAAGGATTCATGTACCTAGTGGGATTAAGGCTTGTTTGTTGTTGTTTGTTGTTGGTAGTTGGCGTTAAGCGGCTTTCTTTAATTTTTTTAAGTTTATTTTAATTAAGGTTTTAAAGGTTTAGTTTAAAAATTTGCTATGTTATATCATAATATTTTCCTTCCTTGTTTAATGAAGAGATGATCTTTTAAACATTTTTTTTTTTTGTCATTGATGGTTTAATTGTTCATAAAATGTATTCAAATATTGAAATTTGTATTTCTGCTGCTAAATTCTAGCCCAAAATCGAGCTAAGCTTGAGCTTCATAATTGAGCCAAGCTCAAGCTCGAGTTTTCAAGCAGAGCTCCAGCCGGATATAACATAAATGAGTCAAGTTTAACTCGGATAATAAGCTCGAGTGGAACTCGAGCTCAAGTTCAAGCCTACCATATAAAATATTAGTCAAGCTCAAATTTCGCCTCAACTCAAGCTCAACTCAACTTGTATGAACCCCTAACCTCAACTATTCAAAATAAATCCAAAATAGTCCCTCAAGCAAAAAATTGTGTTACAAAATTGGTACCAATTTAGGCCCCGATTATACAAAATTGATCCCAATGTAGTCTTTTGAAGCATCATTTTAGATCAATTTTGTATAGTCCAGTGTATGTGTGCGTGTGTCCCAAACCAACAAACCTATTTTATATAACATATCCACAAGATGCTACTATCTTAGCCTCTCTAATTTAATTTTTTTGCACTTTATTTTAACTTTTGTTACGTAACACTCAAAATATTTGCAACATAAACAAGCTACTTGTCATTCAATAAAATCTGCATTTAAGTCTCAATTATGTTCTTTCCTCAAAACACCGTGCCCTTTTAAACAACCAATGCTATCTCTACGATACCCAATGAAAAACAACACTACAACTACATGTTATGTCCACCCAATTGCCCCATTTGTTTATATAAATTGATGAATGTCAAAAGTTTACTTATTGCAAGTAAATCCATCATTCATGTACTTACTTTTTGTTCTTTCAAAACCTAAGATCCTTTTATCTCCTAATTTTCTCTTCATTATCCTATCACTTATGGAAGGAGCAATTCACCAAGTAAGTCTGTCACATGGAAATAGCCTTAGCAACTTACACATCAAGTCTACGCCACATGAAAATAGCATACCAAACATACCTCATTTCTAAATTTTGTTATAAGCGCCTCCATGAATAAAAATAATATAAATCTAATGCTCATTTCATATCACACCATTGAAATTGAGATTTATGTCATGTCACTCTATAAATACTTTTAATGCTAATTATTACTCCATTATATATTATACAACATTAATAATCGAAAATACATAGTAATATGAACAAAAATTCATACAAATGCACATCAAAGAACCCACAAATAAAAAAAAGAGATATTTCTAAGAATTAAAAAAAATTACATAATAATCAAGTTACAAACATGCAAAAAAGAAACATGAGTTGTTATGTATTTATAATTAATAGAAAAAAACAATATATTCCAAAATAAAAGACTAATTTCGTAGATAATGCAATCAAATACACAAAATCTAAAGAAGTTTTATCAACAAATTACACATAAAAATACCTTGCAATGGATTGATGTCGAATGCACTCCCTCAGCATAGCTCCATAGTGTAAAGCAATTTCCATATTTTCGTATCTACAAATAACAAAAAATAATAATTGTTAGTCCAATAAAAAATTTATAAATTTAATAGATTAAATTTCTAGATTCTGCATAAAAATTGCAACTATCTAAAGCACTAAAGAAAACCAATTGTTTGCACAGTTCCACCATAAAAACAAACTTATCAACAAACTCAAACTTACAATATTGTTGAAAACTTTATTATTTTAATCACTTCAACAGCTAATAGCTCACCCAGTTATTAACGTATCCAAAATATCTTTGTTTGCTTCCAGATGGTCCGAAGCAATCAATCGTGAATGAACCTGTTGCCTTTGCAAATTTGCAACCACTTGGGTAGCATCTTTTCGAGCCTGAAGAAAAAAAAGCACTCAATTTACAAATAAAATGACCAATTCAAACTGTAATAGGATGAGCACCATAGAATAAATAACTACAAACAACTAAATATGGTCCAAAGTTTGAAAACAAGTATAATTACTCTGATATAGCCCAAAAAGAAATTGAAATAATCAACCTGAGAAGTCCTTTGAAACTATCTAGTAAACAATAATGGAAGCCTGCATGTTCGAACACATGTACCTCAAGGTTCAGTTTTGGAAGACAGGTTATTATAAGGCGCAGCGTGTTTTCTCTGAAAAACTCCTGTGTAAGTTGGGCACAAGCCTCAGACACTGGCTCAGATTCACTATTCCCATATAGAATAGATTTTAATTCCCGGAAAAGTTTAGAGAGCTCAAACACCTGCAACATAATTCCATTGCATCAAGTTGACGAGGACCCATAACAATAAAAAGTAAATAAAATCAATATACAAAAGAAAAAACCCATGAATAAAGAATTCATGTCCATAGCAAACTGAAATTTGCAAAAGCATACTTAAAAGCAATAAATCGGGAATGAGGCTAGCAAACAGCGTATTACTTTCAAAAGAAGACAACAATAGGCATGCTACTGTTTTATGAGATTCCTAGAGTTCATTGTCATTCAATATAGATTACTAAATGACATTTGATAACGTAGGACAATAACGATGAAATGCATGCAAATATGGTTCTTCAACAATCCATCAAAAAATACTAGCCAGTGGATTAGCACGAACTATTAATTGAACTAAAAGAAAAAACTTTAGATGTTTTACAATATAAGGTGGGCTCTACAATGAGACTACCAAGCTTTTAAAATATGAAACAACGAGAATGAAATATTAGTGCAAAAAAATCCTACGAAAACCTAGCTACTAGATATGTAACTTACAATAACTAGGGATATATATTTTTTGGTTAAAATCGAAAATCCGAACCGATCCAAACCAAATTTTTGAATTCGGATCAATTTTATAAAATTTTTTTTGGATTTCAGTTTTGGATTTGATAATATTTGATTTTTAGTTTTCGGTTTGGTTTTGTATCGTTTTAATCCGATTAAATCAATTAAACCGAAAATAGCTAAAAATCTTTTTTTTTCATTTTTTTTAGAAAATTTCTCTCAAGAAAGTAATTTTAATGCTAAATTTGTATGTTATCATTTCATTTGTTAAAGAGTTATTTGATTTTGTATGAAATGATTTGATAAAGTGATGTAATTAATATAATTCTTTGATAAATAATTATTATAACAATTTATATTTTAAATTTTCGGTTTTTTCTAAACCACGAAAATCCGAAAAAAATTTGGTTTGGATTGGTTCAGTTTATGTTATTGATTAAACGGATAAATTTTTTCGAATTTTGGATTTAAAATCGAACGGTTTAACAAATTTTAAAATCGATCCGAACTGATCAATTGCACACCCCTAACAATAACCAAAAATTATCATCTATGAACAACACATTGCAGATCGATCCTCCTACCTATAAAGTCATTCATGACATGCACTCCCGGCACTCTGAAATGGTCATTCACTTGGATATGAAAAGCACATAAAGAATAAGTATTAAATACGCTCAAGAGCAATCTTATTCAATAATCACCTTTTTTCATTCCAAACAAGACCTGTATATTTAGACTTTAAGCAGAGACAAAACCCAAATCAAAAGAGGAGAGGCTGCATGTTCTTAGCTTGGAAAATATAGTGACTGTGGGAGGATTTTGAAGTATCATTTTTGGTTTCCGAATAGTCTAAGTGAGTTTCCACACAAAACAACTTAAAACAAGTCGACTCTAAAGCTAGTAATTAAAGAGAGAAGAAGTGGGAGGCTGTAGTGATGGAGATGATAAGATGGCAAGTCAAAATGGTGATGGACTTATCGCATCTAAAATTCCAAAAAGTCCCTTCAGTGCTCAACTCAACAAGAAAGCTTGAAGGTAGAATTTACATGCATACTTTCAACCAGGTGCCCTGACTAAAAGGTAAGGTCATAAGTCCCATTTTTTCTAAGTCTAATTTTCCATGTCGTTAGGACTGAATTTGAAAAAATTTATATCGCTTAAATATGTTTACTCGATAAATTCAAAAAATTGTAAAAAATTGTAATATGAGTTTTTTACTCTCAGCCTAATCAACCAAATTAAGTATCACTGCACTTGAATAAAAATACTAAATTGCAAATCTCACTAAAGCATTTTATTTTGCATTTGCATAAGACCTTCAAATCCTCAATCAAAAACAATTTCAAAATGAAAACTCTTCAAGTTATCTCGCCTATAACCCACAATTATCCGTTCTAACTTTTCAAACCCAATCTTCTATATACATGGATAGAGCTAACAAGATCTCTAATATGATGAGTTTTTATATGAACTAAAATAATGCACATAAATTATGAATTAAATTATCTACAAATAAACGAGCAGAATTGACATATCTTCAAGGAATCAAGTGTGATCATCAGAAATACCCCTATGAGAGATGTCATTATCATATACTATAACTAGAGGGATTCATCATGAAAATCAATTTCTCAACTTTCAAATAAAAATGATTAATGTCATCTCTAATGAAGATCGTATTGAAAGAAAATCTCAATTTACAAGAATTATATTATCAAAATGCTATTAAATTCAAGAAAAACTACTTGAAGCTTAAATCTTAGTAATGACACATTCAAGTGATACCACAATCAAAGGAACTCCATCTACATCCAAACCTACTTATACAAAAAAATAAAATCCAAAAAATTTTAAAATATAAAATGTTCAAGCAATAACTAACCACCTAAACTTTAAAACTTTGTTTGTCGAGAATGATAAGTTTAAGTTTGACTAAGTTTAAAAAGAGTCAATATCATATCAAGTATATCAATATGATAACTCTCAAAAATCTCATGCTAGTAATAACATAGCACATGCCCTCTAACAAGATGGTTCTTGCAAAATGATACTATTATATTATAGTTACAACTAAATCCAAATGTTCTCTCACTATGAGTAATAAACTATTGGGTGCATTTTATATGAAAAACAATCATCTGTTAACTAAGGTCAACTTAAAATTGAACCCTTAAACAAATGTCCACCCAAAATTTATAAGGGTCCCTTAAAAAATGTAACCCATAATAATTGATAATGATTCTTTGGTCAAACTGAATCTACTGCAACCATTAACTAGCTAGATAAGGGCCACAAATACATAGGATGAAGAAATCATGGGACCTTATAAAGGTTTGTCACATTTCCCCATCATATGCTTAAGAATAATAGTAGTATATTTTCTTTCTTTTCTAAACCAAATTGCTACTACTATAAGCTAAGTATTTAGAGCCTACTAACCAACCTCAATTGAAATTACTCTCACATGATCAAAGAGATAATTAACCATAACAGCTAATGTTCAATGGAAACTTTAAACCAGATCATAAAAATACATGCAAAAAGAGTTAAATCTCTAGGTAGTATTTTATATGATATTCAATTTGCCTTCTAAAAATTTAACCCAAAGCAATTCTTATAAAAGATCAAATTAGACTTTTATATCCCACACTTAGTAAAATCTTGATAAGTAGGCAATCAGGTTATCCTATCAAATCCAATAACCTTTACATGTATAAAGTGTAAAAGTGAGAATATTTTTGCTCGAAGAATCTACACCTCGTTCCAAATACTAACCTTGTTTTTAAGAATAAAAACATAACCTTGAAAAACGGTATGCACATTTAGCATGGCGAGAAGTCAACTTCTTTTGTGCATTCAGACATTTTCAAGCATCACGATTGGAATGGTGTAAACTCTAATGATAGAAAACAATGATGCAAATATTGTAATGCTTGAACTACAACATTAAACTAATAATTATATAATGAAATTGTTGCCAACCATCATTAAGTTCTCGTTAAAGTGATTGGATTTTCTTCTTATTTAAGAACTCCTCCAAATCTCTACTACAAATATGTCACAATACTTCAAAAACCTCGTTGAAGTCAAGTGCAGTAAGGTAGTCAAGAAAACCTTGATCTAACTGAATACTCTTAAGGTGTTTGATGTTCGCATAAACTCATCATTTTTTTGTGATTGTGAGTAATCAGGTCCATAATGATGTTGAACCCACGAATAAATCTCTTATGGAAGGTGGCTAGCCCACTAAAATTGCAAACATCATAAATAGTAGTTACATTGGACAATGTTTAATGGTTGTGGACTTCTTAGGATTAGTAGAGATCCCATTACTCAATGTGATAAACAGCATGAAGATGCAACAAGGCCGTGATAGAACACTTCATGTGAATGCAAAGATTTTCATAATTAAGTGCCTCAAAAACTTTTGAAGATATACAGTCAGAACAAGACTTGAGAAATATCATGTAGTCAAACTAGACAAGAAAGTGACCAATGAACTATTGTAGCGAAACACATAATATGCTTAAAGCATTAGTGACTAGCACTCAAAAGGGCATTGTCTAAAAGGAAGCTTTTATTCATCACCATTGCGCACGCAAATTTGGTGATAGTCACTCCTAAAATAAATTTTGAAAAAAGATCATAGATCCAGCTATATCATGCCCAATGTAACATTAAATTTAGGTATAGGAAATTAAAACATAATAGTAATCATATTAATAGCTCAACTATCCATGAAAATATGTCAAGAACTATTCTTCATGTGGTGTAGAAGCATGGGATAGTAAATAAAGATATGCTTTCTCAAACAAAACCTTTCCACAACAGGTCATCAACTTATTTATTAAGCTCGACATGCTCTAGAAGGCTAATATGATAGTGAAAAAGATTATGAAATGTAGAATCACACAAAAGTAATAGCTTGCTAAATGCACCTTAATGGGGGCAACTAAATAGGTAGTTCTTCAAAATATCAATCATGGAATTCAAGAAAAAGCTGTCTGACTGCAGAGGAAAGAGGAGGAGACTAATATAGAATAATTTGAAATGATTTTTATGAGTTTGTTTAAAACATTACTAGTATTAATTAACACAAGAGATAATAAATTTAACAAAAATAATATTTTTTAGCATTTTAATAATTGAACAAAAGTAATAAACTAAATAGATCATTGTACAAAGAAGAAGGAAAAACAACATAAATATAATAAAAATAAAAATCCTATAGTAGAAACTAGACCAACCATTAATGTAACGGATGATAACAAAGATATTTCCATGAACAACCCTTTATCAAGACTGTTACTTTCCTTCCTTAAAAGTCCATCTCCAAGGATCATGTTTCTCACAATCAAGAGATCCTCTACTTGGTTGTTAAAGGATACAAGAAAAGTAGAAAATTAATGAAGCAATTCTTTATTCAATAATCAAGTGCTTAATATTACAAGAAATTTCCTATTTATAGAAAAAAGAGAGGGACTAAAAAATACAAACTATCTCTAAATTCAAACCTCTACCAAACTTACCGTTATTATTATACCTATTATCAATACCCAACCTACTATCAAACCCTTTAACATAAAGGCCTAACATTGCCAATGACATAATAGACCCAACACTTGTAGAACCAAAATACAATATGATTAAAAGCAAAACAATAATACAATGACTTCAAATACCCAAAAAAAAATGAAACTATAACACCTCACAATACATAAAAACACTAATACATAAACTCTAATAGGTACACTTTATTAGATGCTAAAAAAGTGAATATAAAATTATTAATTAAAAAATTAGATCATTAAGCTAATGAAAATCAAATGCTCGTAAAAATATCAGACTTAAAATGACAAAGTTATAGGCAAAATATAAATATTTAAAACGGCTTAAATAAAAGATATAAATTTTTTAAATGAAAATATAAATGTGATTGACACACTAAATAAGCCCAAATGAAATGAAATTTAAGAGATGTTTGATCACAACAAATATCTGCAATATGTTTGGTATAGATACAAAAAAGAATAATAAGCTGATGCAAAAAAAAATTACAGAACAACTACATTGTCATAACGCACAAGTAGTAATCCCTAAGGAAACTTTAATACAAAGATGACGTGGGACAATAAGAATTAACATGACATATTAGTTGAACTTTAATAAAAAATTTGTGTTTTTCAATATAAGACAAGCTTTAAAATGAGACTAACAAGCTTAAGCTTATAATAAAATAAGAAGCAACAATAATGAAATGCTAATATAAAATTTTACTAAATATCTAACTTGGTTATGACTATCATGATAACCAAAGCTTTTCCTCTACAAGCAACCTTTCACAATAAATAGTATCATCCTTCCTTAAGTCCTTTAAAAGTTGCACTCTTTACACTCTCAAGTAGTCGTCCACTTGGAGGCAGAAATCATATAAGGAGAAAAAGTGCTAGTAGTATTTGGGAAAAATTTAATTCAAGAACCATCATCCTTTCCATTCTGTACAAAAACCAAAACATGAGAAATAAAAGGAGAGTGTAAGTTTTTGGCTTAGAAAATGGAGAAGTGGTGGTAGAATGGTTCTAAAAAATCACTAATGATTTCCACATGTTTTTTTTTTTTTTCATGTAAAGCTAGTTGATACAAATTGATTCCAAAGCTATTAATTAATACAATTTAGAGGAGAGTGGGGTAGTCATAATGATGTGGATGATGAAGTGACATGTTAAAAATTATTTGGAAAGTCAAAATGATGATGCAGATGTCAACTTAGGTTATGGTCAGCAAATGACCAAAAAGGCCAATTTGGCCTCAGGACTTTGGTGAAAAAGTAAGGCTAACACAAGTTCAAGTCCAAAAAAATGCAAGATTTGACGCACAGCATAACCACAACATAAGACCCAAACACAAAAAATAGCCGGAACAATTCAAAGGCCTAAAATAAAGTAAGAATCAAAAAACATGACAACACTAGAGTCCAAAAGAAAATATATATAACAAATAAAATACAACCACACATGTTAAGAGTTCCATTAGATCTAGAATATGTAACATACATTAGCAATGATGATGAGTGTGATGAACTATATCATATGATGAAACAAAAAAAGTTGAAATTTTTAAGTAGAAGCTAGAACATAAATTGTTTATTTGACAAATGAGAACTCATAAATCAAGCAGTTTAGTCATATAATACCAACAAACTCTTTACTCTAAAGAGATAGAAATGATAATTAATTTGCAACGTTCAAAGCATATTAGTTAGTGTTGATGAATAGTGGTTTCTTTCATTGCATAGTTCCTTCTATTGTACAAGTTAACTTTGATTTTAAGAAACCACGACGAAATGGTAAATTTGAGAATTTAGGTTGTCGTTCTTTAGACAGACGACCTTTGCATCCTTGGATTCAGCTCATCATCAGTTCGAAATAAATTATTGAAAAAACAAAAAAGCCTATGAAAAGATTCAGGGCGTTAAGACAGGCCAAAGGGCTTCGTTGCTGAACAACCAGTCTGGAAGAAGCAAGTTCAAGACTATGAAAGAACTCCCAATGCAATCGATCTCACACATACAGAATAAGCAAACAGGAAAAAAAATGGTAGAAATGGGATGTTAAGAAGAAAAAGAAAAGAAGAGAAAAGGATTGATGAAGTTTCGACAAATTTCTTGAAAGGGGGAAAGTTACTTTATGGTCTTCTTCACTTCTGAGATTAAAAATAAGGCAAAGATGAGATGGATTACTTCTAATAAGACATTTTATATGCCCAAATAAAATTTACTTGGATTTCAGGAATATCAGTTTTTGATCTGATCCTAAAATATTTCATGAAAATGACTATAATATTGTAACTCTGGGTGACAGACCATTAAAAAACCCAAACGTTACCATCAGAAACACCCAAACAAACTATGAATAAAATACAATCACAGAATTGCCGGAGAGTTAAGATTCAAACAGCGTTAGATTAAAAAGTGAAGGGCGGATGTAGAAGTGCAGCGAGAGAAACCGAACTTTCTCCTCGCACTTGCCCTCGCGGGTACTCCAGTTGAGATCGATATAGATAAGAAGGTCGCGAGTCTGCCGCACGAGCTCGGTCGGCGTACGAGGCTTGGGCTTAAAGAGACCTTTCATACTACTCTTCCGATCGACAAGCCCCCGGAGCAACAACCTCCAGATTGCACAAGAGACTGTGGGAGGCGGCGCGGTTGCTAGGGCTCCAGGCAGAATGACAAGAGCTCGACTTGCAGTCTCTCCTCAACGGCAAGTATAGAAGTAGCACGGCTATTCACTGCGGAAAGCAAGGAGAGGAGAGGGGAGGTCGTAGAAGCTGCGACGGCGATATCACGTGGTTGCTGATAGAAGGAGACGTGCCGGTCGGTTCTGAGATCTAACGAATCACGTTTCCGGGTTCGGGTTGTTTGGATTTAAGTATATAGAAATTTACATACAAGCACATATTTTTTTTAAGAGTTTTTACCTACTTATCATAAAAAATATCTAATTTACTCATTTAATATATAAAATATTAATATTACCTGTATATCATGATAAACTATACTGTTACTCAATTTTACCATTTCATAATTATGCCGTTACTCAATTTTACCATTTCGTTCACCATTGTCATGAGTTATCTGCTGTAGACAAAAGCTTGAAGCCAAGAAAGCAGGCACCGAAAAGTCTCAGGCGTCATTGGGGATCAAAAGAAACCTTAGATTCTAAAGAGGATCAACATAAGAGAAGAAGATATCTATCATCGTGAATCAAAAGTCAACTAGGTCTCCTTCCTTGGTAACTTTAAAATTACTTTTTTTTTTTTTGATCTTGTCATGAATATTCAATTATTGTTTTCGTTGGAAGGAAACCTTTCAATAGATTTGTCCTAAATAATATTGTAGTTAATCAATTAGTAGTTTGAATAGTTTATGATTATATTATATGTCAAGATATATTCTCTCAATTTTTTATGAAAAATCTAATGCTTAATCAAATTTATTTACCTTATGTGCTCTTTGGCATCCTGCACTTCATTCTGCTAATGTTATTAATGATACATATATATATCTCTCCTTTGAGTTATTAATGCAAAAGTGGTGTTAAATGACCTAATCCTCACATTGCCTACTATTCAATTTTTTGATAGCTTCTAACATGCATTTAATTTTAACAACTTCACTCATGATTCTTACTTGATAGTTATACTCATGAGGAAATGTTATTGATCTACTGCTGCATATTTAAGCTTTATATCCAAGGATCTGCTAATAATCTTTCGCCAAACAAAATCATATTATCAATGAGCACAAGTGAATCTTCTGCATCAAAGGGCTTCGTTAAGGAATATAAGTCAATTGTAGGTGTAATTTACAATGATATACACATCTCATAAAGGTAGAAATTTTGGGAAGAAATTTTTATGCCCACAAAATCGAACAAAGGAGGATACTCTTGATTAAGTGATTAATGATGACGACGACACATTATACATTGAGAATCAATCACGCTTTTCAAGAGAACACGACGAAGAAACTTGAGATCCTCTCAAAGCAAAACAAGATTATAATAGGAATGCTAATTGTTGTTATTGCAATATGTTTTTCATTATTAAGTTAGTTTTGCAATCGATAATCATGTACTGATTTGATTTATTACAACTATATCTTCTAATGTATTATGAACACGTCTTATCAATGAATATTCTCAGTTTAGATTACATGTATTGTGAACACGTCTTATCTTCAATATGTAAAGAGTTCTCATCTTGGTTTTACAAGATCTACAGATGATGGAAGCAATCAAAAGCATTGGATTCATGTATCGATCAACAACAAATATTGTATTAATATAAATTGTATGTGTAAAACCTGCAGCCAAATAGCTGTAACAAATTTAATTAATCATCAATTGTAAAACCAGCAACCAAATCCCCATATGAATCAGAATATCTTGTTTAAAAAAGTTTTGCAAACTTCTTTCCTTTTCCTTCTCTTTGAGATCTTTCATGGAGCTCAAAATAACTACCCCACAATGACAGAGAGCAGTTAGGCTTGCATCAAACCATGAAGTGAATGACTTGAGCATAGAAAAGGTATTAATGTATTACCAAAAACATGATGGACAAGCTTTCTAAACCACATATACTATTTTCTTCTTTAAATAATATCATGTAAGTTGAACTTGAAGATCATATATGTTTCAGACCACCATAAAAAAAAAAAGACAGATTCTTTTAAGTTCTATGATGGCATTTTTCCATATCAGCTCTATCAGTAATTCCTGCATCAAAGGTCATTTAACATAATGAGAACTAGCCTGGACAGGACAACATGATCCGAAAAAATTTGCTTCACATGGTTGGAATTTTCTGCAATAGTTTCGCAGTCACAGCCATAAGCTCTTGTAATTGGCTTCCAGCTACTATATAATATGCAAGAGATTCCAGACTAGGTCATGAAATAATATTGATTAGAAACTAGATAAATAAATCACCAAGATTTTAGAGATTTCCATTCCATATGCTGCTTGGAAACAAATTATTTTAAACCATGAAGCACAACTTCATTTAATAACAAAATTATTTCAACATTAAGGGAGGACCTGAATAGGAGACAAGATGCAATGAATTCAAATAAAAACACAAGCATATCGTGAAAACTTTTGAACTGGAGCAAGTTTAAGATCCAATAAAAACACAAACATCAAAAGGGCTACCGACATAAGAAAAATAATAAAGATAAATAGAGATAACCCTTCACTCCAAGTTTTCTTTTGTTAACATGGAAATTCGCTCGCAGATCACATTTCCAGAACTCAACTTTCATGTGTCCTTGAGTTCTTATGATTAGAAAAAAAGCAGTCAAGGCAGTTGAAACCAACCTGATAAAAATTAAAGCAGCTTTTGTAACACCTTTTTCTTTCCTTGTTGCCTCTCAAATCAACTAGTTTCACATCTGGAAACTCATAGTGATCATCATTAGAAAGATTAAAGAATGAAGCAACTGAGGAGATTCTAGTGAGATTCATTTTCATTGCATACTTAATATACACCAAAAAAATGGAGACAGAGGAACACTTAATATAACACCAACAAATTTGTTGTATATTATTAATCAAAAGATAATGCTTGCAAGACAACCCAAAAAAAGTTAAACTAAACCAAAATTTTCTATTCAAAAGTTAATTGATAATCTTCATTTCCATTGACAACTCAATCACGCCTAATTGGAAGTTTTGTACGCACTCCAATTGTGTCATAAATATTGTTTGAAGAGCTCACATTTGCTTCGAATTGAGAGAGGATCGTTGATTTATTGGGCTGGCTCCATGATGACCCCAAAAGCCGCACCGACCATATTTGTGAACACTTTTACTTTTACAATTTTTTTTTTCAAGGAAACTTTTTAATCTTCTTTTTTTTGGGTCTGCCTCTAAGTTGTAATGTGTTTGGTACACCAATATTTATGTCATCGTCAACCATAATCCACTAATCTTTGCTAGGAAGAGTATCTATTGCACCTTCATAAGCCATGCGATATCTGTTGCAATGATATAATTAATGGTTCTAGATAGAGTAATAAATGCGTAAGAGAAATTATAATTTGCAAGTACCTCACAGCATGGTAGAGCTCGTCAACATATGTATACCATAGTGGTAGATCTTTTGTGCCCAAAAAAATAACTGCATGAATACTAAAGGCAGTCCACTTGTTTGCCAATAATTACATGTGCATTTTTTTTTTGATGATATCTACTTCTCTCCCATGATTTCCTTCAATCTCCGCTTTAAATTGAGTACAATGTTTAATAATAAAATATTATTTTCTTGTACTGATTTCTCTAATGTGCTCTTCTGCATAGTGTACCAAATGTCCTCTCCAGTTAGTAGAGGAAATCTTTCTCTATGCACGTTGTTCCATTAGCATCCCTCTAAGCATATCGACCAACTCCACTGTTGGTTTTCCCCTAACTTTCCCAATTCATGAATTGAATGACTCTGCCATGTTATTTGTGTTATAATAATTTTTTATGTCATTTGAAAATTTAGATCTTGATCACTTATATAGTAGTGAAACAAGATATGCATGTATATGTGGACTAATACTAAGTACTTTTTATTTTTTTTTCTGAAATTCTAATTTTGAGTATGTATTAACAACTGTCCAAATAAGACTTTTGAGCTGATGAGTGTCATCGCAATGGAATAATTTTTTCAGATTCTTTCATAAATGTCTTATACAAACCCAGTGCTCTGCATTTGAGAATATAGATCTAATGGCCGTACTTAAACCCTTCTCCATATCTGAAATAAAAGTAAAAGGAGCAACCTCAAATGTAAATGACTCCTCCAAGTTGTGTAAGAACTACTCCCAAGTCTTCTTTGATTCCATCTCAACTGCGGCAAATGCAATTTTGAAAAGTCCATTATTTCCATCAAGAGAGTTTGGAGAAAGTAAGACACCCAGATACTTGGATTTTAGGTGACATGCATCTGAGCTTAATAGAGGCTTACATCCTGCCAAAAATTCATCGATGCAAATCTTAAAACTTACATAAAATCTCATGAATGAATTGTCAATCATATCATACGTGTATGTAATATGCGAACCTGGATTTCTGCGAATGAGTTATGATCAAAGTATCGGTACCCACTTGTAATTCTCATCAACTGATCTGAATACTAATTCTCATGTTAATTCTAAGCCATAATTGCATATGTGATATAAGTCCATATGCACTTTCTGGCTATTATTGATCGCAAGTATATTCTTTTTCATAATATCTTCTATTTGGAGAGCCGCCAAATTGGAAGATGCTTGTTTATTTTCGGCCCTATTGACTCATGGGCATAAATGTGTACTTTCTAGCTTCCTCACTTGAAATGTATGACCGTCAGCACACTAAGCTGCTCTTATCCTCCATGGGCACTCCGATGTGCACAAATTGCTATAACTCGAGTTTTATCACTATTTTAATCTTCATTCCAAAATTATTTATAACTGCTTCAGTGTGAAACGCTTGTTTAAAGCTCATAGCATCTTGAAAACATGAATCGATAGATAAAACATTATTGTCTCTTTTTTTCACTAGTAAGAAATTCATCATTACATTCTTCAACTCTCAAATCATCTTTCATTTGTGTATTTACTGAACACATAGCACTGTCAACTACAACTACATCATTTTGTATTGAAATGACAACTTCAATAGGCCGATCTTCATTGGAATTCCGGAATAATTCTACTAAATCAATATCATAACTTATAAGTTTGTACTCCTTAGGTGACATCCCATGAATATGAGAATGTAATTCGAAAGCATTATCTTTCAACTAAGTGCAAATTAACATAACTTCTTCTTTAAGCACAAATAAGTTGATTAAATCTTTGTCAAGCTTCAAATCCTTTTGTTTTTCACCTTCATATTTTATTCGGCCTTAATTTTTCACTTCAACCCAATAACCACCAAACTTTAAAATGATGCAGTAATGATTCATGTTTAAAGCTTGCCACCTACACATATAAATAATTGATATGAGCAAATATAAACTAACTCAGCTGAAATGTATAAAGAAATTAGTTTGTGATAGCCAAAATGAAATACATGCTTTAAATGAACAGGCTACTAGCACAGAAAAAAATCAGCAAATGGTAAAAACTGAACTACAAATAATAATAAAAGGAAGTTGTATTAAATGGAACATGCATTAGGATGAAGGCTCAGTTGGCTTTGAGATGAAGCCAAACTCGAAGGGAGATACCCAAGTAATATAAATCACCAAGATAATCAGAAAAGTTTCCTATGCTTTGCAAGAAACCAAAAATTTGACAATTATGAAAATACAATTGCTTTTATTTGCTTACTGATTATTTCTTTCTTGCTGCCTTGTTCTATTTAACATAAATTAGTGAACAATAAAACTAGACATTAACAGCAATAGTGTGTAAATCCATAATGTAATATTATAATAGAAAATTCAAAAAATAAATTTTGTTGATGGTTTCATTTTCATTGTTCGTTGTGTAAGAATAAAATCATTATATTTAGGAAATACTGTGGATTTTAAAAGCCAAACTTTTCTTTTCTTTTTTTTAATAACCCAAATTTATTTTAATCACATCTAAAAATTGATTAATCCAAACAAAAATTCAAAATTTTTTAAATGAGTTTAATTTAAATTTACAAGTAACTAAATAAGCCATAAGACAAGAAGAGGAATACCAAAAGAATGAGATTCAGTTCAAGAAAAGAACTAACTAAGAATGCGTTTATCTCCAACCATCAAAATGAAGTTTCATTTTAAAAATAAAACTTAGGAAATCAAAACATCGGTCTTCTATCAAATTTTATACATGAAAACAGAAAAAATTAACTAATCATCTACATTTCAAAACAAGAACACAAAATCTATTGCCTCTTAAAAGAAGAAGAAAAAGAAGAGGACCAATACATATATTTTTTATCATAAGGCAATATAATGAAGGACTAGAGCTTAATTCTTCTGCTGCACGTCGCCCTTAGCATAGGAAGAACACTGCATGGATGGAGCAGAAATGATTCGTGAGTCCACAATAGTAATATCTTTGGAATAGAAGAAAAGCTGCGCCAGAAGAAGCGTAAATGCACGCGAAATCTGCCTCCATCAAGCATAACTCACGGTATATAGTTACGGAATGGTAAAATTGAGTAACGGCATAGTTTACTATGGTATACAGGTAATATTAATATTTTACGTGTTAAAAGAGTAAATTAGGTACTTTTCTGTGGTATGTATGTAAAAACTCCTATTTTTTAATACATTTATATATTTAATATTTGTAAATATAACATCATTTTTATGATAGAAAAAAATACTTATCACTTTAAAAATTTAATAAAAGTGCTATTTTCATAATTTAGATATAAGATACATAAAAAATATAAGAAGTGTGTTATGCATGTAAATACCCCCCATTAATTCTATTATCTTGAGTTAAGAGGATTGATTGGCTATAACTATTAGGGATCTGTATATGTTTTATTTTTTATATATTTACTATAAAATAAAATAAAATAAAAATTGATATGACCCTGAAAATTCCTCTACAGTATGAATCTTGAGAAAAGCGATCGAAATCAAACTAGAGATCAAGACTTAAAATATCATTAAACTTTGATATCAAATTTCTAAAACCTCTCAAATATGTTTATAGTCAAATCGAGCGCCTCGACGAGCCCAACAAGCCAAAGATCTTATAATTCACTTCATTTGAGCATTCAAATACACAAAATACATCATATGATCGGGGAATCATCATGTCCGTATGGAGAGTGGTGGATTTTGCATGTATTTACGAGACGCCACTCCTCCACCTATAAATAGCCTCATTCCTCATAGGGAGCCAAGAGAGAGAGAGAGAGCTCTAAAGATCCTCCAAGCACAATACGCCACTCGACGTCGCCAACCACGCGCCGCCGCCGCTGCCGCCACCGATTCTTGCCGTTGTCGACATCAGAATGGCCATCACCACCACTATCGTCGGCCATCATCATTGTAACATCGCCATCAACATCGCCATCAACATCATCGCAATATCGCCAACATCATCGCCAACATCATCAATATCGTTTATTACAAGAATGTTGTCTCTTTCTCATATACAATTGTAATCCAGATCGGAAGATCTTGTACTCAAATGATACATAGGAAGTTTTTTTGGGCTAGCCTCGTGGTTTTTCCCTCTTTCGAGATTTTCACGTAAAAATTTCGGAGTTTTATTGTTCGCACTTTTATACTGTGTTGGGATTTCACAACGGAAAACTTTTACTCTACCGCAATAATTTTCTAGCATGCAGCGGTTGACGCGTCGTGGAAACAACCCTTCAATCACAATTCTCAGAACACCCTCGTTATAATAGGCAATATTTCGAATAACGGAGCCTCCCGCTCCAACTCGCCACTCTAAAACCCTCAACCAAGGACGCCAACCTTCCTCACTTCCCCGATAGCGTGACTCCGATGAAGACGAGAAATCTTTTAGAAGATCGTGCGCCGAATGGAAGAGTCTCAAAATGAGATGACTGATTTCGAGGAACACAACATCCACTACCAAAAACACATCCGGGAGGTCAAAATGCTAATCCTTGGACTGAGTTCCTCTCCTCGACACCGCGTTACTCATCCATCACGTGCAGCTCAACCCGCTAATCCACCAATTATTGCGACATTCTCGTCTGACCCCCCACTCGTTATACGTGTAATTACAATGCTTAATACAAGATGAATTTCACCTCCAAGATAAAAATCTTCTTCTCCATCATGAGGAATCTCACCTTTAGTTTTATTCTTCAACATCCTATTCGTTTCAAGCTTTCAACATTGATTCCTATGACGGGCGACCACCACATGAACATATCGACCATTACTGACTATCATGCATATCCAACGAGACACACCGCTTTGTCGTCTTTCCGATTCCTCAAGGACAAGCTCGCACGGTTCTACTCCCTTCCAAGGGAATTCATCCATACATTTGATTTAACCGCCAAGATTTTTGTAGAGCAGTTCATTAAATCAAGGATCATTAAAGATTCCTCCCATCTCTCCAGATTCAAAACGAGTAATCACTTAAGAAATACTTTCGGAGGTTCTCCTTAGAAGCTCGCCAAATACCAGGGTAACCAACTATTAAGAGGAGTTTTCCTGGGAGGACTCCCAGGCCTTTTACTCATCTAATGAGACACGGTCCGCTTCATATGCCGACTTGGTTCATGTGGAAGTACAAATCTCTGGCGATGAGGCTACACGCCCATCGCAAATAATTTGAGCAATCTACAGAAAATGTAAAAGCACCAGTGGAATGCGACGCCCCATCAAAAGACAACAAGGCGTGATCTCCTCCACTCCCCTCATATCAACGATGTGAATCACTACCAAAAGGAATACATGAACACATCTCGCTAACCTCCTAATGGCTATTGAGATGAAGAAAATATCAAGTGGCGCATCCAGAAATCAAATTGGAAATCGTGAGCAATATTATCACTTCCATCAAGTGGACATACTCGAGATGCAAACAACTCAAAGAAGAAATTGAGAGGCTCATTCAAGGATATCTACGCCGATTTGTGAAGAATCAATCGACTCAAATAAACATACCTCCAACCTGGGGCAACTGACAATCATCACGTAAAACAATAAAATAATCATCAAACAGGAAATCAAACAATCGCAGGAGGACCAATACTATATAATCAAGTTCTCATTACCATCTCTGAAGAGCCGGAGTTAAAGAAGTCTCATACTGATCACTCCATCACTTTTAATGACTCAGATTTAGAAGGAGTACATGTCCCTCATCAAGATCTACTTGTCATCAACATAGGATCGGTGACCCATGCTATAATGTTAAGAGAATTTTGATTGATAATGAGAGTTCTATTGATATCTTATTTTACTCCACATTTCTTAACATGGGCCTGGTTAGAGAAAAGCTCCAACCCGGCCAGACCATCAGACGGGTTTGATAATTGCCTGCGCAGTAGAGGGGACAATCACCCTTCCTTGTCCTTGGTGAATTTCCCACAAGTGGCTCATTTAATCTAATTCATGGTGGTCAAGTCGATTCAAAGATATAACTATTTTGGAAGGCCCTCCAATCAATTTTTTGATCACTTCAAGATCTCATCTTAAGATGAAATTTCCAACCCCATTGGAGTTGGAGTAGTGGAAATCAACAGATACAATCATGTTATCTCAAACAAGCTCAACCACGCTTACGTGACTTTCGATCAAGATTTTAATTTTCGAGATGAAGAAGTACCGAAAGCTTCACCAGAAGATTTGCTCTTTGTTGCATTATCGATGACCAACCATTACGAACAAGGTAAAGTTGGATCTCGCTCGATAACAAAGGGAAAAATACATAGCCTTCTTACGCAGAAATCAAGACATCTTCGCTGAGTCCGACGGACCGGAGTTAATGTGATCATGCACTCTCTCAAGATCGATCCGACATTCAAACCGATCATCCAGAAGAAGCAAAGTTTTGCACATGATCGCATCCAAGCTATTGAGCAAGAAGTTAACAAGCATCTAGAAGCGGGATTCATACGAGAGGTACATTACCCTACATGGCTAGCGAATGTTGTCATAGTTAAGAAAATAATCGGAACATGGAGAATGTGTATTGATTACACTGACCTTAACAAGGCTTGCTCGAAAGATAGTTTTCCTCTTCCTCACCGAATTGGTTGATGCTAGACATCAAATGCTCTTTTTTGGATGCTTACGTTTACAACCAAATAAAAATGAACCCAACGGATGAAGAAGTTACAACATTTCAAACATATAAAGGTTTATACTGTTACCAAGTTATGTCATTTGGCTTAAAAAATGCTTGTGCTACCTATCAACGCCTTATGAATAAGTCTTTAAAGACCTACCTGCATAATGGAGGTATATATGACATGTTAGTGAAAAGCTTGGAAGAATTACAACATATTTCTGACCTAGAAATATGCTTTAACCTTCTTCAACGTTATAACATGCGACTCAACCCGACCAAATGTGCTTTTGGGATTATGTCGGGAAAATTTTTTGGATTTATGGTAACTCATCGTGGGATAGAGGCCAACCCCGAGAAAATCAAAGCTCTCAAAAATATGACTCCTCCGAAGAATATTAAGGAAGTTCAATGTTTGAATGGACGAATTGCTTATCCCGCTTCTACCGTTCGGGATGATACTTGCCATTTTTTAAAATATTAAAGGGAGCTAAAAATAATAATTTTCAATTGACTGATGAATGTCAGTCTGCTTTTGAGCAGCTAAGGGAGTATTTAGCATCTCCACCCCTACTATCCAAGCCTATTCAAGGAGAGATATTAAACTTATATCTCATAGTCTCTTCCCACGCGATAAGCTCAGTTTTAGTGCGAGAAGAAAGTGGGATACATCGGTCAATTTATTATGTCAGCAAAATTCTCTCTGATATAGAAAGTCGGTATCCACTTGCCGATAAGGTTTTAATTTTCTCAAAAAAATTGCATCCATACTTCCAAGCTCACACTATCTGCTACACTCATTTACCATTAAAGGCCATCCTACGTAAACCGAAGCATCGGGAGGTTAATCAAGTGGTCAGAATTGGGAGAGTTTAATATAAATTTTCTACCTCGCTATAAAGTCTCAAGTCTAGACTTTATAGGAATACACCGCCCCAACTCTAGAGGAGCTATCTGTTACGTGCCTTTCGTCCCCTCAATGGACCCTCTACGCTGATGGAGCTTGAAAACGGTATGGAATCTTACTTATTTCTCCCAATGCCCAGAGTACTGCCTAAAATTTCATGCAACTAATAATATGGCTTAATATGAGGCTCTTATAGTAGTTGAGACCCATCGAAGCTCAAGACTTAGTGATACACGACTCTCAACTTGTCACCTCCCAAGTTGAGGGAAACTTTAATGCTCATAATCCTCACCAAGACAATACCTTCACTTGGTGAAGTCTCTCCATTTCAAGACACATCAAATCATTTACATCTTCGACGCTTCTGCTTCATCTCGCTGGATGCTTTAAAAGAAGGCATGTTGAAGAAATACATTTTCGGTATCCAAGGGTCATGGGTAATTCAAGCAATTGATGAGATAAAGGAACATTCGTGGATGGACCCCATCCTGTCTTTTCTACAAGAAGGAACTCTTCCTGAAGACCCAACTTCTGTAATTCATCTTCGAAGACAAGCTTCAAACTTTACTATTATCGAAGGTGAATTATACAAACGAGCTTTCTCTGGATCGTACCTCAAATGTCTCTCACCTTCAGAGGCCGATTACGTATTAAGAGAGGTACACTCAGGGATATGTGGAAAACACTTAGGAGGAAGGATGCTAGCCCTTAAAATTATAATGCAATGGTTCTATTTGCCTACAATGAAACAAGACGTCTTGGAGTTCATGAAAAAATGTGCAAGTTGTCAGTTGCACTGTAACATCCCTCACATGCCGCATACAGAGCTCTCATCCATTCAAAGCCCGTGGCCTTTTGCTCAATGGGGGATTGATATCATGGGACCTTTTCCGATAGCATCGTGGAAACGAAAGTTCATCATTTTAGCCGACCAATTAAATGGGTGGAAGCCGAGCCACTCGCTAAAATTACGGAGGCAAATGCTAAACAATTTATTTAGAAAAATATAGTATGTCGATTCGGTCTTCCTGCAAAGATCATCACTGACAACGAAACACAATTTACTGGAAAAGTCTTTAGGTCATTTTACAAAGATCTTCATATTCAAGCATATACCAGAAGTAGACATCCTCAAACTAACTACGTGACGGCTACCAACAGACTATACTCAAAGGACTCAAAACACGCTCGAGAAGGCAAAATGGGTTGATGAGCTTTCTAATGTTCTTTGGGCTTACCGCACTACATCGCGCACCTCGACTGGTGAGACACCGTATAAGTTATGTTTTGGCATATAAGCTATTATACCAGTAGATATCGGGGTTCCAAGTCCAAGAGTTCAATTATTCGATCATGACGGTAATGAAGAAAAATTCGACAAAGACTGGACCTACCCCTCAAACTCGTGACATGGCCACTTCTGACCGCTCTATCACCAAAGGGTAGCTCGTCACTTCAACAAGAGTAAAACCTCGCCCCATATCTCGTGACTTGGTCCTACGAAGTCTCAAGTGCAAGAAAAGCCCTCAACGCAATAAACTCTCACCTCTTTGGGATGATCCATATGTGGTTATAGCTATGGTGAAGCCAGGAACTTTCAAGCTCAAGGATTCAGAGGGAAAAACTTTACCTCGAACTTGGAACACTGAGAATCTCAAAAAATATTATCAGTAATTCCTACTGCATAACTCTCGCAACTTTTATTTTATCTTGTTTATCATTTCCTCTTCGTGTAGCCAACCCCACTTAGTGGGATAAAGACTTGTTGTTGTTGTCATTTTCTCTTAAAACTCATATCCGTGTTAAAATCGTCTTATGATTATATGACTAAACTTATCAGAGTAATGAATTTATAGCTTTCTTCTTACAAACTTGTTTCTTCTTCAATTAATTCTCCCACTTGAGAAATATACAACTCACGTTATATCTCAATCGGAGCATGATCAATCCCAAGGGAACTTTCCACCTCCTCTTCCACAGTTAATATCATCGGCTAAGACTCGCAAACAACCCGTGATAGGTCAAAGGTCCTCGTAGACTTCTCACCTCTCTTCCACGGTGCCGCCATCGGAAGACTGACAAACAACCTAGGATAGGTCAAAAGGTCTTAACGTCATCGAGCGAAGACTCTGACAAACAACCTCGGATAGGTCAAAAGGTCCTGGACTTCACTCTCTTCCACAGTTAACGCCATCGAAGAAGACTCACAAACAACCTTGATAGTCAAAATCCCAGTGGATTCAATTCAACCTCATCCGCATGCAGTATCGAATAATATTCCTACCAATTACCCCGGATAGGTAAAAATAAAATAAGAGCGCATTATCTAAAAAAAAATTGATAGCATTAACATGATGATATAAGAAAGAATCAAGATTCTGATACACACTAATAACTACATAAAAAAATAAAAAATAAAAATGCATCCTCAAGTGATGCTACATCATATCGTTGGTGATATCAACGCCCTCCTCACCACTAGAAATACTCCTTGGACTCACTCTCCTTCATCTCCTCGAATCTAAGAGTCTTGATACTGGTGGAGACGATCCCAATACTAGCTCCGCCCTTGCGATTGCGGATTCCCTTTAGGAACCCTTGGATGAAGCCCTCCTCTAAACATTGGTGCTCCAAGTCCTTCACTTCAACATCAAGTATATGATTACGAGCTTCCTGAACATGGTCTTCAAGTGTACCGAGATAAGCCAGGGAGTTCTTAAAGTCTTCCACCGCCTTCAAGGAGATTTTATTTGGTTCCACTTCTGACATTATATGCTCCTTCTCAGAAAGACGATCCTGTAGTTCTTTCTTCTCCAGTTCGAGAGCTCTTTCTCCGCAGCAAGTGCCTTAAGTCTTTTCTCTTTCTAACGAGTCTCGTCCTTACCTCACCATCGAGCGCTTCCACCTCGACACGGAGAAAGAGAAGTCGACATGTTCATAGCTCGATTCGCACCGATCCTCCAAAGTCGCCACTTCTTTGGCTTTAATACTCATCTTTTGCTCATACTCGCCAGATATTTTATCTTCACAAATTCAAGATTCCACTCATCTAAAGACACCCAAATGATATCCCTAATATTTGAGTTACCTATAAAAAATCATCACAAAGATTACACAAAGAAAAGAAGAAGAAAAGAAGAAAAAAGGGAAGACAACGCAATTCATCATCGCCGTTGACGCAAGACATATGTGATTTAACACCTCTTGAATGTGCGCTTGAAACGAACTCCCCATCATGAGTTGAAACATTTAAACTCGAGCCAAGGGGCTAACATCTTCTTCAGATATCTCGACGTCACTTCAAAGATGTCTTTTTCTTTAGAAGAAACATTGCCACCACCGATTTCGACGCTCTTGAAAGAATCCTATGAATATGGAGACCTTTCATCACCTTTACTTGACCTCTTTAGTGGAAAAGAATGAGATCTCCCTGCCTGGATAGAAATGCCAACCTTGAACATTCCATCTTCAACTATATATTTGCCAATGTGACATAACTCATGCCGCAAGCTTCCTTAGAGATATTAAGAGCTCTCATTCTCCGACATCGAATGGCTCGGAAGGTCATTCAATCTTCCCCATCTCTCGAAGGCCCCATCATTTTTTCACAAAGAAGAATCCATTAGACCAATTTTACGGATCCTGCTAAAAAATTCTATCCAATTCTTTATACCAGAAACACGCCCTGAGCATCACATGTGAATCTACACATTCAATATGGTATGTGATGTTCAAAGTAACACCACGCTCAAAAAAAGACAAACAAACCGACGATGACCACTAAAGCCCTAAAATGAAAATTATGACAAAGCTACACCACATGTTTTGAAGATCTCAATGAGCTCGGGAGCTAATCGCAGCCCAAAGACGAAGAATCATCTCGTAAACAATGAAGTATCCGACGGAGGTGAACGAGCTCGACGACCTCTCGGCAACAATATCCACCAACTCATTAGGAAATGAAATTTCTTACTAACACCATTAAACTATCCGATATGACAAGAGATGGTATATCGCAGAATGGCTATGGGTTATCCTCCGCCATCACCATGAAAATACATAATGAATAAGTAAAGAGGGAGAGAAATGATAAAAATCGAAAAATGAAAATTTTGTGAAGCTACTCACTCACCCAATACTGGGCATACTTCGACTCCATGGACAAATAGGATTTTTCTGATCGATAAAAGGACATGCATACATATGAGATCAAAAGAAAAGGGGAAAGAGAGAGAAACTATTCCTCCCCAATGATGCTCTAAAATTACCCGCCAAACTTTCGAGTTCAAATGACGCTCTACTACCGCTTCCCGCCATCTTGGCAATTATCGCCATTGAACCATCCATCAAGTTTGAAGAAATCCAATTTCTCACTACGTCTTGATCGCTCCAAACTGGTCCGTCCGAGAGGTTGGCACCTCTTTCGAGGGAAAACGGAGCCTTGCCAGATGAACTACTGTGTCTTGATTGCCTCCAAACCGGTCCGACGAGGCACACTTTTCGAGGAAAACTGAGCCGCATGAACTATGGGTCTTAATCGCCTCCAAACCCGACGGTCCAAGGGTCATTGACACCTTTCGAGGGAAAACTGAGCTGTCAGATGAACTACGCCTTGATCGCCTCAATGACCTCACTCAAGAAGAAGAGAAACACTGTGTTGAAGAAGTGTGCCTTCTCCTCGCCCTGGGGTTTTATAAACCCCATATAAAAGGGTAAAATTATCAAAATCACCCAAAACCGCCAAAAACCGCCTGAATCGTTAAACGTTAGCCATGACGCTCTGCGCGCCTCTGGTCGGCCACACCAACCGCCGCCATACTGCCGCACGCTACCGCTTTCGTCGCCGCCACGCTGCCAGTGACTGACGACCACCCATGGTCTGTTTCAACCGTTGAGGTTCACGCCGCTCGACTGCCAAATACCTCACAGACGACGCCATACTGGCATTAATCGGGCTACATACATGGCTCAGTATGAGCGTCCGCTTCATAACATGGCATACGAGTGATCATGGGCCCATGAGCACCGTCGAATGGGTCCGTAACTGAAATTTTGCGCTCATACCCACATGCATATGCAGGCGTAAGTCGTAATCTTGCATTCAAGATCGCTCTCAAAATGTGGTTAATGACAAATTTATTTGAAGAATTTGCTATTTTGACATACTTGACATATATTTTTGATGATTGATAATATCATTCAAAAAAGGGTATTAATACACGAAAATTCTAAATGAAGACGAATCTTGATGCCAGCAGCCGATCAAGAAACCGTCATCAGATTTCTTAAACATCGAATTATCGCAAATTTTAAAGCTCAAATAGGATGTCATGTTTAAATTGCCTCGACGTTAACAAGCCAAAGATCTTATAATTTTGAGCATTCAAATACAAAAATACATCATATGATCGGGAATCATCATGAGCCGTCCGATGGAGAGAGGGTTTGATTTTGCATGTATTTACCTCCACCTCCCTCATTCCTCATACGAGGAGAAGAGAGAGCAAAGACAATCACGACTGCCGTCAACCACGCCGTCGCCGCCACCGCATTCTTGCCGCCACCACCGTAAATGGCCATCATCACCCCACTACCATCGCCGGCCAACATCGCCATCATCGTCGTTTCGTTGTCATCGCCGTTAACGTTATACAGAATCGCTTTCTTTATATATTTTCGATCGAGAAAGATATACATGTTTTATCGATTGATGTTCTCTTTTACACATATTGAGTTTTATACCGCAGGAAATTAACGTGATTTATTTAATCGGTTTAAGACGCCAACAAAGTATGCGGCTAAAACCACAGAGTAAAAGTTTTCTCTTTCGTTGGAAAATCCAAAGACAATATGTATTTAAAGATAACAATAAAACCCGCACTTTTACGAAAAATCTCGAGGAAAACCACGCCCAGCCCAAGAAAAGCTTCCACTATGTATGCTTCGAGTACAAAGATCTTCCCGACACCGGATTATCAGATGAGACAAAAGCGAATGCATTAACGGACGACGACGTGACGATAATGGACATACGTTTGACGAATATGTCGAATCTGGTCGGTGATGATGACCGCAAGTGGTCGCCGACGCGATCGGCGGCCGATCACGGCCTACGGGCGACAACCGTCGGTGGGCGACGACGGTTTGAGGATCTTTGTTCTCCTCTCTGGCTCTCCCTCCTTCATTGCCTCCCCCATAAGGCTATTTATGGGAGGGCGCTCTCAGAATACATGCAAAACCCGTACCACTCTACTTCATCTGACCGCACAAATGATCCCCTTGATCATATGATGTATTTTCATTTGAATGCTCAAACGATTTTAATAGATCTTGCTGGAACTACATCGACGCCGATTATATAAACACTTCATATTTGAGAGCTATTGGATTTAACCGATATCCCAAAGAAGGATATTTTAAGAGCTGATCTCGAGCTTTCAACTTCGACGCTTTTAACATCAAGATTCGTGCTTTGACTAATAGTATTTTAAGTGTCATATCAAATATTATAAGGTGTTTTATTTATTTATAGGTTATTTTAAATTTATTCATATAAGATAAATTCTAAATTATTACATATTGCCGATTATATGTGATTTCATGTGACTCTCTGACTCTGTTTTTAATATAATTATAATCTCATAATATTATTCTAACATCGTCCTGAAATCATTTCTTCTATGTTGCTGCCTTCCTTAGAAAAATGCTTCCCATGTTGCGCAACCCTGTCCATTATTCTAAGCTCAATCCAATTTAGATTTTTTAAAAGTATTTGTTAAAGTTTTACTTTTTATAATTTAAGGGTTTTATTTTATGTTTTTAATTTTATAGTTTAATATATTTAGATTTTTATTCTAAAGATTTATTTATATTTAACCAAACAATGAAAATAATTGTCTTTATGTTTATTTTACAACCAAACAAGCCTTCATAATTTTTTTTAAAAAGGGGCTTTTACATACACAATCACCCCATTCTTCTATATTTATAAATGAACCACATTCAATCTTAATTTTTCAAATTGACTTTAAAATATTGAAATCCATAAGAAAAGCTCAACCCATATTTTACATTTTTGTAAAATTCTCAAAGTTTTGATCGTGACACATACAAATGTATGAGTTCGGTAGTTCAAAAAAATAGAGACAGTGGTTAAATTATAAATACACATATATTAGATGGTTGATTTATAAATTTCTCCAAAAAAAAAAAAAACACTTATTTTACTCTATATTATATTTTTCATTTACATTGTTCTCAAATACTTAGATGCTATCAAGTAGCTTACAAGGAACTCATTAATAACTTCAATGTTTGTAAAAGAAATACATGCTAATTTAGAATGTTAAATGAAGTAAAGTGAGTAATTGCCTTTGATGTTAAAATATAGCACCTTATCAAATGTTGCTAGTTTTAACATAATAAAAGAAAAGAAATATAATATGATATGTATTCTTAAAATAATGGCAATTACTTTAAAATATAGCACCTTAACAAATGTTGCTAGTTTTATAGCACACGATAACTTATTCGAGACAATTAAAGTAGTTATTTGTATTAACATTTTTGTTGCATGGATGTAGTAATCCATCACGATTTCACTAGTGTTGCACATGGTAACAAATATTCAATTGATCGTCTCCCTTAGTGTAATCCATATGACTTTATGCTTCACAAAAATAAAATGACCTTATTGGCAAACATGCACCATAACTAAAAAAAAAAAGTGCTAACACAAAAGATGGTCGGATGTGAATTGCCATATGAAGTTAACAAGAGCCTTATGGTGGTTACAAGTTGTCTTCATCTTTGTAGGATATGCAATCAAAGTTCATGTGCCTTTATAATGGCAGCTCAACATAAAATATGTATATATAAATATCTTAAAGGCTTGGTTCAAGCTAAGTCAGTCTAGTTCGAGATGACTTGGTTAAGTCAAAGCCATAGAAATGGTATATTCACCATAACTTTGAACTCACCAACTTCATGGTGAACTTGTAAGAATATGCTCATGCCAAGGCATATCCAAGAATACTCACCTATGATTAAAAGCTAATTGCTAGTATTCAGTGAAGCGAGTTAACAACTTCCTCTATTTAATTTGGTGACTTCATTCATTAGGTCAATGACTTAAATCAACGACCTAGTGGCCTTGCTCATTCAAGGTTTTAATCAAATTAGTAAACAATTATTCTAATACAATTAGGTTACACTATTTATATATTTTGTAGCAAGCTACTATTGAGTTTTTTCTTATTTCTAAAGCTTGATGTCTTCTAGCTTTTATAGTATCACCAAATTCCCAATCCAATCTTATAAATAAGGGGTCAAGAGTAGAGCCCAAGTGAGGGAAATAATTAAGCAACAAATTATACTTAAACTAATGCAGTAAGCTTATAGAGCTTTTCACTTAAAATTTTATATCAAATCTTTATTATTATTTTTTATCATGCTAGTAAGGTTCTTGAAGTACTCATAGATAATTTTAAATTCAATAACCTCTAACATGCAACAAACATAAGCTTATATTAAAAATTAGAAGGAATGTACTTCGAGAAGTAGAAGAGTAGAATGGATAGACCTCAACAAACATGAAGAATCAAAGATTTCATCCTAAGACGACAACTTATAGAGATGAAAAAAATAATCAGTAGGATGATTCAAGAAATCATTGAGAGAATTTCTAAAGCTACCCAAAGAGTGAAAATGTAATAAGGATCTTTGGATTAAGTCATTCAAAGGCAACCATTGAGTGTAAAGGCACAAACTTAGACCTTGATTATTGAAGTTTGAGATAGAATTATTAAGAAATGACTTCAGATTCTATGTACTTCAAAATTAATCTTCAATAATGCATATACTAAGGGCAAAAAAAAAAGGTTGTATCTTGATTAGCAATGAAAATGAGACTTCACAATAGTTTGATGAGAGTTTTTCATCATTCAAGAATGATTGCATATAACTAAGGCTGCAAATTAACCGAGCTGAGCCAAGTATGTGCTTGTTTGAGTTCAAGCTCATTTATCATTATTGAGCTCGAGCTCAAGCCGAGTTCAATTGGAGTTTTTAGAATGGTGTTCAAGCTTGAGCTTGTTTAAAAAAAATCTTGTTCGAGCTCAACTCGAATTTATTCGCAAGTTCGGTTCAGATTGAGCTTATTGAGCCTATTAATGAGCAGCTCATTTAATGATATAAATGAGCTTTAATCAAGCATTAATCGGGCTTGTTCGTGAGCAGCTTATTGATAAATATATACAAATTATGTCAATTAAAATTTATTAAGCTTAAAAATTTTAAATGATATTGTTTATGAACAAGTATTAATCGAACTTTAATCGAGCTAAAACCAAGCTCCTTAACAAGCTTATTCACGAAGCTTTAAATGATACTATTCATGAACATAAATGAACTAAATAAGTTGTTCGAGCTTGTTTATTTAGCAATCGAATAGTTACATAAGTGTTCAAACTTGTTGGATTAGTTAATCAAATGAACATAAACAAGCTCTAATCGATGAGTCATGAGTAACTTGTTGAGTGTTTGGTTCATTTGTAGTTCTACATGTGACATACATGAGATATGAAGCAAATAAAATAATAAAGCTCAGGAAAAATTGAATTCCAATCAATCTACTCAAAATCTCGCCATAAAAATCCCAAGAGGATTTTTGCTCTTTGATGTATGCTTGTTTGTGTTTTTTTTTTTCTTTCAAATTTAGCCTATTTTTTGAATTGCATGAAAAGATTTAATAAGCTTAAATAAACATAGAAGTCACGGTTGTTTGTATAAAAATGTTAAACATCGAACAACAATTCTTTTAAAGAGGATTTGCCTTTAGTGTCCAACTTTTAGCATAAAAATATCTTATCCTATAAAGAGTACAATAAATAGGCATTGAGAACAAACAAATTGAATAAGAACTCTCACTAAGATAAGAGAAGAATTCAAAAAGTCTTGACTTGAGTCAAGAAATTTTGATTTTAGATTCTTAGGTCAACACAAACATTCAATACAAAAAGGAAAAAAATGCCATGATGAACATATTCACCCATCATGAAAGAGTTTTATACGATAAATAGAGATTGAATTTTCATTTTCAATAAGTCAACACATTTGATGAATAAGAATGCTTAAATCTAATTAAGAATAAGTGGGGATGGATATCTAGAATTAACTCCGAGAAGATTAACACCAACCAAATTGAGGAGCTTGACCACAAAGGGATTGATTAGTGATCCCAAGCCATGCATGACTAGCTTGGTGGGCTGGCCCCATTAAGTTGTTTTATATTTAAATCATGTGATGAATTATCTAAATTTGAGGATTAATATACATCCTCAACCACAATATATTTAATTCATTCAAAAAAATAAAAATAAAAATAAAACTTCTTAACATGGGATTAGTCAATAATGAGCTATATTAAGTCCTAGGCTGAATAGTTTAGATCTAGCTTAAAGATATGTCATGAGGATTGCCTTTGTAGTTCGCTAATAGACAAATTCTTTAGAGAAATTAAATCATAAGTCAAGCGAAAGACTAAGACTAGAATTATGAGGCCAAGTCGACTAAAACCTTACGCGCCTAAGAGCAAGGATTGAGCCAAGAGACCTAAAATAGAAGAACAAATCGTATTATATTATTATTCACAATTTTATTAACTATTTTTAAAAAAAAATTATTGATTAATTAAGTAGAAAAAATTTTATAACTTAACATCTTAACCTACTAATTGAGTTTAAACTTTCAATTAAAAAATTTATTTATGTGAATTTATAATTAAATTAACTCAAAGATCTCAAAGAAAAATTTCAAATAATAGAAACTATTTGAGTGGGAAAGACTTTAAAGTTTTTTTTTAACTTGTAAAATTAACAAAAAGTCGCATATTTCATAACACCAGGCCCTATAGGTTCGTTGTCAGGGCCTTAATTCCCATCATAAATAACATTAATCAAATTTTAAACGTAAAAACAAACATATTTATCAGGTTACTATATTGATTTAATTAATTAGAATATAATTACTATATTGATTTAATTAATTAAAACATAATAAATTCCGAAAACGATAAAACGGTGAAAAAATTTAAATAAAGATAATTTAAAGCATTTTAATAAGACCTTAAATACCAATAGAATATAAATTATTTATATATTTTATTCATCTTAATTTAAAATTACAATTTATATAATTTTTTTTTCAATTAAAATTTTGATCAAAATATTCTAATAATTTTTTTTTTCTAGAGCGCCAAATGATGCACGGCACCGACGACTGAGGGTCCCAACATAAATGCCATCGTTAAAAGCTAGCAATTCATTATGGTCCATATAAAAAAAGCATCTTTTCCCAGACAAAAAATTTTTTTTCTTTTTTTTTTCTTTTTTCCAAAAAAAAATTATTTTTAATTCATCAATACTATCAATTCATTAAAAAATAGATAAATTAGCAGTTGATAATATAACGTGGTGATAAATAAAAGTTTTTCATCAAGTATTATTATGAAAAAAAATTAGTTAAAATAACAGGCAGAACCTATGTAGGATAAATTTCAAAATACCAGAAGTTAAATATAAATATAATATAAAATCAATTATTTATTTATATAATATGCTCACAAAATAAAATATCTAAAATACCTGCATAATACTCTATAACATAAACATCAAAACAATTAACAGACAACATAAAATACAGGAAAGGATTATTTTTAGAAATCTCTCACAATAAGATAAGAACTCATTTCATTCTCTACCTCCCGAGGTATCTTCTAGTGCTAAACCTTCTCGAACGATATAAGCTGGCGGAACTTCTGCCACGGTTTATCCCACACAATGGCCTCGTACTTCCCCGGGCGGCCACCGTAGACGGCGGTAGCCTCGATGAAGAGACGGTATTTCAGGCCGGAAACCACCTGTATCTCGCCGCTCACCACGCGGCTCAGTTTCAAAACGCTATTGGCCTTCTTGTTGTTCTCCGCGACCGCGAATCTCGCGATCTCCTGCACCTTCGGATCAGCCAAGTTATCGATCGGCCGCCATCCGCCCAGCGTCGGCGGGTTACGGCCGCCGGTGGCGGAGCAGAGCGCGGCGGCAAGGAGGAAGGTACAGAGGAAGGGAAGAAGGGATCGCATCTTCTTTTTTTTTTTACGGTGGGTGGGGATTTGTCCACTGATGGGGTCAGGTATTTAATAGGATGGAAAGTCGGTTTGAATGGTGAGATGGTGTGGGACCCACAAGGGAAACATGGGGCGTGTCTTCGGATCGTGGTGCTGTGAGATATTGAATCATGACCGTTGGGAGGACGCGGAAACCGAGCCGTGAAACGGCGGTTCACGTGATAATGATAGCTTGGACCAATACTTAATTAATTATCTTAAATTTAATGACTTCAAATTTAAAATAAATACAATGTAAATTTTAATTATATTAATTATTGATATTCAATATCATCATTTTCGAATAAAATGAGATAATCTAATTTGAAATTTTACATGAAGTGGACGAGTAAAAATTTGATCTAAATTTTAACTATGGGATAGTTTGATTTTGATTGCTGAAAAAATTGCAGCATAAAAAAAATATAATATATAGTTAATGTAATATTTTTTAATTATACTGTATTATTTGATAAAAAAATTTATAAATTTATGAGTTTTTTTTATTTAATATAAAAATGTAATATAAAATATTTTTTAGAGATTAAAAGTGATAATAATGCGAAAGGTTATTATTAGAATGACCGATTGATCGGTAGTCAATGGTGACAACGGCAGGCGAAGGACTTCGGGTTGTAATAGTAATTGTTCTTACTTTATATTGATCGGTGTATTTAAAATTCGACCAAATTAGACTAATTTCAAATACACAATAAATCAACCTTCAAATGCATTTCAAATAAATTAAAAATATTTTGGATTTTTACTTTGCATTATGTCAAATACTTTAAAAAATTAAAATCCGTGCATTTTTTGGTATATTTAAAATGCATTGTAAGAGTAATTTTTGGTGAATTTGAATTAACCTAATTTAGCTAATTTCAAAAACAGTAAAGTGAAAATGATTAATTTCTTTGGTAGTGGCTCACCATATAACCTGTCACCCAAATTTTGTAAATAGAATCGCCGCCATAAACTTCTTTGGAGAGTTTTAGAAAAAAAAGAAGTTAATATTGGTTATATTCAAGTTAAGAATATGTATACTAGAGCTGTTACTTGTGTCCAAACACAAAGAGGACTGACAAAATATTTTTTTTTATTTCAGTTGGGATTACATCAAGGATCGGCTTTAAGCCCTTATCTTTTTGCTTTAGTTATGGATGTTCTTACTAGGCATTTACAAGAAGATGTACCTTGGTGTATGCTTTTTGTTGATGACATTCTTCTTATTGAAAAGACTAGAGAGAGAGTCCAAGAGAAACTTTAATTATGGAGGTCAACCTTAGAGTCTAAAGGTTTTTGTTTGAGTAGATCTAAAACTGAATATATGGAGTGTAATTTTAGTTGTAGAAATTCTAGTGGTGGTATTGTAACATTCCAAGTCATTAAAAAGAGTGAGAATTGAGATTCAGCTACATTGTTCAAAATGATGGTGAAATAGATGGTGATGTTATTAGCAAAATTCAAGTTGGATGGTTGAAGTGGAGGAATGCATCAGTCATTGTGTCTAGAAAAGTATCACTTAGACTTAAGGGAAAATTTTATAAGATGGTGGTAAGTCCTGTAATGATTTATAGTGCGGAATGTTGACCAATAAAAGAGAAGCATAAGACTAAGTTAAGTGTTGCAGAGACGAAGATGAGGATGCTCAGGTGGATGAACGACTTTACTTTTAGAGATAAAATGCAAAATGAGTATGTTCAGAAAAAAGTTGGAGTAGCTCTAGTGGTAGACAAGATTAAAGAGAGTCGCCTTAGATGGTTTGGCCACATAAAGTGTCGGCCGTCCGATGACCCGATTAGGAGAGTAGATGTATTATATTTGCCTTATGTTAAGACAAGTAGAGGTAGACCTAAAAAGACTTGGTTAAAATGTATAAATAGTTTGCTAGAATTAAATGAGAATTTGACACATAATAGGACACAACGGAGAAGGATTCATGTAGCCGACCCCACATAGTGGCATAAAGGCTTATTGTTGTTGTTGTTGTCATAACCATCTATGAATAGTACAAAGTAGTGATAACCATTTGGTGATATAGTTGGTAATGGACCCTATACGTAAGTATGAAAGAGTATTGGAAATAGTAAAGGCTAAGCAAATATATTTAGAAAGACAGCACATAGAGTAAGTTGAAGGATTTGATTAGTTTTTAATGTAAGAGATTGATTGTGCAATGTTGAAGAGAGTTGATGGTGTTGGGCGCCCTAGTCTGCGATGCCAGAAAATTGTGTGGAGACGAAAGCACGGTGTTGCATGGGAGTGGCATTGGAATTGACTGAGTATGGGCCTCTAAAGCAAGGACATGTGAGAAGCAGTTTTCCTGTCTTGTTCAGAATCTTGAAGCCATTGTGATCAAAGACAATTGAACATGAATCATTAGTGGTGAGTTTATTGAAAGAGATCAAACTGTGAGAATTTGGGAACATGACGCAATTGTTTGAGAGTGAGCTTACTATTTGGAGTGGGTAGAACACCTTGTTCTATATAAGAGATGGGTAGCGTTTGTCCATTGTCCATGGAGATCTGTTAATAGCCATTATATGCAGTAGAGTTTTGAAGTTGATTAGGGTCAAAGGTGAGGTTTGTTGTTTCCCCATAGTCCAGCACCCAGTCGGTGGAGGAAGGGTATGATTCGACCAATAGAGCTTCCTTTGTTGCATTGGTGTCATTGTAAGTGAGGTCTTAACAAAACCAACATTGAGTTGCCAAGTGATCTACCTTGTTGCAGATTTGACAGCTTATGTTGAAGTTTGTCCTTCCTCTTGTGTTTTGTAAAGATGAGTTTCTGCCATTTGATTGTCCTCTGAAGCATGAGTAAGGAGCCTGTCCGTCCCCTTCCTCGAGTTGCTAAGAGGGCAGTGGATGAAATTTTTAGCTGTCATAATTCCTTAGTTCAACTGCAAGATTGGTTTCTTCGCCACACAGTAGTGAGCATAAGTCATCCAAGTTGATCGGTTATAGGTTCGTTCTAATGGCTGTTTTGAAAGCTTGATAGCTGGCAGGTAAGCCATTGTGTGTTTAGGATTATATCTTCAAAAGACAGAGGTGATCCAACTGCAACAATTGTGTGTAGAGTCATTCTTGAGTTGTATTAATCTTGATTTATTAATGAAGTCAAGTCTATGGTTGAGGGTGGATCGGATTTTGATGCAGGTGTCAAGGGGGAGGACAAATGGAAGAGAGGAGGTTGAGATTTCTACATATAGTGCTACTGCTATGTTATGATCTATAAAGTTTCACAATGCATAAGCTGGATTGGGAATGATTGTGCCATCTTCATTGATAAGGTGATTGGCTAGTTTTGGTGTGCTGCCATTCAAATAACCTTCAAACCCATTGGCTTTGGAGAGCTTGAGTATTTGGGGTTTCCATGTAGAGTGATTTTTGAGAGTGAGCTGAATATTGAGTGTGTTTTTAGATTGGTCATAAGAAATTTGAGTTGAGATGGTATTGAGATGATATCTGTTTTTAGAGCTGTGTGAACCTCTTTGGGAGCTGCAGTGTGGAACTTGTAGCATCCATTTATGATGTGATGAATGCAAAGCTGGCATGTTGTCTGTTGATTATTGTGAGGTTTATGGCTTTGATACCATGTGAAGATTTCACGTCCTTGGAGTGGTATAGTATTACAACAGATAAGAACAATAGTATAAGAAGTAGACTAGAGAGACAGAGAGAGGTAGTGTAAATGTATTCTATATGTCTAGTGTATGATACTATACTGTATATATAAGTGAATGTTGTACAATTCAATTATAAGCTATCGGAGTTTGTTTTATATGAATGGTTGAGATGTGCTTGATGCTGATAAAATTTGATGTAATTTGTTTGATATAACTTGTTTTATCAATGAAGTGAAGTAGCTTCTCAATTAACACATTAAAGGCCCTCAAAAATGATGCTATCTTTAGTAAATCATTACAGTGCCACCACATCTTTATTTACACATGGTCAGTGAACAAAAGCAAGCTATAATAAGTTATTATTATAAAAAAACTATTTGGTAACTAGTGATTCATATACGAAATCCATCTTGATTCGCAGTTGCAATAGTGGTAAGTACAGAGGAAAAGAGATAATCACCCCAACGACGAGCAACATTTTTTGACTTAACAACTAATGCATGGCCCAAACCATTTCGTTGTAGCTCCTTGGCAACACATACATTGCTAAGATATCCCCTTTTCAGGTTGGCTCCAATACCCTGCATCAGATTTAATTTTGAACGAGTACAAGAAATATTATCAAGAGCGATGACATACTAGAAAAATAATTAAAAAATAGAATTTAATTGATCACACAACTAACTCGATATCTGAAACTGCTCCAAACAACATATCAAAATGTTAAGAATGATGCAGAGTTTAGAGATTGGGTCTATCTTATCTGATTACATTTTGATTTTGATATTTATAGGATATTAAGATGTACCAAGAATTGATTAAGGACCAAGTTAGCAATTCAGTAACGAATCCCATATCCACCTTGAAGAGGGGATCTACTAAAGCATACGGCTGGAGATGGATTGTGTGCTGCGAGATGCTCTTTATATAACATAAACAATTTTCATAGGTATAAGTACTATAGCAACCTATAGCGTAAAGAAATAAAAAGGCTAAAATCTATACAGGAAAAACTTAAATAAAATATTCTGATCAATTAATCACAAGGAAATGTAATATAATTAAAATAGACGAGACTCTGTTCAAGAAACCTAAAGAAGATCTACAAAAGCATCTAAAGGGTAAGCCAAAACCATAAAAGAACTGCCTAGTGAATTTCTATTCGCATTCTTGTTTATTTATTCTCAAGAAGTCTTAGAATTAAAAAACATACCGCCTTAATTCAGAATAAAAGGACGTGCATACATCTTATAGAAAAGATGGCTGGTGTAGTGACATGCTTGGATACTATGGAGACAAAATGGTTAACAAAGGCTAGCGAAAGGCAGATGGTTTCAGGGTTCATATAAGAACGCACACACAAATTGCTACAAAAAATACCATAACTTTCAATTCCTCCCTCTTCCGTCAAACAGCACTATAGTTTTACAATGCCAATGCATAGTTCAGAAGTATAGATAAGCATGGATGCATAAACCAAATGGCTTGACACAGAAGTGCACCTCACATTAAAATGTTATGAGCGGAATATTAAGAATGATGACTGATGAATAAAAACTTACATAGACTTCAAATTTTAATAAAATCTCCAATCATATAAGAGCACAATCCTGATCAAATGATTTACTAATTTGTCAACATATATATACTAACAAAGTTCAAGAGAAATACACTTTAAACATAACTCGACATAATTGACATAATTACATCTCAAATCCTTCTATGTACACGACTTTCCTTCATCATCATTTAATTGGGATGATTTCGAAAAAAATTAAGCAACTAACAAATGAATATAATTCAATGGCCAATCTTTGTTATATAAGTAAACAAGAAAGAAATGATGTCGCTTTTGTTTTCACATGTACATAAAAAAAATTTGTTCAGACTATCAAACATATGTAAGGTAGGTAGGTATCATAAACATTTTGTATGAACTTTACTTTTTTTTATCATCCGGAGTCACCATCTAAATCTTTAATAATAATCATTATCATTATCATTTGCCAATTTCGCTTTTTTTAGATCATTTCGCACGAATACATTCGTCACATTATAAGGGTCAACTCTACTTTCAACATACATATTATAGATACAATTATACAGCTATGCATATTAATTCATAACTAACAGTAAATTAGTTAAATTTATAAAATGATGAAGTGGCAATATGATCTAGCATTCAGGTTATTATCTAACATGAAAAAATAGTAAACTAGATCACAATTTATGAAGAAGCAGAAAAATCATCACAACTTGCAGTACAAAAAAAAGTTATAATCATATGAACATGCATTTCATCACAAGAAATTAAAGACAATTTTTACCATAAATGTAAGAACATAATTACCCACTTTACCTTGCAATTTTCTCTTAAATCTTCTTTCATTTAATGCTTCCTTCCTTAATTGAAATTCCTATAGAATAAAATATTATGTGTTAAAGTGACTTAATATATTTCATTAAATGATTATCATACCCCTTAAAATGATTCTAATTTAATTAATCTACTATAGATAAATTTTAATTTCATTTAGTGTTTAGCATTTCCCTTAAAATGATTTTAATCTAATTAACGATAATATAACTTAGCATAAGTTCAACGTTTTATTAAAATTTCAATCATATTTCATATGTGAGGGTTTAATAGTTAAATTACTTAACTCTGATTCATCATACATATTCTCAATTTACATTTCTTGCTGAAATTTATAAACCCTAAATTAAACTTGAAATAACATTAAAATCAATTTTCAATTAACCATATATTTATATAATAAACTTACCTCTCGATTTTGCCTAAGACATGCCTGAGAGGGCTCTCCTTTCCTCCCTTCGCTCTCGGTTCCACCTGTCGGTAGAGGCTCTGACCCGTCGGCGTATGCCGCCTCACTCTGTTAGAACGCGACTAGGTCAGCTTCTCCTTCTTCTCCCTTGCGGTCTCCTCTTCTCTTTCTCTGTCATCGCGTGAACACGGCAGCATAGGTGAGTCTCCTCTTCTTCTCCCTTCCTCTCTCCCTCTCGCAGAGTTTTGGTTTGGTTTGACCCAAAACCGAGCGCCTTTCAATTTTTTCTCTTACTTAGGTTGTATTTTTCTTTTTCTTTTTTTTATTACAATCTCTCCTCTTATAAAATTTTGTCCTCAAATTAAATGACATTAATAGAAATAACATATCTTTAATTAAATAATTGGGGAGGAAAGTGATTTGATTCTTTCTCCCACGTAGCTTCTCAATCTGATCCATGTTTCCACAGTACACGGACAAATGAAATTTCCCTATTACTGAGATGTTTAATATCATAATCTATAATTTTTTCTGGCTATTCCATAAATGTGAGATCCGGTTGAATATCAATAGGATCAACAATAATTTTGTTGGCTTTATCGATAATATATTTTATGAAGAGAAATATGAAACACATTGTGCACTCATGTGAGAAGGTAAAGCCGGTTTATAAGCCACTTTCTCAATTCTTTCCAAGATTTCATATGGACAATATAAGCGTGGGCTCAACTTTGTCAAATCATTTTATACCTTTCATGGGCTTTAAGAAATACAAATTCTCACTTTAAACTCTTTGGCCGATGTTTAGCATCATAATATTTCCTCTGCCTATCTTGAACAGCTTTTAATCTATCACGGATCATCGGATCTTTTCGGCTTCATCTACTACATCGCACAATGATTCTTCTTTCACCGCCTTCACCCAACAAAGTAGTGTTCTGTATTTCTTTCCATACAATACTTCATAGAGAGTCATACCAATACTTGCTTGAAAGCTATTATTATAGGTAAACTCAATCCAAGGAAAATGAATTTTCCAATTTCCTCCAAAATCAAGGATACAAAGTCTAAGCAAATCTTCAAGTGTTTGAATTGTTCTTTCTAACTGGCCATCAGTTTGAGGATGGAATGCAATACTGAAAGTAAGCTTCGTACCTAAAGCTTCTTGAATTTTTTTCCACAGTCTAGATATAAATCGACCATCCCGATCGGATACTATAGATTTTGGCACACCATGTAACTTCATGATTTCATCAAATCGATCCAAAAATCAAAAAACCAAAATTTTATTAATTAAAACCAAATTTCAAATTACTAAGCTCAAAACCAAACCAAATTACTCAAAAATTTTAGTTCGGTTTAGTTTTTCGGTTAAAACCAAATAATGCACACCCCTAGTTGATGCTATTCTTCAACATCATATTCCCGTAGGTTTCAAGTTTCCGAGCATCGACTCCTATGATGGGGCAACTGACCCATATGAATGCATCAACCATTACAGAACCATCATGCATATCTAACGAGCTCTTGACACATTACTTTGTTAGATTTTTCTAGTCAGCCTCAAGGGACAGGCTCGCACTTAGTTCTACTCCCTTCCGAGGGAATTCATCCATTCCTTTGACGAACTCGCTAAGATTTTTGTAAAATAGTTCATTATAAATCGGAGGATCATTAAAGATTTCTCTCATCTCCCAAACATTCGTCAAAATGAAGGTGAATCACTTAAGGTATTCTTCCAAAGGTTCTCTTTAGAAGCTCGCCAAATATATGGGGTAGATCCTGAGTCTTTCTGCTTATCACTGATGCGAGATACAGTCTGCTCATATGCCAACTTAATTCATTATGTGGAAGCACAAATTTCTACTTATGAGACTTTTAATGTCCATCGAAAATAATTTGAACAATCCACAGGAAAACATAAAGTATCCCAAGAAACACAGATTGATAATCTCATCAAAAAAAAGCAACGCAGTCGTGATCTCCCTCCATGACCCCCACATCAACGACGTGAACTACGACAAGAAAAGGAATACACACCACTGAACACATCTCATGTTAACATCTTGATGGTCATTCAAGATGAAGAGACCATTAAGTGACCACATCCATTGAGACCAAATTCAGAAAATCAGGATCAATATTATCACTTTCATCGAAGTCGTGTAGATACTACTCAGATGCGTAAATAACTCAAAGAAGAAATCGAGATGTTTATTCAACAAGGATATCTACATTGATTTGTGCAGAATCAATCAACTTAAGCAAACATAACTCCAACTGAGGGGCAATCGGGACAATCATTGCATAAACAATAAAATAGTCATCAGATAGTTGGAGAAATTGAAACCATCGCAGGAGGACCACTACTATATAATCAAGTCTTCATTGACACCTACGAAGAGCCGGAGTCAAAGAAATCTCGTATTGATCATTCCATTACTTTTAATGACTCGGGCTTAAAGAAGTCAAGTTTTGCATCAAGATCCACTTGTCATCAATGCGGGGATTGGTGACACATGTTAAAATGTTAAGAGAATTTTGATTGATAACGAGAGTTATGTTGATGTTTTATTTTACTTCATATTTCTTAGCATGGGTCTGGTTAGGAAAAAACTCTAACCCGCTACGGGATCATTATATGGATTTGATAATCCTCTTGTGCGAGTGGAGGGGGCAATCACCCTTCCTGTTGTCCTCGAAGAATTTTCTCGACAAGTGACTCATTTAATTCAATTCATGCTAGTCAAGTCAGATTCAACATAAAACGCTATCTTCGGAAAGCCCCTTGAATCATTCTTTGGTGCTGTTACTTCGGTATCTCATCTTCGGAAAGCCCCCATTGAGGTTAGAGTGGTCTATGGAAATCAATAAATAGTACAATCATATTACCTTAGACAAGCTCAATCACGCCCTTCGATAACCTTCAGCATTAAGAATTTTAATTTTTGATATGAAGAAGTACTCCAGAGGGCTTCTCCAGTATAAGCCTTGCTCTCTATTTCATTATCAGATGACCAACCTTTATTAACAGTGCACGTCGAATCTTTACTCTCAGACGAACAGAGGATAAAATATATAGACTTCTTGCACAATGATCAAGACATATTTGCTTGGAGTCTGATAGATATGCTTGGGGTCGACCCTAATGTGATTATGCACTCCCTTAAGATTGATCCAACATTCAAACCGATCATCCAAAAGAAGCGGAGTTTTGCACCTGACTAAAGTTATTGAACAAATTAACAAGCTCTTAGAAGAAGGATTCATATGCGAAGTATATTATCCTATATGGCTAGTAAATATTATCATGGTTAAGAAAGCAAATGGAGCTTGGAGAATGTGTAGTGATTACACTGATCTCAATAAAGTTTGCCCGAAAGATAGTTTTTCCCTCCCCATAATTGATCAATTGGTTGATGCTACCTCTGGGCATCAAATGTTTAGTTTGTTATATGCTTACTCAGGTTATAATCAAATAAAAATGGACCCAACAGATGAAGAAGTCATATTTTTCAAATATATAAAGGTTTAAATTGTTACAAAGTTATGCAATTCGGGTTAAAAAATGTTGGGGTTATCTATCAACGTCTCATGAATAAGATTTTTAAAGACCTCTTAGGCCACATAATGGAGGTATATATGGATGTCATATTAGTAAAAGTTTGAAGAATCACAACATATTTCTAACTTAGAAATATGTTTTAACCTTCTTCGACGTTATAACATGCGACTCAACCTAACCAAATATATTTTTGGGGTTACATCAAAAAATTTTCTTGGGTTCATGGTCACCCATCGCGGGATTGAAGGTAATCCCGAGAAAATCAGAGCCCTCAAAAATATGGCTCCTCCGAAGAATATCAAGGAAGTGCAACACTTGAATGGACAAATTGCTACCTTATCTTACTTCTTAGCTCATTCTAGAGATAAATACTTGTCATTCTTTAAAATATTAAATGGAGCTAATAATAATTTTTAGTCGACTCATGAATGTCAAGCTGTTTTTGAGCAACTAAGGGAATATTTAACATCTCCACCCTTACTATCTAAGCCTATTTAGAGAAAAGTTATACTTATATCTCGCAATCTCTTCTTACGTAGTAAGCTTAGTTTTAGTGTGAGAGAAAAATGTAATACAACAACTAATTTACTATGTTAGCAAGATTTCTCTAATGTAGAAAGTCGTTATCCACTAGCAGATAATATGACTTTAGCTTTAGTTTTCTCAGCGCAAAAATTGCATCCATACTTCCAAGCTTACACCATTAGTGTTTATACTCATTTACCATTGAGGGACATTCTACAAAAATCAGAGACATTTGGAAGGTTAATCAAATGGTTCATAGAATTGAGAGTTTGATATTTATTTTCTACCCAAGTCATACATAAGTCTCAAGTACTCGCACACTTTATATTTGAGTGCACTGTCCCTATTCCAAATGAGCTATCTATTACACCCCTTTCATCTCCTCAATGGACCCTCTATATTGATGGAGCTTCAGGAAATACTTGTGTGGGAGTAATCTTACTTATTCCCCCAATAGGATACCTTAGAGTATGAACTTTGCTTAAAATTCTTTACACTAATAATGTGGCTGAATATGAGGCTCTCATCGTAGGGTTAAGACTTGTCATCGATTGTGATCTCAAAACTTAATGATCCACACTTACTCTTAGCTTATTGCCTCTTAGGTTGAGGGAGACTTTAATGCTCATAATCCCCACCTAGCATAATACCTCAACTTGGTGAGGTCACTTCTTGTCCATATCAAGATACATCAAATCATTCACATACTTCTAGAGAATGAATACTCAAGTTGATGCTCTCGCTAAGCTTGCTACCTTTGCTACTGAAGATCTATTTAAGATAAGGTGTATTGAGAAAATATATTTTCCTAGTATTCAAGAGTCATAGGTAATACAAGCAATTAATGAGACGAAGGAACCTTCGTGGATGGACCCCATCCTATCATTTCTGTAAGAAGGGACCCTTCCTGAAGATCCAACTGCTGCAACTCGTATCTAAAGATAAGCTGCAAACTTTATCATTATCGGAGGTGAACTATACAAACGTGCTTTTTCTGGGACATACCTTAAATGCCTCTCACCATCAGAGGCCGATTATGCATTAAGAGAGGTTTACTTTGGGATATGTGGATAACACCTAGGAGGAAGGGTGTTAACCCTAAAAATTATGAGGCAAGGGTTCAATTAGCCTATGATGAGGCAAGACGCCTTGGATTTCACAAAAAAATGTGCGAGTTGTTAGTTGCACTCTAACCTCTCTCATACACCACACACATAGCTCTCATCCCTTCAAAGTCAATGGTCTTTGCTCAATGGGGAATTGATATCATGAGACATTTTTCAGTAGCATTAGAACAACAAATGTTTATTATTTTAGCTGTCGACTACTTCACTAAATGGGTGGAGGCTGAACTACTCGCTAAAATTACAGAGACAAATGCTAAATAATTTGTTTGGAAAAAATATAATATGCCGATTCGATTTTTCAGGCAAAGATCATCACCGATAATGGAATCCAATTTACGGAAAAAGTCTTTATGTCTTTTTGCAAAGATCTTTACATTCAGGTGCTGCATACGGCTGTAGCCCATTCTCAAACTAATGAACAGATTGAAGCTACCAACATGACTATACTCAAAGGGTTAAAAATGCACCTCGAGAAGGCTGGGGGGCTATGGCTATGGGTTGAGAAGCTCTTTAATGTTCTTTGGGCTGACCGCACTACATCGCGAACTTCGACCGGTGAGATGCCATATAATTTATGTTTCGTCACATAAGCTATTATACCAGTAGATATCGGGATTCCAAGTTCAAGAGTTCAATCATTCAATCATAATATTAATAAAGAAAATTTTCGATAGAACTTGGACCTACTCCCCGAAACTCGTGACATGGCCCTACTTTGGACTGTTTCCTACCACAAAAGAGTTGCTCGTCACTTCAACAGAAGAGTGAAACCCTGCCCCATATTTGTCGGTGACTTGGTCCTACGAAGTCTTGAAGCCGCTGACAAAGGTCCTCAATGCAATAAACTCTCATATCTTTGAAATAACCCTTATGTGGTTACTGCTATGGTCAAGCTAGAAACATTTAAGCTAAATGATCCAGAGAAAAAAATCTTGCCTCAAACTTGGAACACGGAGAATCTTTGAAAGTATTATCATTGATTTTTACTGCATAAATATTACAACTTTTTTGTCTCGTTTGTCATTTCCTCTTCAACTCATATCTTTGTTAAGTTATCTTATGATAATATTGTATTACTGACCTTATCAAAGTAATGAATTTATATTTTTTTTCTTTCAAGCTTGTTGCATATAAACAATCTCCTTCATTTAATCCTCCCACTCGAGGAATGCACAACTCACGTTGTGTCTCGGTCAAGGCATGATCAATCCGTAGAAGATTTGATCAGACCTCTTCCATACATGTAAGAAGTCAGATAACACTTTGACTAATACTTAGGATAGGTCAAAAAGTCCCCGATGGACATTCCATGATCCATTCCATATAAGTAAGACGTCAAATAATATTTTAACAAATACCTAGGATAGATCAAAAACTCTTGGTGGACTTCCTACGACCTCTTCCATATATGTTAGTGTCGTCAAATAATATTTCTACCAATCACCTCGGATAGGTCAAAACAAAACAAAGGAAAAAAATAGAAGCAAATCACCCAAATTTTTTAGTTTACTAATGTCATTGATAACTCTAACATGATGATATAAAAATAATCAAAATTCTAAATACAAGAAAAAAAATACATAGATAAAAAGGAAAGAAATGCATCCTCAAGTGATACTACACGATATCAACATCCTTTTCACCGCTGGAAGATGCTCTTCTAAACTTACTTTCAACCCATTCATCTCCTAAATTTTGGTGAAGGGTATTCAAATACTTGGCTAGGAGATAGATTCTCAATATTAGCCACAATTTTACAATGTACTAAGTGAATTTCATTTAGGAATCCTCGAATGAAGCCTTCCTCCAAACATTGACGCTCTAAGTCATTCATTTCAACATCAAGAATATGATTACGAACTTCTTGGATATGATCCTCGATAGCTAGGGGTGTGCGTTTAGTTGATTTAGATGGATTGGAGATAAATTTTTAAAACCAATTGGTTTTGGATTCTTAAAAATATTGAACCAAATCGTCCAAATAAAATATAAAACTAAACAAACCGAATAACAATTTAGTTTGGTTATTTTGGTTTGGTTTTGGATAAACAGAAGTTCGCTATATTTAAAAATTATTTGCATAATATTTTATTATATAATAAACAAGCAATAGTAGTTTATATTTATAATTCTTACTATAAGCCTATAATATATAAATTAAAATACCGTATATTATATAATTACTTTGATTTTTTTGGTTCCATCCAAAATTTTATTTAACAATTTGATCCAAAAACCAAAAACCAAAAACCAAAGTTTTCATTAATTAAAACCAAAATCCAAATTATTAAGTTCAAAACCAAACCAAATTACTCAAAAACTTTGGTTCGATTTGGTTTTATGGTTAAAACCAAATAATGCACACCCTTATTGATAGCATCGCGATAAGCTAGATAGTTCTTAAAGTCTTTCACTATTTTCAAGGATATGATATTTGCTTTTACTTCTAACATAATAAGTTCCTTCTGAGAAAGAAGACCCTGTAATACTTTATTCTCCAATTTAGGAGCAAAAGAGAATCGCAGTCCCGCACGAAGAATCATCTCAGAAATAGTAAGGTACCCTTGCGGAGAAAAACGTTATCGATCAAACTTTTTGGCAATAAGAGCCACCAACTCATTTGGGAAATGAAATTTCCTACGGAGCACCATTAAACTGTCAGCTATGATAGTGGATGCTATATCGTCTGTAGCTTCCACGCTATTAGTTTTCTTCAGGTCATCATCTTGTAAAAATACATAATAAATATGAAATAAAAAGAGAGAGAAAGATTTGAGAAATGTGTGAAGCAACTCACTTATCTCAATACTTTGGGAATATCCTTTCTTGACTTTGTTGCTCACAGGACAGTTTTTTATAAAATTTTTCGCCTACAATCTGACGAAAAATATACACATACATATGAGGTCACAAAAAAAGAACAAGAAATAAGTTATTTCTCTCTAATATACTCCGAAATTACTTGCTAGATTTCCTGAGTTTTTTGAGGAATAGTTCCTAATTGACGCTTTCCCCATCTTGGCAATTGTCAACTACTGAACCATCAATTGGACTTTCAAGAAATTCAATTTTCTATAAGGAAAAGTAGAAAATGCGAGCCTTGATCATCTTAAAGTCTGGTCGGTTCGACGAGAACAGTTGACGCTTCTCTCGAGGGAAAACTCAAGCCTCGCCGTATGAACTACGGGGCTTAATCGCCTCCAAACCCGATCGGTCTGGCGAGGACAGTTGATGCCTCTCTCGAGAAAATCGAAGCATCGTAGTATGAACTACGGGCGTTGATCGCCTCCAAACCCGATCGGTCTAGACAAGGATAGTTGATGCCTCTATTGAGGGAAAACCGGAGCCTCGTCCTATGACTACGAGCCTTGATCGCCTCCAAATTCGATCAGTCTGACGAGGACAGTTAACACCCCTCTCGAGGAAAAATTGGAGCCCTACGGGTCTTGATCAACAAATCAAATGACCTTCTTTTTAGAAGAAGGTCAGAGCTTCGCTGACAAAAGAAAAAAAAATTTATTACCCTTAGCCCTTGAACTTCTGCTAGATAATTTCTCATCCAACGCAGAAAAATATTATAGCATATAGGAGAAAATTGTGTCTCCTTACTTGACTTTAAGACGAGGTTTTTATAAATCCACAATAGAGACAAAAATAGAATAAATTTTAAGAGAAAATTTGAAAACATTTAAATCGATTTCGAAATTTCTGCACTTAAATATCTCTTTTCTTTTATAAAACTGAAAAAAAAGGAAAAAAAGGTAAGAAAAAATTAGAAAAAAAACTTGAAATTTTCGCTCACTAGCACGCGTCATGATGCGGTTCAGCGTCTTGAGACGCAGTGCCCGGGCTGTGTGGCGATTGCGACCAATACTTACCTGCTGCACTACTGCACTTAGGCGGATCATAGTCTCGTACCGTGAAGATCTATTCTTTCAAACTATATGTGACACAAATGTTAATGAATTTGCAAATTTTATTAACATTAAAAAAGTTATTATTTTCGATTATTTGGCATATATTTTTGGATGATAGAGATAACGTCATCTAAAAATAGGGGGGCAACTGATATGACACTGAAAATTTCACTATTTGAAGCACAAATCTTGATATCGAAAATAATCTGATTTTGAGTCAAGACTAGCCCAGATCAAGTACTTAAAATATAATTAAAACTTTAAGATATCAGTCAAATCTCTAAATAGCTCATAAATATAGAGTATTTATAGTCAAATCGAGCGTCTTGACGAGCCGAATCTAACAAGTCCGAGATCTTGATTATGACGTCATTTGAGCATTTAAATATTTAAAATACATCAGATGATCAAAGGAATAATTTCGAACCGGCCGATGAAGTGGTTTAGATTTTGCACGTATTTACAGAAATGTCATTCCTCTAATCTATAAATAGCACATCTTTCTTCACATGATGGGAGTCCAAGCTAAAGAGAAGAGAAAACTTTGATGCTTAAAGATCCTCCAAGCATAATCGTGTTACTAATCGATAGTCAAGCCGTTCATCGCCATTGACCGCTCAACCGCACTGCAGCCGCCCACCATCGCCGGTCACCAATCGACCACGCCGCTATCGCCACTTGCCACACCGCCATTATCCGCCGTCGTAGGTCATCGCCTCGACCTTCATTTGTTATCACCGCCGATCATCCACCGCCACCGATCATTAAATCATCATTCACTATTCATTGATTCGACAATTGTTCTGACCCGCGTTGCATAGTTGTTACTGATTGGATTCATTGTCGCCTTCTCATATATAACTTTGTAATCCTATTATCAGGAAAACTTAAACTTTGTATTCTAAAACATATATATAATGAAATATTTTTATTGGGCTAGGCGTGGTTTTCCTATTTTTGGGATTTTTTCATGTAAAATTTTTGGAGTTTTTTATTCTCTCTTCAAATATATGTGTGTGTTGGATTTCTCACCAAGGCTAAGGCGTAAAATTTTATTCTACTCTAATTGATTTTCTAGCATGTAATAATAATGAAATATTTTAATTTGAGCTTTAACATAAATATGATTGGTACAAAGTTAATATATTTTTTTTGAGAAATTTAATATAAAATTTCCATAATATTTTTAAATATTCAATATATTTTTTTTCACTTTGAGCTAGCCGCAAATGTCTGATGTAAAATTTATGTAGAATCATTTAAAAATATTACGTAATGTGAGATGAAACATAAATAAATTATTTCTTTGAAAAAATCTTTTCAAAAATAACATCCAACTCATTTGAATTTATACATATGGGTCTCACTAGTTCTCAACAAGAGAATAATACATGGTGAGAAGGGTGATAATATTGGCATATTGGTTGGGTAGGAGAGGGATTATGCACGAGAGAGGGTTCACATAAAAAAAAAATATTACATCTAGACTTGGCTCTAATAACATAATGTTAAGTGGTGTTCAATCAATATATAGCCACTATACATTGATTATAAAGTATGATATCGGCAGCGGCAACCACCATTGCCGGTCACCGCCGCCGATTACCGTTGCCGGTCACCACCGCCGACTACCGTCGCCGGTCACCACCGTCGACTACCGTCGCTGGTCACCGCCGCCGACCATCGCCGACAATTTCCGCTGGTTACCATCATCGTCGCCGATCATCCGCCGCATTACCGATGTTTCGCCAGTTGCTGCGTCGATTTATCATTTACCGCCACCTCGGTATCGCGTTCTGCGGTTCATTGGTGCCACTATCCCTTATTACCGTGCCGGTAGCCGCTCGCGCCGACCATTGCAATTTCCGCGGTTGCCATCGTATGGGTCATCCCCATATTCGATGCGGTCGCCGGTATTTGTCATTGGCCGTGCTGCCGTCGCTGGTTATGTTGCGCTACCGCTCGTGTAACCACCGCTGGTTAGCTGTGCTATGCCATGCTGACTAGCTGGGTACCGTGATTACTGCGCGGTACTGCTGATTGCCGGTACCGCTGTCATTGCCGGTCACCGCTGCTGACTACCGTGCCGGTCACCGCGCTGACTACCGTCGTCGATCACGCGTTATCGTCACCATTGCCGACCATCGCCGATATGGTCCGCTGGTCGTCGGTCATCATTCAGGCTGAGCCATCGCCATCGGCATTCGCTGTGCCACCCCATTGCCACCATCGGTGCCGCCACCATCTCTATCTCCGTCACCGCCATCATCGTGCTATCTTCGGTCCATCGTCGTTGGTCATCCGGCTGATTATTGTGGCACAATCGCTGATCACCGCTTATTCGCGCCGGTCATCGCTTCTGACCATCGGGCCATTCTCCGGTCGGCTTCATCATCGTCGATCACCGCCGCCGACCATCTCCGGCCATCTTTTGCGGTATCGCTCGTCGTCATTATCCCGATTCGCCGGCGCCTGGCCGCCGTCGACTATCGCTTCAAACCGGTCGATCCGCAGATGCTCTTTCGGCAGCAGGACCGGTATGAATTATGGCCTTGATCGCCTCGGCCGGTCCGACGAGGTCGGTTGACACCTCTTCGAGGGAAAATTGAGCTGGATGAACTACGGTCTTGATCGCCTTCCAAACTTCGGTCGGTTCGACGATGTCGTTGATACCTCTTTCGAGGGAGCCTTGTATGCACGGCCTCGCGAACGACCCCTCAAGAAGAAAAAGCAGAGCGTTGAAGAAGTGTGCCTTCTCCCGCTTGGTTTTATGGACCCGGGTAAAGGATAAAATGTCAAAACCGCTCAAAACGCTAAAAGCGCCGCTGCCGTTTGCGGTGTTTTGCCCGTGTTGCCACCGCCAGCGTGTAGGCGCTCCCGCCCGTTGCCACTCGCCCGTGGCCGCGCTGCCACGGTATGGTTGCCCACACCGCGTCGTTCGCGACCCGACCAACCATCGACCCTACATGCATGCTGCTGGCGCCCGTCGTGCTTCGCTGCAAGTAGCCCATGAGCTCCGTATGGGCGGATGACTCAGAATCTCAAATCTGCATCTATGCATACTTAAAACACATTCACCCTTCATCTATAGTCATAATTTTGTGCTCGACTGTTCTCTCAAATGTGGTTAAAGAACTCTCAAATTTCATTGAAGAATTTATTATTTTCAAGTATATGGCGTATATATTTTGGATGATTGAGATAATGTCATCCAAAAACAGAGGGCAATATGACTCAAAATTCTACTAGTAAGACAATTTTGACGTTAAAAGCGATCCGGTTGAAGCGATCAAATCAAGAACTTAAAATATCATTGAAAATTTTGGGATATCAGTTAAACCCCTAAAAAGCTCTCAAACATAGAGTGTTTATAGTGAAATCGAGCGTCTCGACGAGCAGGATCTAACAAGCTCAAGATCTCAAAATTCTGACTTCATTTGAGCATTTAAATACACAAAATACATCATGTGATCAAGGGAATCATTATGAGCCGTCCGATGGAGAGGAGTGGTACGGGTTTTGCATGTATCTGAGAGGCCTCCCATAAATCTAGCCTCATTCTCATATGAGGAGCCAAGCAAGAGAGAGGAGAGAGCCCTAAAGCTTGAAGATCCTCCAAACAATCACTCGGCCAATTGATACCACGCGTTAACGCCACCGATTCTCAATTGTCGACCTCGGCGGTCCATCATGATGACCTTGTCGGCCGTTGTTTGTTGTTGCTCCATCATCTGCTACTAGCATTGTTACCACCAGAATGTGACTACATAGTCGTTGTTCCTTTCTCATATACAATTATGTAATCCGTTATCGGGAAGATTTTGTACTCAGAAACAGATACATAGTGGAAGCTTTTATTGGGCCGTGGTTTTCCCTCTTTTGATTTTCATGTAAAAATTTCAAGTTTTCTTGTTCTCTTTAAATACTGTTGTCTTTGAATTTCACAACAAGGTTAAAGGTAAACTTTACTTTCTTCTGGTTTTTCAACAACAAAACTATGTATTATTGTATATATAAATATTGTGTATTATTATACAGTTAATATAACATCAATTAATAATAATACACATCACTTTACAACTAATATGTAATAGCTATATATTAACTGAATGTCATATGATGTTCTATTATTGGAGTTTAGAGGTAGATCTGTGTTTAGACTAAACATGTAATAATCTCTTTCACATAAAAAAAACTACTTAGTCCTGTAAACTTATTAGTAGGATAGAAAGTGTTCATACACGAGATGCGAAAGTACGCTAAATTTATTTGAGAAAGATAAGAGAGTTTAGGTCACCTAAGAGTTAATAGAGATTTAAAAAGAGTTAATATAACTTAGGAAATGAGGGAACTAAAAGGAGATGGAATAATATAATATATTTGATTTTTTATATAAATATAAGTTGTGAATGAGTAAATAAATTTATAGGTATTAAATATCTATATGTAAATATAAAAAAGACATGATAATAAATCAATTAACTTTTCAATATTTATTTTTTAGAATATTTAGATACATATTTTATATTTTTATGTATTTATATATTTAATATTTATATAATATTTTTACATGTTTATAAAGATATATTTTATTTTAAAAAATAAATATTTTTAATATGATATTAAAATATAATAATTCTTTATTATGTATATAAATATAAAAATTTATATATTATTAGATATATAAATACATAAAAATTATGTGATATTTATCTAAACTCATCTCTCTCTCTCTCTCTCTTTATTTGGAATGTTAAAATTAAACTTCAACTCGGCCTTTTCCAGGTCCAAGCAGATTAAGCGCTCCTTCGCCGCTTCATCGGTTGCCAATGGCGTCCGCTCCACTCGGACACCAGCGCTACTCGATACATTCTTCTACGTTCCCGCCAACCCCCTCCGATTACCTCCCACTTTCTCCGACCCATCTACCCCAAATTCTCTCCACAAACGCTGTGCCCAATATACTGTCTCTGTTCACTGGCCATTCCCTCTCATCCCACTTCTCTTTCTTTAAGCTAGTTAATTTCCGTAGAAGACCGTCGCGATTTACTTTTTTGCCGTGTCGATTCCTTGGATTTCGAAGGAGTGAAAGGCGATTTTGATGAGGTTGGAGAGGGGGAGGAGGGAGAGTTCTCGGAGCTCAATTTTTTTGAACTAGACGAAGAGGCGCGCCGTGCCGCTAGAAAGTATTCCATATCATTGTCTCAGGAACTCAGCCTAGGTATGTTAGCTAATAGCTCCTTTGCGCAAACCGTAGCTCTAGGAAATGCTCATTAATATTTCACGAGGGTTGATGTTGTTCGTCTATGTGATCGGACTGGTCTATTAATTGGATAGGTAATCATGGAGGTGGCGGAAGAAATAACAAAATTTTTTTCTGCATCATCTTTTAGAAGCTCTGATACTGTGTCATATGTCTTCAAAAGATTGTTTTCGGTAGGTTTATTGAATCATCATGCTCCTATCCACTCCATATATTGGAGCAATTGCTTTCTTTCAAGTGGGTATTCTCAACCATCCTTAATAATATTTTGATAGCAGTGCTATCTAGGTAATAATGCTAATCAATTAATGATTTCAGCTAAAAAATAGAGTATGCTGGTTCATTGCTATCTTACTTAAAAAATGCAACATTTATTCGGATGATCACCGATGATTATCAAAATTTTAATCATTATTTTTTGCCGTTAGATAGTTAGATAGATAGTTTGACATCTAGATAATGCCCAATTTGACTGGAATCTATATGCTATTAAAATTTATCACGGGCACCATTTACAAAATAATCGTCAAAAGATGTCACCAAATCAAGTAGGTGACATCTATAATATCATTACATTACATGGCATGTTTCAGTGAATCAAATAGCCCCTCAGTGTGTAAGGTCCTTATTTGGCATATTTTGTTCTTATAGAGGATGAAACCTATGAAGAAGAAGGAGAGAGTTTGCAAAGGCAGAGAACTTTGAGTATCCACGTGAGTTTTCATCATTTTCTAACGTTCTATTTCTGTGGAATGGAAGCATAATTTGCGGAATTGCTGCAATGCTGCAATAATAAATAGATAATTTATTATTTTTGTAGAAGAGTGCACGTAAAATTTTGTTGATATCCCTTTCTTCCGACAATTCATGTGTTTTTGATGATTCATGACTACAGATAAATCTTAAAAGCTAGATTTTCTACTCATGCAATTGGTGTAAGATTAATTAACAAAAGGATGCAGTTTTCTTGCTCAACCAGCATGAGGAAATAAAGCAGCGTAAACATGTTGGGGTTTGGTTGAGTAATCGTACTCAAAATTTGAAAACTGTTTTCCTTTTTTTATTCCATTCCGATAATCTATGAACATAATTTTGTGATGATAAGCTCATCTTGTGTTACTAAACATGTGTATATATTTGATTAGATCCCTGACCATCTTCTCCCCAAGGTAGCAATAGTTGGAAGACCAAATGTTGGTAAATCAGCATTATTCAATCGCCTTGTTGGGGTACTATACTGGTGATTTCCTTCAAATCCATCTAATACTCTATGCCACTGTGATGCTAATCATGTATTTTTTGAATTCATTCAGGAGAATATGGCTATTGTTGTCGATGAACCAGGTGTTACTAGAGATCGTCTCTATGGTAGATCCTTTTGGGGAGACCGTGAATTTTCGGTAATAGATACTGGTGGTGTCATGACCTTTTCAAGATCACATGATGATGTCATGAAGGAACTTGACATTACTACAACTGTTGGTATGGAAGGGATTCCTCTTGCTCTTAGGGAAGCAGCTGTTGCAAGGATGCCCTCAATGATTGAGAAACAAGCTGCCTCTGCTGTTGAAGAAGCATCTGTTATTATATTTCTCGTAGATGGTCAGGTATGGAATTTTTTTATAATTTTAGAATTTGTTTGTTCAAATTTTTGCTTGTGGTTTTTTATTCTGCATTATTTATATTTAACTGAAATGAGATATAACTGAAGTTTATATACTGAAAAAACTAGTTTTTAATTTCATGTCATGAGAAATGGTTAGGTTTCCTTAGTTGACTCAAGAGGACATGGATTGGAATTTGAAGCTAGCATGTTTATTATAGATGGAAGAGTTTTTGTGCATTAGCATTTTTTCATTTCCTACACCATGTAGTGCAAGAGCCTCGGTGTTCTAAGCTGACCTTTTTGTTTGTTGGAGCATGATCGTTTACTGAAATTGCTTCTTGCTGGTGGTTGTTACAACATCATTCTTCGGAAGTAAATTATTATGTTATGTTAATGTTTAATATCATATCTAACTGCCATTTTTTAAGCTAGTTTCAGACAATTATGTAGGTTGATTGATTGATAGTACGTTCCACTCTTTCTCTAATAACAATGGAATATTTCAACAGACAGGGCTTACTGTGGTTGATGAAGAAATTGCAGATTGGCTGCGTAAGAACTATTCCATGAAGCCTATCATCCTTGCTGTTAACAAGTGTGAATCTCCCCGAAAAGGTCTAATGCAAGCATCAGATTTTTGGTCCTTGGGGTAAGCCACTACTCTCCAATGCTACAAGTGACAGTGATGAAAAACCCAATAACATACTGTTTCCTTGACAAGGGCCATTTTGCATGTATCAAAATTCATTTTATTAGGAGTAACTTTTTGTGTTTTTTTTCATGATGGGATATAATGGCTCGTATCATTAAGTTTGGCTGCAAGAAAGCTAATTATTTCTCCATCGAAGTCAGCCAGAGAAAATTCTAATGCAATGACCCAACTCCAGTCAATAAAGCATGACTAAAAATGAAAACAAATAGAAGAGTTAACTCTATTCTCTAATAATGGGCTTATTTTACTCTCTATTCATTTAAATTGTTGCTTGGATGTTTTTGTTTTCTCAGGATCCTATTATTGTAGTTATATTACGATTATAATACACAAAGATAAAAGGTTCTACAAGTTAAGGAAAAACAACTTGCACATTCTATCCCCAATTCATATCTAAAGTCTCATATTTTTCCGTTTTATTGTTAGGTTTACTCCTCTGCCGATATCAGCTATTTCAGGCACTGGAACAGGTGACCTCCTTGAGCTTGTTTGTTCAGAGCTGCAGACAATTGAGGTACAATGTCAAGTATAGAATACATCCTTCTACTTACGTGTTTTCAGCCGCATGTTTGTTGATAAACTGAAAAAATATATGATGATACTGACACCGATTAATGGTTACTAGATGGTGTGAGAGAATTTGGGGAAGGGTTAGGTAGGTTGTAAGATGAGGAAAGTGGGTGGAGAAATGATAATCCGAGTGCTCGACGAGCTACTCGTGACTCGGCTTGATTAGAGCTCATTCATAATTGTTTGATTAACTAATCGAATAAGCTGAAATATTTTTGTAATACTCGATTGCTAAATAAACAAGTTTGAATAACTTGTCGTTCAGTTCATTTATGTTCATGAACAATAACCTTTAAAGCTTATGAACAAGCTCGTTAAGGAACTCAATTACGACTTGATTAAGGCTTGTTCGTGAACAATATTGTTTTAATTTTTTTAGTCTTGATAAGCTTTAATTGATACAGCTCATATATATTTATCAAAAAGTTGCTCATGAACAAGCTTGATTAAGGCTTGGTTAAAGCCCGTTTATTTCATTAAACGAGCTGTTTGTTAACAGGATTGATAATGCCAATTTGAATCGAGCTCTTGAACAAACTTAAGCCGAACTCGAATGTGGTTCTTTTAACGAGCTCAAGCTCGAACACCATCTTAAAAGTTCGAATCAGTTCGAGCTTGATAATGGTAAACAAGCTTGAACTTGAATAAGCACATGCTCGGGTCGGGTCGATTAGTTTGCAACCGTAGCAAGCTAGAACATACAAATTGCAATCCGACGTCAAGATAAATGGTGTAAAAGGTCTTGGGATGTCGAGGAGAGATCACTAACTTGATCTACTCAGGTTATAGACACACCCCTGAGAATGATCTAAGGATACAACACTTCAACAAGAACAAATTTGATAAAATAATGTGAAAATTACACCATCTCGTGATCAAGAGAGTATGATTTAAGTGTCGGTAATTTTCAATGGAATAGTAGATAAAGACACTACCCAGAGATTTCGCTCTTTGTGAGTACTTTAGATCCGGTTTCGTGTTTTCTAGCGCAAAGACTTATAAGCATTACTCTCAACGCCGAGAACTTTCGATTAATGTTAGATCGTTAAATGCGTAGCGAAGAGATGTGAAGTTTTAGAATTGAGAATTATAAAAATCATTCTCCTTTAGTTTAAAGCGGATGGTTGGGGGAATGATTATATGCCCGATATAGATCCCATGGTTCCTTCATCCCGACTATCGCCCTACTACGTGGAGGAGTAATAATCAACCCAATCGGGCGATCCTTATCGTCGTTGCGTCCAAGTAATCTTTAGACCCTGTAGGTCGCCGAGGAGATGTTTAAATCTTTTACTGAGGCTTTTGCCTATCGATATACGATTCATATCTCAACAGCTAGTATACATGCTATAATCGATCATATGATTGGCATTTGGCATCAATCACCCGACAGTGACTCTACAGAATCATCATACGTGGAGCTATCGCCAAACCACACGCAGAGGACACGGTCACGCCCTTGATGATGTGAGATTGATTGAGAGTGAACATAAAATACATTTGATTTGACATCGAATTTTGAGTTAGAGTTTTCTTAATTTATCACCTTTAACAAACAGTTGCGGAAGGTAGATTGAATGAAGTTTGTTTTAAGTATTTAAGGATTGAGTTTCATTTAACCATTAATAGCTTAGTGATATATATTATATTTCACATTTGAATTGATACTCAATTTAAGTTAATTTAATCAAAATTAAAATCATATTTTTGATAAGTATCCTCCTCTCTAAATTCAAATATCATCGGGATTATTAATTGATTTAATTAAATATATTTCGTAATTTTAGATCTCGCAACTCGCTAGTTCCTACATGATCGATCTATGAAAGTTTCGAAATTATATTGCATGACTTTGCAACTGAATATTTTTTGTGTTTCATAAAATATATTTATATTTTGAAAATTTAATGATCAATTCTTTCAAATATTTGTATTCTTGAGATATAATTATGAATTTGCAATATTTTCTCGAATACAAAATAAAATTTGAATTTATTTATTTATAATCTGCGCAACATCCTCGGACACTTGAATCGGGGCCCATGTGGGTTTTTTTTAATAATTCAGATAATTTTATTGTTAAATCATGAGATATGATTTTTAGCAATTAGATGGGCTATATATCAAGTTTACGATTAAGTGGATTAGATATAGTGTAAATCATTTTGTGAATTTCATCTAGATCCCTCTAATTTTGAAGATAAACACTAAAATAAACTCTAAGTCTCATGTGCTTCAAACTTGATTGTAAATGTTAGATCTGGATGGTTCTTTTAAAGACTACATTCATAGTTGATCATGAGTTGCCTAATTGAATTTATGCTTGTAAGAAAGCTACCAAATTTTTTGCATACTTTCGTCCTTAATTTGAAATTGAACATTTAGATTTACAATCAATTATTTATCCTTTGATATTCAATTGAGATCCTTGCTTCACTTAACATCAAATGTGATTATTCAAGGGTTCAATTGATTATTCATTTGTAAATTTAGCATTTTGAAAGTTCAAAGAGAAGCTTTACTCACATAAAAAAAAGCATCAAATCCAATATGGATTTATTCTTAATTCCACTTCAATCTTCTTGCCTATTTAAAAACCAAACTTTATTATAAGTTTTTTGTGAGTTCAGTATTAACCTCCTTAAATTTCACTTGCACTTTATTTATTGATAGAATTTTTTTTAACTTCAATGGTTAGTTTATGCTCTTTAAAGACCGTTAGATCTTTGCGAATTCAACATCAAAATTTGATATTCGCTCATATGAGCTGTTATACTTTCTTTAAGCGAGCTTATTTGAATTCAAACTTCTTTTGAATATGGGTCGATTATTCAGTGAGAGGGGTCTTGATCACGCTTGCTAATATGCTATTTAGTTATAATGAAAATCTTTTATGACTTTTATTTGATTTTCACTTAATCTTGAAAATGACACCCAATAAATCTCATGTACACCCCACCCCTCCTCTCTTTTTTATTTAATTGAAACTTCCTATCCAGTCAGATACTACGATATTATGGTATGTAGAACATAAAGCACACGAAACTATAACACTTTTTTCATATGTATTCCTCACTATACTTCAATGCTATTTTAATTCATAGTGGGTTCTATAAAGATGCTTTTCTTTTCTTACAAGTTGAAATCTCCTGATGGTTCATCTCATTCCCTTTGAGAGATTGGAGTGTCTTGAAATTTGAGAGGAGAAAAGATATTTGATTGTATTCCAAGCAAGGTTTTCAAGTCCTTTTGAAAATATTGTAAGTCATCTATTATTACTATCTTTTTATTGCGTGATTGTTGATTTTGGTGATTTATTTATATCATTGCATTCATATTTCATTTAGATTAATGTATTTTTAGTCCTCATCATCATCATTTCTTATTACAAAGCCAAAATAGATTCTAAGTTTCAATTGACAGAATTTTATAATGAGCTGTCATGACACCATGTGCTTTCACCCACTACTATGATACAGAGTCTTGAAACCGCAAAAGAGACAAAAGCATATATGCGATAATTTCAATAATACACATTCAAGCTTATTTTGTTGCACATTCACCAATATACATAGCTTCAAACAATAAGTGATGTTTCTATTTTCCGGATGAGAGGGAAAGGAGGAAGCTCGCGGCTTACTATTCGATCCAGAGTAAATTGAATGAAGGAAAGGGGCTTGCAGGCAATCGAGAGGAATTCGTGGAGATGGAGTTCTACGCTGGTTATAATGGATGGATGGAGGATCAACGAGCTTGTGTGATCAGAGGTGCAGCAACGCCTGTTGCTCACGAGAGAACGGAGGGGAAGGCTTGGCTTGATTCTTGCTCTGAGACGAAGGGCTAAACCTCTAAGCGATAACACGCTCGATCGAGAGAGGAACAGATCGAATGGGAGAGGGAGTTCTTGCGGTTTCAAAGGAGAACGGGAGAGAGCGTGCGTGAGAGGGGGAGAAAAAGAGTGAATGGGAGAGAGGGGGCTTGCGGTTTTACTCTAGATAAATGAGAGCGGGAACGGTTGAGGGAGATCGAACGAGAGAGGGGAAGAGAGCTGCCATACTCGTGTGCGAGGTCTGCTCGGGTCATGCGGTTTGAGTCGGTTGTTAATAGAGAAATTAGGGTTAAGTATATGTAGGTATATATAGGGTTTATGTTCATTCAAGTAAAAAAAAAATGAACTCAAATTTGGATTTTTGCGATGACATTATTATATAGGCAATATATATGTCAATTTTAAATTGATTTTTCCTGATGCAACGACGAATTTGTTCGTGATCAAGGGTTTTGAGACAATAATCGAAATAATTTCAAGACTTGCGTTAGCTCGACCGTTTGACATTCGCGCAGACTCGTCTGAATTGAGCGCGGACAGTCTCATTTGAACGGTTTCGGCATTTTGATGCTAATGGTGCAGTTAATTTCGTGAATGGAGGTCATCGGCATCGTCGCGCTTCGACTACATCGAAAAGACGCCGACGAATTTTCTTCTTGATCAGTCGATTGTCGAATTATGCAATATGTATATTCTGATCAATTTCGACATTCTGAATACGGTGACAAAGTCCGTTCATCGACGGTCGCTTCACTGGCATGACATTGAGTGTATTTTAGTTGCGCATTGGAATCCGTTGATCGACTATCTTATGAGCTCGATTCAACTCATGGCGCATGCATAGAGGTCAACAAATGTGACTTCGAGAGCGAAGTCGTTTGCGGAAAAAGCACGCTTTCGACCATGGAACTTGGATCACTTCGCCAATTGCAATAATGAGTTTGATAGATTTGTCATTAGATGATGCCATGTTTCGCATGCTAAATGATGTGATCAATGATTTGTCAAGATCGATTTGTTAGATGGATAAGAGCTCTTCCACCATCTCGCTTCGCTTCAATGGGAAGATCTCTTCTCTGGTTGTTTAGGTTTGAATTTCCTCCCAGCTTTTTTATCGGGTTTGATGGAGGAAATTGTTTGTTTGCTTTGAGATTTGAAATTTCTTCTATCCTAGCTTTAAACTTGACGGACTTGTTCAAAGATTGACCTGATTTGTTCATATTGACTTGTCGGAAGTGAACGCCTAAATCCGTTAGCTTTCTGACACTTGTTGAAGGGTGCATACAGATGACCCAAACTTCCTACCATATTGTCAATGTTGAGTTATCACCGTGAATGTGTGTTTTAACGATCAATAACCAAAAATTCTTTAGTTGCTATCGGCTTTGTATGAACTATGAAATTGCTTTCTGCCTTGTGCTTATTTTGACTGACTTGATGAGATTGATTTTGATCATGCTTTGATCAAATCATTTGAATATATTGAAATATCACCGCGTGTATATAAAGATTGATTTGAGCTCAATTGAGAGTTTTCAAATTGTCTTGTTTATCGACAGTAGAAAGATCTCGATTCTGCAGTCACTAAGTCGATCTAGTTTGAGATCAACATCATCATTGGAGACGATAAGGCTCATTCACGTTTTTTCTTACTGGCTTGAGTGAGGAGAGCATCAACAACTCGCCCATTTATAGCTTGTTAAGTGACCTTTAACCTACAGTATTGACTTGTAGGTGATTTGGTCACCAACTAATGAACAAGGGCTCTTTCACTACGCCTTTTCTTATAATTTGAGGAGAGCGGCCACTCCCAAATTTGGGCTTATCGAGTCCGATAGTCATGACTCACTTGAGTTTTAGACTTGAGCTGTGAACGAACTTGCAGTTTCCCAACTTAACAATATCAAAGTTTACAAATTTGAAATCCTCTCACTCTACTTTTAGAACTAGTACAAGTATAGAAGATGAATCTTTCAACTATAGAATCATCTTGTGTGTAGCTTGTTTAAAGATACATTTTCACTATTCAGGATAACTGAAAGTATCTTTACTACCAAGATATTAGAGCAATCAAATGGGGATCTCGGCTCAAGCACGATGTCTACCCAAATCAAAATATATTCAAGGATCTCGTCTTATGGCACGATGTCAACCCATATGAAAATAAAGAAACTCTCCCTATCTTGCATGGGGAATTCTAAAACACATTTGAAAGAATTTTAAGATGATATTAATCAAATACATCAATATTTGAGCTGATATATCTAATATTAAGAGGGTTTAACATGTAACATTAATTTCATCTATATACAAAATGCCCCCGTGTAACAGGAGGATTTTCACGGTGCTTTAGAAAGTTTTTTTTTCGTCTTGATTATATATATTTATCAAGGGATCTCACAAAGCACAATGTCGACCTAAATAAAAATATATATAAAAAAATGTCTTCTGTCTTACCGGGGGATTTTTATACTACCTCGAAAATATATTTATCATGCATAATACTTTTTCGTGTATCAATTCATTAATTGCAGATGATTTTTCATTTAGTCAATGAATTGGTACGCCCCTTCTTGATACATATTCTCAATGACAAAATGACATTCCCAATTAGGCTCAAATTTGCCACCTCAGTACTAAGATCAATTCCCCTTCTTGGAATGCTCGAGGTCGCAATGTATGATTAAAAGCATTGAACATCTTTGCTCGATTAACTTCTAGATTTTGATGAGCTTGCAGTCTAACTTCATCAAGTGCGTCGAGTTCCTCCATTCTCAAATGAACATTTTGATCTTCAGTTAGATTATATTAGATGGCCACTCGAAGTGATGACAACTCAACTTCAAGTGAAAGAACCGCTTTAGTTCCAAATACTAATGAATAATGAGTAGTTTTTGTAGGTAGTTCGATACACCCATAATACCTTTATTAGTTTAGTATGACATTTTATTTTATTTTTAGTAAGGATTTTCTTGAGCAACTTGATCAATGTCTTGTTGAAAGCTTTTGCCAAATCATTTGCCCTTGGATTATATATTGAATAATATCGCCAATCAATTTTGTGTCGATCGACGAATCTATAAATCTTTGTACTTTTAAAAGCTGTGCCATTATCAGAATTTAATCGCCGTGACACTTCAAATCTATAGACCACATTATGCGTGAAGAAGTTGATCGCTCGATCAACAACAACTTCTTTAAATGGGGTAGCTTCAGCCCACTTAAAGAAATAATCACCGTTGGGGATGAAGCTGACTACGATGATGCGGATCGATCGGTTTAATTACATCCGCATTCCCAACATTCAATGACCGTGATGCTATTGTTGGGTGTAATGAATTTGGAGGTTGGTGGATTATGTTCCCATGTACTTGACATTCATACCACCTCTTTGCATGATCGATACAGTCTCTCACCATAGATGATCAATAATAGCCTATTCTTTTGACCTTTGCTGCCATCTTAAGACCTGACTGATGTGTTCCATAAAGTCCTTCGTGAATTTCGGTCATTACTTTGCTAGCTTCATCTGTACCTAGGCATCATAGTCACATTTGTTCGAACGATCTACGATATAAGTTATTATTGACGAAAGCATAGCGCAACATTTTATTTTCAATTTGAGCTGCCAATGATTTATTACTCGGTAATTTGCCATTTTTAAAGTAGTCGATGAAGGGTTGCCTCCAATCATGTGATCCTTCTACTATAAAGGCTTCCCATTGCTTATCTGAAGCAATGTCATTCTTAGCTTTTCTTGGTATAACTCCTTATTGATTTTGGAGAGGATGAAGAGCAACCTGAGTCGCATCCTGCTAGGTCGAATTTGATAACCCCTCTTTTTGCGGGGATTGATACTTTGCTGGCTTTAGAATTCGTCGAGTAAATATCCCGATCATGACATAATCATCATTCGTACTTGCTATCTCCTTAGCTAATTTTGCTAAACAATCTGCTTTGTTATTTTCGGATCGAGAGACTCGCATTAATGTGACATTTGGTATTTGCTTCATAAGCTCAAGAACTTGCTTGTGGTAAAAAACTAACTTAAGCTTGTTGATTTTATAGATGCCAAATACTTGATTTATAATAATTTGGGAATCACCAAAAATATGCAAGTTTTGAATGCCTATGAAAATAGCTTTTTCAAAACCTGCTACTAATGCTTCATACTCAGCTTCATTATTAGTTCTCGGCTCGGTTAATCCATATGATCGTCTCATTATCCCTCCTTCGGTGTATGAAACAATGATTCTTGCTCGCTTGAGAAATTTAGAGGTTGACTTGTTTGATCGAGGGCTTCCATCAAAGTACATTTCTTAAATTTGTTATTTTTCTCTTTCATGAATGAGCATAGTTTGCTCGTTAGATAAATCATCGTTAAAAGGTGATTTTGCAGGAATATGATGTTCAGCAAGAAAATCTGTCTCTTCACTGTTTTCTGCGGAACGTATGTGATATCAAATTGTAAAAGCAATACTGTCCATCTTGCTGCGACTGTCAACGCTTGGTCTTATCAAGTACTTCCGGATCGATCTTGAGATGAGAGTAATTTTGAGATAACATATAATAACGGAACTTTTGAATCAAAGATCAATGCCAAAGTTTCTATCTGAGAGTATCTCATTTCTCTCGCCATATCAATCTCTCGACCGATATAATAAAGAGCATTCTTTTGCTTTTTTTCATTGTGTTGTGCCAATAATGAGATATTCTTCTAATGCCTGTATGAATGAGAGCTTCCTGAGTAGGCCGTAAGGATTGATTGATTTAATGTAATTTTAATGCTATTAAAGGCTTCTTGACATTCCTTGTCCCATTTGAATAAAACATTCTTTTTCATTAATTTTGCAAATGGTTAACAGCATCCTGATAGATTTGATATAAATCGGATGATGAATGCAAGTCGTCTTATAAAGAATGAAATGACAAACTCTTCTAGGATGAATCCACAATTGCCTTGATTTTAGATGATTGATCTCAATTCTTCGGACGCATAATATATCTAAAGAATTTTCTAGGATACCCCATATACACATTTTAGAGGATTCATCTTGAGATCATATTTTTTGATTCTCTCCAATACAATTATCAAGTCTTCAAAGTGATTTTCACGATCTAAATTTTTCACCACCAAATCATCAACATAATATTTCACCTTTTGGTAAATCAACTCATCAAAAATACGTGTCATGACTCTTTGGTATGTAGCTCTAACATTCTTCAAATCAAAAGACATGACTGTGTAGCAATAGATGCTAATAGGTGTTCTGAACGATATATGTCTTTCATCTTCAGGTGCTATCTTGATTTGATTATATCCCTACGATTCATCCATAAAAGAAAATATATCATAGTTTGATGTATTGTCAACTAATAATTTGATATGGAAAGCGAAGTCTCTTTTGCAAGCTTTATTAAGATCCTAAAGTTGATACAACGAATCATTTTTCTTCTTCATGCACTATATTAGCTATCCAATCGATACTTTTCTTCGATGAATCCTCGCTCAATTAGCTTTTAGTTTCAATGATCAATTGCTCTTAATTTCCAATCTCATTCCGAGCTTTGTTTGTGTCGCTCTCTTGATTGTCAATTTATGAATCACCAGTGGACAAGCCCGACATTTCGTAATATGTCCAAGCAAAGCATCTCTCAATTTACAAAGTAGATTTTAGCTCTTCAACTTTCTCAGTAAAAGGGCACGAAAAAGTTGGACGGATCATCATCTTCAACTCCTAGGTTGATTTCTTTGAGTTCATCCATAGTTGCTGTTTGTCCATCATCTTCAAGTTCTTAAGGTACAGGCTTGACTTCTACTTTTTCATCGTTTGTAAGAAGAATTTTGTAGAGGTCATCTTCTTTGTCACTATTAGTTTCGATCTCAACTTCTATTATATTATAACAAATCTTATTTTGATGAGATTTTTGAATGAACTCAAGACCTTTAGTGATAAATTTATCGTTCTTCATGATGCTTGAGGACTTCTTTGGTTCCACATATTGTTAAAGATTTGAGTTCTATGTTTAGTAGTTCCAATAATAATTCTAAGCTTGTGCATCATTCTTCGCAATTTCGGTGGATAATATATTGGTATTTTTGTTGGCATTATCTCATCAGAATTTTCATGTTGAGTAGGCCGATCAAAATTGCGAGGCTGAGATTCTTCAAATTTGTAAGATAAAGTTCTTGTTCCGTCACTCTCACTTAACGATGACACATAGAATGTTATTAATTCTTCAATGTTATGGACCTCTAGTGGAGTGATTTCGTAAATCGGAGGTCGTTTCGATTAGTTTTGGTGACGTCGAGTGCATTTCAGCTTCGATTCGTGCACTGTTGCATCTGAAGTCGATCAACTTTGTCTTATGAGCTCGACTCATGGCGCATGCATGGAGGTCAACATAATTTTTATTGCATCAATCAAAAGCAACAAAAGTCCTTACAACAAAGAAAAACAACATATTTAAGTGTCTCCAAGTAAATAACCTGATTAGTAAGCTAAATATGATAAAGAGAGTGCCCACAAGACTTGGTAACTCGAATACAAGAGGAAATTTTTTAACTTTGACTTTCATGGGATGGGAGACCTTTGGCCCGTCTCGTCTTGCCTGGACGCTCCCGCATCACTTTGTCTGAGTGGGAGAGGATTCACTGTCCACCGTAAGTACCTAAATCCTCATAATACAGTGACAAATCAACAACATTGAAGGTAGCAGAGATGTTATAATCTCTAGATAGATCAATCTTGTGTGTGTCGTCATATATCTTCTTGACAATCTGGAATGGGCCGTCAGCCCTTGGCTTAAGCTTCCCAAAAGAATCTACATGGAATCTCTCTTTTTTTAATCTATCCATACTAAATTTTCTTCATTAGAAACTTGAGATCTCGTAGACTTGTTGGACTGCTTTTGATACCTAACAATTTATTTTGTAATTTTCTCTTTTACTTGTTTATGCAAAGACTAAATTTTTTTCACTCCAACCTTAGCATCAACACTAGACTCAATGACTGGGAGAACAAGAATCAACTTGAGTGCTACTACACATCTCAACATTTTTTCCCGTAAACTACCTAAAGAGGGTTGCGCCTATGGACTGACTAGTGACCTGTTGTAAATAAACTCAACTTGGGGAAGAATTAAATCTCACTGCATGGTATTTTTTCTTACAAAATATCTAAGAAAATTTTCTAAATTACGATTCACCGCCTCTCTATTCATCAATTTGAGGGTGCACTACTGAACTGAGCTAAAGTTTTGTACCTAACTTGCCCAATAAAGTTGTCTAAAAGTGGCTACAAAATTTGACATCTCTATTTGAAGTGATAGTCCTATGCACATCATGAAGACAAACTATCTCTTTGAAATACAAATCTGCAACAAGTGGTGCGTCCATCAGTTTATGGTAAGATACAAAATGTGCCATCATCTTATGGTACTAGGTAGCATCATGATCTTGTAGGTTTGTAATTTTCAGTATGTTTTAGGTGCATTGTCGATTTGGAATAAAAAAGGAATGCAATAAAATGAATTCAGAAGGATTACTTTTGTTTGGTTGAGAGTTTTACAAATTAATGTTTTGCTTTGGTTAAAAAATGTAATGTAAAGTAATTTGATTTTGATGATGACGGCTTATTGGCGCAGAAGTCGGCAAGCACGATCACTTATTTCGGTGTATTTGGAATTCATCAAATTCCAAATACACTGAAAATGACATTTCTAATGTATTTGAAATACATTACATTATATTGAAAATTTACTTTACGAACCAAACACCCAAAAAAGTTAAAATCGATTTGAAAGATGCACTCAAATGCACCAAACTGCAAATTCCATTACATTGAAAATTTACTTTACTTCCAATCAAACACCCAAATGGTTAAAATGCGTGTATTTGATTTACAGTGTACTCTAAATGCAGGCAACTAAACAACCCTTTAGTAAAAAATGTTTAAATTCTTGTTATTAATCTTCTTATTTAATTATGTCATTTTCTTAATTTAGAACTAAAATCAATTAAATGATATTTTTATTTGAAAGTAGTGCTTGTATTATAATTATTAAAGTATGAATTATAACTTAAAATATTAATAATTAAAATATTTTATAAGAATTAGTAATCTCTAATGAGTTAGACACATCCACATAGAAGATTCCTTATGAACTTAGTAAGTTGATATGATATTAATGGAATTCATTATTATAGTTTAACATAATTATGATTAGTATTAATTGGAGCTTGAGATATTTAGTGAAAATTAATAATTCATTTGAATTGATATTAGAGATACAAAGAGAATAGAAGAGTATGAAAATCTATAATATTAAGAGGTTAGTTTTCCAATAAGGTGATTGTCTTAAAAAGTGAGAAAAAAGAGGTGAAAAATAAAGTACAAAAAGAAAATACTTGAAGCTAAGTGTTATGTAATAACAGTACTTGAAATTCTCATATAATTTAAGCAAATAAATGAAATTATTAAAGTAACAAATTGTGTTGAATTCAAGAGAGAAAATCTTGTTGTGATTATTTGCAAGGATTTGAATTTCAAGATAGTAAGCAGAGTGCCTAAACAACGTAATATTAGCACTGCGGTGCTTAAAGGAAGCCAAAGAATCTTATAATTATTAATGACAGTAAAGATAGTGCCTAAATGCTGAATGATTAGCGCATGCCACCACATTTCTTCCATATTTCAGCCTAAAAGACAGTAACGACACTGAAATATCAACTCTGCGGCGCCATAACTAGAGCATCAAGGAGTTCGAAAACTAGCACGCTACAACACTAGTGACTAACAAATTTTCAACCTAAAGACAGTAGGAAGAGCGCCCAGGTGCTGGAGGTTCAACACTGTGGTGCTAGATCGCCTCAGTTTTTAAGCAGCAAGATAGTGAGTCTAGCGAGTAGTCACTGCATTCGAAGCGCCACGCTGTTGCATCTTGACAGATCAATTCTGAGTAGTTTCAGCAGTTGGTTCGGGGAGTTGTATTGTCAGTTTGAGGGAGTTACTTAGTAGGACATGGGGACCACTGATAAGAGAATACTACAACTATAAATATGCAATGAAAAAAAAAGTTTTGGTAGGTGTGCGAGTGCCATATATATTTGTGAGTGGTGTCAATTGGAGAGTGAGACTCCAAGTAAAGTATGTTCAAGTGTTGTTTTATGTATTATTTGTGATGTTTGTGTGATGTTTGTTATAAATATTAAAGAATGGGAAGATCCAAAATAAGAAGATTCAAACTGGAGGTAACGAGTTAGGATCAAGAACTTAAAAGACCCTTTTTGGTTTCATTTTTTCTTATTTCTTGATTGTCTGAGATGTTTTCCTATAATTATGACATGCTAATATTCTCTCCTTTATGTATTTTGAGAAATTAAGTTATTAGTATTCTCGATTTATGAATATCTTATATTATTTTCTTTGACAATGTGATATGAAGTTATAAGAAATTTTCTATGCATATGATGCTTCTATTGTTTTGTTTTTCTCGATGATTAATTTATTTGTGATCCGGCTAATTCGTAGTGTTAAAATTTAGTGTGATCTAGAGATATCAGAAGAGTCCTGACGGAACAATTAGAAAAAACAAACGAATTTTTTAAATATATATAGACATATGATATTTAGAGATTTGTAATTATATAGGAAGAAGAATATAATGCAAACACTTATTTTAATTATTATATAGGAATTTAACTAATTAATTATATGGATTAGGTCCTTTTGATCTAGACATTGACAAAAAAATAAAAATGCTCTTAATTGACAACTACAAAATTTAACATCATAATCCATTTTTCATTAAAATGATCAAAATATCATAAATTCATTTTATATTTTCTAAAAATTAATTAAAATCATATTTTCAAAAATATCTTTATATTTTTTTAGGTTTTATGACCAAATTGGTCCCTCAACTATTTATGAAGGACCAATTTAGTCTCAGACTAAATAGGAGGACCAATTTGGTCCCTTGACTATTTGATCAAGGATCAAGTTGGTCCTTCCGTTTGGAATTTAACGGAAAGTTGTAGAGAAATAATGAATATTGCAGGACATTTTTGGAATAACAAAAAATAAAAAGAAGTAGATAACTAATAAACCCTACCCTCTTCTCATTTTTATTCACGCACCGCACCACGGAAGGACCAACTTGGTCCCTGATCAAATAGTTAAGGGACCAAATTGATCCTCCTGTTTAGTCTGAGACTAAATTGGTCCTTCATAAATAGTTGAGGGACCAATTTGGTCTTAAACCCTATTTTTTTTAGTATTTTAAACTTTTTTGTGTTTTGACTTGGAAAAATTTGGTTAGCATAAGATTAATAATTAACTTAATCTAAATTTGTAAAAGATTCTCATGGGATCGATACTCAACTCATTATTATATTACTTGAACTACATATGCACTTGTGTTTATGATTTTTGCCTGATCAGAAATCCATATTAATTTGGAAGATGAGTGGTCGTTGAGGACTATAGGAGTAGTGACTGAATTTTAATTAGTATGTTATGGTGGTAGATTAATTTGCATAGGCTTAGATGATTGGTCTTGCTTAAAGTAGTAAAGTTGGATGTAAAATCTGTTGAAGCATGAATCATAACAAAGATAACCCCTGTGAGAAATGTTATAACCCATATACACACATTTTATTGATTGAACATAGAGTTTATAGCATTGTGGATACAACTATAAGTATGCATGTGAAGTTAGATAAGATGCATATGAATGAGAAAATAATAAGGAGATTCAAATTTTAAGACATGAGAATGCAATCTATTAATTATTGTGAGCTTCAACCCAAAATTTAGATAGAATAAATGATTCAAGCAACAGAGTTTGAACATCTAACGGACGATGTTTTTTTTTGGTTTGTTAACTCTATTTTGTTGGGTTGTATAAGGATATGATCATTGTGAAGTAATTCTCCTTTTTTGAGGAAAATAATAATATTCAAATGTCATTTATTTATTCTTAGAATTAGATCTTCATACTTTGACACATGAGAATTTGGTTTCAACATAGGTTATAAATTTTTTGCAAAATAGTTATTACTTTAGATTTGTAGGAAGAATATATATATATATACTTGCCATTATCAATGAATGGCATAAAATATTTATATTTTGCATGTGCTATGACACAAGTAATACTCCATGCATCACTATCAATCAAGTCAAAATAGCTTTCAACATGACCACCATGAGATGAAAGAGGAAGAGACTTATTTTTCTTAATTTTATGTTCTAAGACCAATGCAATTTTTATTTAAGAACATATTCTCATGATTGATGTTAAAGTTGATTAAAATATTAATTTAAGTTGCACGAATGATTTATCTATACAAGCCTAGCATAGCACATGGTTTTTAGATAAATCATAACTCACTAAGAAAGAAAATTTTACACTATAATTTAAACTCTCAAAAGAAAAAAAGTCTAGAGTATAAAAGAATAATGGAGACCATTATGTATAAATACAATCCAATTCTACTTTGCAGACACAAATAAAAATATCTTGGAAACTAACACATGAGCACAAGGTGCAAGTATCAAGATTTCAGATTTCTCTACTTTGGTCCATATCTCCTGGTTCATCCTAGGTATTCCCAGTCAAAATGCACTCTTGAATCTAGAAGCGTACTAGTAGGGAACTCTTGTATGAACCTTATCTCCTGAGGCAAGAGTGTATATGTGAGTGTAGATACGTGATGATGAGGGACTTACGAGGGCATGCTTGTGCATGAGCATAGATATTCACATAAATTAGTGTGCAATGGGCTAGGTTGGAGAGGCTCACATGAATTTGGAAACCTTGCTTTTGGGAAGTAGAAAACAAATTGAGAAGAAGAATTGCCACAAACAGGGAAGTGTTAATGATGAATCATGAAGGACATGTAAGACCTAGAGCAATGATGCGAATGAATGATGGGATTCTTTCGGATCTTCATAGGGATCCCCAAGGTATCTTAATTGACTCCTGAGTCAACAAACGACAAAATTCTCCTAGATCTTCACAAGATCTTTTAAGGGATCTTCATGGGATTTTCACTTGCATCTTCACGAGACTTTTGCCATGTGAAAGGCGAGATGAAGAATGAAGATGACTTAGAGCCACAACTCTGATGCCATGACAAATAAAGTTGTGCATAAAATTGTTTGTCTTTCTTTAGAGGGTTCTATTCATTATAGGGGAAAGAGTAGGTGATATACAAGATAGTGATTAAGTGATTTGCTCAATCAAATTTGTCCTAATAAGATAGCAAACAATTATATTTCTAAAATGTGGATATTTATTGTTATGATAATTAACTATGCTTATTTCTGTTCATAATTTATAAGTAGTATGGAAACAAATTCTTAATTTAATGCATGCATAGCATGTTGATAAGATCTTGAATAATATTTGATGTATTAAGCCTTTGCTACACTTCTCAATCAGTAGGAGCTTTATATGATGAATGGTGCTAACATTTCACATTTTCTTTGACCCTTGAGAGATTATTTTAAACTCATGCTTGTAAGCATTATGCTACGTTAAAATATAAACCGCTTCATGAAATGCTTAAAATGTGTTTATGATAGTATCCATTTTTTAGTTTGACATCTTATCAAGAAGCCTGGAAACGAGTTGCAAAGATCAGTGAGATCACAATTAACATTATCATGCTATTTATTGAGCCGTTATCTTTTTCATTCCATTTTTAATACCGATTTTTTGTGTCTTCATGTGTTTTATAGTTTGTTTCCAATAAAAGGCTTTAACTGTAGGCTTTTGAGATCAGTGAAGAGGAAAATAGGTATGTTCCTTCTATTGCTATTGTGGGCCGACCAAATGTTGGTAAAAGTAGCATTTTGAATGCTTTAGTTGGCGAGGACAGAACTATTGTCAGTCCAATCAGTGGAACCACCCGTGATGCTATTGACACTGAATTTACTGGACCGGATGGGCAGGTCAGATTACTACTTCTAATTAGGATATGCATTCTCATGGAACCTACTCTATCTAATTGAATGAGAGAGCTTCTTCTTGTTATTATTATTATTTTTTTAATTCAATTTGGCTGTGTGGCCACTGTCCTACTGATCCTATCCATTCTAGTTCTTTCACTACTTTCAGCAAATTTCCTTCTAGAGAATTTAAGGTTCCGAGAATAGAAGAAAATTGTGCCTTTACCTTTTTGTTACATTTTTTTCTCATCATGTTTCTCTCTACAAAGTGTTACTTTGTTGGGATTAATGTCACATACAACATTATTTTCCAGAAATACCGGCTTATTGATACAGCTGGAATTCGACGGAGAGCAGCAGTTGCTTCAGGTGGTAGCACAACTGAGGCATTATCTGTGAACCGGGCATTTCAGGCTATCCGTCGTTCCGATGTGGTTGCACTTGTTATTGAAGCAATGTCCTGTATAACAGAGCAGGTAATTTGTCAGAGGCTTGTTCAGCTCTTAGCCGTCTATAAATTGTTTAGGTTCAAGTTAGAGAAGTGATTAATACCTTTGAAATCATATGTTGAAATTCCTAGGTTAACACATTTAGTGGTTTATGCTTTTCTTTTCTACTGTCCATGCATTCATTTGGCTCCTTGTTCTAATCTTCCCCTCGTATAAGAGCTCTCTACATCGATCATCACTAACCTTCAAGCAGAGGCTTGCTAACATCATAAGTGTTATGTACTAAGAGCCTTCTCAATCACATGGGGTGGGGGATGAATTTAAAGGGGACTGGAAATAGAGAAGATATGCTAATGAAATTCATTTTCAACCAAAAAAATTAATCTTATAACAAAATGCCAGTCACATCAACATAATTTTATATATATATATTTTATATGAGTCGGTTTAAACCTAAGTCCCATGTTTTTAACACAATGTAGCTGAAATTACCTTGTTTATGGTCAAATAGCTGCATTTTCTTCTTGAGGAATGCAATGTATTGATTTAATGTCACACTTTTGGGATATCTAATAAATGGAATAAGAGTTTCTTATTACATGTGCATAACAAACTTTCTGACAATGAAAAATGAGCCAAGCAATTATCTTATTATTCCATAGTATGAAAATGAATAAAATTGTTTTACTTGGGGGCTGTTTGGGATCACTTTGATTTTTTTGTTTTATTTATATTTTGTTTTAAAGTAAAATATGTTTGGTGGTAATTATTATTTTTAAAAATACTCAAAATATCTAAAAGCTGTTTTGAATATTTTTAAAAATAATATTATTTATTTTTTAAAATAAAAAATGAAAACACTTAAAAAATATACTAAACAATTATGTTTTTAAAAATATCATAAAAACAAAAGCAAAAAACACAATATAAAATTGATTTTAAACAGCCCATTAGATTTTTATATAAGCATGCTGACTTTTATGATTGTACTTTTTGCATTATCTGTGAGATTGCAAGGCTTCACTTATTTGCTTCGGTGCTACCGCTGCTTATAATCTATCTTCCCTCTTTGAGCATAAACCATCCTCTACAGTCTACTATGATCATTTCTTGAATCACGTTTGCTTGGAAATTGAATGCTGTTTTGTCTGGTTATTGTTCAAACAATTCATACTAATTTTTTTGTTGGTGTCATTAAGGACTACAGAATTGCTGAAAGAATTGAGAAAGAAGGAAAAGGTTGTATTATTGTTGTTAATAAATGGGATACAATACCAAAGAAGAACCATGAAACAACTACCCATTATGAGCAAGATGTCAGGGAGAAGCTGCGCATGCTGAACTGGGCGCCAATTGTTTATTCAACTGCAACCACTGGCCATAGTGTTGAAGTATACATTTTGTTACTACTACTTAACCTTTTATTTTTGAAGTTGTAATATTTAGTATGCTCTCTATTTTTATGGTTAGAATAGTTAATTCAAGTCTTCTTTAAGTTGATTTTTGTCTTCTGAACATGTCTGTGAGATTTTCAATGTAATGCTTCTATTCTTCATTTAGCATAATTTGTGATGGTTGATAGGCCATTATAAAAATGTGACAAATCATCAGATGAAAATTAATTTAAAGCAGTTTTCATTTCTTAAATTGATTTAGAATAACTAAAAAAGAACCAGCAAGTACATTTGTCCAATCCTGGCATCGGTGAAGTATGTTCTGTTCATGTTAATTTCATTTCTATTAGCATGTAAATGAAATCATCCATCTTTCTTGTCTTAATAGTTTGGGTGCTACTACACAGATCGACATTTTTTCAAGATATATTCTGAAAGCAAAGACATGATAAGAAATTAATTTCATATCTACATCTATTTGATTGCTTACCATATTTGTATTCCATTATTTTTCACATTACTATGGTTGACATTTCATAATGTTAATTAGAAAGCTTCTATAGCATGTGATATTCTCCTTAATCCTTGAAACCAACGTTGCCAGGATTATTGATGCTGCAAGCATGGTTGAAAGGGAGAGATCCAGAAGGCTTAGCACATCCATTCTGAATCAAGTGGTACAGGAAGCTGTAGCCTTTAAACCTCCACCAAGGACAAGAGGTGGCAAACGAGGACGTGTTTACTATAGCACTCAGGTAGATCCATTATCATTTAAGATAGCTTTAGCCGTCCACAAATGCAGACCCACCCAACCTGTTAATCCTCTCGCCTATTATACTTATATATTTTTTAACCTGCAAATCTTTCAAGTTATTGTGATGTGAGGTAATTGTGGGGCATGTCCTAAGGCGGAGCAAGCTAAAATTACCTTGGAGAACTTAGGGAGGTGTTCAGCATGTGCGGTATATTCCTTGTAGGTTGAGGCACACCTTGGACTCTTGAAGTTTGTGAGGTTCAGTCAAGATTATAATGTAGGTGAACTTAGTTGAATGTTTAGAAAATCATTGATAATTATCTACTTGAATAAAACTTATTATTTTCTCTTAATATATTAAGCAAATGTCTTAAAAATTAATTTGTAACGTTTGTAGAAAAAAATCTTAACCTCAGTTGAACAGCTCTCCGCTAGCTCATTGTTCTCCTATCAACCCCCCTTTTAACTTCTCCCTCATCGACTCACTTTTTCAGACTTGCTTGGTCATTGCTTCTTCCACAGTAATTACGGACTTTCTGGATCATTGCTTCTTCCTCACTAATTTGCACTCGCAGCTTCACCAATTTGCTTGTCATTACTTCTCCAATATTAACTTTCTTGCTCAATTAATCTTCCCCATTGACTTCTCTCTCTTGCCAACTCATTAGGTTTTCTTTGTCTCCACTAACTTGCCAACTATGCCTTTTATCTTGCTTGCACGCACACTATTCAATGCCTTACATTGTATCTTGTTAGGCTTGTAATCTACGGGAAATGAGATCTTCAGATACTTCATTTTTGGATATTATTATTTTCAAATCCAAGATAAATCTTCTTTGCGACCTTGAATTTATTGGTGTTTGTTAACCAAAGTGTGGGCTCCGAGAATTCACCACCAATTTCTCGACAAATATTGATTTGAAGAGAGTATGATTTAAAGTGTCGGTGTAATTTTCAGAAGGTATATGAAATAGTAGATAAGATACTACCCAGAGATTTCGCCTTCATTTGGTGAAGACTTTAGATCTAGTTAGGTTTCTATAGTGCAAACCCTTAGTTAATTACCTCTCTCAAGTAGAGAGAACTTATTAATGTTGGTAACTTAATGCATGGCGTATAGTAGCGTGAAGTTTGAATTTAGATTATGAAATTCATCATTTTCATCGGATGGTTGGGGAATGATGGCGTGCCGATCTAGATCTTCCATTCGTTCCGGTATTGGATCCTGTCTCTTGGTCGGAGGAGGTGTCGAGAACGATTCTTATCGAACACATGGGTTACGTCGTCCAAATCCTTATAGGCACGGGTGGTGTTTGTTTAAGGAGAGCGTCTTAGTCTATTGTGGGAGAAATTTGTTCTCTATCAAGTATCTTTGATTCCATGGCGAAGAGAGCAGAGCATATTCTGGTGTGATAATATAATGGAGCGATTGGCCAAACCACATCGGGAGGTCGGTGTGTATCTTTCTGTGGGCCTCTTGGCGGCGTAATCGGAGGACACGCCACCGTCGCTAAGAGATTGATTGAGAGTGAGCATGCTTGAGCCGATTTGACATTGACTCTTGGCTACTGATTTTCTTAATTTTATCGACAAAACGATTCTGGAAGGTGGATAGATTGAGTTTGATTTAAGTTTTTAATGATAAAATTTCATTTAAATAGTTTTTTATATTGATTTTAATTTGAGTTAATTTGATTTGAACAATTGATTAATTTGAATATGTTTAAGAGCTTTAGATCCTATTAACTCTGTTTAGCTGCGAGGATTAGATCTACTTGTCGTACCATCGATTCTGAGATATTTGATATGAAATTTTTATTATAGATTTTAGGTTTTGTTAACCCGACCCCCTAAGACTAAACCAGAAGAACTCGCCATCATCCTGTGACACTTGAATTTAAAGATTCGTTGTGCCCATGCGGGTGTATTTAAGAATGTCTTAATTAACACCTTCTGTTCGCTTGTACAAAGTGTTGCGAATCTGGTGGCATTGTATTTCGAAGCTATAAATTCAAAAGACAATTTAATTTGTTGTTTTAAAAGAAGTTTCACCCCTCAGAGTTACTTATGTGAATCAATAGAGTATAATATTTAAGTTGATTCCTCCTCTTTTTGAATGTTCCCAATTTGACTTGTTTCTTTTTTTCATAGATAAGATTATGGGTTTCTGTATATTTTTATGAAACATCTCCAGATATTTCAAGCTTACCAGTAGGTTGACCCATATTATAAATATAGATATACTTTCTCTTTTCAATTCCACCTTCAAATCCATAGGATCTCTGCATGCAAATGTTTGCTTTTAATTAGGTATTAAAGTTAATACTTCGAATATCAAAATTTTAAGTATTTGCATTGAGGTTAGTTATGCTACAACTCATGTAGGAGACTTGTTCAAACTTTTCTACATTCATTTTCCCTCTTCTTTTTTTATTCAAACTTTCCTACATTCGTTTCCTCCCCTCTTTTTCTTTTGAAAGTGGACCCTTCACTATCCCTTCTAATTTGTATAAATAAGGCTAAGAGGGAGTCTTACATTCCATTCTATTTGTTTGAAGGGTTGGAGTTGGAGCATTTGAAAGAGAGCAGTTAGAAACTTTAGTGAGCTTTCAATTCTGCTTAGATAAATTTCGTAAGTGCTTTTCATCCCTCTTTTTTTTTGTTTTACTTTTGTGTTCGTTGTATATTATCTTCACTCCTTTTTTGTTTGGAGTTTTTAATTTGAATTTTAATTTTAGGTTTCATTGCTTGACATTCTTAAGCCGATTCTTTTATTTTATATTTTTTTTATAAGTCGCGAGAATTTGAAATTTCGCAAAGATTTCTAAGCAGTGCGACATCTAACTGATGATTTACTTGACGCTTTCGAAGCGGAATAGTGTCTCATGACACCGCCGCTTTTTCATCTCGTCAGCCTCATGAAAGACACGGCCTTCAAACCTACAAAGAAACACACTGATATATCCACATTCACATCGCACATCTTCCTTTAGTTTTGGTTGCAATGATCGATAAAGGGTAGACATGAAAACCAAGAATCCACCTCATGACGGGTTCCTTGCCAAAGAGATGGCCTGAAAGGGGACAAAATGGAGATGATAAAACCGAAAAGAAGAACCCCTCATGATCTTCTTCTCCGTTCTTAAATTTGGAAATGTAATGGGGATATGACGGAACCGAAGAAGAATCCTACTGTTTTTCTCCTCCATAAGCAGATTTGGAAAGGAAAGAGGGTGACGTCGGAACCGAAAGAATACTCACGCAAAGCTCCATATGATGCTAAATTACATGAATTTGATTTGAAAATTGGGATTTTCGGTTTTGGAAAAATGAGGGAATTGAGAAGAGATTGTCAGCCAAGAAGAATGAGGGAAGGAGGAGAAAATGGAAAGTGATTTTCGGTTTTGGAGAGGGGAAGGAAATAGGGAAAAAGAGGGGAAGAAAGAGGAAGAGGAAGAAGAAGAAAGGGAATTTTAGTTTGGAGGAAAGAAGAAAGAAAAAAAGGGAAGTAATTTTGGGATTGGAAAAAAGAAGAAAGAAAAGGAAAGAAGAAAAAGGAAGAAGAAGAAGAGAAAGGAGGAAAAGAAACGAGAAGGAGCCTTACCCTTTTTCGGTTTTGGAGGAGAAGAGGGAAAAGGGCTCTTGATTTCAGGATTTGGAACGGGAGGAAGAGGGGAGGTCGCTCTGCTTGGAGAAGGAGAGAGATCTGGCTGAGAAGGGAGGGAGCTGGTCAGCTGAGGGAGACTGAGGCGGCCTGGCGGAAGGGAGGAGAGGCTTCTACGGCTCAGTGAGGGAGAACAGAGTTTCCGGACTCGCCACTCCATGGGTCTGATTCGTACATTTAGGGATTTGTGTCTTTAACTTGATTTTAAATTAATTAATCGAATTTTAAATTGAGTTTTACGCCGAATGACAGATAATCAATATATATATCAATTAAAGGTTATTCCGACGTTCAACGCAACCAAGCGCCTGCTTCAATCGAGATGTTTGGATCGTCGATCAAATTATAATTTCAATAAATGCGCCGCCGCAGTTGATATTCATGCACTTTCTGAATTGAAACAAACCTACTGATAAATTTCAACGTTTCAAAGCTAACAACCCGATCAATTTCGCGAACGGAGGTCGTTTTACCGACGCCGACGCCGACTTTGATAGGTGTGTAGCGCTGACGACGGAGCGCTGATCATGATTATCGTCGCAATATTTATATCCCGGCCCGCCGGCGTTTCAACGCGGACAAGTCCGCTCGACGGATCATTTCGTTGATTTTGACGCCTTGCGACGCCTCGATTTCGCCGTTATTTAAATCATTCGACATTTGCAATTAAGCGTCATTTTATAGTTTTCAACGTTTCTAACGACGAATGAATTTCATGAACGGGGTCATTCGACATCGTCCGCAATTTTCCACTCGATACGCTGCCATATTGATACCGATCGCTTTATTACGCTTCTTTAGATTATGCAATATTTATATCGATTCGACGCTCAACGCATCGTCCGTTCGTCGATTGAGGTCGTTTTCATTTTCGCGACGCCCAGCATTTTGACATCGCCACTTTCAAGTCCGTCAATTGAGATTTGACTTGACTTATGACATATATGAAGGTCAACAAATGTCCTCAATGATTCGCATGAGAAGTTACATTGTTGAAAACTTGACTTTTGATTTTATTTCTTCCTCCATTTTTTTATTATTCCACTTCTTTTTATTGCATATTTAAAATTGGTGGACACGCTTTATTATGCTGTTATTTAAATTTTTATGTGATGTTTCTCTTATCACTTAAGAATGTTCAACTGGAGAAGATCGATGATCCGGCCGAGCCTGAGGAGGCTATTTGGCCTGAGATTGACATATGATCAGGAGATGCGATATCAAGATAGATCAGCAAAGACACCAATATGCTAGGACGTGATTTTACCAGGTTTCTTCACGCTTCTTCCCTCCTTGATTGTACCATTCCTTTGCTTTTGAGGATCCCAGATTGGGTGGCTACCCTTAAGTCGGGACCGCAAATTCTTTGGATAAAGACAAGAAATTTCATGTTAGTTTTGGATATTGTGATGTCTTATACCGCCGACAAAGATTGAAAGCGTGACAGTCGGCTCGAGCCACCGCCAACTACCCGCTCATTGACTGCCAGATTCCTCTATTGGTGATTCCACTCTTCCCCATGGATACGCCACATGGCTGGGTATTCTACATGCTCTGAGATACTTTATGAAACCAAATTTATGAGACAATATATGTATATTTATTTGACTTTCGCCTCTGAGTAATGGGATCCTAGTAGTAACACTTGTTGATTGACCTGAGGAGTGACAACACTTTTTCGACTTACAGTGTCGGTCTTCCTGTATTTGGTTATCACTACAAGGAGTGTGTTCCACCTGAGGGGAGTCATTTCAGTTTCAAAATGATCAGGATCGACGGTAAAGCTATGCTGCCTTATATATCTCTTCGACCACTATCACCGACCTTCGTGCCGTGGTGTTCTGACGATCACGAATGTACCTACTTGAGTACATGGATTTAGAGTTTCTTGCAAGATTATGCTCTATCTTAGAGTCGACACTTTTCGATTATGGATAAGTACTTATCGAGACCGCAGAGCCTATTTTAGCATGAGCCCTACTCTACTGGATCGAGGAGATCCGTTTTAGCTCACTTTATCGCGACATGGCTCTCGTGATTTTGTGCTTCCCATGAGGGCTTAGTTCGCCTGACGCTTTATTAAGCGATGATCTCGAGGTGAGTGAGTTTCTCCGCCCCAACAAGCAGCCGATTTATGGATATCGATTTTCGAGTGTTCTCAGAGTCATGAGATGTGACTTTACTTTGGCGATACTTATATGCTTGGGTTCATCTCCACATACACGCTGTTTTGAGTATCCAATATTTTTTTAGAGCAAGGATATCCTACAATCCAAGTTTATGAACATCCTCTACTTTGGAGATGGAGAGGATTTGCATGCTTTTCTCCTCATTTGGTCAGAGATCGATTTTTGTTGGTTCACCAAATGGATATACTGACTTACCCCGACTTGATGAGTTGATCTTATCAGCCTGATGGTGAATGACAAATATTCCTCGCTTCACTACCATGACATCGAGAGTAGCCGAAGTTTTTTTCAAAGATATGCCCGTGATGATTATGTTATCGATTTGAAGTATTGTTATGAGGGCTATCACCTAACCGAAGTTCATAATTTGGTTTTTTCGCCGACCGCCGTGGATGGCATTATTCATCCCCTGGTAGTGAATTTCAAGAGGATCAAGACGATTCCCTTTGAGACATGTTACTTTGCTGCTTCAACTGTTTGACTACATTTACTAAGGCTTGATCGATGCTCATTCTGATTGCCTCTGGTCGCACGAGGTTAGTTAAACCTACCTCACCGAATCTTTTGCCTTTTCCGAGCTGGTTCCGTGGAGATATAAACGCAGATGAGGTCTGCTGCCTCGAGATCGAGGACCCATCGCTTGCTACCATTAGTAGGAGATTATAGCGCTAGAGGTATAATCACTATTCTCCTCTTTTTCAATACTTTTGTCTTCTCTCCTGACAGATTTCTCATACCAACACCAGAAGAATTAATGGATGAATTACATGGAGCAACTATTTTTTCCAAGCTAGATTTGCGTTCAGGGTACCACCAAATAAGAATGACAGAGGAGGATATATACAAAATAACATTCAAGACACATGAAGGACATCATGAATTCTTAGCCATGTCATTTGGGTTAACAAATGCACCATCAACTTTTCAAGCCATGATGAATACAATACTTAAACCCTTTCTACGCAAATTATGCTATTCTCTTTATATATTAATCTAACCCCTACCATCGAAAGCAACATCAACACCATCTACAAGCTCTGAGAAACTCAAAAAAATACATTGTTATCAAACCTTCCAAATGCACATTCATCCAAGAAAGAATAATACTTGTGCCATATAATCACAAGAATAAGTAGATCAAAAGAAATCAGTTAGCATAATCATGACTGCCTCCAAATTAAACAACTAAGAGAATTCCTAGGTTTAACAGGATATTATAGAAAATTTGTAAGACAATATACAACAATTACTGCACCATTAACATCACTCCTAGCTAAATAACAATTTCAATGGTCAGAAGAGGCTCAAAAGGCATTCATACATATAAAAGAAGCTATGGTATGCTTACCTGTATTGGCATTTCCAAATTTCTTTACCTTTCATCTTAGAAAGATGCTTCAGAATCGCACAGAGCGATTACTCCAAAACAACCATCCTATTGCATACTTCAAGAAGAAATTATCTCCAACATTACAAAAGTCATCAACCTAAGGGAACTATATGCTATCACGTGGGGAGATGAAAACAATATACAACAAGTTCACAGAACAGATCTAAGAGCATAAAAGAGCAACGCAAGAACAATGACACTAACAACAAAGATTTTAATCAAACTGCTTTGATTATACAATGAATACAAACCAAAGATCCTAAACAAAGCTGACTTGTCCAAAATTAGAGAAGATCAATCTACACATCTCAAAGGTTCCCACATCGAAGTCTCTATGCTTATACCCAACAATTCAACTCTTTAATACAACAAATTAAAGATGAGACACAAGTTATACCGTAATTGCAATACTCTATTAAGATAAAAACTCGAGTTTTTTCCAAAACAATAATTTATAATGGGTTAAGATATTATAAAAATAGATTGTAATAGCCGCAGAATCAAGTAAGAATAACAATCATGAGAGAACGCATTCATCATAGGGGGTCACCGTGGAATAAAAGAATATTAAGAAGAATAACTCGCAGCTTTTCGGAAAAAATGAAGCAAGACATTCGAATTTATATCAACCGCCATATGTCAACAAGTACAATTTAAACCTGCAGGGTTATTGCAACTTTTGCCTATACCATCAGCTATTTGGGAGGAACTCTCAATGGATTTTATCATAGGTTTGCCCAAATCTCATAATAAAATAGTTATCTTAGTAGTAGTAGATAGACTCTTAAAGTATGCACATTTTTCAGCTTTTCACACCAATTTTTCAGCAACATCTATAGCTCACATTTTTATTTCGGACATATGCAAACTCCATGGCATACCACAAAGTATAGTGTCAGATAGGGATCCCATTTTTATGAGCAACTGCAAGAATTATTCTGTTAAGTGGAACCACACTTACCATAGTAGCTCATATCATCCACAAACAGATGGCGGAAGTCACTAATGTAACATTAGAACAATACCTTAAGAGCTTTGTTTTAGAGACACTAAAGAATTGATTACAATTTCTACCATGGACAGAATTCTCCTACAACACCTCAGTAAACACCTCTACAAAAATGACTCCTTTCCAAATAGTTTATGGGAGACTTTCACCTTCAATCATATCATGCAACTATAACACATCTAATAATACAGAAGTAGACATACTGTTGCAACAAAGAGACAAAGTACTTCAACAGCTTAAAGAGAATCTACCAGAGGCTCAAAACAATGCAACATGAGATAATAGAAAAGAAAGGAACTCAATTCCAAATACATGATTTGGTACTAAGTGAAACTACAACCGTATGACTTCAATATCACATCATCCTTACACAAAATTGCAAAGAAAATACTACGCCTTTTAAAATTTTACAAGATAGTTCAAGAGCTATAAAGTGGAGCTTTCAAACAAAGAAGATCCACAATGTATTCCATGTTTCTGACTCAAACAGTACATGCAAGACTCCAAGCTACACCCAACTATACTTCCAGCACAATTCATAGATGACCAGCCATTGGTTAAACCAATCAAAATTTTAGATGAAAGAACTATACTACAAGCAGATAGACATATAAAAGAACTACTAATACAATGGGATGGAATATTATCAAAGGATGCATCTTGGATACCATTCAAAGAGCTCCAGAAGGCTTACCCTAATTTTGACCTTGAGGACAAGATCGATCGTCGGGAAGGGGGTAATGATATGGACCTAGATAGTGCTTCAAACATCAACAACAAAAGAGAAAGAAAATCTCCAAATAAAAGACTTTGTTAAATAAAATAAGAAAAGAAAAATAAAATTTTAAGAAGAGACCACAAAGCCAAGATCACACTACTACAACAAACTGAATACAAGTAATTGCTTAGCAAATAAAACCTTGAGATCTACTTAATAGTGATCGACAACCACAACAAATGTAATGTAAATTGCAAGAAAATCAAGATCCGGATGATGAAACATGTAAAGAAAAGAAAATAACAAATAATCTAACACAGTAGTTAGAATAGACAAGAATGTAAAGAAATATAAATAAGCTCAAGAAATACGTAGCAGTAATAATATTGATTCTTCTGCTACATCTTCTTCTCTGGACCGATCTCCATCTCCTCGGCAAACCCTAACTCCTTTCTCCCGAGCCCTCTCTTCCTCTCCACCATTCTCTCTGGAGCCTTCGACCGCTAGAAAGGTCGCTAATACGAAGTTTAGTTCCTTCTTCGACAAGATACGCGGTTCCTTCCCCGGGAAGATTCATCCAAACGACGAGAGAAAGACGCGTGTGGCTCATCTAACGGTCGAGATTACCCACGGGTCGCATCATATGCTCAGTGTATTTGATACTCTAATTTGATTCTTGACAGATGCACCTTGGCAGAAGTGTGGCTTAGGATATCACTTCGCGTGTAGTTAGGTATTCGCTCCTTTACACTGATGTTTCTTCACTGACTTGCAGACGTAGGTGTAGTCAATCTACAAAGCCTGTGCATACTTCGGTTGATTGTTCCACGAGTCCGCCCCCACAGTAGTTTATGACTTCTGATGAAGTGCCACAGGTGTCAGGCAACACTGGAGATGTTGAGGACTCGGAGTCATGCCGTTCGACGATACTACCACTTCCGATTTTATTACCCTTCGGAGCCACCTTTCTATCGAGCCCGACTCATGCTTGGGGACTTGAGATGAGGGATCTCATGCCTGGAGGCCTATATGAGCCAACACATACTGCTTATCGATAAAGGAGGTCCTCGAGGATTATATCGATATACACCACTTCGATTCATCATGTTCGTACTTTCTCCCCTTTCTTTATTCTTACCGCACTTCTTTATATTTTATCGCTCGCTTTATGCGATTGTTTTCATTTGTTCCTCGGTTGATGTAGTTATGAGTCCGAGATTTACCATCGCCATCCCTATAAGCCAAATCCACGTGACAGGGGCATGCAGGATTGCAGCTTGGTGTTTTTGAGGGACGTGGTTTCTTGGCTTACTTTGGGCTCACCAGAGTCACTGGACAGCTACACATCTTATGCAAACACCATTTTGAACCTTTTAGCTTGTACTGGCTTGGAGGAGTAGGTTCTCAGGTATCTGGAGACTCTTTATAGAGACAGAGTTTTTGATCCACTGGATGAGATCGCCATTGTCTGCTCTAACACTTTACTGATAGAGCGTGTCGCTTCATGTGGAGATCTACCCATGATGAGTTTGAGAGTGTCAAGCTCTAACATGACCGTCGAGTTCGATGATGCTTCTTCCGAAGTGTGATTCACCGCCAGATCGAGAGTCGCAGGTTAAGGTGAGTGAGAGCTCTCATAGAGCGTGAGCAAATGCGTATCGCCTATGTCTATGGTGAGCTTGATCGAGCTATCTTTACTAAGTGAGCATCCTTTACAGCCTTATTCAAGACGCTTCAGAGCTACGCCTAGACTCCCATGATGTACTTTTTCTTCTCTTTTTTTATTCTTTTTTATTACCATGTATCATCTTGTTGATAAGGATATCAACATTCCTCTATTACTCACTTTTGCTTTGGCAGTTTGATGACAAAATCGCCTTTGATTTGTGTGCTTTGGGTTTAATTTGTGTGTCGCATAACTTGATCATTTTTTGATCGTAAAGAGCTTACAGCTTGAAGATTTGTCATTCATGATGCCTCATTTAGACATGCTAAATGACTGACCGATTTATCGAATCGACTTGTCGATAGTTAAGAGTTCTTAATTATTTCTTCTGTCACACCCTGCACCCCCCCTTATGCTGTGTCAATTTGTATGTATCAGATGACTCGATCGACATGATTTCACCGACACGCTCCAACCGCTAACAAGCAAGTGAAAGGTGTATCTAATCAAATCATCACTATTTGCAATTCATATACTACTTAACTTAATTCATAACACAAATACAAGACGAAATCTTTAAATAAATACGTGATAAAGACATTTAATTCAGACGCACTCCAAAAAAGCCTTTAAGCTTCCCAAAACTATACATTCAACAAAATGACTAGCCTTCTACCCAAATGCCTTTTCGAAATTTTCAATCCAGAAGATCATAAGCTTTTGTGACAAGAATGCTAAAACAAGCTCAAAAGATAAAAGAAACAACGCAATGAACACGTGAATTTACAAACCGAAAATCAGAACTACCGCAAGAATGTAACATTATAATCAACACAATACGTGAAGAATATACCTAAATAATACGTCAGACATACGGTATCATACATCAGATCAATGTCTGAGCGATTTTCATTAAATCATTTCGCTTCGCCTATATCAAATCATTTTCATTTTCTAAATGTCATTTATAATCAGATGTGCTTCATATTCATAAGCGGTCACACCCTACCACTAAAGTGTAGCAGGCTCGAACCATACTCTACATACCTAATGTACTCGACACCTTGGACAAATTTTAACGACCAACCTCAAATGTAGAGTGGATATACTAAGATCCCCTAATCACGCCATCTCGTAACTTTGCCTATTCAAGGCAGATTCTCAGATAGCCTTCCTATCACAATTTTCCGACATTTCGCTTATCACATTATCAGATTTAACGTAAAACATTTCTATACGCCAATGAAATCATCATGCTACAAACTAACTGCCTATAATCATTATAATCAGATAAATCAATCTATACCAGTCAAGTAATAAAGATTATTAGATATTCACAATACGACAATATATATTCATACAATTTATAAAAGGTAAAACAAATGATACATAATAAAAATTGAATTTATTTTAAGAATTATGTCTCACCTCAAATCAGTCAAGTCGCTGACGCGACCTCGATTCCTCCTCGTACACAACCTATAATAAAATAACTCTTCTAAGACTTCTATAACATACAACTCATAAATGAAACATAATTAACACCAATCTTACCAAATGATCTCTCTCCTCATGTTTAAACACCTGAGTACTCCAAAGTAATCTCCAAAGAAATCTCCTAACGCCACTATTAATTACCGCTTCAATCAATAAACTAAAATTAACAAACACCGCCAATCCAAATCCCCTCAATAATTCTACCACTCACCTAGCAAAACGGTTCTAACTCCTCAATCACGATTTCAACGCCAAGTGAAGGTCAAGCTAAAGAAAAGGATAGAAAGAAATTAAGAACTTACAAATTTCCCAAGTTTCGACGGCCAGATGAAATCCTACGGCCGACGGCTCAGCCGAGCCGATTTCACCGGATTTCCCAAACCGAAGCTTACTTGGATTTTCCAACCCGCCGCCTGGATTTCCAACACGAAGCAGACTTACGGTGCGGCGCTCCGACGCCGAGCGGGCTCCCGACGCCGGGTCGCGATCGACGGCCCAAGCCGGTGACCGACGACGGATGATGAAGAGAGCGCTTCTCGGTGAAGCCGACGCGACGATCGATGGCGGCGTCGTCACGTTCGGCCACGGAGAGAACGTCGTCGGGCGAACTGAGCTGCCCCGGTCACGGAAAGTCGGTGGGAAGTGAAGGAAATGAATTTACCTTCGATCGATCCTACCATACACGCCAAAGGTTTTAATCCCGCCAGATGTATAAAGTGATGCTAAGTGCTACAAGAATAACAAGTTAATTAGCTTAAACAAAATTAATTAGAAATAATTTGATATTTCCTCTTAACAAAAAAATTTCGCCCTCAAATTTCTTCAATCATTCAAACAGAAGGAAACTTCGCCTCATCTCTCGTTCAACCTCCCAAGTAGCTTCTTTGACGTCAGGCTTCCATTTAATTTTAACATGTGAAATTTGTCTATTTCGTAATCTCTTCACATCAAATTCTAAAATCTTTTCCTGCTCCAATGCATAAGTCAAATTCAGATTTCAAACTTTGTATATGGAATCTTCGCTCAGATTCAGATCCATTTTTCAACATCAAATGTGAAACACGCCATAATGTCACACCAATGGGCAAGTCAGAAGTATATCACATCCTTTCAATGATTTCAAAAGTCCCTACCTGTGGCTCAATTTACCTCCGACCAAATCTACTAATTCCTTCATATTTGACTTTAAAAATACAAATTCTCCAACTTGAAATTCTACAAATGATGCTTTAAGTCGAATTTCGCCGACATCCCCGAAAGCCTTTCAATCTATCTCGACATCCGATTTTCTCAGTTGATCAACCAACTGACCCACTGCCTTTTCTCCCACTTCACCCAACTTAATGGAGTTCTACACTTTCGACCATACAATGCTTCATACGGAGCCATCTCAATACTGGGATAGTATTATCAGAAGAAACTCGATCATAGAATATGATCTTCTCCAAAAATCTAAAACACATAACCTCAACAAATCTTCAGACTTGAATTGTTCTTTTCTTCGATTCCCATCACCATGGATGAAAAGTCAGACTTTAAGTGTAATCAGCTCAAGCCTCTCTAATTCCTTTCCATAATCTGAAGTAATCTACCATCTGCCGAGACGATCACTTTGTACACCATAAGTTTTACAATTTCTTTAACATATAATCTGACAATTTATCAATCCGTCTGTTTACGTAAGAAATGAGTCGACGGTCAATCTATCCACAACAACCTGATACTATCACGACTCGCCAGATCTAGAAATCCCATAACAAAATCCATTGCAATTTCTTCCCACTTCCACTGATAGTAATGACCGTAATAATCCACGCCTGATGCTCGCCTTTAACACCGACAATTTTGACATTTGCATATATTCGCCTTTTCTTCATACCACCACCAAAATGCTTTTAAATCTTTATACATTTTTGAACTACTGTGATGAATAAGATATCCCGCCTGGATGAGCTCCCCTAAAATTTCGTCTCAACCGCATCACTGCCCATATAATCGGAATGCTTCCAATAATACCTCTGATCTACAAGAAAATCTCGCTTCGACTAATCTGATTTGTTCGAATTTCGATATCCACATCCGCCGGCACTGATTCTATCAAATAAAGTTGACAGACCGCCAATCGAGATAAATGCCCAAGATCAATCTTCTAACTTCCAGAGCCTCTAATTCTCTAATCAACTCGACTTTGAGTAATAACCCAACCTGCATTTCTCTGACCAAGGACTTAACGAATCGCCACTACATTAGCTTTACCCTGACAATAACAATATCTAAATCATAATCTTTAATAAACTCAAGCCACCTTCTTTGTTCAGATTCAGAAAAGATATATTTAAGATGATCCGTAAAAAAAATTTCACATTTTCACCCATACAAGAATGCTCCAAATTTTAAGAAAAACCACAACCGCTAATTCTAAATCATGCACGGATAATTTCTTTCAGCTTTTAATTGTCTCAAGATAAAGAATTATTTTTCTCGCTCGATTAAGACACAACCCAAACCTTTAAAGAGATCACTAAATATTGAATCCCCGCCTCACTGGAATAGCTAAACAAATCAAACGCTTTTTCAATTTTGAAAACTCGCCACATTCACCGTCCATCGAATTTGACATCCTTTCTCAATAAATTGATGTAGAGGCAATACGAGAAAATCTCGACAAACTTCAGTAATAACCCGCTAAGCCCGTAAAACGCTAACTTCAGAATATCTTTGGTACCACATTCTAAAATTGCTTTTACTTTCGGCGATCAAAAACTCCTTCGCCACCGATAATGTGACCTAAATGCGACGCCATGCATCCAAAATTCACATTTCAAAAGATATAATCGATTTTGTCTTAACAATTCTAAAACAATCCTCGATGATTTGACGCTTTCATCGCTTAATAAATCGAATATCATCAATAAAGATGATAACAAACCTGGCCCACCAAGGGCTAAAACACGATTCATTAAGTCCATAAAGACGTGAGCATTTAAAACCAAATGATAACAAGAAATTCATAATGTCCATACCTTCCAAAAGTCGCTTTTAAAAATATCAAGATCTTTAACTCTAACCGATGATATCCGCATCTCAAATCAATCGAAAATACAAGGCCTCCAACCGACATCAAATAAATCATCAATCTAGAATGGATACTTGTTTCGATCACTTTATTTAACTCCTGTAATCAACACACAATCGATGTAGACCCATCCTTTTCTTAACAAATAATACCTGACTCCACTGAGTGTTACAATAAATCCTTTGTCATTCCTCGCAATTTACACTTCACCTCGCAATTTAGAGCCATCCCGTAGCGAGATTTATGTATGTTGTACTGTGTTGTACATCAATCCCAAACTCTACTTCGTTGGTGTAACCGTAATTCCTCCTAAACACATCGTGAAATTCAAACAACCTGAATTTTTCACCAAACACCTCCTTATTCAACACATCTAATTTGCTAAAATACCATTTCACCGCTTCTTAAATATTTACTCAACTTCACCGCACTAATCAAAGAATAAACGATTCTTATCACAAGAAAAATAAAATGATTTTTCACCGCATGCAAAATTTCACTCTCCTCTTCCAAAGATTCAATTGCAAAATATTTGATCAACCAATCCATACCTAAGATAACGCCAAAATGTCTGATTGGTAAGATAATTAGTTCTCAGAAAGTGTTTATCTTGAATGTTAATGCCAACAACACATTTCCTATTTCAGATTCAAACTATCACCGTAGCATTACATTCAATACGGTGATGAAATAAATAAGATCAACCCAGAACCCGAAAAAATCGAAAATGAACGAATGCTAAGCTAATCAAACGTAAATCAACCCAAATGATTCAAATTTTAAGATACCGACACCACTTCATTTGATTCTTCGCTTTCATGGAGTGATAAGAAAACTCGCTTTTACCTGAGGGTTGGTTTTTCGCTCAAGTTTCTCCTTTTCGAAGCTTTCCCAAAATTGTGTTACCCGGCTTCCAAAAATTTTCTTGACTCGCCCCTGCCCCCTCGATAATTGTTTTTACATCCTTCTTCTTCTCCATCATCACGACGTCTAATCCAACACATCTCAAGATCTCCTCGATCTACATCAATTAAAAATGTTTTTCCACACTTATCACAAATGTTTCTAATCAATTTGTTTCGTTATCATCAAACTTAAATTTCATAGTAAATCCGCCTTCTTTTCAAAGTTTTTGCTGCCCTCAGAATCCCACTGCTGCTTGGAAAATTCAACTCATTTTCAATTCTTCTTCTTTCAACTAACACTGAACTCATCGATATCAGCTAAGCCAATCTTAATTGATCTCGGCCTCAGAAATCTATGACATTTCTCTTCCCGCTAGACCGATCGATATAATGCGAAGATATCTGGGGAAGTGAACTCGCTTCATATTGCATTATAGTTTTGAGCCTTGAGTTAGATTGAAAAATTTGTCTTGTAAAGCAGCCCTACTGATGGAATAACCAATCTTGAATACTTTGACAAACTCATCCCATTTGATCTGAGTAATCATTTCAAATCTTTCCTCGGTGAGCTCGCCACCACCTTTTCCCTTCTAACACAAAAGTAAATACTACTCTTCTCGCTGTGGCAAATCATCCCATCAAAATTTTTCCAATCTTAATTAATCTTCCGCCACTATGATCACTCCCCTGAATGCGGTGGTGTGAACGCTTTGAAATATCCTCAAATGTTATCCACTGAACCATACATTGATCGTGATTTTTCCATAGCTATTTTATCAACAACCTGAAATCAACCGAACTACCCTTGCAATTCATCGATCTACCTTCACCACTTGCTCTAGGTTGTATTTCACTCGTTAATTATCTTCGCAGATCAGTCTCAGATTTAGTCAGGGGATCACCTCTAACCTTTCGGCATTTCTTCAAATTACTCAAATTAAAAAAAGTATTTATATGATAGATTTATTCAATATCATACATGCATGAAATTAAATATCATACATGCATGAAATTAAGAACATATAGATTCCTAACCCAAAATTAATCCCTAGCTCAGACATCAATTCAACACTTATCCCTAAATCCAAATCATGCATTCCTATCAATCTTTTGCTCGTTTCAACCTTATTGCTCGATACCACTTTCGACACCCTGCATGACCCCTTACGCTAGTGTCAATTAACAGAATGTATCAGGATGACTGATTGACAGATTCACCGACACGTTCCACTGCATCGCAACGAAAGTGGAAAGGTGTATCTAATCAAATCATCACTAAACTATTTGATATTCATATACTACTTAACTTAATTCATAACACAAATACTGGAAGCATGAAATCTTTAAATAAATACAGATAAAGACATTTAATTCAGACGCACTCAAAAGCTTTTTTCCCAAAACTATACATTCAACAAAACACTTCTACCCAAATTGCCTTTTCGAAATTTTCAATTAGATCATAAGCTAAAGTTTTGAGACAAGAATTAAAACAAGCTCAAGATAAAGACAAGAAACAAATGCACGAATACGAATTTACAAACCGATAAACTGTAGAAACAGATCGCAAGAATGTAACATTATAACCGAACAATATGTAGCCAGAAATGAGAATAAATAAATAGAAAATATCAGATCATATCAATGCATGTAATTTTCATTAAATCATTTTCTATATCAAATCATTTTCATTTTCTAAAATGTCATTTATAATCAGATAGGTTTTGACTTTCATTCATAAGCGTCTAACTAAGGTAAGGCGCAGGAACCATACTCTACATAAATAACACACTGGACTTAACGACCCAACCTCAATGCCGTGAGTCGGATACTAAGATCCCCTAATCACGCTCATCTCCGACCGCTTATCTCATAGATTCTCACAGATACCTCTTCCTATCACAATTTTCCGACATTTCGCTTATCACATTATGATTTAACAAAACATTTCTATACGCTTAAATGAAATCATATGCTTAACTAACTGCATAATCATTATAAATCAAGATAAATCATAATCTATACTGCACAATACAAGATTAATTACACATATTGATATACGTCATTCATACATTAGACAAAGTTAAAACAATGGCATACATAATAGAATTGAATTTACTTAAGAATTACGTCACCTCGCCGTTTGGTGTCAGCACCTCGATCTCTCCTTGTACACAACCTATAATAAAATAACTCTTCTAAAGACTTCTATAACATACAACTCATAAATGAAACATAATTAACACCAATCTTACAAATAGATCTCCTCATAAATAAACACGGAGCATTTTACTCCAAAGTAATCTCCAAAGAAATCTCCTAACGTCACTATTAATTACTGCTTCAATCAATAAACTAAAATTAACAAACATTGTCAATCCAAATCCCCCTCAATAATTCTACCACTCACCTAGTTAAAAACGGTTGAACTCCTCAATCACGATTTCAACGCCTGAAGGGCAATGAAAAGAAAAGGGATAGAAAGAAAGAACTTACAATTTCCCTAAGTTTCCGTCGGACGGAATCAGCCGACGGCTCACGGAAGTTCGACCGACGGTTCATCAATTTCAAACCGGTTTACGGATTTTCCAACCCGCCGGGCGGGATTTCCCAACACTGGCGGACTTACAGTGGCGGCTTCCAAATGACGCCGGTCATTGCGCTTCCGCCGACGCCGGTCGATCGACGGGTCCAGCGGGACCGACGACGGCGATGAAGAAGCGGCGGTTCGTGAAGCCGACGCGAACGACGTCGTATGTCAGGTCACGGAGGTTCTCGCCAAGGAGAGGCAGCCGAAGCCGGAACGAGTCTCGATCGGAGCAGGCGGAAAGGAAATGAATTTACCTTCGATCGATCCCTACCATACACGCCGAAGGCTTTTAATCCCGCCATGTAAAGTGGATTTGCTACGAGTGCTACAGAATAACGATTTAATTAGCTTAAACAAAAATTAATTGTGAAATAATTAAATGGGATATTACACTTTCGCTTGCCACAAGATCTCTTTTGTCTTTATAGATTTGAGTCTCCTCCAAAAATGCTTGGATTTGATGGAGGAATTGGTTTATTCGCTTGAATTTGAAATTCCTTGTAGCTTTAAGCTTGACTTGATGAAGGATTGACCGATTTGTCCATATGACTTCGAAGTGTATGCATGAATCCGGCTTTGCCACTTGACTGATTCATTGAAGGGCATGATGACTACCTTCCGACTTATATGGGTCAATGTTGAGTTATAAGTCTAGTAAGTGTGCTTTAACTGACCGAATAAATCACAAAATTTCTTTAGACATCACTTTGTATGAACTATGGAATTGCTTCCATGCTGCTTTTTGATGAGAGATTGACTTTGATCTGGCTTTGAGCTAATCAGATCATTTGAGAATAAATTGATAAATCACCCTGCAAGCAATATATAGATTGATTTCAGACAGCCATGAATTGAGAGTTTCCCCAGATTGTCTTGATCTATGAATCAAGTAGAAATATCTCTTGGATCCTGATTGTTTGTAATTACTAAGCTGGATCTGGTTTGAGATTGAACAACTATCATCTTTGGACTGACGAGTAGGAGCTCTTTCACTATGGTCTTCTTACTTGTTGGAGAGTGTCAACAACTCTGACATTGGTTGAGTTGATCTTTAGAACCAACTTGAGTCTTCGACTTAAGCTAGTGAGTTCTGGTTTGTCATCGACCGAATGAGGGCTCTTCCACTTTTTTCTTTGTTGAGTGAGGAGAGCCAAAGAACTCTACCATTTGTGCTTGTTGAGTTCGACCTTTAGACCCATCAGTGTCCAAGACTTTAGGATGTAGAAGTTGGTGTTTCTTCAACTTAATTGATTGAAGCTTCCGAAATCGGGAGTTCTTCTGACTTGACTCCAGAATTTGATAAATCTGGGAGATAAATTTTTTGACATTTAGGGTTATCTTTTCATACATGAAAGTATGTTCTTTTGTTACAATAACTCGCAACTTAACAAGATAATAATTATGAATGTATTCGTGGATTTGTAAAGCTCGACAACCCAATCATATATTCGAGGATCTCGTCTTAATAACATGATGTCAACTCAAATAAACTTAACATAAACTAAAAAAATGCCTCCTGTCTCGTAGGGGGAATTCTAAGATGAAAATACACAAATACATATTTGAATTGATATGCTCTTAAGAAGGTTTTAACATATAACATTGAAAAAATCTAAAAATGCCCCGTGTAACGGGAAATTTTCACGGAAAAGTTCTTTCATCTTGGGTAAGTATATTTATTCAGGGATCTCAGCATGAAGCACGACATATAAGTAGATATTAAAAAAAATGCCCCCTCTTGTGGGATTTATTGTACTTGGAATATATTCCTCATGTATAATACTTTTTTCAAGTATCAATTAATCGAATTGGTCTTTCACCCTTTAGGTCGATGAGTTGGTATGCCCCTTTTTGGTATACTTTTTCAATAACAAAAGGGTCTTCCCAGTTAAGCTCAAATTTGTCACCAAATTTTTGATTAAAGAGATCTTCTCAGCACCAGGATCAATTCTTCTTTTCAGAATGTTCGAGGCCGCACCGTATGGCCAAAAGCCCTGGACATTTTTGCTCGATAAACCTCTAGATTTTGATGAGCTTGCAATCTAACTTCATCAAGTGTCGAGTTCCTCCATCCTCTGACAAACATTTTGATCTTGAGATTATATTGGATGGCTACCTGAGTGAAGGCAACTCAAATTGAAGAACCGCTAGTTCTAAATACCAATGAATAAGGAGTGGCTTTAGCCTTGTAGGTGGTTCGATAATGCCCATACTCTATTAGCTTAGTATGTCATTCTCTCTTGTTTTTAGTAAAGATCTTTTTGAGCAGCTTAACTAATGTCTTGTTGAAGGCTTCCGCCAAACCATTTGCTTTTGAATTGTATATTGAAGAGTATCGCCAATCAATTTTGTGTTGATCGACGAATTTATAAATCTTTGCACTTTTAAAGCTATTATCGAAATTATTGCATTACACTTAAATCTATAACATACATGTGTGAAGAAGTTAATCACTGTTAGATTTTTAAATGAGCCTTCAACCCACTTGGAGAAATAATCGCTTGGGATGAAGAGCGATTTGATGCGGATCAAGGTCAATTACATCCCATCTAACATTGAATGGATGATATTGTTGGTGTAGTGGATTGGAGGTTGAATGAGATTCTCATGTACTTGACACTCATGACACTTCTTAGCATGATTAATATAGTCTCCACCATAGATGACCAATAATAGCTCATCCTTTTGATCTTTACCGTCATCTTGGGACCTGATTGATGTGCACCATAAAATCCTTCATGAACTTCAATCATCACTTTGCTAGCTTCATCTACATTTAGGCATCGTAGTCACATTTGTTCAAAGGATCTACGATATATAATATTATTGACGAAAGCATAACGTAACATTCTCTTCTCGATTTGACCTGTCAGTGATTTATTATTTGGTAATTTGCCTTCTTTAAAGTGATGAAGGGTTGCCTCCAATCACGCGTGACTTTCTACAAAGGCTTCACATCGACAATGTTATCCTTAGCTCTTCTTGGTACAACTTCTTGTTGATTTTGGGGAGTATGAGGAACAACCTGAGTCACATCCTGCTGGGTCGGATTTGATAATCTTTCTACCTGCGGGGATTGATACTTTACTAGCTCTAGAACTTGTCGAGTAAATATTCCGATTATGACATAATCACCATTCATACTTGTCATTTTCTTAGCTAATTTTGCTAAGCAGTCGGTTTTTCTATTCTCGGATCGAGACTCGTTAGTGTGATATTTGATCTACTTCAAGCTCAAAAAACTCTGTAATAAAAAAAAGCTAACTGTTGATTTTATAGATGCAGTACTGATTTATAATAAGGCGAGAATCATAAAATATGCAAGTTTTGAATGCCTATGAAAATAGTTTCTTCAAGACCGCCATTAATGCTTCATATTCACTTCATTATTAGTTCGGCTTAATCCATATGATCTCATTATCCCTCCTTACGGTGTTATGAATATGATGCCGAGCCGCCTTTGGGAAATTTAGAGGTTTAACTTGTTTGATTGATGAGGCCCCATCAAAGTACATTTCCCAAATTTGCGATTTTTTTCTTTCATGAATGAGCATAATTTGCTCATCAGGCAAATCGTCGTTAAGAGAAGAGTCCGCAGGGATAGGATGTGCAGTTAGAAAATCTGCTAAGACTTGTCCCTTCACTGCTTTCTGCGGAACATATGTGATATCGAATTGTAAAAGCAATACTGCCCATCTTGCCAAGCGTCCAATGGGTCTTGTCATCAAGTACTTGCCAGATCGATCCTTAAGATGAGGTAATCTTGTGAGATAACATATAATGATAAAGCTTTTGACCGCAAAAGATCAATGCTAAATGCTTTCTATCAAGAGTATCTCATTTATCTCCAATCAACCTTCGAATATAATAAAGAGCATTTGTTTTCTTTCTTCATTATGTGCCAATAATGCTCCAAAAGACTCTTCTAATGCAATCGTATGAGAGCTTTAATAAGGCCATTGGTGAATTTAACAAGTAGTTTTTAATGCTATTGAAAGCTTCTTGGCACTCTTTGTCCCATTTGAATGGAACATCCTTCTTTAGCAACCTTGCAAATGGTTTACAGCATCCTGATAGGTTTGATATAAATCGACGGATGAATGCGAACTGTCTTTATAAAGAACGAAGCTGACACAAACTCTTTGGTGGAGGCATCTCTACAATTGCCTTGATCTTAGTAGGATTGATTTCAATACCTTGACGCATAAATGTACTGAAATTTTTAGGATATCTCGAATGCACATTTTAGAGGATTCATCTTGAGATCATATTTTCTGATTCTCTCCAATAAAATTCTCAAATCTTCAAAGTGATTTTCACGGTTAAAGCTCTTCACCACCAAATTGTCAACATGACATTTCACCTTTTGGTGAATCAACTCATCAAAATACGCTTTCTTTGGTATGTAGACATTTTCAAGCCAAAGATATGGTCAATAGAATGGTGTTACGATGTATGTCTTCATCTTCGGTCATTTTGATTTGGTTGTATCCGACGATCCGTCCATGAATAAGAACATGTCATAAGTGTTCACTGTAGTTTGAATATTGAAAGTTATCTTTTAGGCACGCCTTATCTAAGTTCCGAAAGTCAATGCATAGACGGATTTGACCGTTCTTTCTAACTGGGACAATGTTAGCTTTCCAATCTGTATACTTCTCCCGGATGAAGCCTGCTTCGATCAGTTTCTTAGTTTTTGCAATTACCTGTTCTTCAATCCCCAATCTCATCGCTTGTTTAATGTGTGCATGGTTTAATAGCTAGATAAAGCTACATCAAGGGATAAGCCTGACATTTCAGAATATGTCTAAGCAAAACAATCTTTGAATTCACAAAGTAGCATTTTTAGCTATTCAACTTTCTCATCATGCAGAAGGGCACTTACGAAAATTGGACGGGGATCATCTTCAGCTCCAAGGTTGATTTCTTTAAGTTTATCCATAGTAGCTATTTGTCCACCATATTCGAGTTCTTCAAGTGCGGGCTTGGTTTTTACTTCTTCATCATTTTTAAGAATAATTTCATGGGAATCATCTTCTTCTTCACTATGAGTCTCGATCTCAGCTTCTATTATATTATAACAGGCTCTATTTTGATGAGATTTATGGATGAACCCAAGACCTTTAGTGATAAACTTATCACTTCTTCGTGATGCCTGAGGACTTCTTTGGCTCCACATCTTGTTAAAGATTTGAGTCATATGTTTAGTTCCAATATGAATTCAAGCTTATGCATCATTCTTCGTAATTTTTGTATATAGTATATTAGAATTCTTGTTGGTACTATCTCATCAGAATTTTCATGTTGAGCAAGCTGCTCAAAATTGTGAGGCTGAGATTCTTCAAATTTGTAAAATAGAGTTCCTGTTCTGCTACTTTCACTCAACAACGGCACATAGAATGTTACTAATTTTTCAATATTATGAACCTCTCGTGGAATGATTTCTTTGAAGCACTGCTGAGAGATGGGTATAATTTTGAGTGAGTAATCTGACTCGCAAGTGAGCTATCCTCCTTGACGCGATCATATGAACTCTATTTCCATAAGTAGATTCAAAGTCATAGTCTGAATCTGAATCACTTATTTTATACTCTGTCTTTCTTGAAAGCTTATATGTTCTTTTAGGTTTGACATGAATATCTTCTCCTTCGTCCGTGTCACTTCCTAAATGAGGAATTGATTTTTTTGACTTAGGTGCAGAATCAAGTGCTTTAGGGAGAGTCGGCATTGCCTTCTTTCTTCCTCTTTGCTTATGCTCTTTCACTTTGTGAAATTGCTTTTTAGTTCTTGAAGTGGATGCTACTGCTTCAAGAGGTTTTGTTGGCTTAGGCTCTTTAGAGATGAAATATTTTGCATTTTCATAAATCTTTGCTTCATTGACGGAGAATGATTATAGATTACCGGGAATTCTAAATTCTTCTCTATTTTTAGGTACTTTATACATTGATGCATAGTTGATGGAACCATATCATACTCATGCAGCCATGGTCGACCCAAGAGAGCCCTAAATGATGTATCGACATCGATTACGTGAAACTTGGCTTCTGTATATAAATCCTTGAACTTGAGCGACAAAAAGAACCCGAAGCCGCCTTTTTCATTGAAGCCATGAACCATCAACTTACCTCTCCCAAGATGTTAGATATCAAGTGATAATCCTTTTAATACCTTTAGACTCATAAGATTGATAGAAGAACCTGAATCAATCAATATTTGGTTGAACGAGATGTCATCATTCTCTGCAATAACATATAGATGTGATGTTATATACAACATAAGATCTTCAAAATGTGATGATCTTGAGTTGCATTTTTAGTCATGCATTTTTCAAAGAAAGTAAGCTTCATAACTCTCCTGATCTTTGAGTTTGTATCAAAATTTTGGATCTTTTGACATCAAGAGATATTAAAACACTGTGTAGATTTTTCAGATGGGAATTATAATTTATTTTCTTTATCTTTATAAAGGTGGTAAGATTTTATCACTTCTCAATCAACTTGAATTTTATTCTGATTCTTCGAGGTTTTTAAATTCTCTTTTATTGAAGATTGGCCAAAAGAGGCTCATTTTTCAACATCATACGTTTCATACGTGATGATATCGATGAGTCGACTCTTCTCCGTTAAAAAACATAGATCTTCATCTAAACTGTTATTCTCTTGTTGAGCTATTAAACAAAATTCAGACGTTAGCTCTTCAGACTCTTCTTGCTTTCCTGACAAGAATTGTGATGGGTTGGTCGAGTGTGTCTGACTACCCTTGTCATTTCGAAGTAACTAATGTTGAAGAACATCTGACATCATGCAGATGATTCAGCATGTCTCTACTGGACAAGATTCACTATTATCTTCTTCATCTGATTCAGCAATGCGAAGTTTATGCATGAAGTCCGCAGCAAAATGAGTGTCTTCTCTGGTGATACTCTTCTAAATTGTTAATGATCTTTTGAGTTGTAGTTCTCTTGATCTTCTTTTCTTCAACTTTTGATTTATGAGGCCTGCGTTTAGTAGACTACTTCTCATGTTGTGATAAAGTAGCCTTATCAGAATGCCGCTAAGAAGCCCAAATACTTGATTTAGGCATCTCTCTTAAGTCTAATATAGGTTCAAGCAGTGATTTCCACTTAACACTAGGGTTTTCTGTTTCAAAGATTTTCCGCGGTCTTTTGGAGACTATCTTTCTTCAATAAGATTTTTTTCTTTTTTTTGTCTTTGATGGATGATACAAAAGATGACGTAATCATCCTTATAGATTCTCTTTTAGGGTTGACTAGAATACTGTCAGATAGTGTAAATTCACCTCGTCGATACTTCCTTTCTAGCCAATCTTTGAAGACATAACAATCTTCGATAGGATGACTGATCATCTGATGATAGGGATAGTAATTTGGATTATTGACTTAATCAGCTTCTTTAAGCCTTTTAATTTCTGGTAATTGCAAACCAACTTTGATTGCTTGCCGAAACAATTTAGCTATATTGTCCATTCTAAAGGAATATTCTTTATTCATCTTTTCTTTAAGAGATGGCCGCATTCGCTCATCATCTCTTTCATGGATTAGAATAGACAGGCTTTTTTCCCTTATCATCATTATACATTGGCTGTTTTACTTTATTCACATTATATATCATCCGTTTTTCGCCATTTGAGCTATAGGAAGTGACATGAATTTCATTTCTTCTTGAGTCTAAGGTTTGTTTCTTTTTGCTTTATTTGCATAGATCTCAGACTTAGGGCGATTCAGCTTTTCAAACTTAGCCACTCTATCGAGCAAGTCTTGGAATGTTGCAATCGACGCCATACAAATGGTGTCATTTTGTCATCCATATTGCCATTAGAATTGAATGTTGTTCTCTTCCATTCGTGACTTCATACATAGGTTATGCCAACGATTTATGAATTTTGTCATTGACTCATCTTTTCTCCTTTTCAGCAAGGCAAGGTCAGCGATTGTAATTTTCTCGATTGTACTAGTGAATCTCTTCACAAATATAGTCTCTAATTCAACAAATGTTTTAATCGAATCATTTGACAATTCTGCATATCATTCAAAAGTGGGTCGCTACTAACGAATATGAAAAAAGGCATCGCTTCTCCTATGTTATCACAAGTAGTCTTAAATTGTGCTTTATTACCAAGCCGAAAGTATTAAATTTCGATCGAGTAACCTTCTGCATGACACTTGATCATATTCAATGGTAGGCGACTTACTCACCGCCTTTTACCCGCCTCGAGGTTATGACGCCTTTATCTTTTCGTTGATTATTTTTAAAAGTACCGTTCTGTCTGCGTCATATTTTGAATTATCGGTTGAAGAGGTAGTGGGTTAACTTCGTTCTTCGCTTCATGCGTAGCATATACCGTAGGAGTTTGAGGTACCACAATGACTAGTGATATAGAAGTTGTATTATTAGCTACCTGTTGATTAGCTGACAGGACATGTGATGCATTTGATGTGATATTCTTCTACAACATCTCCATCATGATGTTCATTTGTACCATCATATCATTCATCTTGATACTATGCTGTGCAATCTCTTTTTCTTTGACCTCCATTTGACGCTGCATTTCTCTTTACTCTCTAGCTAGCGCCATGGTGTCAATCAGTACATGCTCTTTTTCTTCCTTTATTTTTTGCTGTTATTTTGCTCCCTGCTCATTTTCAGGACAAGAATTTGACTATCCTTCTCCTTGTGTATTTGCAGAGATTGCTGGGTTGTAAATGACGTTAGTGCGTGTACTAATCATTTCTGGTTCAACCATATAACCGCCATGATCTCTTTCTCATTCGATCTTCTTCTTCTTTATCTTCAAAGAAAGATCAAGATCCATCCTCTATTTGTTTACGTGAAGACTCTTCTTCATAAATGTCAATTAGGTTTAGGTTCCTGAGTTCTGTGTTCTGTTGATAGTCGGCGGAGAGTTCATCTATTTCGACCATATAGACAACTTCTACTTCCATACCTCTTCATTATTTTCTTCTTGCACGAATTTTGATCGACGTTTCAATGGATCGGTTTAATGTGCGTAACAAATACTTCTTCTATTAAAGACCGCGATCAAAGTCAACCTTCTCTTGTGGGGTGAACTGACGATGATGGGATCTCTTGAGGATTCTCCGGTGTCACCATCATGTCTTTCATCAATGATATCCTTTTTTGGGTATCCACTTAATGAGTTGTTTTGAGGATTTTGAGTATATGTATCGATGTCACATCTCTTCATTATTCGTTTTATTACGGGCCTTGGCCTCCATATCTGCTTATCCTTTCACCGGGACCTTTCAGCAGTGGATTCTTGGACACGCGTCCAAGTGTCACGCCCATGATCACCATCATACTGGCTCGTAGTTATCAAGGGATAACTTTCTTGGTGGAGCTTGATATTTTCCATCACCACGGCCTCCTCAAATCTTCTTTTCATTAGGCCTTTCGCTACTTGAGAACTTTATGTATTTTAGCAGGTGTTCGTGCTATCTCCTCCGTATGGTGGAGCTTAACATGGTTGATTCTTCCAGAAAGGCTGCTTTACTTTACCAGTAGAGCTATTCTTTTTTACCCACTTTAGGTTGTCAAAGTTGTGGGTATGGATACTCGCTCGGCGGATCGCTTGTTCATGGTCGCTCAAGGGGATCTCGAGCCCTCACCGATTTTCCTTCTTCTCTGTCTTTCGTTAATTTGCTTCATGAAGAAGCTTCATGATCATGCTTTCCATGAAAGGTTCGGTGAAGAATTGTATCACGGTGCATTAAAGACAGCTTGCCCACGACGGTTCTTTTCGTCACGGGCTTCGACACCTATTTTGAAAAGTTCTCGGAGAACTTCTTAACAACTGGTTGTTGAACTGATAACATGGCTAGGAGCTTGAACTCGAGGCCTTCCAAAGATGGTCTCGGACGAATGTACCACGTGGGTAATTGAGTTGTACGATCGCCGGAAATTAAAGCTACCGAATTGAATAGCTCCAACATCTCTGTTGATGATGGCGTTAGCAGATATGCACTAGCAGTGACGGTGAAAGGAATTCTTTGTAGATCCATTCTACAAAAATGAAAGATGGAGATTAATAATTAGCAATTATTATTTCATCCTATACTTTCAAGATGCATATGTGCTACAACAAAATAATTGTGTAATAAAGATATATTCTACGGAATGATTCATTCTACATAGTGCCTCATATTGAATTTATTACACACTTAAATCATCATTTTTTTGTTTTGAATTTTCAAAAAATTTCATCGCTATTATAGCACATATATGATTAGCCAAAGATGGAAAGAGAATCATCTTGGAGTCGAGAATTAGTCAGAATTACCACCTCTCGAAATATTGATTTAAGAGAGTGATTTAAAGTGTGTAATTTTGAAGGCGATGAAATAGTAGATAAGACACTACCGAGATTTTGCCCTTATTTGGTGACTTTAGATCGGTTGGGTTTCTATAGGTAGTTCATATAGTATCCCTCTCAATAAGTGAGAGAGAACTTTTGATTAAGATTAGTCGTTAGATCGCTTAATGCGTAGCGTATAGTAATATCATATAGAGTTTCAAAATTTAGATTATGAAATTCATCATTTCAGTTTAAATCGGATGGTTGGGGAATGATGGCGTCATCGGATCCCATGGTCATCGTCAGTCCTCTGGCCTACTTAGTGAATAGTTAACCCCGATAGAAAGATCCTTATCAATACAAGCACGTCCAAGAACTGTAGAATGGTGTTTGTTTAAGGAGACATTTAAGTCTTACACAAGCTGTTGCTCTATCAAGTATTCATGATTCACAACTCAAAGTAACATGGAGCATACGGACTACGATCGTAATATAAGGAGCTACCAAAACACGAGTGAGGACTCACGAATGCTTCATCGTGACCACCGCCAAGCTACATTCGAAGATACTGGCCACGCCCCACGACAAAGAGATTGAGAGTAACATAAGTAAGACTTGATTGACATCTTTGTGAGCTAAAATTTTCTAATTTATCACCCCACAAACAGGAGATTGAAGTTGATTTAAGATTTTAATGATGAATTTTATTTAAATAATTTTTTATATTAATTTTTAATTTGAGTTAATTTGAAACAATTGATTAATTTGAATATATTTAAGACTTTAGATTATTAACTCTATTTAGCTGTAGATTAGATCTAGAGTGAATCAATTTCGATATTTTCTTGATTTGGAACTTTTATTATAGTTTTAGGTTTTATTAACTTACCACCCAAGACTAAACCAGTAGCAGAACCCACAGATCTTGACACTGAATTTAAGCATTCAACGTAGGTCGTACTGGATGTATTTAAAAATTCCTTAATTAACACCTTATGTTCGCTTGTACAAAGTATTGCAAATCCGGTGGCATTGTGTTTTAAAGCTATAGATACAAAAAACATTTTAATTTGTTGTTTTAAAAGAAGTTTCACCCCTCAGAGTTACTTATGTGAATCAATATAGTATAATATTTAAGCTGAATCTTCCTCTTTTTGAAGCTCCCCCATTTGACTTGTTTCTTATTTTCATAGATAAGATTATCCAGATATTTTTATGAAACATTCTCGTGATATTTGCTTATTAGTAATTTATTATAAATATAGATATATTTTCTTTCAATTCCACCTTCAAATCCATAGATCGCGCAAATGTTTGCTTTTAATTGTATTAAACTAAAACAATATCAAAAAATTTAAGTGTTTGCATTGAGGTTAGTTATCTACAACTCAGAGATTTGTTCAAACTTTCCTATATTCATTTTCCTCTTCTTTTATTCAAACTTTCTATATTCGTTTTCCCCTCTCTTTTCTTTTGAATCCCTTCACTATCCCTTAATTTTATAAATAAGGCCAAGGCGCCTTACATTCTATTCCATTTGTTTGAAGGGTTGAGAGTTGGAGCATTTGAGAGAAAGTTAGCTTTGCTTTCAACGCTAGATAAATTTCGTAAGTTCTTTTCATCTCTTTTTTTGTTTTACTTTTGTGTTTGTATATTATCTTCCCTCCTTTTATTTATAGTTTTAATTTGAATTTTAATTTTAGGTTTCATTGCTCGACGCTCTTAAGATTCTTTTACCGCTTTTTTTATAAGTCGCAGAATTGTTTCTGAAAGATTTCACAGAGAGTGACATCTAATGGGCTTACCTATTACGCTTCAAAGGAAGAAGCGGTGTCTTCGACAAGATGAATCTCATCGGTGAGAATGGAGGCCTTCAAACCGCAAGAAACACAAATGTATATATCCACATTCACAAATCGATTATCGCACATCGCTATCGCATTATCGATTATCGATTATCGACATCGCTATCGCAATCGCACATATTTCGATTAGTTTTGTGCGGTGATCGACAAGGAATGGGGTTGCATCAAAACCAAGAGAAGAACTCACGATGACGGAGGTTTCCTCTCTGCTACGTAAGAGGGTGAGGGAAAAATGAGATGATGGAACCGAAAGAAAACCCGCCATGATGTTCTTCTCCGCCGGCTAAATTAAATTTGGAAATATAATGCAGGAGGGCGACGAAAAAAAGAGAATCCGCCTACGACGGCAGATTCTTCTCCGTTTGCGCAAAAGCCGATGAAGGAAGGTTTGCTAGGGTGACGCCGGAACCGAAGAAGAACGCTCATGATCTGTTCTTACTGATAGATTTTGATAGGGTTAACGACGCGATTAATTTCGCTGAACGGAGTCGTTTCTGGCCGGCGCTCGACTGATAGCGTAGCGCGACCACTCAGCCGCTTGATCTTGTGTAATATTTATATCCCGATCGCTTTGACGCTCGAGCGATGAAGTCCGTTTGTCGATCGTCATTTGAGTTGATTTTGGCAACGCCCCGCGTATTTCACCATATGCGACTTTCAAATCATTCGACATTTGCATAGACTTGTCCGAATTAAGCGTGGACATTCTCACTTGATAGTTTTCAATATTTCAAAGCTAACAACGCGATCAATTTTATGAACGGTCGTTTCAACATCGCTGCGAGCTCGATTCGACATGTGTGACACATTAATAGTGATCTGATCGGCGCTTCTTAGATTTTGCGATATTTATATTCGATCAATTTGAGCGTCAACGCGACGAAGTCCATTCCGACGGAGGTCGTTTCGACCATTTTGGTGACGCCCAATGCATTTTTTGAGCTTGATTCGCATTGCCACTTCAAGTCCGTCAATTCGATTTGACGATTGACTTATATATATATTGAGGTCAACACCAAAGCTAAATTATCACATGTTCTAAATTTTGTTATAACAGGAATTTGGCAACTCTATCTCATCATATGACAATGGTTGTTTCATTAGTTTTCATCAAGTCTATTTCAAAGACTCTTGTTCTTTTTTGCAATTACTTCGCTTGCATGTTCGCAAATTTGCTACAAATGAACTGGCATCCTTTACATGCACCTTGGTTGCACATCCCACTAAGCTCTCACACCGAGGAGGTCGTCTACAATTATTATTTTTTTTCGTCCAATTTCCACTACTCTCTTTCTCAGATCAACTGCACTTTTATTGTGATGCTTACTATATTTGGATAACAAAAATTTTTGTTACTTACATTTCTAACCATTATTGTTTTCAATCTCTAGTTAATATTTTCTACACCATCTTGAGTTTGTTGAGGCAAAACATATTGAAACATAGAAAGAATATATATGTATATATCTATCAATACAAAAATATGCCAATTTTATACCAATTCACCCAATTGATGGCTATATCATGTTGTTGGTGCTGTAGATTTAATTATAATTTGAATGTGGAGAAAATACAAGTCTAATTCCTTTCATATCCCATAAGATGACCCGTGCATAAATCATTGTAATGCTTTTTCTCCATAGGACAAAAAATAAATTCCACAGCTTAACAAAATTTACAAGGGAGTGCTAACTATATCTAAATTATCACATGACCTAAATTATTTATAGTAGGAATTTATATTATTTATTATTAATATTTTTTTTATTATGGAGGATATTATTCTTTACTATATTTTCTATAATCTTAGCTATAGTTTGGCAATATTTTTGTTTGTAGTAGAATTATAAATTAGAAAAGCTAGTCCTTTTCAATACTCTATCTTCTAATATATCTAAATAACAGCAAGTTCGTAGTCAAGTAACAGTTAGGGGAGAGAGCATTAGTGTCATCTATTTTTTGGTAGTAATTGTTAACAAGACCACACTTGAAACTGGAGTCAAACTTGAGGGGTCCGATGGAGAAAAATGGAAACCTGAGGGACAAATTGATTATTAGGTTCAGCTCCATGGGAGTTCTGTACTTTGGTCGACATGTTTACCCTTAAAACTTCCTAGATATTACTCTTTGCTAGTTTAGGCCTTGGTAACCATAATTTATTTATTTTTTAAAGGAAAACTTCCTAGATTAAATATTCTAAGCCAGTACAATCATTACCTCTTTTTAGCACTCTTCAATGAAATAAAAGCCATTTGGCAGGAAATTCACAAAGGAAAAAAAGGGGACAGCTGATCTTTGTGCACCATATTTGGGCACTCCCTTAGGGCCTATTTGAAATCAATTTTATTATATATATATATATATTTATTTATTTATTTATTTTAATGTTATTTTTAAAAACACATTTATTTAGTTTATTTTCAAATGTTTTTTGTTTTTTTAAAATAAATAATATTATTTTTAAAAAGACTCTAAAATAATTCTTAGAATGTTTTCAGTGTCTTTAAAAACAACTAATACAGATCAAAATATAAAGCAAAAAATAAAAAATAAATGTGATTTCAAACAACCCTTAGACAATCTGTTGTTTTCAAGCTAATACAGATTAATACCTTGGTCTGATGCACCAAGTAAAAATTTCTGTCCATTCCCTATTTGTATGCAACAGAATAAAATGTTGCTAGTTTTTCTTCTTCTTTTTTTTTCTATGAATTATAAAAAATGGAACTTTCTCTTGCTACCACAATTGCTGATGTACTCATTTTCTTCTCTTGTTTACAGGCCGCTATTCGTCCTCCAACTTTTGTTTTCTTTGTTAATGATTCAAAACTTTTTCCTGATACATATAGACGTTATATGGAGAAGCAGCTAAGATCAAATGCAGGTTTTCCTGGTACACCAATTCGCCTTCTATGGCGCAGCAGAAGAAAAGCTGAGAAGAAATATGAGAATCCTAAGTACACTTTTATATAACTTATTTTTCTTAATGCGAAGTTCTTCCCTTGTCGGAAGCTCTTCTTCCTGTTCATTGAATGAGTAGATATGTACTTGTACCAATTGCTGCAGAGTAAATTAGTTCTTTTGTAGAGGGGATTAGTGAAGCTTTCTAATTTCCATAAGTTTTAATGACAGCTAAATTATATCTGCTTCATGTCTTCCCGGCCTTCTGTTAATTCACCATATTATTATTTTTAATTAGTAAAATAAAATTTGAATATATGATATATAATTTTACTAGGATCATATTGTTAAAGAGCTTCATCTCTCTCTCTCTCTCTCTCTCTCTCTCTCTCTTTGTTTTTTTTGGCAGCCAGATTAAGTTGATCAATCGGGGAAGTACTATTGACTCGGCCCTCAATTTTATTAGTCGAGCTCGTGGTGAGCTCATAGAGTTGGGAGCGAAGTCCCCTATTTGTTTTTGTTATGTAGCGCTTAGACACGGTGGAATGAAGGTATTGGCTTTAGAGGTAGAAAATATAGCCTCTTGGTGCTAGGAGGTTAGAGTCTTGGCACTAAGATTCTTGGGATTTCACTAGAAAGATAGTGGAGCTAATGCCTTGGCATTGTAGCAGCAGTGCTGCAGCACTAGAACTCATGCAGAAGAACTTGAATGACAATTGTCAGCACCTAGGTGCTAATTTCACAGCGTCGTGGCACTTCAAAGTAGTAGAGTGTGTATTTAGATAGTTTTCTAAAGTATTTTGTTTAAGCCTTTCATATTTCTCTTGAGAAGATGTGGAGAGTGAGTGCCCTAAAGTGAGTGAAGTGTGATTTGTACTATTCTCCTTAATTATTCTTTATAGTGTATTTCTTGGTGTGATATGGTTTCATGTTTTTCCTGTTCTCGAATTTTCTATATAAATCTGATGTTCATTTTGCTCTTTTTGATTTTGTTTGCTTTAGTTTTAAGTTTTGTTTTTGTTCTCTCAAATTAATTTGGTGTTTTTCTCCAAACATCTCTCTCTCTTTCTCTCTCATTCTGTATTTTATTTAGCCAACGATAGTCATTAAGTGAATTGTCCTGGATTTGCACCTGGAGAAATCATGTACATCCTTACACCCTTGTATTATATTACTTCTTTTTTTTTTTTTCATTTTTTTTGTTTCAAGTGAAGGACAGAAATATATATATTTTCAGCTGCGCTAAGAATACCCTTTAATCAAATGATTGGTGGAATTGAGACTTTGTTGTGTCAGAGGTTAGATTTGTAAGTGTTAATTAGATTTCTGCTTACAGATTCATGGATCATGAATCTGTGAGCGACAAAAAGACATTAGGTTTAGTTTAATTCATCTTCATTTGGAGCTAGTCCGCTTTCTAAAACAATATAGATTGAAGATTCATACGTAGTCAAAAGATATAGACTTCAGTATTTAAATACAATACTTGTCTGTGTATGAGAGAGAGAGAGAGAGAGAGAGAGAGAGAGAGAGAATGCATGGGAAAATAGTGGGAAATCATAGGGACAGTGGTCTCGGGAATCAAGCCTATTGTTACTGCAGTAAGTAATAGCAAGCATGTGAAGTAGAGTGCTCGTGAAAATCTGAAATGTTTGAGAGGTGGCTTCTTTAATGAATTTCCTACTCTTCAGTCTCCCAAAGACTGAACCATTCTCTCTCTCTATCTCTACCTTCTCTCTCTATCTCTACAGGACTCGCATGTTAATGGAATAAATCTTTTAGACGGCGACATTACAGTGAACTTTAATGTTGAAAGAGACTGCAAGGTCGAAACTGTATGTATGTTGCAGACTTGAAAATAATGAGGTTTTGTTCTCTCTCTTAATAAGACGTTCTGATTATTATACATATTTGTTGTCTCTACCTTTAAACGAAGAAAAATAGTAACAATGCAAAAATTACAAATGCCCAAAAAAATGCCATTAACGAAATATACAATATAACAAATATCTTTGCTTACAATCACTTGTATTATTTTAAGGTGAATTTTATATTGGTCCAACTCATATATATACATATATATATTGTGTGTGCACGCATCCAAATGAATTTTATATTGGTCTGTTTAGGATAATTATAATTTTTTAAAAAATTGATTGTAAAGTTTTGACGTGAAGAAAATAGTTTTTGAAAAAATTATTATGTTATAAATATTTTTTTTTAAAAAAAATTAAAAAATAGTTTTTTTGATAGTTATCATATTTTAATAATTTTAATTTTCAAAATAATTTTTTTTATCATAATTTTTTAAAAGTTCTTTTCACTTTGTGAAAAATAAAATAATCAAAAAATTATCTCAAATATATCATAAATCTTAGTAGAAAATATTAAAGTTTAAGTGAATTATAGTAGCAGTAATAAGACTTAGATCTCAAGGGATGATATCAAAATTTATGTGAATTTTCTCAATGAATAAAATAGATTTACATTTAAGTGGCAATAAAAAAAAGATCTTAAATTAAACGAGTATAAAATTTATGCGATAATAAAAAAAGATTGATTTCACTATCAAGAATACATAGAAGTATAAAAATAAATAGAAATAAGAAAACTATATTTTACATTTAAGAACGTGTAATCTCATTACAAATTATATATTTTTATTCTCGCTCTCACGTTAAATAAATATAAAATTTTATGATATATGATATGATTTATTATAAATAAATAAAAAGGATGACAAATAATGATATTTAAATCAAAGCATCCTCCTCTCCTCTACCAATTGAACCACGTCCACAACAACAAAATAGATCCCATAGAGTCTTAGAGATTCCCAACGGTCACATGTATTCAAAACCGAAGCCCCAACCGTGAACTCATTTAACCTCGTCCCCGCCCCTCTTACTTATCCCCCGCGCCGCGCCATCACTCTCCCACTCCTCACTCTCTCCCTTCAATGGAAAACCTCATCAAACGCCCTCCTCCACGCCCATGGAAGAAAGGCCCTTCCCGCGGCAAGGGCGGCCCTCTCAACTCCTCCTGCGAGTACCGCGGCGTTCGCCAACGCACCTGGGGCAAATGGGTCGCCGAAATCCGCGAACCAAAGAAACGCACTCGCATCTGGCTCGGCTCTTTCTCCACCGCCGAAGAAGCCGCCCTCGCCTACGACGACGCCGCTCGCCGTCTATATGGCCCCGAAGCTTATCTCAATCTCCCCCATCTCCGTTCTCTCCCTTGTACTTCTTCTGTTTCAACTTCCAAGCCATTTTCCCGCCACCGTTTTCTCCGGTGGGTTCCCGTAACCGGTTCCAGTGGGCGGCCGTTGCTTAATCTGAGTGCGCAGCATAGCGTCCATTCCATCCATCAGAGGTTGGAGGAGATTAAGAAGACCAGTAACAATAACTGTAATAGTAATGGTTGTGGCTCCGTCGTTTCTAAGGTTCAGTATGAGGAGAGGCCGCAGATTGATTTGAAGGAGTTTTTGGAGCAGATGGGAGTGATTAAGGAGAATGATAAGGTGGTGGAAGGAAGGGAAGGGGAGGTGAAGGGAGAAGAGAGTAATGGAGGAGAGTTGATGAATTGGGACGAGCTGGAGGAGATAAGGGCGTTCGAAGAACACGCGGCGGCGGTGGTTGGAGGCGGCGGTGTTCACTTGCCGGTTTATCTCGACGTCGACGAGGAGCTTAGTAGTCTGCCGATTCCCATTTGGGATCTTTGAATTTTCTGAGAACTTGTTATAGTTACTATATGTGGTTTGTCTTCGGAAAATCTTTATCTATGAGAAGAAGGAAAAAAAAAAAAAATCGTTTGATCATAAATATAAAAATATCATAAAAATATCTTTTAAAAATTAATTTTGTGTTTTAAGTATCATTTTACAGCATGGAGTAATTAGTTTATGCTAAATATATTTTTATTTTTATATTATTTATCTAATAATCAAGTGCTCAGCATCAAGGGTATGAAGGTAGTATGATTGGGTCTAATATATATGTTTTCTACCTTAGGGTAAGCACTACATATTAAGTTTTAATTTTAGAATAGCATGACTAAATAGAGACACATCATCCATCTAATCAAATATAAATTTTGATATAATTTTTAAATTAAAAAATTTTAATATAAATTTAAGATCATCCAAATTTTAATTTTATCAAATTAACTTCGGCGAATTTGAACATCTCAATGAGAAGAATTTGATCACGTCAAAATTGATTAGATCATAGTTCAAATAAGCCAAAATAAAGCAATTAAAGTATGCTTAGAACTTCAAGATTAATGTTCAAGGGTCAAATGATCTCTTAATCTTGAATATTAATAGTCAAATCAAATATCTTGATAAGAGAAATCTAATGAGCTCAAGTTACTGAATTCTAAAGTCATTGTCACTTGAATGTTGAACAAATGATCTCTGATTAAAAATAATACTTGTCATTTGAATGGAATTAGAGAAAGTTTTGAGAAAATTATATAATTTGAAATTAGAGAGAGATTTGAGTTTTGAAGAACTTTAGAGCTTCGCTCAATGACCAAAGTTGATGATCACACTAGCAGTCACTATCATTTAATTATCATTGACCGATTGCTATCATCCATCATTGATATTTGACTATTGACTTTTGCTCCTCATCATTCGATTATCATCATTCAACATATAATGTTCAAACATCATTGTCTAACCCTCATCATCTAACAACCATCTCTTAGCTGTTGTCATAATCTTTCACCATTTCTCAAATATTCTTAAATATAATAATAGGGCATTGACCTAGTGTGGTGCTATCAACTTTGTAATCCTATTTTCTCCAATTAAAATGAAGAGAAAATAATGTATTATTTGTAGAGGCTAGTCTTATGATTTTTCCCTTTTGAATTTTTATGCAAAACCTTCAATGTCTCATATGCCCTATTCCATTTATTCAATTGTATGTGTGATCTTCGTGCAAAAATATGAAGTAAAATATCTTCTATACTATCATGATTAGTTTAGTAATGTTTAATTACTATTTATTTTTCCAAAAAATATGTCTAACATTTTATTTCAGATAGAAATATCCCCTCTTTTACCTACAAACTATTTGTTTAAAGTCATTCTTGAATCACATTAATTCAAACAAAAGTTTTATTAATTCGAGCAAGTTCGAGCAAGATTCAAATCATATTTGATCCTTGAATAAAGTTTGAACCATATTTTAACAGCTTGATCCATACTATAATCTTGTTCGAAGGAATAAATGAAAAATCTTTTTTGAATGAACATTTAGGCCTACATTATTATGAAATAAATATACATAAAATGATTACTATAGAATTGTATGCAAGTATATGTAAATTCTAGAATTTTTTTTTTATATAAAAGAAGTATATGGTATCTTTCATTGCATATACTCCATAATCACCATTGTAAGTAATATGTAACTCATTGGATCATATGTGCAAGAATTCCTTAAATTTTTATCAAAAAATTAAATGTCTTACCTTATTATTGTGGGATCCGAAAATTTGCCACCGACCTCTTTCGGAAAAGAAAAGAGTTATTTAAGTGTCGATGATAATTTTAGAAGGCAGATGAATAGTAGATAAGACACTACCCAGAGATTTCGTTCTCATTTGGTGAGAACTTTTTATATCTGGTTTCAGGTTTCCTATAAGCGCAAGCCCCTATAGTTAATTACCCTCCCAATACTGAGAGAGCACTTTCGATTAAGGCTAGTCAATGAATCGTTAAAGAACGAGTATATAATTGCAGTAAGTGGAGTTTAGAACATATGAAACATATTATTTTAATTTAAAACTTTTTGTGGGGGGAACGATGACGCGCCCGATCTAGATCCCATGGTTCCGTCGTCCCGGTCACGTCCCGATCCGCAATGAGGTAGTCGACAACCCGACCAAGAATCCTCGAACACATCACGCGCCAAGGTATCATTGTAGACTTGGGGTGAAGTTTGTCTAAGGGGACAAATATAAGTCAACCTTAGCTAACATAGGATTTTTTGCCCAATCAAACACATTCGACATTTCACGCCTCAAAGAGCAAAGCGTTGGGAACATACACCGTAATTTAGTGGTGCCATATCGCGAACCACCCTAGAGGCTTGTAACCGCCATTTATGTGGTGCCATATCGCGAAAACCACGCAGCAGAGGACACGCCACGCCCCACGCTTTAGGAATATTTGAGTGTGAAGGTAGTTATGTATTTAATTTGACATTGGCTCTTTGTGAGCAAAAATTTTCTTAATTTGCCACTCGAAGACAAAAAGTTGCGAAGGGGTGAATTGATTTTATTTATTTTTTTAGTTTTAATTTAAATAATTAATTTCATTTTTTTTTATTTCATTTTTTGTATTTTTTTTTGAATTTTGATCATTTTATGATTGATTTAGATTTGAATATATATGATCATTTATCATTAAAATTTTAATTATAATTACCTTTCTCGATCCTAGGGTTAATATCAATTGATAAACCTTGTCTACTCTGTTCGATTTTCTACAGAGGATCGGGTCTGAATTCATTATCTCAAGAAGTATAATCCTTCAAAACCTTGTCCACTCTAGTTTGAACATAGAGGATTGGGTTTGGGACTTTTCTTCTTAAGGGTTTGAATTTTAGAAGCTATGTCAGTTGATTCATATCTTGTATTACATGACAGAATTAGCTTCTCAGATATTATTTATTTTGAAATTCTTATAATATCATATTTTTTAGGTTTTGTTAACCCGGACCCGGTCCGAAGACCAAACTGGGAAGATGTAGCATATGTCCTTTTATTTTATACCTAACTTGCACATGTCCTTGTTGTTTGAACACTTCAACATACATACAAGTATCTGTTCTTTTAAAATGTTGTATGGACATGTAAATGTCAAGTTAAAATGTAGGTTCAATTTATAAGTTTAGGTTTCAATATGACTTTTTTGGGTTTTTAACCTGCACCGTCCAAGACCAAACCGGAAGGATAATTCTATCAACTCGACTATTTTCTTGCGGATCGATCTAGATTAATTATTTCAAGATCTATCGTTCTCCAAACCTTGTCAACTCTAGATTATGCTTAGAGGATCAGGTTTGAGACTTTTCTTCTTATGACCTTGAATTTGAGAGGATACATTAACAATGATGCCGATAGATTTATCTTTAGTCATTTCGTGACAGAATTAACTTCTAAGATTTACAATAGCATCATTAGATTTTTAGGTTTTGTTAACCTGGACTCGATCCTAAGACCAAACCGGGAAGTATAGCATCTGTTCTTTGGAAAATATGATATGTATATTATTTTGGCCAAAAGCCCCCCTTTTATGTCACAAATCAACAGGGTATGGGGCTGAAATAAATTATTTTGGAAGCCTATTTGATCAAATATATGGCGATGGGCCTATAATGAGTTTAGGCATTTGATTTGGGCTAAAAACCCTTTCTTTATGTGGCAAATCAGCAAACATAAAGGGCTGAAATAATCATTTTTGAAGGCCCATATGATCAAATATAAAGTGATGGGCCTAGAATGAGTTTAAGCAGTTGGTTTGGGCTAAAAACCATTTCTTTATGTGGCAAATCAGCAAACATAAAGGGGCTGAAATAATCATTTTGAAGGCCCATATGATCAAATATAAAGTGATGGGCCTAGAATGAGTTTAGGCATTTGGTTTGGGCTAAAAACCCTTTCTTTATGTGGCAAATCAGCAAACATAAAGGGCTGAAATAATCATTTTTGAAGGCCCATATGATCAAATATAAAGTGATGGGCCTATAATGAGTTTAGGCATTTGGTTTGGGCTAAAAACTTTTTCTTTATGTGGCAAATCAGCAAACATAAATGGGCTGAAATAATTATTTTTGAAGGCCCATATGATCAAATACCCATAGCCCATTTATTTCTCTTGATAAGGGGGAGGGGAATATAAAAAATATATGAGTAGATGTCATATGTCATTTAAAAGAGGCAAGTGGATTAATTCACCTCCTTTACATGCAAGCTCATGGCAAGTGGGGGGACAAATACTCATTAAATTTATTAAGAAGATATGGCAAAGACTTTATTTTCCTCTTCAAAGAAAGTGATAAGGATGCACAAGGGCATGCCACATGTCCATGCATGTGCATGAAATATGACAAATGGCATTAAACTAGATGATCTCCTTGCATGCAACTTATGACGAGGCACCACATGTGTCAATGCCATAAGAATAGATGATAAGAGGAGAGGGCTAAGGAAGCCTATAAATAAGAGGGGATTTTCCTTACACAAAATACCAATATTTCCTACTCTCCTCTCCTCCCTTATACCACAAGTTTAAGCTCTTTCAATCTTACATCAAGGGTTAAGTTGTGTCACATATACTTGTGAGTTTTTTTTTTAACTCAACCATTTTTTTTTGATACCTTCTTGATCTATGTCATGTCATATGGTAGATTTAATTTATTCCATATGTGTTTGCTTCAAGTCTTCACTATGTCTCATGTATGTAAATCATGGTGTGAATGACAAGTAAAGTAAGGGAGGCATTTAAGTTTGAGCATATGTCTAATGTGTATTCCATAATATGTCAAGCTAGATGGAATCCACTTTATGTCATACTTACCACAAATAAGATTGCTTTCATTATATAGAGATTGAAGCATGAGTATTCATATATGACCTAAAGAAGCATTTTAAGCCAACATGTTAACCTAAGCATTTCATCATTTTTTCATCTATTTTAAAGAAAAAAGAAAATTTCTACAGCCCTCCCTGGCCATCCCCGCAAAGGGGCTACTGGGACTAGGTCTTCCCACCACGCCAAGAAAGGCATGGTGTGTCGACGCGATTGAAATTTATTTGCACCACGCCATGAAAGCGCGTATGGGTTGACAAAGACAAGATTTCCTCGCCGAACAACGGAGCAAGTACTTATAGACATATTTCCGCCACGCTGGAACAACGCGTGAACAGTACTTATCGTGTTTCCCCATCGCATTGAAACAATGTGAACGGGTACTTATAGCATAGAGCAATAAATTTGCATTCACATGTATATGAAATTAAAGTATAAGCATTTATATATGACATATTTCACCTCCTTTTATTTTAAAATTTCGGCAGCCTCCCGGCGTCATCCCCCCATAGGGGGCTAATTCGGGGGACTAGGTCTTCCCACCACGCCAAGAAAGGCGGTATGGTGTGAGACAACATGACAAATTTATTTGCCCACCATGCTCAGAAAGGCTTGTATGGGTTAGCATAGCATAGCAATAAGTTTCCCTACCATGTTGGAGAAACATGAGTAGGTACTTATAGTAATAAATTTAAAGCTTGCATGCATTTAATTAAGAGCAAAATAATCAAAATTTACAATAGCCTCCCGGCTCTCCCCCCACATGTGGGGGTTGCCATGAGAGACTGGGCCTGCCCACCATGTCAAGAAAGACATGTATAGTGTATTGTGGAGACACCACTACCGAAATTTTGATAAGATATTTCCTACCAGTTGGAGAACATGGTAGGTACTTATATCACAAATTTAAAGCTCGATTTGATATATACATAAAAGAAAGTCACTGCATGTATATTTGATTAGGAGCATAATAATCAAAATTTACAACCCTCGCTCTCCCCACATGCATGAGAGACTCCAAAGATGCCAAGAAAGACATGTATAGTGTATGTCGTGAGACACCACGCCAAAATTTTGATAGCATAAGATTTCCCTACCATGTTGGAGAACATGGTGGTACTTATATCATAAATTTAAAGCTCATTTGCATATAGATAAAAGAAAGTCGCCGCATGTATATTTGATTAGAGCATAATAATCAAAATTTACAACAGCCTCGCTTCCCCACATGGGTTGCCATGAGAGACCTGTGCCCACCATGCCAAGAAAGTGTATAGTGTATGTCGAGACACCACACCAAAATTTTGATAAGATAAGATTTCCTACCATGTTGGAGAACATGGTAGGTACTTATATCAAAAATTTAAAGCTCTCATTTGCATATAGATAAAAAGAAAGCTGCCTGCATTTATATTTGATTAGGAGCATAATAATCAAAATTTACAACAGCCACCCGACTCTCCACCTACATGTGGGGGTTATCATGAGAGACTGGGCCTGCCCACCATGTCAAGAAAAACATGTATAGGTGTATGTCGTGAGACACCATGGCCGAAATTTTGATAACATAGCATTTTCCTACCATGTTGGAGAACATGGTAGGTACTTATATCACAAATTTAAAGCTCGCATTTGCATATAAACAAAAGAAAGTCACATGTATATTTGATTAGGAGTATAATAATCAAAATTTACAATAGCCTCCCGGCTCTCCCCCCACATGTGGGGGTTTCCATGAGAGACTGGGCCTACCCACCATGCCAAGAAAGGCATGTATAGGTGTATGTCGTGAGACACCACGACCGAAATTTTGATAGCATAGCATTTTCCTATCATGTTGGAGAATATGGTAGGTACTTATATCACAAATTTCAAGCTTGCATATGAAAGAGGCATGATATATATATAATTCCCTTCATAGGAAATCAATTGAAGCAAAGTAGAAGCATGAAATTCATGGAGAACAACAAATATGATATTTAAGCCATACATCCTTCCTTATCGATTTTCAAACTTCCTACCAAATAAAAGAAATTTTCAGCAAGCATCACATCTTTAGATAGCAAACTAATTGATTTTCCCGTACATAAAATAAATTTCAGCATGCTTTATGCCTCTAAACAACAAGCTAATAGTTTTCCCCTTTCATAAAAATACTTTCAGATGTATCATACACATTAGAAGCAAATCGATTCAATTTCTCTAAGTAAAATATTTTCAGCATGCATTATCCCTTTTTGTTATATGCCATGAACATGTATGTAAGGACTCCTCTCTCTTTTTATATCAAATGGACTTGCTATTTGATAAAATTGGAAAGAATCTTTGTAGGTCAACAATGATTCCAGCCTCCCAAATGGTCAGAGATTAAACACAACACTAAGAAATAAATCTCCATTAAATTCATCAAAACTCTATCCTCTTTTCACAAGTTTGGTGCAAGTTTGAACATTCTCTTCAAGAATATCCTTGCCCTTTCCTTACTCTTCACATCCGAATACACTTGCAATTATCAATATTAACTACTTCTAAAATGCAATCTTTCACAAAATCCGAGTTAATAAAGGATACCAAGAACAAATGATGAACCTAGCTAAGAGATCAGAAAGTAGGGAAAACCTAAGCTGGCTGGCTATCACAAAGTGTGAACCAATAATTTTTTTTTATCAGTATGCAAGAAGACTTTTTTTTTAGAATCGCTTCCGTATGTTGAAGTCAACGAGATGGCAAGACATAAGCAAGGGAGCAAAGGATAAAACATAAACAGAGGAAAGAAGGGATAGAGCTTGGTTTGCTCAAAGTGATCAGAAATAGAAGGAAAGTCAAGCAACTTGCATTGCACTATAAATCTAGCATTATATTTTCATCTCATTACTAACTCATAAAAGAAATATAATCCAACCATAGAACATATAAGGATAAATCGAAATCATTTCCTTCAAGAGAAACCCACATAAAAAATATAACTTAAGATTGAAACAAACAACCCGGGGGTTTGGTTGGAAGGGTGATTAGGAAGGATCGAGTCCTTGTTTGCTTGGCTAGGGTTGTCAACTGAGAGAGAGCAAGGAACTAGGAGCTCGGGCCAGAGGGAGGATCGGCGAGGTGAACGAGAGGGAAGTATGGTCCTAGAGCTTGATCAACCCAACAAGAAGAGGAATCGCCAGAGAGGAGACGAGAGCGTGAAAAATGAGAGAGGGATCGCGAGAGGGGAGAATGCCGTGAGTTCAGCCGAGAGAGGAAATGCCGTGAGCTGCAGGAAGATCGCACAAAAGCTTCAGCCGAGAGCCACAGGAACAAGAGAGGGGAGAGTCGAAATGAGAGTAGAGAGCGTGAAAATGAGGGTCAACGCATCGTTTCGATCTTTAGGAAACCTCTTGATAACGAGCGTTAGGTAGGGGATTAATAGGATTAGGAGATTAGGCAGTTGTTGATTAATCTAATTGCAAATTAATATTATTTTGCATTAAATTTTATGAATTTACTTTATGCAATAAACCCTAGTAATATGGGTGTCAATTTTAGGTATTTTAGTTGTGCCGAACGCAACGACGCGATCAATTTCGTGATCGGAGGTCATTTAAGCAACGTTGGCGATGGTCGGAGTGAAATTAGGCTTAAATTGTGCGACATCGCGCTCAAATTGATTGACGTTCATGCACACTTTGTCGAATTGATCGCGGAAGATGTCGTTTGATAGGTTTTGGCATTTCGGCGACGACGGCGTGATCAATTTTACAAATGGAGGTTGTTTAGACATCGTCGAGGCTTCTTGACTTTGATATGCGTGTAATTTCATAAAAAATTTGATTTTAATTATTTGATTAATCCTTAATTGATTCGATATTTGTTATTTAATTAATTTTAATATTTTCAACGCATTACGAAGTGGAATTTTCAAATCAAATCGAATTTAATTAATTTCGATCGTGATTAGGGCATTTAACCTCTATGTCATTTACTTAATTTTAAATGACACATAATTGTAGGTCAACAAATGCCCCCCAACAAACATGGTGCGCGCATGGAGCGGACCGTGTTTGTTGTACACTAGTTGACCTTGCGGATCTCCAAGAGATTTGCTTGGATGTCACGCTGAAGTTGTAATTTCTACAACTCGAGCACATCGATCATTGGGAAGTGAGTATAACTCTCAAGTTGGGCAAGCATTTGCATTTCATCAGTTCAACTGCAATAGCTCGTTGAATTGGTATTTGTTATCATTAGTCCAATGTTTTGTGCTTGATGGACTAGATGAAGGAGAGCTTTGCCTTGTCATCATCAACTTGTCAAGAGAATTTGGTGCATCTTCAGCCCTATATTTTATGCTTTGGCGGACTTGTTGAAGACTTCCTCCTGAGAGTTTAAAATTTATATTTTCTCCTCCGCCCCGGCTTTGCCTTGCATTTGATGGAGTTGATGATCTGCTGCTGAGATGAGAACATCTTCGGTCATATGCTTTGTGCTTTGACGGACTTATTGAAGATTTCATCTCGAAATTTGGGATTTGTATTTTCCTCCTGTCCTGGCTTTGTGCCTTGGTGGACTTGATGGAGTCGGTGAGATAAGAATGTCTTCGTGCTTTGTGCTTTGACGGACTTGTTGAAGACTCAGTCTCGAGATTTGGGATTTGCATTTTCCTCCTGTCCTGGCTTTGTGCCTTGGCGAACTTGATGGAGTTGATGAGATAGAAATGTCTTCGGTCCTGTGCTTTGTGCTTTGACAGACTTGTTGAAGATTTTATCTCGAGGATTCGTATCTTGTGCCTCCTTTTATCCTGGCTTCATGCCTTGACGGATTTGATGGAGTAAAATCTCCATTCGGAGATTCATCAGCGACACGAATTACCTTACGCCTAGCTTTTTGTGGAAGGATACATGCCGACGACGACCTCTCGAGCTTGTGTTGATCAATGGCAAAGAGTCATCGCCCCTGCTTTGCACATGTAATGGACATCTTGATGACAAAACTCCTTAGATTTAGCTTTATACGAACATTGGGATAGCTTCTTCTTCGCTTTTGCTTGATTGGACTTACTGAAGAAGAATTTCCTTCGATCTTTGCTTTCTGCTTTGATAGACTTACTGAAGGAGTTGAGATTTTACATTTGTATTTGATTCCAAACTCAACTTAGTGCCTTCTCGAGTAAGGATATCTTTGCTTGTTGTAGAATTTTGAGAAATGACCTTACGACCAATAGGGATAATTTCCCAGTCTGGGTCACTTGAACTCACCAAGTTGGAGAGATTTGGGGATTTGAATGCTCTTGTCTTTGAACTAACTAAGTAGAGGATCCCTTACTACTTTGTGGTTGAGTAAGCAGATCGTCACTGCCGTATGGCGTGTTGAGTCCGACCTTATACACCTACTTGAGTTGTGGACTTGGGCAATTGATGAAGGATTTTATCCTCGGGCAAATGAGATGGGGATCTCTTACTACAAACTTTGTGGCATGTTGAGTAAGGCAGCCATAACTCCCGTCAGATTTTGGCGTGTTGAGTCCAATATACACCAACTCGAGCCTTTAGATTTGAAGTGGGATGATAAATGTATATCCAACTTGGTTTGTTGTGAGACTTGAAAGTTTTCTTCTTTGGTCAAGACTTTTAAATTTGAGCATTTGAACACATAATTTTGAGTATGCATGCGGGGGATCTCGCACTAATGATGTCAACCCAAAGAGAAAGAAAGGCCCCTTGTCTTACCAGAATGATACTTTACTATAAAACTTTTAAAAAAAAATGTCCCCTGTCTAACAGGGGGATTTTTTATTTTATTTTGGAAATGCATTCTTGTGTTACAAGAGAATTTCCAATGAAAATTTTCACAAGTGTTTGACAATAAAGATTTTCAAATGCAAGATTTGTCCAGTCACACTTTCATGTGTAATATTTCTTTAAGCACCGACCGTTGATTGGCGGCATTGGTCTTTCACCTTTGAAGTCCACGAGTGATAGTTCCTTGATATACCTTTTCAATAACAAGGTCCTTCCCAATTAGGTTCAAATTTACCGCCAATTCGCAATGAGGGATGATTGGTCTTCTGACTGTGACCAATTCTCCTTCCTGAAAAGCTCGAGGACATACTGTATGATCGAATGCTCTGGACATCCTCGCCCGATAGACTTCTAGATTTTGCTGAGCTTGGAGCCTGACCTCATCACATCAAGCTCTTCCATCCAGACGAGCATTCTCATCTTGGGTGAGATTTTGTTGAATGGCTACTGATAAGGTAGTTCAACTGAGTGGCAAAACTGCGCCCCAAACACTAGTGCATGGGGTAGACTTTATAGAGTTTTGTAAGTGGTACCTAAGCCCATAACGCCTTCCACAAGCTTGGTATGTCACTCCCTTTTATTTCTTGTGAGAATTTTTCTAAGCAATTTGACTAGTATTTTTTAAATGCCTCAGCCATTTGTTTCTGGATTATAAATTGATGAATATCGCCAATCAATCTTATATCGAAATTTATAAACTTTAGTACTTTTGAAGGTGAACTATCAAATGATTCACATGGTATACCAAATCTATAGACAATATTATGGGTAAAGAAGTTAGTCACTTGTTCACCAGAACTTCTTTAAATGGTACCACCACTTGGAGAAATAATCAGTGGCAGCTAAGATGAAGTGGTGACCTGCTGATGATGGTGGATCAATTGGTCCAATTACATCTGTCCCCCAGCATTCAAACGGCCAAGATGCTATCATTGGATGCAACGGATTTGGAGGCTGATGAATTATGTTACCATGAACCTGGCATTCATGGCATCTCTTGGCATGATTGATACAATCTTTTACCATAGACGACTAATAGTATCCAATTATTTTAATTTTGAAAGCCATTTTAGGACCTGATTGGTGTGCACCACAAAGTCCTTGATGGATTTCAATAATTACTTTGTTGGCTTCTTCTATTCCCAACATCACCACATCTGTCAAGGATCTACGATACGTAGTATTGCCAACATAAGCATATAGTCAAGCCTTTTCTCAAGTTGTGCTATCGACTTATTACTTGGCAATTTGCCTTCCTTGAAGTAGTCGAAGTCGTCCAGCCTTTCCTTCTTCTACTATAAGAATTTCATCGTGCAGTTTTGGCACTTCTGCAGGTTGGAGGCTTTCTTCTTAAATGGCTTGAGGCTTATCTTGTTGACTTTGAGGAGTAATTTGTAAGGGAGTGTGAGGAGCAACATGAGCTGCACCCCATTGATTTGTGTTTGATGACCCCTCTTCCAGCGGGGATTTTAAATTTATCAGCTCTAGGACTCAATGAGTGCACACACTAATTAGTATGTAGTCATCGTCATCCATACTCGCCATTTCTTTAGCTAATTTAGAAAACCGCTTGCTATTCCTAGCTCTGGAGACTCGAGTAATAATGACATTTGGAATTTGTTTCATAAGCTCGAGAACTCATTTGTGATAGTAGGCCAATTCAAGCTTATTGATTTTGTAAAGGCCCAACACTTGATTAATGACGAGTTGAGAATCACCATAAATTTGCAGATTCTGGACCCCCATGGAAATGACTTCCTCTAAACCTGCCACCAACGCTTCATATTCCGCTGTTGGTTCGTATTGAGTTAATTTATAAGAATGTCTCAGTATGCCACCTTCAGGTGTGATCAAGATGAGACCGATACCGGCTTGAGCCTTTGGGAGATTTGAGGGTTGAGTGTATCTAATGGACGAGGCTCCATCAAAATACAATTCCCACATTTGTTGCTTTTCTTTTCATATATGTGCATGATTTATCGTGAAGATCATAGTTAAGCAATGAGTCTGCCAGTATGGGATGAGCGGCAAGAAAATCTGCCAGAATTTGCCCCTTCATCGCTTTCTGGGGTACATATGTAATATCAAATTGTAGCAGAAGGACAGCCCATCGTGCCAAGCGACCTGTCAACGTTGGTCTTGTCATCAAGAACTTCAACGGATCGATCCTTGAGATAAGGGTAATTTTATGAGATAGCATGTAATGACGTAACTTTTGAGCAGCAAAAATTAACGCCAAACAATGCTTCTCAATTAGAGAATAATGCGCTTCCGCTCCTATTAGCCTTCGACTAATGTAGTATAGAGCATTCTCCTTTCCTTCCTCATTATGTTGCGCCAACAAAGCACCTAGAGATTCCTCCAGTGCTGCTGTGTACAAGATGAGAGGCTTTCACGGAGGCAAGAATGGGTGGGTTCAACAGATATTTCTTGATACTGTCGAAGGCCTCTTGACATTCTTCGTCCCACTTGAAAGGAGTATCTTTCTTCATTAATTTTGCAAAGGGTCAACATCTGCCTGACAGATTTGATATAAATCTTCTAATGAATGCGAGATGTCCCTGTAAGGAGTGAAGTTGACAAAGACTCCTTGGAGGAGGCATTTCGACAATCGCTTTGATTTTATTGGGATCGATTTCAATCTCTCTACGGCACACAACATATCCAAGGAACTTTCCAGAAGAGACTCCAAAAGCGCACTTGAGAGGATTCATCTTGAGATCGTATTTTTTGATTCTTTCAAGGACAATCCTTAAATCATCGAGATGATCTTTGCGATCTATACTCTGACAACGAGGTCATCAACATAACACTCTACTTTTGATGAATCAACTCGTTAAAGATTCGTGTCATAGCTGGTATGTAGCTCAAAGATTCTTCAAGCCGGGCATGACGTGTAGCAATATACAATGGCATCGAATGAGGTATGCTTCTCATCTTCAAGAGCTATCTTGATTTGATTGTAGCCTGACGATCCATCCATAAATGAGAACATGTCATGATTTGAAGTGTTATCCACTAACAGTTCTGATACGGGAAGCGAAAGTCATCCTTTGGACATGCTTTAAAATCAAGTCGACATGATATGAATCCAATTCATTCTTCTTTTTCACGGGGACAATATTAGCTATCCAGTCAATGTATTTTTCTTCTCGAATAAAACCAGCTTCAATGAGCTTCTTGGTTTCTGTAATTACCTATTCTTCAACCTCCAATCTCATTCGCATAGAGGCTTGCTTGACTGGTGCTGCATCTGTCTTAATTGCTAGTTTGTGAACTGCTATATCAGGGGATAAGCGGCATTTCGCATATGTCCAAGAAAAGTCCGAATTCACGAGCAAGATTTTAATTCTTCCACTTTATCTTCGAAAGTAGAGCACCGATGAATGGTAGAGGATCCTCCTCGTTCCCAACTTCTTTAAGTTCATCCATAGTGCCTCCCCACCATCTTCAAGCTCTTCAAGCCCTGCTTCTACTTCTTCATTATTTGTGAGACTAACATTAAGAATGACATTCTCATCTTCGATCACTCTCTACTTCTATTCTGTTATAACAGAATGTGTATATTCTGTGGACCATTGTCTTGGATGAAACCAAGGCCTTTGGTAGTGTGTTTATTTTTCTTACCAATGGTTTGAGAACCTTTTGGGTACCACATCATTTCAAAGAGCTTAGTCCTTTGCTTACTTGCTCCACTAGACCCATGCATGCATCGATTTTGCATCTTTGGAGAGTAATATTTTGGTATTCTTGTGGGCATAGCTTCTTCTTCTTGATAACTACATTACCAATCTTCTTCTTGACACCCTGATTTATAAAATAGGCTTCGGCTCGTGCATTTTCCGTGGAGAGGAGGTACATAGAAGGTCACCGCCGACTTTGTGAGTTTCTCGAGAGGTGATTTCTTTAAAATGTTGAGGAGGAATAGGAATGACTATGAGTGTAGTCTCTACTGCTGATGTATCTATGATTGTTTTAAAGTAGGTGCATTGCGCCTTACCTTCAAAAGTAGATTCGAACTCATAATCAGAGTCAAAATATTCTTCTTCAGTCAGAGCTTTCCTCGAAGATTCATGCGGACCTTTGGATTTAGAAGGAACACATTCATCTTCTTCTTCAGTATCACTGCCTAGATGAGGGACAATATTATTGATTTTGGACCTATTCTTTATATCCCTAGGGACATTTGGAACAATCCCCTTTCTTTTATTCATTTTATCTTCTCCCTTCTTCTTAACTTGTTCTTTTATGGGTTTTGAAGTAGATGCAATATTTGCTAGTTATTTTGTTAGCTTTGATTCCCTCGGAAGGAAGTAACTGACATCTTGATAAATCTTCATTTCATGCACCGCAAAAGGTTGCATGTCACCCACAATTTGGCATTCTTCTCCATCCTTTGTATATTTCATACATTGATGCAATGTAGATGAGACAATACCATACTTATGAAGCCATGGTCGGTATGGGCTCAATGAAGTATCTGCATCGATCACATGAAATTTGGCTTACGTGAGGTCTCCAAATTTAAGAGGAGGACTAATGACCCGATAGTTTTGTCCCTTCTCATTGAAACCTTGAACCATGACTTTATCTCGTCCCAGATGTTGTACATCTAGAGATAACCATCTAAGAGTTCTCAAGTTCATAAGATTCACGGAGGAATCGGGATCAATTAAGATCCGCGGTATTATAATTTCATTACTTTCAACTGTAACATACGAGAGGCAGGCTTTCCAGCATTAGATCATCTTCAAAATGTGACGATTGGAGGCTCTTGAACATGCAAGGTCTCCGTTAGACTCAAAGAAAATATGCTTGAACTTTCCCATCTCTTTGAGAGCTTCAATAAGGTGTTAGGAGATCTTCGACATTAGAAGTGCTTCAGATACACTAAGTCGCTACTGGAATTTTCCTTAGATGGGATAGAATATTGTACGATCCCTTTTGATGAAGGCTTCTTATTTGAATCCTTAGGGATAACTTTTCATTGATTTCAATTTCTTTTCCTTTATCCCTATTCATTGGCTCTTTCCTCTGTTGGGATGGTAGCACACGCTTCTCAAGGTATTTGAGCTACTTCATTTGCATCAATCTTCGATGACTCGGTTTCAAAGATTCGCCGCCCGCCTAATGATAGACTAGAAGATTCAGAATTATTGCCCAACTTTATATTTTTTATGTTTGTTGATATGGTGAGCTCTGATTCATCTTCATCTAGAAAACAAAGTTCTTCTAAGCTGTTATCAGCTTCATGCATCATCAAGCAAGACTTCGAGAAAGTTCTTCGCCTTCCCGCTTTCATTGATCCAAGATTTGTAATGAATTACGCAAGCGTGATAGGTCGCCTTGCCGATTGTACATAATCTTGTGATGATCTTTATCGCGTAGTAGTAACATGTACTATATTTATTTAGTTTTTTGTGATTTATTTTGTGCCTTCGAGACGAACCAGCCTTCCCATAACTTAGATTTTGTCTCGACTCAAGTACGGGCTCAAGTGATGATTTCCACTGAATACCTGGAATGCCTTCTAATTGCTTCAACATTTTACTTTTTTAGAGGCGCCATCCTTCATCATCAACCAGCTTCTCTTTGCCTTTATCATTGCTTGATAGTACTGGAGATGAGGTGATTACTTTGGTGGATTCTTTCCTCGGACGCACTAATACACTGTCCGACAATGTGAGTTCTCCATTTCTATATTTCGTCACCAATATGTAGTAATCTTCAACAGATGGGATGATGATATGGACAATAATTAGGATTATCTACTTGTCCAGCCTCTTTAGGTCTTTTACACTCTGGTAGTTGGAGACCTACTTTGAGTGCATGTTTAAACAATTTGGCCACACCTTCCCCCTTAAAATAATACTCTTTGTTCAGCTTTTCTTTTAAGGTCAGGGCCATTGAGTCATTCGCTCCTTTTATTTGCTTTGGTCGCTCGCCTTCACTGAAACGATCTCGAGGTACATCATTACCTCCAAGTATGAGCATGGGTTGTGGAGCAAGATTGAATGATCGCTTTAGTTTTCTTGAGTAGTTTTCTTTCTTTTACGTTATAGACTAATCGCTTCAGATCCTTCTTGTATGAGGTGAAATGTGTTTCACCCTTCTTCTGTCTGAGCTTTTGCTCTTTTGGATTTATCTTGTCGCCATCTAACGGATAAATTTAATTTCTCAAATTTAGCCAAGTATCTTGAAATGTGGTAATTGAAGCCATGAAAAGATAAGGCGCCATCTTATCATCGATGTTGCCCATCAGTAGTTGGATTGCGTGCTCTTCTTCCAATTGTTGCTCACATTTCATACTCATGTTTTGCCAACGCGTAATATATCGGGTTACTGATTCATCTTTCTTCCTCTTCTCAAGGGCAAGATCAGCAATGGTTGTTTTCTTGACTGCGCTGGCGAACCTTTTAACGAACATATTTTTAAGTTCGGCAAAAGTTTTGACTGAGTCATTTGATAACTCAGCATACCATTCAAAGCAAATGGTTAAACTATCGAATGAATAAATAATGTATCATTACCCCTATGTTAGCGGATGCTTTGAATTGGGGATGTCGTTTAGGATTACCATTTCACAAAGATTAAACTTTGGCATTGAATATCCCTTTGGGTATGGAATCTGATCATACTCCGGGATATGGGCGACCTTTGCTTACTAATTTTTCTCGCCCGCATTTATAATGTTTTGATCTTCTCATTCAAGATAATATCAAGTTGAGAGGCTGTCACGGCTTCAGATATAGTTTGTATATTTTGAGAAGTAGGTTGCCGAGCTGACTCATTTATTCTAATCCTTGCTTCAGGCTCAATTTGGACCCTTGAAGCATGTGAGATCAAATTTATTGGAGGATTGTCATGGGCATTGCTAGAGGCTTGATGATTATTTGGGGGGACAGGTGTTGGACCTGCCACAATATTTCTCTGCATTAACTGCATCATTACAGTCATCTGCATCATCATTTTACTCATTTTCATATTCAACTGAGCGATTTTTTTATCTTTGGCTTTCATTTGACGCTGAATTTGTCTCTGCGCCTCTGCCAAAGTGGTAGTATCGGTGAAGGTGGGATTTTCTTCCCTTTCTTCTTCCTCTTCTTGTTGTTCCTCTCCTGAAAACTCAAAGGATGCTTCTTTTATTTGAACATTTTGTTGTTCTTCAGGTTGAGGGGGAGGTACTGTCGTGCGACGCCTATGTTGATATTGGCGTAAACCGGATGGCTCACCGACTTGTTATATCATATACACCACTTCAACAGTCGTTGCATCCTCCTCTTCTTCTTCGTCCTCTTGGACATGAATTTCAGATCGACATCTCCAATGGACTTCCGATTCCAAATGTGGAATCGAAATTCCTTCAGTTAGAGGGCTTCGATCGAAGTTAACCTCCTCTTGATGGGATGAAGTTAATTGATGATGGGATCTCCTGGAGGATTCTCCAAGGTGTCTCCAAATTCTTATCATTAGCCCTCTTTTAGGCTCCCACCGCTGGTAGATTTGAGTTTGGGTGGATCTCTGGGAATTCACACCAGATATCACGCCATGTCTTTGCTCTAAAGCAATTTCTTTTTGAGGCCTAGGCCTCCATATCTGCTTACCTTTCCACCGGAACCTTTCGATGGTGGATTCCTGGACATGCGGTCCAAGTGTCACACCCCGATGCTCACCGTGTGGGACATAGATCTGTCGGCGTCCTGGCATTGGAGTTGCGGATGAGGTCTCCTTGGAGGAGCAGTTCTAGCATCTTTGATAACAGGACCTTGGTATTTTCTTTTCATCCCCTCTCTTGCAACTTGAGAACCCATGCACTGCAGATATAGTTTCGCAGGAGAGCTGGAACGACGTGGGGTCCGTAGAGTGACAAGAGAGTTCGCTTAACCCACTTAAGGTTATCAAACCGACAGGTGGGAACACTCACCGGGTTCCATGTTGGTTGTGCAGTATTACCGCATAAGTGTTGAGCACGCAGCTCAAGATTTCTTTTTTCTTCTTGCCTCGTGCTTTTACTTCCGTGATGAAGAAGCTTCAAAGATCATGCCTCCCGCGAATGGTTCACTCGGATTGCATTACTTTGAGGGACAAAAGAGACCATCCGCCCAGTAACAACCCTCTTCATGATTGGTTTCTCCAAGAGCCTCAAAGACCGATTTTTTGAAGTGACCCTACGCTAGAGGGTCACGACTTTAGGCCTTTTCAGATTGCCGCACATGGCGCAGGGCGTTTTGCCAAGTTGAGGCTAGCAACTTGCTCGTTCGTTAAATGAGAAGTCAACGCCACCAAACGGATGGTAGCCGGTGCTTCCAAAGATTGATGATGGCATTGCCAAATGGATGATGCCACGCCGAGAGTAACAAAGGATGTTCTGAGTGCCATTCTGGGGGTGTAAAGGTAAAAATTAGCAATTAAAAATAGCTACTATCACCTTACTTCCAAAAATATGGGTACGATAAGATAAAACATACTAAGCATATGCACTAAATAAAATCTTAAATGACTTAAGACTTTGAGTAGCAAGCTTTTAAGTTATCAAGTTTAACTTATCATTTCCCATTTCACTTTAATTTCATTTTTTTTATATATACTCCATTGCAATTATAATTTAGATTTGACTAGCCAAATATGGAAAGAGAAACATTTCCCAAATGAGTCGCCAGAATCTGGGATCCGAAAATTACCACACCTCTTTCGAAAAGAAAAGAGTTGTTTAAGTGTCTGATAATTTCGTAATAGATGAATAGATAAGACACTACCCAGAGATTGCTCTTATTTGGTGAGAACTTTTATATATGGTTTCGGGTTTCCTATGGCATAAGCCCCTATAGTTAATTACCCTCCCAATAGAGAGAGCACTTGACAGCTAGTCAATGAATCGTTAAAGAACGCAGTATATAATTACAGAGTGGAGTTTAGAATATGAAATTTATTATTTTAATTTAAAACTTTTGTGGGGAACGATGACGCCGATCTAAATCCCATGGTTCCGTGCTCTCCGCCGCGGCCCCCGTCCGCATAGTGAGGAGGTCGACCCAACTGACCAAGAATTCTTATCGAACACATGGGTTACGCCGCCCAAGGTATCCTTGTAGACGGGGTGGAGTTTGTCTGGGACAAATATAAGTCAACCTTAGCTAACATAGTTTTTTGCCCAACCAAACACATTCGACATTTCACAAACCAAAGAGCAAAGCCGCTGGGGAACATACCGCTGCGGACCGTAATTTATATATCACGCGAACCACTACCGAGGTCGGTCGAACCGCCATTTATGTGGTGCCATATCGCGGCAAAACCACGCGGACAAAGGACACGAGCCACGTCCTTACGGGCTTTAGGAATATTTGAGTGTGAAGGTAGTTATGTATTTAATTTGACATTGGCTCTTTGTGAGCAAAAGTTTTCTTAATTTGCCACCCGAAGACAAACAGTTGTGGAGGAGTGAATTGATTTTATTTATTTTTTTTAGTTTTACCTTAAATAATTAATTTCATTTTTTTATTTCTTTTTTTGTATATTCTTTGAATTTTGATCATTTTATGATTGATTTAGATTTGAATATATATGATCATTTATCATTGAAATTTTAATTATAATTACCCTTCTCGATCCTAGGGTTAATATCAATTGATAGACCTTGTCTACTCTATTCGATTTTCTATAGAGGATTGGGTCTGAATTCATTATCTCAAGAAGTATAATCCTTCAAAACCTTGTCCACTCTAGTTTGAATATAGATGATCGGGTTTGGGACTTTTCTTCTTGAGGGTTTGAATTTTAATTTTATGTCATTGATTCATATCTTGCATTACATGATAGAATTAGCTTCTTAGATATTATTTATTTTGAAATTCTTATAATATCACATTTTTAGGTTTTGTTAACTCGGACCCGGTCCGAAGACCAAACCGGGAAGATGTAGCATATGTCCTTTTGTTTTATACCTAACTTGTACATGTCCTTATTGTTTGAATACTTCAACATACATACAAGTATCTGTTCTTTTAAAATATTGTATGGACATATAAATGTCAAGTTGAAATGTAGGTTCAATTTGTAAGTTTAGATTTCAATATGACATTTTTGGATTTTGTTAACTGGACCATCTCAAGACCAAACCGGAAGAATAAACAGCCGACTATTTTCTTGCAGAGGATCGGATCTAGATTAATTATTTCAAGATCTATCGTTCTCCAAACCTTGTTAACTCTAGATTATGCTTAGAGGATCGGGACTTTTCTTCTTATGACCTTGAATTTGAGAGGATACATTAACAATGATGTCGATAGATTTATCTTTAGTCATTTCGCGTAATTAACTTCTAAGATTTACAATAGCATCATTAGATTTTTAGGTTTTGTTAACCCAGACCCGGTCCTAAGACCAAACCGGGAAGTATAGCATCTATTCTTTGGAAAATATGATATGTATATTATTTTGGTCAAAAGCTCCCCTTTTATGTCACAAATCAACAGGGTATGGGGCTGAAATAAATTATTTTGGAAGCCTATTTGATCAAATATATGGCGATGGGCCTAGAATGAGTTTAGGCATTTGATTTGGGCTAAAAACTCTTTCTTTATGTGGCAAATCAGCAAACATAAAGGGGCTGAAATAATCATTTTTGAAGGCCTATATGATCAAATATAAAGTGATGCTGAGTTTGGGATTTGGTGCTAAAACCCTTTCTTTATGTGGCAAATCAGCAAACATAAAGGGCTGAAATAATCATTTTGAAGGCCCATATGATCAAATATAAAGTGATGGGCCTAGAATGAGTTTAGGCATTTTTAAAAAACGCTTTCTTTATGTGGCAAATTAGCAAACATAAAGGGCTAAAATAATCATTTTTGAAGGCCCATATGATCAAATATAAAGTGATGGGCCTAGAATGAGTTTAGGCATTTGGTTTGGACTAAAAATCATTTCTTTATGTGGCAAATCAGCAAACATAAAGGGCTGAAATAATCATTTTTGAAGGCCCATATGATCAAATATAAAGTGATGGGCCTAGAATGAGTTTAGGCATTTGGTTTGGGCTAAAAACTCTTTCTTTATGTGGCAAATCAACAAACATAAAGGGGCTAAAATAATTATTTTTGAAGGCCCATATGATCAAATACCCATAGCCCATTTATTTCTCTTGATAAGAAGGAGGGGAATATAAAAAAAATATGAGTAGATGTCATATGTCATTTAAAAGAGGCAAGTGGATTAATTAAAATCCACCTCCTTCACATGCAAGCTCATGGCAAGTGGGGGACAAATACTCATTAAATTTATTAAGAAGATATGGCAAAGAATTTATTTCCCTCTTCAAAGAAAGTGATAAGGATGTAGGGCATGCCACATGTCCATGTGTGCATGCAATATGACAAATGACATTAAACTAGATGATCTCCTTGCATGCAACTTATGACGAGGCACCACATATGTCAACGCCATAAGAATAGATGATAAGAGGAGAGGCTAAGGAAGCCTATAAATAAGAGGGGATTTCCCTTTCATAAAATACCTACATTTCCTACTCTCCTCTTCTCCCTTATACCACAAGTTTAAGCTCTTTCAATATTGCATCAAGGGTTAAGTTGTGTCACATATACTTGTGAGTTTTTTTTCTAACTCAACCATTTTTTTTTGATACCTTCTTGATATATGTCATGTCATATGATAGATTTAATTTATTCCATATGTGTTTGCTTCAAGTCTTCACTATGTCTCATGTATGTAAATCATGGTGAATGACAAGTAAAGTAGGGAGGCATTTAAGTTTGAGCATCTAATGTGTATTCCATAACATGTCAAGTTAGATGGAATCCACTTTATGTCATACTTGCCACAAATAAGATAGCTTTCATTATATAGAGATTGAAGCATGAGTATTCATATATGACCTAAAGAAGCATTTTAAGCCAACATGTTAACCTAAGCATTTCATCCTTTCTTTTCTATCTATTTTTTTTAAGAAAATTTGGTCCTCGTCATCCCCGCATAGCTACTGGGACTAGCCCCACCACGCCAAGAAAGGTATGGTAGTCGAGACACCGCGATAAAATTTATTTGCCCACCACGCCAAGAAAGGCGGTATGGGTGACAAGATGATTTCTTTCACGTTGGAACAACGCGAGCAAGTACTTATAGAGAGCCACGTTGGAACAACGTGAGCACTTATCACGTCCGCATTGGAACAATGTGAACGGTACTTATAGCATAGAGCAATAAATTTGCATTCACATGTATATGAAATTAAAGTATAAGCATTTATATATGACATATTTCACCTCCTTTTATTTTGAAAATTTAGCCTCCCGGCGTCATCCCCGCATATGGGGCTAATTCGGGGGACTAGGTCTTCCCACCACGCCAAGAAAGGCATGTAGGTGGGAGACAAGGACAAATTTATTTGCCCACCATGCCAAGAAAGGCGTGTATGGGTTAGCATAGCATAGCAACAAGTTTCCCTACCATGTTGGAGAAACATTGGTAAGTACTTATAGTAATAAATTTAAAGCTTGCATGCATTTAATTAAGAGCAAAATAATCAAAATTTACAACAGCCTCCCGGCTCTCCTCCCACATGTGGGGGTTACCATGAGAGACTGGGCCTGCCCACCATGTCAAGAAAAACATGTATAAATGTATGTCGTGAGACACCAAAATTTTGATAGATAAGATTTCCCTACCATGTTGGAGAACATGGTGTACTTATATCACAAATTTAAAGCTCGCATTTGCATATAAACAAAAGAAAGTCAGCAGTATATTTGATTAGAGCATAATAATCAAAATTTACAACCTCCCCGACTTCCCCTCACATGTGGGGTTGCCATGAGACGCCCACCATGCCAAGAAAGACATGTATAAGTGTATGTCGTGAGACACCACGACCAAAATTTTGATAAGATAAGATTTCCCTACCATGTTGGAGAACATGGTGTACTTATATGACAAATTTAAAGCTCTCATTTGCATAGAAAAAAGAAAGTCACTGCATGTATATTTGATTGAGCATAATAATCAAAATTTACAATTCTCCCCACATGTGGGGTTGCCATGAGACTGTCGCCACCATGCCAAGAAAGGCATGTATAGGTGTATGTCGTGAGACACCACGACCAAAATTTTGATAGCATAGCATTTCCCTACCATGTTGGAGAACATGGTAGGTACTTATATCACAAATTTAAAGCTCTCATTTGCATATAGATAAAAAAGAAAGTCGCATGTATATTTGATTAGAGCATAATAATCAAAATTTACAACACTCCTACTCCCCACATGTGGGGTTACCATGAGAGACCTGCCCGCCACCATGTCAAGAAAGACATGTATAGTGTATGTCATGAGACACCGAAATTTTGATAATATAAGATTTCCTATCATGTTGGAGAACATAGGACTTATATCACAAATTTAAAGCTCGATTTGCATATAAACAAAAAAAAAAAAGTTTTGCATGTATATTTGATTGAGCATAATAATCCAACAAATTTCTCGGCTTCCCCACATGTGGGGTTGCCATGAGAGCTGCTCTCACTATGCCAAAAAGGCATGATAGGTGTATGTCGAGACACCATAAATTTTGATAAGATAAGATTTCTACCATGTTGGAGAACATGGTAGGTACTTATATCATAAATTTCAAGCTTGCATATGAAAGAGGCATGATATATATATAATTCCCTTCATAGAAAATCAATTGAAGCAAAGTAGAAGCATGAAATTCATAGGAGAACAGCAAATAGTATGATATTTAAGCCATACATCCTTCCTTATCAGATTTTCAAACTTCCGGCTCAAATAAAAGAAATTTTCAGCAAGCATCACATCTTTAGATAACAAACTAATTGATTTCCCCTTACATAAAATAAATTTCAGCATGCTTTATGCCTCTAAACAATAAGCTAATAGTTTTCCCCTTTCATAAAAGTATTTTCAGCATGTATCATACACATTAGAAGCAAATCGATTCAATTTCTCTCTAGTAAAAATATTTTCAGCATGCATTATCCCTTTTTTGTTATATGCCATGAACATGTATGTAAGGACTCCCTCTTTTTTTATATCAAATGGACTTGCTATTTGATAAAAATTGGAAAGAATCTTTGTAGGTCAACATGATGACCCATAATGGCGTCGAGAGATTAAACACGACTAGGAAATAAAGCTCCATTAAATTCATCAAAACTCTCTATCCTCTTTTCACAAGTTTGGTCACAAGTTTGAACATTCTCTTCAAGAATATCCTTGCCCTTTCCCTTACTCCTCACATCCGGGAATACACTTGCAATTATCAATATTAACTACTTCTAAAATGCAATCTTTCACAAAAATCTAGAAGTTAATAAAGGATACCGTAACAAATGATGAACCTAGCCAAGAGATCCGAATTGAGTAGGAAAACCGAAGCTAAAGGCTATCGTCACAAAGTGTGAACCAATAAATTTTTTTTATTTTTTGTCTATGCAAGAAGACTTCTTTTTTTCTTAGAATCGCTCGTATGTTGAAGTGGAGGTGGCAAGACAAGCAAGGAGCAAAGGATAAAACATAAACAGAGGAAAGAAGGGATATGCTTGGTTTGCTCAAAGTGACTGCCAAAATAGAAGGAAAGTCAAGCGATTACACCATAAATCCAAAGATTATATTTTCATCTCATTACTAACTCATAAAAGAAATATAATCCAACCATAGAACATATAAGGATAAATAAATCATTTCCTTCAAGAGAAACCCACATAGCAAAAATATAACTTAAGATTGAAACGAAACAACTGGGTTTTGGTTGGAAGGGTGATTAGAAGGATCGTCCTCTATTTGCTCGGCTAGGGTTGCTTCAACCGAGAGAGGAGCAAGGAACCGCCGAGGGGAGCTCGCCGAGAGGGAGGATCGAAGGCCCGAGCGAACGAGAGGGAAGTATGTCTAGAGCCGATAAACCAATAGAAAGAAGGAATCGCCGAGAGAGAGAGAGAGAGCAGAAAATGAGAGAGGATCGCAAGAGGAGAATGCCGTGAGTTCAGAGAGAGGAAATGCCGTGATGGAAGATCGCACAAAAAGCTTAGAGAGCGCAGAACGAGAGAGGGAGAGTAAATGAGAGTAGAGCGTGAAAATGAGGGTCAACGATCGTTGATCTTTAGTGGCTCTCTCGATTGCAACGAGCGGTTAGGTAGGGGATTAATAGGATTAGGAGATTAGGCAGCTGTTGATTAATCTAATTGCAAATTAATATTATTTTGCATTAAATTTTATGGATTTACTTTATGCAATAAACCCTAGCAATATGGGTGTCAATTTTAGGTGTTTTAGTTGTGCCGAACGCAACGGCGCGATCAATTTCGTGATCGGAGGTCATTTAAGCAACGTTGGCGACGATCGGAGTGAAATTAGGCTTAAATTGTGCGACGTCGCGCTCAAATTGATCGACATTCGCGCACACTTTGTCGAATTGATCGCGGAAGATGTTGTTTGATAGGTTTTGACGTTTCGGCGATGACGGCGCGATCAATTTTGTAAACGGTCGCTGTTTATTTCGAGGCTTTGACTGATATGCGTAATTTCATAAAAAATTTGATTTTAATTATTTGATTAATCCTTAATTGATTGATATTTGTTATTTAATTAATTTTAATATTTTCGACGCATTTAAGTCGAATTTCCAAATCAAATCGAATTTAATTAATTTCGATCGTGATTAGGGCATTTAACCTCTATGTCATTTACTTAATTTTAAATGATACATAGTTGTAGGTCAACAATTATAAAAATTTAAATCTCATCTATAATAGCCCTTCTTCAATTCCTATGAGATTTGAAAAGGTTCTATCCATTCTCAAATAATCTCAATAGCTTTGGCAATCTAAAAAAAAAACACTTGCAGAATAAACTCATCGTTGTCTTTAAGGTTTGCACTGAATTATAGGAGAAGTCAAAGCAAAATGTCATGATTATTTTTGTCTCCGCCAATCTATGTATCTTAGTAAACACAACAGTTTAGGGTTAACAACATTAAGGAGGGCATCATTTACATAAAAAAAAAAGCTTCTATACATCATCCCTTTTAATGCACTCAAGGCTCTTTATCTTGAAATTCTTAGAAGTTTTATCTCCACCATTGTCATATAAAGCTTATTTCTTTTGCTCATTCCATTGAATTCTTTCTTAAGTTGGTATTCACCAAACCCTAATCTAGTGATCAGTATAAATTCAACAAAGCTATATGCTTTATCACTACTTTCAATATTGAGAGCAAAATAATACAATTCAAACTTTTTTAGAATCATATTCAAACAATAAATAAATAATGTTCAAATTTTATTCTAATCTTATATATATTGAGATTGTAAGATTGTTGTATACTTCTTAATAGTGAATAGGCCTTATTTTATACGTTAAAATTCTTGTATCTTTTTTATTAAATTATTTTATTTGCATGTATTTTTGCAAGATCTTCATGTAAAAGTCAAATATTAAACTCGATTTATAAGCCTTATTTTTGCATTTCAATAGCATTTAAATATTACTTTATTTTTCTATATATTTTACACTCCTTGTGCAATTTTATTTTAAAACATCTTGAGATATTTTTTTTACAGCATTATAAATAGAGCTTTGTCCCTTTAATTGTATTAATTAGGACCTAATTTTGCTGATTTATCTATTAATTATTGTGATTTTTATTGTGTGCCAGAAAACCAGTTGCGGTAGAATAAAAGTTTACGTCTTATCTTTGTTGTAAAATCCAGCACACACATAGATATTTGAAGAATGAACAAGAAACTCTAGGATTTTTACGTGAAAAAATTTCTGAAGAGGGGGAAAAAATCACGGGGCCTAGCCTAGTAAAAATCTTTCACTATGTATCTGTTTCGGAGTACAAAGATTTCCTGATAATGGGATTACAGAAGTATATATGAGAAGACCTGACAATGAGAATCTCATAATCAGATAACAACAAATGCGCAAGAGTGGTTAGTAATGCTGTTGTAGGATGATGATAATATGACGCACAATACCGAAGGTGAAGGTCAGCGGGTGATGACCGGAGATGGTCGAGGTAGTTGGCGGTAAGGCCAGTGGTCGATGATGACGATGATCGAACGCGGCCGACGGCAGCGGCGATGGTCTATGCGCAACGGCGATGGTGGTCAACAACGATGATCGACGACGATGGTCGATGGTGATGACCACGACGGGTTGATACGGGACCGGTAACGCGGTCGCGATGGTACGGCGCGATGGTGGTCGCAACGGGCTAGCGGGTGGCCGGTGATGACCGGCGGTGGTGCGACGCGAGGATCGCGATGGTGGCGGCACACGGGCCGTGATGATGGTGGTCACACCGGCCGAGTGGTAACGATTATGTTTGAAGGATTTTCAAGCTTTAGAGCTATCTCTTCTCTTTAGCTATTTATAGATTAGAGGTGTGGCATTTCTGTAAATACATGCAAACTCCAAACCACTCCATCGGATAGCTCAAAATGATTCCCTTGATCATCTGATGTATTTTAAGTATTTGAATGCTCAAATGAAGTCAGAATCAAGAGATCTTGAGTTTGTTAGATCCGGCTTGTCAAGACACTCGATTTGATCATAAACACTCCATATTGAGGAACTATTTAGGGATTTAACTGATATCCTAAAGTTTTCAATGATATTTTAAGTGCTTGATTTGGGCTAGTTTTGACTTAGGATCAGATTGCTTTTGATATCAAGATTCGTGCTTCGACTAGTGAAATTTTAGTGTCATACCAGTTGTCCCCCTATTTTTTGATGACATTGTCTCTATCATTCAAAAATATATGCTAAATAATAACAAATTCTTAAATGAAATTTGCGGGTTCATTAACCATATAGTTTGAGAGAATAGATCTTCATGGGTGTACAAGATTATGATACCAAGTAAGTAGGTCAGCGTTCAAGAGCTTGGGTTAAGGACCGTCCGGATTTTACTGGCGCCATGGGCGCCGCTAGAGCCACAAGCAGGCACATCGCCTGTTTGGCCTGAGCTGGTCTACAGATACATGGGCGCGACGCTCATGGGCACTCATTTATGCGACCGCGTGCAAAACTCGCATGGATGAGCATTCTTTTCTGTTTCTTTCCGTTAATTTTTTTTACCTTTTTGCCCATATAGTGGGTCTATCCCCCTTAGGGTTAAGTAAGGAGACACAACTCCCATATGCTCTAGTGTTCTTCTGCATTGAATGAGAAATCATCTGGCATAAGTTCAAGGGCTAGGCTAAATTTTTTTTTCTTTTCTTTTTGTCAGCGAAGCTCTTACCTTCTTTTTAAGAGAATGTCATTCGCTTTCATTGAGACTCAGAAATTTCATACTGGCTTGCTTTTTTCTCGAGAGAAGCATCAATTGTCCTCATTGGACCGACCGGGCTCGGAGGCGATCAAGGCCCGTAGTTCATACGGTGAGGCTCCCTCGAGAGAGCATCAACCTCGGTGATCGGGTTTGAGGCGGGGCATGTTCATAATGAGGCTTTGGTTTTCTCTCGAGGCGCGCCAACTATCTCGGACCGACCGGGAGGTTGATCAAGGCCTGCAGTTCATATGGCGAGACTCCAATTTTCCCTCGAGCGAGGCATCAACTGTCCTCATTAGATGGACCGGATTTGGAGGCGATCGAGGCCCGCAGTTCATACGGTGAGGCTCCGATTTTCCCTCGAGAGAGATGGCAAATTTCCTCGTCGGACTGACCGGGTTTGGAGGCAATCATGGCCCGTAGTTCATACGGTGAGACTCCAATTTTCCGTTGAGAGAGGCGTTAACTGTCATCGTCGAACCGACTGGGTTTGGAGGCGATCAAGTCCCACAGTTCATATGGCGAGGCTCCGATTTTCCTTCGAGAGAGGTGTCAACTGTCCTCGTCAAACCGACCGGGTTTGAAGGGGATCAATGCCCGTATTTTTTACTCTTCTTGAGGAAATTGAATTTCTTGAAATTCCAATGGATGGTTTAGTAGTTGACAACTGCCAAGAAGGCAGGGAAGCGTCAATTAGGAACCATCAATTGAAAAACTCAGAAAGTCTGGCAAGTAGTTTCATAATATCATTAGAGAGAAATAACTTTTTTTCTTTTTTGATCTCATATATATGCGTATATTTTTCGTCAGATCGTAGGCAAAAAATTTTATCCAAAGTTGTTCGTGAGCGACAAAGTGAGGAAAAGATATGCCCAAGTATTGGGGTGAGTGAGTTGCTTCACACAATTCTCAGACATTTGCCTTTCTCTCCTCTTTTTTTATTTATTATGTATTTTCACAAGATGATGGCATGAGGAAAACCAATAGCGTGATAGCTACAGACGTTATATCATCCACTGTCACAGCTGACAGTTTAATGGTGTTCCGCAGAAAATTTCATTTCCCCAATGAGTTGGTGGCTATTGTTGCCAAAAAGTCTGATTGAGCGTGTTCTCCTCTGCCACGATACTTTACTATTTTTGAGATGATTCTTTGTGCGGGACTACGATTCCCTTCGGCTCCCAAATTGATTAAGATCTTCAAAATATGCGATGTAGTTGTGTCATAATTTTCATTTCAAGCTTTAGTGATCATCGTTGGTCTGACTATCTTCTTTAGAGAGCGTGGTGTGACTTTGAACATCAAATACTTGTGTCGAATGTGTAGATTCACATGTGATGCTCAGGGACGTATTTCTTATCGAGCTATAAAGAATTGGATAGAATTTTCAGCTTGGGATCCATCTATAAATTGGTATAATGAGTTCTTTTTTTATAAAACATGAGTGGAGCCTCCCTAAGAGATGGGGAAGATTGAATGACCTTCCAGATCCATTGTTGATTGAAAAGAATGAAATCTTAACAACTCTTAATATTCCTGATGTAGGAAGTTTGCAGCATGAGTTACGTCACATTTGCAAGTATATAATTGAAGATATAATGTTCAAGGTTGGCCTTTCCATTCAGGCAGGGAGATCTCATGCTCTTCCACTGAAGAGATCAAGTAAAGGTGATGAAAGGTCTCCTCATATTCACAGGATTCTTTTAAGAAACCTGTTATGAAATCATGGTGATAGCAATATTTTTTCTTTAAAGAAAAAGAAGACATGTGCTGAAGTAATTACATTAAATATTTGCAGAGAAGATGTTCGCCCCCAGTTGGCCTCAGAGAGTTTAGCTATCTCAACTCATAATGGGGAGATTCATTTCTCGAAGCCGCATATTCTTGTTAAAGCGTGTATGAACTGGACGTCAACGAGCAGATGAATTAGTACGTTATCTTCTCATTTTCTTTCTTTTCTTCTTTTCCTTTTTTCTTCGTGTAATATTTATGCTTTTTTTATTTTAGGTAGCCCAAACATTAAGACTTATGGCTCATTTGAGTGTCGCTCTAGACGAGTGAAATACTGAATTTGTGAAGATAAAATACTTGTAAGGCGAGTATGAGTGAAAGATGAGTGCTAAGGTCAAAGAAGTGGCAGCTATGGAGGATCAGATAATCTGGTGTAGAACTGAGCTAGCAAACATATCAACTTCTCTTTTTCTCTAGCATCAGGAGGTGGAGTGTACTTGTGATGAGCTGATTGAGGTGAGGGTAGATACTCGCCAGAAAGAGAAAAGATAGGCATTTGCAGTAGAGAAGAAAGCTCTTGAACTGGAGAAGAAAATATTACAGGATCGTCTCTCTGAGAAGGAGTTTATAATGTTAGAAGCGGAAGCAAATGAAGTCTCCTTGAATACAGTGGAAGACTTTAAGAACTCCCTAGCTTATCACGATACTATCGAAGATCATATTCAAGAAGCTAGTAATCATATTCTTGATGTTGAAGTAAAGGACTTGGAGCGTCAATGTTTGGAGGAAGGCTTCATCTAAGGATTCCTAAAATGAATCCACTTAGTATATCACAAAACTGGAGCTAGTATTGAGAATCTGTCTCCCAGCCAAGTATCTGAAGTCCATTTGCCAGATTCAGGAGATGAAGGAGTTGAGAGTGAGTTTAAGGGAGCATCTTCTAGTGGTGAGGAGGACGTTGATATCATGTTGTATCACTTGAGGATGCATTTCATTCCCTTTTATCTATGTATTGTTATTTATTATTATTATTTTTTTGTATCCAGAATTTTGATTCTTTCTTATATCATCATGTTAGAGTTATCAATCCTATTAGTAAACTAAAATTTTTGGGTGATTTGCTCTTATTTTGTTTTGACCTATCCGAGGTGATTGGTCGAAATATTATTCGACGACACTAACCTGTACGGAAGAGGTCATGGGAAGTCCACCAAGGACTTTTTGGCCTATCCTAGGTATTAGTCAAAATATTATTTTACATCTTACTTGTATGGAAGAGGCCGTGAAATGTCTACCAAAGGCTTTTTGACCTATCCTAGATATTAGTCAAAGTGTTACTTGACTTCTTACCTATATGGAAGAGGCCGTGGAATGTCCACCAAGGACTTTTTGACCTATCTGAGGCATTAGTCAAAGTGTTACTTGACTTCTTATATGTATGGAAGAGGTTCGATCAAATCCCGTTGGGATTGATCATGCCCCGACTGAGACACAACGTGAGTTGTGCATTCCTCAAGTGGGGGGTTTAAATGAAAGAGATTATTTATATGCAACAAGCTTGAAAGAAAAGGCCATTAACTCATTACTTTGATAAGGTCAGTGATATAATCATAAGATAATTTAACAAAGGTTTGAGTTGAAGAGGAAATGACAAACGAGACCGAATAAAAGTTACAATATTTATGGAGTAGGAATTACTGATAATACTTTCGGAGATTTTTCTTGTTCTAAGTTTGAGACAAGGTTTTTTCCTCTGGATTATTGAGCTTAAATTTTCTTGGTTTGACCATAGTTGTAACCACATTAGAGTCATCCCAAAGAGGTGAGAGCTTATTGCATTAAGGGTCTTCGCCCGCAACTTCAAGACTTCACAGGGCCAAGTCACCGACAGAGATGGGACAGGATTTCACTTTTCTGTTGAAGTGATGAGCTACCCTTTGGTGGTAGGAAGCTGTCCGAAGTAGGGTCATGTCATGAGTTTCGGGGAGTAGGTTTAAGTTCTGTCTAAATTTTTCTTCAATACTATTATGATTGAATGATTGAACCCTTGGACTTGGAATCTTGATGTCTACTAGTATAATAACTTCTGTTCTGAAACACAAATTATATGATATCTCACCAGTCAGAGTCCGCGATATAGTGTGGTAAGCCCAAAGAACATTAGAGAGCTCCTCAACATATTGCCCCCCAGCCTTTTCGAGATGCATTTTTAACCCTTTGAGTATAGTCCTGTTAGTAGTTTCAGTATATCCATTAGTTTGAGGGTGGGCTATAGCTATATGCAGCAGCTGAATGTGAAGATCTTTAGAAAAAGGCATAAAGACTTTATCAGTAAATTGGGTTCCATTGTCGGTGATGATCTTTGCAGGAAGACTGAATCGACATATTATATTTTTCCAAATAATTTGCTTAGCATTTGTCTCCATGATTTTAGCAAGTGGTTTAGCTTTCACCCATTTTATGAAGTAGTCGATAGCTAAAATGATAAACTTACGTTGCCCTTACGCTACTGAAAAAGGTCCCATGATATTAATTCCCCATAAAATAAAAGGCCATGAGCTTTGAAGAGATGAGAGTTCTGTATGTTATATATGAGAGAGGTTAGAGTGCAACTGACAACTCGAATATTTTTTTGTGAAATTCAAGGTGACTTACTACATCATAGGCCAATAGAACCCTTGCCTTATAATTTTAAGGGCTAACACCCTTCCTCCTAATTGTTCTCCATATATCCTAGAGTGAACCTCTTTTAATGCATAATCGGCCTTTGATGGTGAGAGGCATTTAAGGTATGACCCATAAAAAGCTCGTTTGTATAGTTCACCTCCGATAATAATAAAGTTTACAGCTTGCCTTCGGAGATGAGTTACAGTAGTTGGGTCTTTAGGAAGGGTCCCTTCTTGTAGAAAGGATAAGATGGGATCCATCCACAAAGGTTCCTTCGTCTCATTAATTACTTGTATTACCCATGACCCTTGGATACTAGGAAAATATATTTCCTCAACATGCCTTCTCTTAAATAGATCTCTAGTAGCATAGGGTTTAGAGCATCATGAGTGTTCTTCTCGCAAGATGTGAATGATTTGATGTGTCTTGATATGGGTAAGAAGTGACTTCACCAAGCTGAGGTATTGTGCTAGTTGGGGATTATGTGTATTAAAGTTTCCCTCAATCTGGGAGGCGACAAGCTGAGAGTCAGTGTGGATCATTAAGTTTTAGGCTTCACAATCGATGATAAGTTTTAATCCTGCGATGAGAGCTTCATATTCAGCCATATTATTGGTTACAGAAAATTTTAGGCCAAATCCATACTCTAAGGTATCCTGTTGGGAGGAAATAAGTAAGCTTCTTGCTCTGACACCGATATTTCCTGAGCTCCATCAACATATATGGTCCATTGAGGAGATGAAAGAGGTTAATAGATAGCTCATTTGAAGTAGGGACAGTGCACTTCACTATAAAGTTTACGAGTACTTGAGACTTTATGTCTGGCCTGGGTAGAAAATAAATATCAAATTCTCCCAATTCTACGGACCATTTGATTAACCTTCCAGATGACTCTGGTTTCTATAAAATGGCATTTAGTGATAAATTGGTATAAACACTGATGGTGTGAGCTTGGAAGTATGAACGTAATTTTTGCACTGAGAAAATTAAAGCCAAAGCCATCTTGTCTATTAGTGGATAACGACATTGTATATCAGAGAGAATTTTCCTGACATAGTAAATTAGTTATTATATTGCATTTTTCTCTCACACTAAAACTGAGCTGATTGCGTGAGAAGGGACTACGAGATATAAGTATAACATCTCTCCTTGAATAGGCTTGGATAATAAGGGTGGAGATGCTAAAAATTCTCTTAGTTGCATAAAAGTAACTTGACATTCATCAGTCTACTGAAAATTATTATTTTTAGCTCTCTTTAATATTTTAAAGAATAACAAGTATTTATCCCTAGAACGGGCTAAGAAGCGGGATAAGGAAATAATTCGTCCATTCAAGCGTTGAACTTCTTTGATATTCTTTGGAGGAGCCATATCTTTGAGTGCTCTGATTTTCTCGGGATTAGCTTCAATCCCGCGGTGGGTGACCATGAACCTAAGAAATTTTTCAGATGTAACCTCAAAAGCACACTTGGTTGGGTTGAGTCACATGTTATAACGTTGAAGAAGGTTAAAGCATATTTCTAAGTCAGAAATATGTTTTGATTCTTTCAAGCTTTTTACTAACATATCATCCACATATACCTCCATTGTCTGGCCTAAGAGGTCTTTAAAAACTTTATTCATAAGACATTGATAAGTAGCACCAATATTTTTTAACCCGAATAGCATAACTTGGTGGTAATATAAACCTTTATATGCTTGAAACGATGTTGCTTCTTCATCCATTGAGTCCATTTTTATTTGGTTGTAACCTGAGTAAGAATCCAAAAAATTGAGCATTTGATGCCGAGGCGTAGCATTAACCAATTGATCAATTCAGGGGAGGGGAAAAGTATCTTTCTGGTAAACTTTATTGAGATCAGTGTAATCAATAAACATTCTCCAAGTTCCATTTGCTTTCTTAACCATGATAACATTTGCTAACCATGCGGGGTAATATACTTCTCGTATAAATCCCGCTTCTAAGAGCTTGTTAACTTCTTGTTCAATAGCTTGGAGGCGATCAGGTGCAAAACTCCGCTTCTTTTGGATGATCAATTTGAATGTTGGATCAGTCTTGAGGGAGTGTATGATCACATTAGGGTTGACCCCAGGCATATCTATCAAACTCTAAGCAAAGATGTCTTGATTTTTGTGCAAGAAGTCTATGTATTTTACTCTCTTTTCATCTGAAAGCAGAAATTTGACTTGCACTATTCGTAAAGGCTAGTCATCTGACAATGAAACAAGGTGCAAGTCTTCTACAGGCGAAGCTCTCTGAGGTACTTCTTCATCTTGAAAATTAAAATTCTCGATACTGAAGGTCACTGAAGGGCGTGGTTGAGCTTGTCTAAGGAAACATGATTGTGTTATTTGTTGATTTTCACAGACCACTCCAATCTCAATGGGGGTTGAAAATTTCATCTTGAGATGAGATACCGAAGTAACATCATCAAAAATTGATTGGAGGGGCCTTCCAAAGATAGTGTTGTACGTCGAATCTGACTTGACCACCATGAATTGAATTGAATGAGTCACTTGTCGAGAAAATTCTCTGAGGATAATAGGAAGGGTGATTGCCCCCTCCATTTGCGCAGGGTGATTATCGAACCCATATAATGGTCCTGCAGCGGGTCAGAGCTTTTTCTTAACCAAGCCCATGCTAAGAAATGTGGAGTAAAATAAGACATCGATATAACTCTCATTATCAATCAAAATTCTCTTAACATTATAACATGTGTCATCGATCCCCGCACTGATGACACATGGATCTTGATGAGGAACTTGGATTCCTTCTAAGTCCAAGTTATTAAAAGTGATGGAACGACCAATACGAGACTTCTTTAACTCTGGTTCCTCAGAGGTGGCAATGAGGACTTGATTAGATAACAATGGTCCTCCTGCGATTGTTTCAATTTCTCCAACTATCTGGCGACTATTTTGTTATTTTTGTGATGATTGTCTTGGTTGCACACCCAGTTGGAGTTATGTTTGCTTGAGTCGATTGATTTTGCACAAATCGATGTAGATATCCTTGTTGAATGAGCCTCTCGATCTCTTCTTTAAGTTGTTTACACGCCTTATTAGTATGTCCACGACTTCGATGAAAGTGTCAATATTACTTCTGATTTTCTAAATTTGATTTTAGTGGATGTGGCCACTTAATGGTCTCTTCATCTCGAATGGTCATCAAGATGTTAACACGAGATGTGTTCAGTGGTGTGCATTTCTTTTTTGGTCATGGTTCATGTTGCTGATGTGAGGGCTGTGGAGAGAGATCACGACTGCCTTGTTGCTTCTTTTGATGGAATTATCGATCTGTGTTTCCTAGGGCACTCTTATATTTTCGTGTGGATTGTTCAAATTATTTATGATGAACATTAATAGCCTCATCAGCAGAAATTTGTGCTTCTATGCGATGAACGAAGTCGGTATATGACCGGACCATATTTCGCATTAGTGATGAGTAGAAAGGCTCAGGATGGAGCCCTCTAAGGAAAACTCCTCTTAATAGTTCAGGATCTACTACAGGTATTTGACGAGTCTCTAATGAGAACTTCTGGAAGTACTCCTTAAGTGTTTCACCCTCATTTTGACTAATGCTTGAGAGATGAGAGGAATCTTTAATGATCCTCCGGTTTGCAATGAACTATTCTACAAAAATCTTGGCGAGTTCATCAAAAGTATGGATGGATCCCTTTGGAAGAGAGTAGAACCAAGTGCGAGCCTGACTCTTGAGGGTGACTGGAAAGACCTGACAAAGTAGTGTGTCAGGAGTTCGTTGGATATGCATGATGGTTCTGTAATGGTCGATGTGTTCATATGGGTTAGTTGCCCCATCATGTGAGTCGATGCTCTTGAACCCTACGAATGGGATGTTGAAGAATACCAAAGGTGAAGACTCTTGATAGTCGCAATAAGATGAAAGATGATTTCCATCTTTAAAGTGAAATTCTTAAGACTAGCGTTGTAATTCGCAGATAACATGACGTGGAATCAACAGATAGGAATGTGCTGCGCAATAATTGGTGGATTAGCAATCGGTTGAGCTGCAAGTGATGAATGAGTAAAACTAGTGGTATCAAGAAAATCAGCATCATGGTCTGAACGCAGAGAAACTTCAGCCTGATGGAGAGAAGGCCCCGCATTAGCATTTTGACCTCCCCTAGCTAACGATCGATCTTGGGGGAGATGTGTTTATCGCTGTAGTGGCTACCGAGTTTCTCGTAAAAGTCGGATTATCTCATTTTGAGATTCTTTCATTCAGCGAACACGATTTTCTAGAGAGATTCCTATTGCACCTTCACCGATAAGGTGATGCCTATCAGGGGGAAGTGAGGCAGAAGCTTGGCGTCCTTGGTTCAAGGATTGATTTCAAGAGTGAGAGTTGAGGAGGCTCTGAGTTGCAAGTATTGCGCTGGCCATAACGCAGGTGGAGATTGCGATTGGAGGTTTGCTTCCACTGGCAGGCCAACCGCTATGCTAGAAAACCGCTAGAGAATAAAATTTACGCCTTAACTTTGTTGTGAATTCTAGCAGACACATAGATATTTGAAGAATGAACAAAAAACTCTAGGATTTTTTATGTGAAAAACTCCTGAAAAGGGGGAAAGAATCACGGGGCCTAGCCCAGTAAAAATCTTCCACTATGTATCTATTTCGAAGTACAAAGTTTTCGATAACTGCGAATTATATGAGAATACCTAACAATAGAATGAATCGATAACAACGCCATGCTACGGTGGGCCGTAATTGGTGATTATGATAGTCAACAGGTGAAGGTCAGCAGGATGACCAAATGAGATGGTAATAACCATGGCCGAGGTAGTCTGATGGAAGCGATGGATGGTCGATGACGATACGACGAGTGGAAAATCCATCTATCGCGGCGACGATGGTGATGACCGCAGATGGTTGACACGGTGGCAAGTCGACGTGATAACGCCGGTGATCCACATGAGGATCAGCGGTGACCGGTGCGGCCGTCGGATTGGTGGCCGATGGTGGTGGTCGGCAACCGTCGAGTGGTGGCACGATTATGCTTAAATGATTTTCAAGCTTTAGAGCTCTTTCTTCTTTAGCTCTCCTACAAGAATGAGTACTATTTATAGATTAGGGACGCTTTTATAAATACATGCAAACTCCAAATCACTTAATCTGAAAAAATGATTCATCTTGAGCTTAGATCGGCTTCATTCGCCAAGACGCCGATTTGATCATAAACACTATATTTATGAACTATTTAGGATTTAACCGATATCCCAAAATTTCCAATGATATTTTAAGATCTGTTAATAGATTAGCTTTTGACATCAAGATTTGTGTTTCAATTAATAGAATTTTTAGTGTCATATTAATTTTATTGTTAATCACAATCATCATTATCATTTGTATCAATATAACCTATCTATTTATCATGTCGGTAAAGTCTATCTTATGAAGAGAAATTGAAAGACCGCCAAGTGCCAAGAGATTATTTAATTGTTTACTGATAAAATTTGTATTTTAAAATTTACAAAATTCGAGTGTTATTAAAAACTATTATTAATTTTAAGCTCTACACATTTCTTAAATCTAGTAATCTTATTTTTATATACAAAATAAATAAAGGAATCATATTTAAAAACTATAGTTTTTTTTAACTACTAGAAATCAAGTGGACTCTTAGGCTATTTGTCATAAACTATGCATGGTTAAATAGATTCCAACATAATTACTAAACTTTTATTTTTACTAAAATCCATTAAATTCATAGTTAAAGACAAATCTTATAAAGCACAACAAAGAGATGAAGATATGCGCAAGAAAAGAAGAAAAAATTTCAAAAAACATAAGAAAGAGAGATTTTTTTTTTCTTTCTTATTGAGAACTTGCTACAGTCATATTAAAAAAACAATAGGAAAAATATTATAGAAAAAGTTACTATTTAAAAAAACTATAATGAAAATACAAATTTTTTTATTTTACAAAAATCAATTTGTAACTCTCTCACAACCACCGAAAATAACTAAACTTAGTCAAAAAAATATAATTTTTTATCACAAAATTTTCAAAATACAACTATAATATAACGTCACAATATACCACCAATAATGTGATACAAACTTGACATAAACAATACCTAATAAGACGACATTTTTATTTTAAAAATATGCATGCCAAGATCAACACAATATTATAATAATAATAATAATTAAAAATAATGTATATAAATTAAATAGATAAAATATTAAAAATAATAAAAAATAAGTCATTTAATTAAAAAATTAAATTAATTATTTAAGTTATATATATATATATATATATATATATATATATATATATATATATATATATATATATATATATATATATATAATTTAAGTAATTTATTTTATTATAATTTAATAATTTTAATGAATAAATTTTATTATTAATTCTAAATTTATAAATTTAATTATAATTTTTAATAATTTTAATTATTTGTAATAAATATATCTTATTATTCTCTTTTTTTAGCTCAAATATCATTCTCTAAATTTTTAAAACTCTCTACAATAATTTAAAATATAATAAATTATATTTAAAATATTTTTATATAATTTAAATTAATTATTTAGTGCACACATATCAGATATGCGAATCCTTTTAATTTTTAATATTATTTTAATCATACACTTTTTCATCATATCTAATATATATCGGCGACATCTCGATGTCCGATACATATCGGATATTGTACGTCTAATTTTTAAAAATATAAATACATCATAGATTGCCACCTCCACCTCAAAGAGGGCTCAAATTAATATTATTCAAATAATTAGGCCTTAATTAAAATAAGGAAATTCTTATAATAAAAAAATTTCATAAATAATAGTGTGCTTACTCATCCCACTTATATAAATATTTTAACATCAAATCAATATTGACTTTTTAATAATATTAAAAAAATTAATTTAAATTAAAATCATTATCGTAGATTAGTTGAACTTACTCTTAATGCCCATAGGGACATAATGTTGGCCTCATTATTTAAATACTCTTTTTTATTTGATTCCAAAGTTAGTATTTGTACAGAAAATACACAGATTAGTACTATACTGCTGAAGTAATAATATTTTGTTTGTATGAGGGTTTTTTTTTTTTTTTTGGTCATCATCCCTATTAATGTACCGTCCTTATTAATTAAGCAATTAATTAAAATTATTATTTTTTCTTATATTTAAATATCCGCCTCAGCAATCTTCGAAAAAAATTGAAAAGGAGAGTATTATTGTTCAAAGAACTGCCTACTTTTTTTCCTTTTTAACTGTAAAAAGCTGATGGTTAGAGCCATGAGGCTGTTTGAGAACAAAAGTTTTGAATGTATTGTATATTAAATAAAATTTTAAATATTTGATTGAGATCTGAATGAATCTGAAGTATTTTTCTGAGCAAAATAAATAAATTTTGTATGAATTTGTGATTAAATTCCCCTGATTGAAGAAAAAACGATATCGTTCAAGAAATTATTGTCCATAAAAAGCTTCAAATCAAATTAGAACAAGTTAATCCGCAAATTACCTCCCAAATCATTCTCTCATCGTCCAAACTCAACAAAATTCACAGATCTTGCTTCTGCAGAGAACGAGATCGATATGAACAAAAACAGGACAGCCAAATGCATACCCTAAACCTAAGAATCACCCACAAATCTTCATCCTCCCCGCAATCGAAGCACACATGAAAAATAAAAACATATACAAAACTCCCGAATCAACGATTCCAGAACCATAAACATCAAATCCACATTATTCGGCACAAAGAAAGAACGAAAAGAAGAAATCCGTCGTAAGCAGTCCGAATCTACGATTCTCAGAGATGCTATAACTATAGAAGGGAGGGTCGTCCACGTCTTCTCTACCTTAGGGCACGGAGAAGGGCGGAGAGGATGCGGCGAAAGGCAACGTGGAGGCGAGGTAGGGCTCGATTGGTGTATCCGGAGCTTTCTCGGGCGAAGCTCTCCATCGTCTCGACGAAGAGGCTGAGGCTTCTTACCGGCGGCACATATAGCGTGAGCGGCGCGGCCGAGAAGGCGACGGCAAAGAAGAGCTGCAACATGGAAGGTTCACGGATGGATCTAGAAGATGATTCTTAATCTTTGTTTCTTCTTCTTCTTCTTGCAAGGTAGCTCTTGATTCCTGCTTCTAATTTTTTGTTTTGGAGGTATTTTTCTTCCGTGACTAGATTTATAATGCAGAGAGGAAAAGCTTGGAGGAAGACGGCACACGGATTCTTGCAAACGGTTTGGAGGCGTGGCGGGTCGGACTTGGATAAAAGCGCTTTTCGGGTACGATGCGATTACTTTTGAATATCCGTATCCATTAAGCATGAGGCGTGGAACGAATAGACATTATTGATTCCAAAAAATTTACATACATACATGACAGAATTTTTAATACTTAAAATTCAATATTTATGTATTTAATATTTCACTAATGCAAAAAAGATGTATTTACTTTTAAAATAATAATAATGTCATGGTTAGAAAATCAATTATGCGAAGAAAAGTTTACTTAACTTTGCAGACCCAAAGACACATACAAATATTTGAATAATTATTAATAAAACTCCAAAATTTTTACGTGAAAAAATCTCAAAAAGAGGGAAAAAATCACGAGGGTCTAGCCCAGTAAAAATCTTTCACTATGTATTTGTTTTAGAGTACAAAATTTTCTGATAATATGATTACATAATCAGATAATTGAACGACCGATAATGAGAATCCAATCAAAGAAAAAAGTTCGTGATACCGATTATGTTGTCTTAAAGTGGTAATACGACGAACAACGTCCCGATTGACGATAACGGCCGTCGGTGGTGACCTGAGACGCCGAGCGATCCATCTACGGCGAGCGCAGAATGGCAATGCGATCTGACGATGGTCGACATCAATGCTCGACGACGGTGCGATGGATCGACAGATCGACGACGACCGAGATAACAAGACGACGACATGATTGACACGGAGATAATAGACGGCTGGGTCGCAAAAACCGAATCAGAATGATGGTGGCGACCGGGCGTCTGAATGGCGGAGATGACCATGACGGTAGGCGGATCGACGACGCGATGACCGGTGGCAAACCGACGGCTGGCTACCAACGGGTGGTCATGGGCAACCGGCACCAGAATGACCAGTGATCGGCGCCTGAATGGCGGATGATACCGACGATATGGTGGTGACCGCCGAGATAGCGATGATACGCGGACCGACGATGGTGATGACTAATGGTAATGACGGCGGAATCGACGGCCCGATACGGTGGTCGGGCGGCCGACGGGTGGTCTGCAGCAATGCGATCGAGTACGGATAACACGACGATGGTGGTGAGATGCGACGATATGATGACCGATATAATGACCCGGTGGTTGACGAGGATCGGCCGACGGTGGTGGCTACGAAAAGTGACGACATGCTTGGAGAATTTTCGCTTTTCTCTCTCTCTTTGCCCCTCATGTGAAAAATGAGGGGTTATTTATAGATTGGAGGAGTGTCACTTCTGTAAATACATGCAAAACTCAAATCACTCCACTCCATCGAACGGCTCAAAATAATTCATTTGATCATTTGATGTATTTTAAGTATTTGAATGCTCAAATGAAGTCGAATGAGATCTCTTGTTAGATCCGCCGTGAGCCGATTTGACTATAAACACTCCATGTTTAAGAGCTATTTAGAGATTTAATTAATATCCCAAAGTTTTCAATGATATTTTAAGTGCTTGATCTCGACCAGTTTCAATTTAGGATCAACTTGTTTTTGACATCAAGATTCGTACTTCGATTAGTGGTATTTTAAGTGTCATATCAGACATCAATATTCGTACTTCTACTAGTGGTATTTTAAGTGTCATATTAGTTGCCCCCTATTTTTGAATGACATTATCTCAATCGTTCAAAAATATATACGCCAAATACTTGAAAATAGCAAACTCTTCAATGAAATTTACAGGTCCATTAACCATACATTTTGAAAGAACATGTCTTCATGGGAGCCAAGATTATGATCACTAAGCTGGTAGCAGATGTGTAATGCACGCGACAGCAAGGTTTCGGTTATGGACCCATCCCAACCTTACTGTTCTTGCATACTCGAAGCAGCGCTGGCTCAAACCACACCGATGAGGGTTTTTTTGTCTGTTTTTCTCTGTTTTCCGTAGTTTTCAGCAGTTTTCATCTATTTTTCTTGGATTTTTTATGTTTTTGCCCCTATAGGAGTTTATAAAACCCCCAGGCTGGGAGAAGACACACCTCATATGCTCGAGTGTTCCTCTTCTTAGAGAAGGTCGGAGATCAAGGTCCGCAGACATACGCCGTGGTTCCGCTCGAAGAGGCGCCAACCTACCGTCGGACCGAGTGTTTGAGGCGAGGCCCGCCAGACATACCGTGATTTGGTTTTCCTCGTAAGAGGCGCCAACTGGTCTCGCCGGATCGACCGTTTGAGGCGACCGCGCCCGCCAGATATACGCCGTGGGTTTCCCATCGAAAGAGGCCAATCGGCCGACCGACAAGTTTGAGGCGATCAAGGCCCGGCATACCTGGGTCTCGATTTTCCTCGAAGAGGCATCAACAGCCTCCTCGTGACCTACCGGGCTCGAGGCACCGCGCCCGCGGGTACACGGGCGAGGTTCGATTTTCCTCGAAAGAGGCATCAACCGCCCTTGGACCGACCGTTCGAGGCATCAAGGCCCGTGGTATATACGGCAGGCTTCCCTCGAAGAGGCGTTAACTTTTGACCGACCTTCGTGACGGCGATCGGCGACGGTTGATGATGATGTCCGACGCAGCCGGTGATTGTTACGGCGACGGCGGACGATGGTTGACACGATGCCCGACGACAATTGGTTGGCATGGTCGTGGTGATGACCGGCGATGAGGGTTGATGGCAATGCCCGGCGACGGTGGCCGATGATAGTGGTCATCGATGGCAACCGATGATGAGGGTTGACGACAATGCTCGACGACAGTGGCCGGTGGTGACGACCGACGATGATGGTTGACAATGCCCGCGATGCCGTCGGCGATAGGCCGATGTGACAGCGACGAAGACGAATGATGAGGATTTTTGACCTATCCGACGTTGTTTATCAGAGTGTGACTCGAAGACGTTAACCTGTATGGAATAGGTTGAACTGAATCGGCTGAGGATTTTTGACCTATCTGAGGTTGTTTGTCAGAGTGTGACTCGATGACGTTAACTTGTATGGAAGAGGTTGAATTAAATTCGCTGAGAATTTTTGATATATCCGAGGTTGTTTGTCAGAGTGTGACTCGATGACGTTAACCTGTATGGAAGAGATCGCTAGATGTCCACCAAGGATCTTTTGACCTATCATTGGTATCAACCAAAGTGTTACTTGATCTCTTACCTGTATGGAAGAGGTCCGATCAAGTCTCCTTGGGATTGATCATGCCCCGATTGAGATACAACATGAGTTGTGTATTTCTCAAGTGGGAGGATTAAATGAAGAAGAAATAAGCTTGTAAGAAAAAACTATAAGCTCATTACTTTGATAATGTCAGTGATACAATATTGTCATAGGATAACTTAACAAAAGGGACGAGATACATTTTTAGAGAGAGTTAACAAAAGACAAGAGGTGGAGAGGAAAAGACAAACAGAGTAAATTAAATGTTGTAATATTTATGCACCAAGGATTACATATAACACTTTTTAGAGACCCTCAATGATTCAAGTTTTAGGGAAGATTTTTTCCTCTGGATCTTTGGTCATAGCTTGACGATTGGTCATCTGATAACGAAGTGGGGAGCAAATCTTTTACAGGCAAAACCCTCTGAGGTATTTCTTTATCTTGAAGATTAAAATTCTCTATGTTGAAGGTCACCAGAAGGGCGGATTGAGCCGGGTAACATGATTGTGTTATTTGTTGGTTTCTACAGACCACTTCAACCCCAAGGGGAGTTTGAAATTTTATTTTAAGATGAGGTAACGAGGTGACAACACCGAAGATTGATTGGAGGGGTCTTCCAAAGATAGCGTTGTATGCTGAATTTGACTTGACTACTATGAATTGAACTGAGTGAGTGACTTGTTGAGGAACTTCTCCGAGAACAATGGGAATGGTGATTATCTCCTTCACTCGTACAGGGCGATTATCAAACCCATATAACGGTCCTGCAGCTGGTTGAAGTTTTTCCTTAACTAGGCCCATGCTAAGAAAGGTGGAGTAAAATAAAATATTAACAAAATTCTCATTATTAATCAAAATTCTCTTAACAACATAACAAGAGTCACCAATCCCCGCACTGATGACAAGAGGATCTTGATACGGAATATGAACTCCTTTCAAGTTTGAGTCATTAAAAGTGACGGGATGATTAATACAAGATTTTGGTAACTCTGACTCTTCAAAGGTGGCGATGAAGACTTGATTAGATAGTAGTGGGCCACTTGCAATCGTTTCAATTTCTCCAACTATTTGGCTACTATTATGTTATTTCTGTGATGATTGTCCCGGTTGCCCCTCAGTTAGAGCTATGTTTGCTTGAGCTGGTTGGTTTTGCACAAATTGACGTAGATATCCCTGTTGAATGAGCCTCTCAATCTTTTCTTTAAATTGTTTACACGCCTCTGTAGTATGTTCACGACTTCGATGGAAGTGATAATATTACTTCTGATTTTCTGAATTTGATTTCAGTGGATGTGGTCACTTGATGGTCTCTTCATCTCGAATGGCCAACAAGATGTTAGCATGAGATGTGTTCGCATGCGGTATTCCGCCGTGGTTCGCGATGTTGGGGCCGTGGAGGGAGATCATGACTGCCTTGTTGCTTCTTCTGATGGGATCGTTGATCTGTGTTTCCTAGAACACTCTTACGTTTTCCTGTGGATTGTTCAAATTATTTTCGATGGGCATTAATAGCCTCATTAGCAGAAATTTGTGCTTTCACATGGTGAACCAAATCGACATATGAGCAGATCTTATCTCGCATTAATGATGAGTAGAAAGGCCCAGGACGGAGCCCTCCAAGAAAAACTCCTCTCAGTAATTCAAGCTCTACCCCATGTATTTGGCGAGCTTCTGAGGAGAATCTTTGGAAGTATTCTTTAAGTGATTCACCCTCATTTTGACTAATGTCGGAGAGATGTGAGAAATCTTTAATGATCCACTGATTGGCAATGAACTGTTCTACAAAAATCTTGGCGAGTTCATCAAAGGTACGGATGGATCCCCTTGGAAGGGAGTAGAACCAAGTGCGAGCTTGCCTCTTAAGGATAACGGGAAAGACCTGACAAAGAAGTATGTCAGGAGCTCGTTGGATATACATGATGGTCCTGTAATGGTCGATGTGTTCATATAGGTCAGTTTCCCCATCATAAGAGTCAATGCTCGGAAGCTTGAACCCTACGGGAATGAGATGTTGAAGAATAGCTTCAGCTAAAGGTGAAGACTCCTTGTAGCCGAGGTAAGGGGGAAGATAATTTCTGTCTTTAAGGTGAAATTCATCTTGCATTAAGCGTTGTAATTCAAAGATGTATAACGTGACGTGGAGTTGATGAGAATGTGCTACCAAAGAATAATTGGTGGATTACGGTGAGATGCACGTGATGGATGAGTAGAACTAGAAAGGTCAAGGAGATCGATCACGCCCGAAGCGAGGAACTGTGTCAAAGAGATTAGCATTTTGACCTCCCATGGCTAACGATCGATCTTAGGGGAGATGTGTTTGCCATGGTAGTGGCTATCGTGTTCCTCGTAAAAGTCGGATCATCTCATTTTGAGACTCTTCCATTCGGCGCACACAATCTTCTAAAGGGATTCCGGTTGTGCCTTCACCAATAGGGTCACGCTTATCAGGGGGGAGTGAGGCAGAAGCTTGACATCCTTGGTTCAAGGATTGGTTTTGAGAGTGACGGGAGTTAGAGCGGGAGGCTCCGTTGTTACGAGTATTGCGCATATTGGCCATGATGCGGGTGTTCACAAAAATTATGATTGAGGGGGGTCGATTCCCACAAACGGCACCAAACTGTTGCGTGCTAGAAAATCAGTTGTGGTAGAGTAAAAGTTTGTGCCTTAGCTTTGTTGAGAAATCCAGCACACACACATAGATGTTTGAAGAATTAATAATAAAGCTCTAGAATTTTTATTTGAAAAAATCTCAAAAAGAGGGAAAAAATCATGGGGGCCTAGCCTAGTAAAAATCTTCCACTATGTATCTATTTCAGAGTATAAAATTTTCCCGATAACTGGATTACATAATTGTATATGAGAATGTCTGATAATGAGAATTTCAGACCGCAACAATACCGTAGATAGTATGGTTAGTTATAAAATGCACGCAGTGTAGGGATGATGAACAATGGGGTCGCTGAATCGACGATGACCGGCCGTCACGGTGGTGGTGACCGCTGAGATGGTCGGTGATGGTCCAGACGGCATGTATCGGGCGGCGTGATGATCGGGCGACGGTGGTCGACAAGCAGAATTCCTGGGCGACGGTGGTGCTATATGGCCGGTGACTCGCGGACCGACGCGCTGGTCGACGAGATAAGCCAATAACCATGATGGTCGAATTTTACCAGCAGTGGCAATAGATAATCACGGATACCGGATGGTGTACCGTCTGAAGTGTAGCAGTGATCGTAGTGGTAGTAGTTCGGGGCTTGGTAATGCAGCAAAATGATCAACAGTGGTAGCATCAGTAATAGCGAGATAATAAATGGACATACGATTGATAACACTAATCCGGCGTGCGACGGCGAGATCAGTGGTGACGGCCGTGGCCTGGTTAAACAGCAGTGGTCGGCAGTCGGTGGCGCGATTATGCTTGGAGGATTTTCAAGTTTTAGAGTTCTCTATTCCCTCTTGCTTGGGCCCCCTCATGTAAAGAATGAGGGGCTATTTATATAAATTGGAGGAGTGATATTTCTATAAATATATGCAAAACCTAAACCACTCCACTCCATCGGACGGCTCAAAATGATTCATTTGATCATTTGATGTATTTTAAGTATTTGAATGCTTAAATGAAGTAAGAATTATGAGATCTTAGGCTTGTTAGTTTTGGCTCGTCGAGACGCTCGATTTGACTATAAACACTCCATGTTTAAGAGCTATTTAGGGATTTGATTTATATCCCAAAGTTTTTAATTATATTTTAAGTGCTTGATCTCGACCAGTTTTAATTTAGGATTAACTTGCTTTTGACAACAAGAGTCGTACTTCGACTAATGGTATTTTAAGTGTCATATCAAATATCAAGATTAGTACTTCGACTAGTGGTATTTTAAGTATCATACCAAATAATAATAATTTTTATGTGATATTAAAATTTTGAATATTATGCATTTAAATATCAAAATTTATATTAGATATAGAAATATATGAGAATTACATGGTATGTAAGTAAATTCAACTTGAATAGGGAATTCATAAATATCATAAATTTTATATCTTTATGTATCTAATATTAAATTTTTTAATTATTTATATATTACATTTTAGTGATAAATCATATCGAAATATATGTAGAAAGATATACAATTTATTTTAAATAAATTAATATTATTAATATTTTAGATGTGATTCAAATATTTAAGTATTATATAAATAAATATAAAAACTTAGATGTTGAATATGTAAATATATAAGATACCGGAGTAAATCCTCATAATAAAGTTAGATGAAACTATTATTAATGATTCGTTTTTTATTCCTCATTTTTTTTTACCTTCAAAAATGATTGTCATAGAAGTTAAATTATAGTTATAAGATTTAGATTTAATTGATAGTTTATGATCTCAAAATTATTTGAGATCTTATAAGGCTAAAAGTTAAGTGAAAAGTTAATTGCATAGGCAAAATAATTACATCTAGAAGGTGGAGAGAGAGAGAGAGAGAGAATAAAGGGTGAAATGCTACTTATATAATATGCGAGGAAGGCAAATGATCATGCAACTTAGGCTGTCAATTCCATTGAATTGGTTCTCCAATGAAGACTTATAGAATAAAAGATTGATTTTCAATTCTAATAATAGACATTGATACTCACTGCATGCCTCAAGATGAATCATAAAAGATAAATTCTTTAAAAATTCTTAGACAAAGTTTGAAACTTTGAATTCATCGTCACTATGCCAATTCAACACAATTATTATGAATGACAAATTTTTGCATGTCTTCCAGCCTGGCATGTCGAAGAACAAACAAAGAAAGTTATTCAATTGTGTTCAAGAGAGAATCAATGAAAATCACCTTTTAACTTATTTTTTGGCTAATGATTATGAGTGATATATATTTCAATGTAAGAGAGAAGGATCTATAATGATTAATAATTGAGAAGAGTATTGTAATTACTCGTTGATTAATGTATATGTCTACAATAGATTAGAGGAAAACTTTCTACTATTCATTGAGTTTAGGGTTTATTAAGAAAAAGAAAAGGTCTTTCAATAAGATTATTTTTTATTCAATGTTTCTTGTTCCCCTCTTAGAGCCCTTCCATTTATCTCTTTAATACTTTGGTATTTCTCTTTCTTTGCATATGTTGATATCATTTTCTTCTTCTCTATAACAAGTTGCATGTGGGCTTACAAGTACATTTGAACAATCATAGCCATAATTGGCATAGAGAAAATCTTGAGTTTTGAGCGATTGTGACAAGAGACGGGCTATAAGAGATGCAAAAGATTAGAGACTGTATACAAGCAATAATGATGCTTTTGCAACAGTAAAATCTTTCATGTACAGTTGATAGTAATGGCGCTACACATTTTTTTCAAAAAAATAATAATCGTCAAGAAATATAAATATTTGACAAAAATCTTCAAAAGATTGAAAGAAAAGAATATCATGTTTCAGTATACTTAAAATGAGAAGTGTTGCGTGCTAGAGTATTTTATTCCGGTAGATGCGAGATCTTCGTCGTAGCCCAAAAATTATCCAACACACAAGCAGGGGATATGAACAGGGGTTATCGTGGAAAACCCGTTAAGGGAAAAACCAGGGCCTTGCCGTCTGTAGAACTTTCTATGTGTTCAAAGATCTGAGGTCCTTGCTTCTGGTTAGTTGAAGGTGTTTCTGAGCGGAAACAATATTAGTGTAGAAAAGTACATATCGGTCAACTCCAACCCAAGGAGAAGTTTCAAAAGCGAACGGATCTTACGGGAGCCACCTCTTGATCTTGAGAAAGGGCGGTGCGGTCTTTTCTAGTCCTGAGGCGATCTCCCCAGCTCGATCTTGAGCACTTCTTGGTGGTGGTGGCTTGGTGGTGCTAGATGATTCGGCGTCAAGGTTGGGGTTCTCGAGCTCTGGTCTTCAAATCGATTCCGGTCCCCTCAGGTGAGAATGAAGCTCTATTATAGATTTTTTGGGAGTGGCAGGCCTTGTAAATTCATGGAAAACTCCAACCACTCCCATAACCACTCCGTCGGGCGCGATCACGATCCCTCGACGGTGTATTTTGATGATGATCGGGTGCCTTAATGATGTCGAATTGGGTGATCTTATTCGTTGGATTCGTCTTGACTCGATCGACCATAAATATTCGATTTTGGTGACCATTTGGCGGATCGATCCATTTTCATACTCGATAGCTTGATCAGTCGATTGAGTTCGGATCGGTATGCTTGATATTCTATGTTCGTCTCGCCGAGGCGGTCGGTTTATTTGTAAGCTTCTGAAATCGGTGATTAGATCGAAGCATTTGAAAATTGAGATTCGTGCTTGATGATTAATTTTACGAGGGCGTATTTACTTATTTTTGGGTGACATTATCTGATCCAAAATATATGTCAATACTTGAAAATAGCAAATTCTCCAATGAAATTTGAGTCCATCAAAGCGCATTTTGAGAGAAACAGATCTTCATAATATAATACTGGAAACGTCGGTATGAAATATGTATAGGTATCTTGGCGCGCGATTGATGATTGATCCGGGGAGCGAGAGCTCAGCGGGTGCCATGGCGCCCTGAGCGTCGTGCCGATAGCGGCCTTGTGCGCCATGGGCCGCCAAAGCGCCTTGTGCATGCGCTGTTCGGCTCTGTCGTCAGAAGGCCAATTTGAATGGTCAGCGAGGCGGAAGTTCGACCAGCCGGATTCTGACAGCGGGTCGGCTTTGCCCAGACCCTATGATTCGCGGCTGTGGCATTCGCATGGCCGGCGGTTCGGCCGAACTGAAGCCAGTCACGACAGTGGATCGGATTCGGGGCATGCGTGGCCTGCAGAAGCGTCTTTATGACATATGGCGCATGTATGGCCTTGTATGGCATGGCGCAGGCGTCGCGAATAACATTTTGAGCGGTTTGCGATTTTGTTTTCGCTTTTGCCCTAGAATTATAAAACCCCAGGGCTAAGGGAGGGAGACCTTTCTCATCTCCTCTTCTCCTCTTAGAGTGCATAGCCCTCCCCACGGTGGGAGTTTGGGCACTATTTGGATCCACCTTTCCTCTCTTAGAGTGCAGCCCTCCCCACGGTGGGAGTTTGGGCACTCTTTTGGATCAACCTCTCCTCCTCTTAGAGTGCATAGCCCTCCACGGTGGGAGTTTGGGCACTCTTGGATCCACCTCACCCTCTTGAGTGCATAGCCCTCCCACGGTGGGAGTTTGGGCACTCTTTTGGATCTCTCCTCTTCTTAGAGTGCATAGCCCTCCCACGGTGGGAGTTTGGGCACTCTTTTGGATCAACCTCTCCTCCTCTTAGAGTGCATAGCCCCTCCCGTGGGAGTTTGGGCACTCTTTTGGATCAACCTTACCTCCTCATCTCCACCAAGCGAGTGCATAGCCCTCCCCGGTGGGAGTTTGTAGATGGGTGAGAATCTTTTGAAAGAGACACGTCAGACCACTTGTAGCGGAGGCGGCGAGGGAACCTCCCAAAATGGGAGGGCGAAGGTTAGGTGAGTCGTCGATCACGGGAGACACATTGATCGTGCTTCGGAAAAAATATTATTTTCCGAATGATTTGGTTCTTAAGTGTCCGAAGAAGTCTGATAGAGCCCAATCTCCGCCGCATGGGTATTTCACCATTTACGAGATGAGTTTGGGCGCGGGATTGCGGTTTCCCCCATCCCCCGAGATGATCGCCATTTTGTCAGCATGCGAGGTTTGCATTTCCCAGTTTTCGAGCAGGGCAATGACGATCGTGATGGGACTTATAGTCTTTTTCAGGGGGCGCGGCGCGACCTTGACTACTGATTACCTCGCACGGATGTGCAAGTTTACTTGCGATGCACATGGTCGTATCACTGCAGGAGTCGGCTACTTGATCTCCGGACGAAGGATTCTCAGAGTTGGCAAGCGATTCTTTTGTGAAGAATGGCGGGTCTTAGAAATGGGGAAAAGGAGAGATTTACCCATTCCCTGAGTTTGTGATGAAGATATCTGCGGGTGAAATTCCGAATATTGAAGATCTTGATTTGAGATTGATATATCGGATTTGTGCGGGAGGAATCTTTATTGAGGTGGGGCTTTCTATTCATCCCGGTCTTATGCGATTCGTTGAAAGCCCAACAAGGAGGTTTCGGCCGATCTCTAGCGTCCTCGGCTCCTTCCAGTGAAGGACCCGTCTCCGATAGAGAGAGGAAAAGAGCGAAGAGGTGATGGTGATATCGAGATACGAAAGAATCGGGCCCTTAGTAGTCGTCCCAAGGATCTTCATTCCACGGGGCGTGTTGAATCATTCCTGCGTAGGTCGTCAGCATGCCGAAGAACTGGTAACAATCCTTCTTGCGTTCATCATCTTTTATTTCCCATTTCCACGGTGCGTAATTTTTCTTATTTGAATCTTGAAGAAGCAAGAACTTGACTTCAAAATGAACATTGTCTTTGAATGATGGAATTCGAGTTGTGAAGGTCAAGTTTCTCCATGGTGAATATAAGAAGCGGTATGTGGAGAAAGTAAAAGAGATGTCCGTGTTGGAGAATCAACTTGATGAGTGTAGGACCGAGTTGGCGACTCAAGCGACTTCTCTTTCTTTTTAGCGTCAGGAAGTTGAGCGGACTTGGGATGAATTAGTGGAGGCTAGAGCAGAGGTTGGTTGCTCATGAAAGGATGAAGATCTTTTAAAGAAGGTTTAGTCTTGAGGCAAAAGCAGAGTTCGCTCGTCTTTCGGAGAAAGAGGCGCACTTATCTCGGGTAGAAGCGGGGAGCGGATCCACAGAGTGGAGGACTTCAAGAACTTCGGCGACCTTCAAGAGTATCATCTGAGGATCACGTTCAGGAGGCCAGAGACCACGTGTATGATGTAGAGGTGAAGGCTTTGGAGCGGTAGTGTGTTGATGAAGGCTTCATCCGAGGTTTCTTGAAGGGGACACGCTTGGCGTATCAAGCTAGGAGGCGGTGTTGAGGTCCTTTCTCTAAGCTTCCCAGACCTTCTAGCGGCGAGGATGACTCGGATAGTTCTTCATCATCTACTGATGAGACCATCAAGACTGTGTAGTTGTAGTTCCTTTATGTTGCAGCTGTTTAGTGTTGTATATTATTTCTGGTTGATTGTACTTGTATGTTCTGCGAGAAGTATTAATAATATACAAAAATTGTTTGTGAATATTTCCGGAGTTGTGTGTCAAAGCGTACTCGATGATAAAGATTCGCGTAGAAGAGATCATCGGGAATCCCTTTAGGGTAATTCGATCTATTCTAAGATCATTACCAGAGCGTTACTTGATGACAAACTTGCACGGAATATATTTATAGAGGTTCTCTCGAATCTCTCGATCTATCTAGGTTGTGTATCGGGCGTTTACCGATGATGTTAACTTTGTTATGGAGAAAGTTGTAGGCGGTATAGAGGATTGCCAACTTATCCAAGGTTGTTTATCGAGGCGTTACTGGCGATGTTAACACTATAGGAAGATCTTGAATTGAATCGAGGATTTTTGACCTATCAGGTTGTTTGTCGGTGTTGCGATGGCGTTAACGTATGGAAGAGGTGGAAGTCCAAGGACCTCTCGATCTAGGTTGTGTATCGGGCGTTTTCGATGATGTTAACTTTGTTATGGAGAAAGTTGTAGGCGTCTATAGAGGATTGCCAACTTATCCGGGTTATCGAGGCGTTACTCGGCGATGTTAACTATATAGGAAGATCTCGGTGAATCCGGCGAGATTTTGACCTATCGGTTGTGTATGAGGCGTTTACTCGATGATGTTAACTGTTATGGAGAAAGTTGTAGGCGTTATAGAGGATTTGCCAACTTATCCAAGGTTGTTTATCGAGCGTTTTCGCGATGTTAACTGTATAGGAAGATCTCGAATTGAATCGAGGATTTTGACCTATCTGGGTTGTGTATGGGGCGTTTACTCGATGATGTTAACTTTGTTATGGAAAGTTGTAGGCGTCTATGAGGATTGCCAACTTATCTAAGGTTGTTTATCGGGCGTTACTCGGCGATGTTAACTATGGAAGATCATCAATTCCACGGGATCAATCTTACCCTGAATGAGATACAACAATAGTTGCGTATCTCTTGAGTCGGGTGTTTTAAAATGCAAGCATAAGCAAGAAAAAGTCACAATAAGTATGAGAATTTTAACATAGATAGAAACATAAATCCAAACACCTTGATGCCAAGGTTGGACAATAAGTACGACAAGCAGTATCGATAAATTTGATAACAATAATACAAACGCATTACGATGATAATGTTTTACGCATTCACTAGAATAAAAAAGGCGTCGTCCGGTAGTATACGGAGGTTTGTAGCATTCAGTGCGTGGAGAGTCTTCCCATACTATCCTTAAGCTTGAGCGTGCGGGCTTGATTTTAGACACCACCACATCTCCTTCGGTGAGAGTTTGTTACATTGTGGGCCTTTTCTGGCGAGTCGAGGCTTAGGGGCGAGGTCCCCAACGAATATTGGTGGTGGCTTTACCCGGTTGAAACCTCGAGCAATCCTTTGCGATAAGCCATTAGTCGACATGTCGCGGGTCTCTTGGAGATCGGATGGAATCGAAACTTATCGTCGTTCTTTGTCGGCATTAAAGTTATGGGTTAGGGCTCGGGACCCGATGTCATGGAATAACGACCTGATTCGGCCGATTATGCGGCGTTTCTCCGGTAGGGTCCTTGATGTAGTCGTAAGCCAAAGAACATTGGATAGTTCTTGACCCATGCGTGGTTGATCGTGTCTTTAGCCCTTTTAGTATTGTCCCCATTGGTGACTTGAGCCCGTTACGTGGATGGGATACATTGTGTGGATTAAGCGGATATGCGACTCGCGAGAAAGATGTGAATGTCTTTCACAGCTGCGTCCCATTATCGGTGATGATTTTTCTTTGGAATGCAGCGACAAATAATATTTTTCCGACAAATTGCTTGGCATTTGTTTGGTGATTTTGGCCGGTTCTTCCACCATTAGTAATCAACGGCCAAGATTATGAATTTTAGTTGCCCAGTGGCAATGGGAAAGGTCCCATTATATCGATCCCCATTGAGCAAGGCGCTCTGGATTGTGGTGAGTTCTGAGATGGTGTATGAGTGAGATTGGAATGTAGCGACACTTGTTACACTTCTTTACAAATTCCAATGTCGTCCTTCTTCATTGTAGGCCGGTAAAACCTTGCCTCATGATTTTGAGAGGGCTTTTCCTCCCAAATGTTCACCACAAATTCACGAATGAACCTCTCGCATTCGTAGTTAGCCTCGGTGGTAGACACTTTAGGTAGGGCCCCTAAGAAGGACGCTTGTAGAGTTAGATCACCTTATGGTGAAGTTGATGCTCTACGGAGGCGGATAGCATCGGTGGTCTGGCAAGGCCCGCTTTGAAGAAAGGACATGATCGGTCAATCCATGAAGATTCTTTTGGGTCCTCAGGATTGTATCGAGGGCGAATCTTGGGAAAGTGGATGTCCTCATGTATTTTCTCTTGAAAAGATCTCTGTCGTTGTTGTGGCTAACTTGGAGGGCATCTCGCGTGTTACGCTCCCTTAGAATATGAGTTATCGATGGGTCTCTATTGGCAAGAAGTGACTTTGCCAAAAGGCGATCGGCAAGCTGCGGATGGCGTGTCGAAGTCTCCTTCAACTGTGAGGCCACTGGTGAGTCACAGTAGATGGCTAAGTTCTGGACCTCACAGTCAATGGCGAGCCTTAGTCCTGCTATGAGGGCCTCGTATTCAGCGACATTATTGGTGGTCGGGAACTTTAGTCGAAGCCCGTACTCTAAAGTTATTTTACTTGGGGAGATAAGCAAAATTCCTGCTCCCGCACCGGAAGTACCTGAAGCTCCATCAACATATAATGTCCATTGATTTGTCATGGAGTGATGAATGATCTGTTCAGGTGGTGATGGGATGGTACATTCTACGAAGTCGTGAGCACTTGTGACTTTATATCGGGGCGTGGAAGAAAATGGATGTCAAACTCTCAAGCTCGGCCGACCACTTCATCAACCTTCCGGATACATCGCTTTTGCGAATAGTTCTTAATGGAAGATGAGTGTGAGCGTTGATGGTGTGGGCACGAGTACGCAATTTTCGTGCGAAATGCTAGAATTATCTCTTATCTGCTAGTGGATAGCGTCCTTGTATCGAAAGAATTTGACATAATAAATGGGTCGTTGATGAATTCTCCTCGCGTATCGACCAGACTTACGGCATGAGAAGAAAGCAAGATAGATGTACGACTTCTCTCCTTGGATAGGCTTTGATAATGGGGGAAGCTAAATAGACCAGTTGCTCAGCGTCGACATTCATCTCCTTTGGAATCCATTTCCTGCTTAAGATTTTGAAGAATGGTAGATACTTATCTCTGGCGGGCCAAGAATCGTGATAAAGGCGCAATCTTTCTCAAACGTTGGACTTCCTTGATCGTTCTTGGAGGTGACATGTCCTTGAGTGCTTTTATCTTCTCGGGGTTGGCCTCTATCCGTGAGTGACCATGAAAACTAGGAATTTCGGAGGAAACTCAAAATGCACTTACTTGGGTTGAGCCGCATCTTGTAGTGTCGAAGAATGTCAAAGCATTGCGGTCGAAATATCTTTGTGATGTTTCCAAGCTCTTCACCGACATATCATCATACACCTCCATATTGTGCTATAAGATCCTTGAAGATCTTATTCATAAAGCGTTGATATGTTGCTCCGGCATTTTTTAGTCGAATGGCATGACGATAGCGGTATAGTCCACTTATCTGTTTGGAAGGATGTTGCTTCCTCATCTATTTTGTTCATCGATTTGATTGTAGCGAATATGCATCCATGAAGCTCGACATCGATGTCACGATGTCGCATCAACTAGTTGGTCGATCGAGGAAGGGAAGCTATCTTTTGGGCATGCCGCGATTAAGGTCGGTGTAGTCGATGCACATTCTCCAGGAACCGTTGGCCTTCTTGACTAACACTACGTTAGCCAACCAGGTGGGGTAGTAGACTTCTCGAATGAATTTGACTTCCAGAAGTTTGGTGATTTCTTGTTCTATGACCTGTAATCGTTCAGAAGCGAAGGTTCTTTTCTTACATCACCCTTGTTTGAGTCAACTTTGAGGGTGCGTAATGACTTAGGGTCAATGCCGAATATCGAGATCGCTCGGGCAAAGATATCTTGATTTTTTAGAAAATCTACGATTTGATGAGGCGACAACGATCCCACCTTCACCTTTCGCGATGGATCAACTTACGAGATAGGAAGACAAATTACATCTTCTGGAGAAGCCCTTTGAGGCATCCTCCTCATCGTAGGTCGAAGTTCTCGATGTTGAGGTTCTTGGCGTAAATGTTTGAGCTTGCTTGATATGCGCTTGTCTATCTGTGATTCCACTTACCATGCCGATGCCAGCTGGTGTCGGGAATTTCATCTTGAGGTGAGGCACAGATGTGACTGCGCCGAATATAGACTGGAGAGGTCTCCCAAATATTGCATTATACGCAGACTCAGACTTGACTATAATAAATTGTATCAAGTGGGTTGCGTGTCGGAAATTCCCAGAGTTACGGGAAGGCGATTGTCCCTTCCACTATCTGGTCGATTATCAAATCCATACGATTGGACTGGCGGGTTGAAGCTTCTCTCTTTCTATACCCATCTTAGGAAAGTGGGTAAAAGAACATCAACCGAACTCCCATTGTCGATCAATATCCTTTTAATATTGAAGCATGGATCAGACCCACCGCGATGACAAGGGGATCTTGATGTGGGATCTGAAGCCCTCTAGATCTAAATCATCAAAGGTGATAGAATGGTCAACCCGAGACTTCTTCTCGGCTCTTGAAGGCGGCAATGAATATTTGGCTAGATAACACGGCCCTCTGCAATTGTTTCTATCTCTCCAGCTTGGCGGTTCCTCAGGTTGCCCCGGCATTTCTTTGGCGGCGGGTTGGTTTTGTATAAAACGGCCTAGATACCCCTGACGTATTAGTCTTTCAATCTCCTCCTTCAGTTGGTGGCACTCTTCAGTGGTGTGCCCTCGGCTGCGGTGAAAGTGGCAGAATTTCTCTTGATTTCCAATTCCAGGCTTTAAAGGTCGCGGCCACTTGGCTATCCTCTTCCTGAATAGCTTGATGGGATGTTGGCATGGCGTGTTGAGGCATTATATTTCTCTGGTGAGTCATCGAGTTCTTGAGGAGGTTTTGGGGGAGGTTCTTTGCCTCTCTTCTTTTTTACGAGATGTTTGAACATCATCTTTGGGAACCTTCTTAAAACTTGCTTGGTGGTTCAAGCTGTTGGATGAGCGATAACCGTCGTGGAGATTTGTGCCTCTATTGATTGGACGAGGTTAGCATAGGAATGGGTATCTCCGCATTAATGATGAATAGAAGTATCTGGCGGAGTCCTCAGAAGCACGCCCTCAAAGTTACGGATCTACTCACGGTATCAGCCGGGCTTGAGAGGAGAACCTCACGGAAGTATTCTTTGAGGACTCTCCATCGTTCTGGCGGATTCCGGAGAGATGTGATGAATCCATGATGATTCTCTTGTTCGCCAGGAACTGTTCTACAAAAAATCTGGCGAGCTCTCCAAATGATCGGACGGACCCTTAGCGAGTAGAAGAGCAATGAGCACGTCCTTTGAAGTCGGCGGGAATACGACCTGAGAGCGAGTCATTTGCGAATGTGCATGATCGTTCGAAAGTGATCGATATGCTTTCGTCTGGATCGGTTGTGCCATCAGGTCCATCTTTGGGAAGCTTGAATCTCGTCGGAATCGGGTGTGCGAGATGATCTCGTGGCGGAGGCGAGTTTTGGAAGAAGCGGCGGGAGAATGGATCATTGATTGTTCAGAACTCTTCACCTGCACGTCGTCGTAGTTCATCGTATAAGGTGGCGTGGAGTTTCCGTCTGAGCCATTCGTGTGGGGTGAGTAGGCGGTATCAGGTTCGACATCAGGATGTGGTGCCAAGGGTTCTCTACTTGTTGATCCGGCATTCCGGGTAATCATTCTCGGGAAGAAAATGGATTATCTTTGAGGTGCGGACACTAGCTCTTCCAGGCGTGTTGGAGCGTTTTGGGTCTCTCGCGGAGTCGAAGAATTTCGTTCAGGAATCCTCCATCCTTTGAGCGATCTTCAAGAGAGCTGTGGACCTCACGAGACAGTGTTATGTAGAAGTGTTGGAGACTTGGCGTCGAGAATGAGGGCGTTGGGGCAAACCCGTTTACCAACCATGTGGAGATATAGCAATGAGCTGTTGTTCAGGCAAGCATTGCGTCTTTAGAAATTTTATTAGGTAGATCACGAGATCTTACGTGGCAAAATTATCAACACCTGGAGGGATATGAACACGGGGTTATCATTGGAAAACCGTTAAGGGAAAAAAACCGGCGCGATCTGTAGAACTTTCCTTATGTGTTCAAAGATCTGGTCCTTGCCACCGTTAGTTCGGAGGAGAAAAACAATATTCCGAGTGTAGAAGTAACATCGGCCAACTCCAACCCAAGGGAGAAGTTTCCCAAAAGCAGAACGGATCTTCGGGAGCCACCTCTTGATCTTGGAGAAAGGAGAACTGGTTTTTCTAGTCCTCCTGGGGCGATCTCCTATGAGCTCGATCTTCGTGCACTACTGGTGGTGGTGGCAGTGGTGTTAGATCGTCGGCCAAGGTTGACGGAGGTTCTCGTGAGCTCTCTTCAAATCGATTCGGCCCCTAAGGTGAGAATGAAGCTCTATTTATAGATTTTTGAGTGCCTAAATTCATGGAAACTCCAACCACTCCCATAACCACTGACGGACCCGCGGCGATCCCCGATCGACGGTGTATTTTGATGATCCGGGTGCCTTAATGATGTCGGGTGATCTGATTCGTTGGATTCGCCTTGACGAGCCGCCGACCGACCATAAATATGTCGCTTTGGTGACCATTTGGCGGATCGATCCATTTTCATACTCGATAGCTTGACCAGTCGATTCGAGTTCGGATCGACTATGCTTGATGTTGCTATGTCGTCTCATCGGACGACAGTAAGTTGAAATCGGTGATTAGATCGCATTTAAAATGCCTTGAGATTCGTTGATGATTAATTTTCCGGCGACGATCTAAAGGGTCTTACCTGCGAGGAAGTTCACTGAACAAATGATATATGTCATGAGGGGCAACTCACCTCTCAGAAGGCCCACAAATTTAGAGAGGAAGCTATTCATTAACTCGCCAATGCATTTGTCCGAGCCATTCTGCTCAGACATAGCTTGGTACATACACTCGCTCCAAACAATCCCTACAAGCATTAGTTCAAGCATTCTCCCTAGCCATGGCACGAGCATTTGTCACCATACTTGCCTAAGGACTTTGCTAGCCATAGCAATAATCATAATAAAGTGGTTTACGTGTTTTTATTTCAATTAGTCCATCTATTTATACTTGTTAAAGTCATTCATTATTTTTTATGGAGTATTCTTTTCTAAAATCTTCAACACAAAATAAATAAATAATTGAAAGACTTTTTAAGAATTTAAGTCACTTATATTATTTACATATTATAGTAAATTTTCAATTTTCACTCATTCTCAATCATCTATAAACTCCCATTTATTTCTTCTATTTCATCTAATTAGTCTATCCAATAGGATTAAATATCCTCCATGGATCCAATAGGGACAATTGAGTATATATAAAGGAATTCTAATGATATTTATTCAAAATTCATTAGAAGAAATTATATATAATATGAAATAAGAGCATTTACATATATCTCATTCAATTCTTATATATTTACATGTCTAATATCTAAACTTTAATATTTAAAAAAAGGCATTTACATACATAGCATAGAATTCTTATATATTTACATATCTAACACCCAAATATAAATATTTATATATATAACACCTAAATCTTTATTATTACAACAAAAATAATATTTTTCTTAATTTTTTTGAAATAAAATTCATCTTTTGAAGCATAGGAAAGATGATATATTTGTAAATATCAAATTTTAGATATTAGATATGTAAATGCATAAGAATTGTGTGCTATCTATATAAATTCTCTTTAACAGAATACTATAATAATTATTATTATAATAAAAATAGCATCAGTATTAATTTTTAAAATTGAAATACATCATTTCATACTTAAGAAAGGTGCTGATTTTGTAAATAGATATGTAAATACTGAAAACTATGTGCTATGTACGTAGATTTTCTTATAAAATATATATATATTCATTTGTGAGAGGGTGTAATTGGATACGGATCTTATTGAAATCGACCCGATAAGAAGAATAGCGGATCCTATGATTGCGAAGTCAACAACCGAAGCTTCTGTGTCCGTTCGACGAGGTTGTGGTGGAAAGGCTGAGAAATTTCCAGAGACACCTAAGAGTTTTGAACAAAGTAATATAATAAGAAGATTATCCATACCGACGATGGCTATTCAATTAATAATTAGGAGGTGGTATCAGTTTAGTGATAAATAATGCTAAAAATTATTTTTGTTATGTAAATAAAAAATTTTTAGTCAATGTCTCATTGAAAAGTACACATAATTAATTTGTTAAGGACTTATTTGAGATCAATTTTAATTTATATTTTATAATTCTATGTTTATCTTCTTGTTAAAATTATGTATTTTAAAACAAATACTTAAAATTATATTTTGAGTGCTTTGGATATATTTTTTAATATTAATTTTCATTATTAAAAATATTTTATTTTGAAATAAAATATAATTAAAAAAATTAAATATAAAATAAAAGTGACCCTTAAATAAAAAAATTGATAATGTATAATTATTAGGATTTTAATAAACAAATCATCAAATTTATGTATATTTATAATTTAACTATATTTTTATTTTTATTTTGAATTATAAAATTCATGTATTTATATGTATAATGATCAAATCATTGAAAATTTTATAAAAATGAAAATTATGGGTTTGAATTTTGCTATGAATTTCAATATTTGAATATCAATTTAAAAAATAAGATTGAAAGTATTTGATTTGTAAATATATAAGAAATAGATGACATATATATGTAAAATCTCCATAATTATTTTGAGAATGTTGTTAAGACCTCGAAATCTCATTTTTGCCAGACTTTTAAAATTGAAAATTGAATATCAAAGAAGAAGATCTCAGCGAAGAAGGGTTTTAATTTCACTCAGGTTATCATAACCTCGCAAAAAATGAAGTATATATAGATATATAAAACAAAACACTACTCACCCAATCACCTATTATATCCATTAACTCATAAAAACAATTATTAATGACTAAAAGTCATTTTCTTTGATCACAAATAAAAAATTTTATTTGATTTAATTTGCTCAAATTTTGCTCTTGAAAATAAATAAATAATATATATATTTTTGAATTATAAGTAGAAAGATTTAGGATTTGTTTGTGATATTTTAAAAAATAATGATGAAATTATTATAGAATAAATTATTATCTCAAAAGGTACGACAAGTATTATAATTATTTATTATTATTTTATATGTAAAATTTTTGTGCAATGCTAAGACATCGAATTCTCTTATTGTACCGACCCGAATCTTTCTGCATGCAAATTCAAGTCGGTAGAGTAGGTGAATTCGATATTTTGGCGTTGCACGAAAGTTCGCACACATACAATTATAAAAAATTGTACTATGAATTTCAGGATAATCATCGCATTCTACAATATTAGATTAAAAAATTTAACTTTTTTATTAAATTTTAAAAAAATTAGTCAAAACTCAAAATTTTAAATATCATCTTCAATATGATTCAGACCATGCTGCTGATTGAAAGCTGCTCTAAACACAACTTTAATTATATTCAAGTCATAAATTATTTATTCTCATTTATTTGAAATTATCTCTTATCCAACACAAATTTTAACGACCCCAACACAATATATAATATACATAATTAATTTTAAATAAAATATTTAAAATAAAGAAAAATTAAATCAGCAAAATACAAATGCGCATCAAAGTCGCCTCAGTCAAATTCCATTAATTTACACCGCTAATTTAGGAATCGATTGAGATTGGCCATTTGGATTCTCAAGAAATTAGCCTCACTCTCCGCCACACACAGCAAAGGTTGGGGTGTCCACAAATAATCATTAGGGTTTCACAGGTTATTATTATTATTATTATTATTATTATTATTATTATTATTATTATTATTATTATTATTATTATTATTATTATTATTATTATTATTATTATTTTAAATTGTCCTGTACCAGTAAATATTAATTTGTTATATTATTAATTTATTTTTTAAATGATTTTAAAACCATGTTCCTTTCAACAAAATAACTGTCGTTGCGCCGTTGGATTCGATATATATATATATATATATATATATATATATAAATGAACAACAAATATATAAAAATATATTAAGAATAGAACGGTGGTTGAATAGTTAGGGGGCGGGGCTTTGTCTCGCACCGTCAATTGAATTTAAAACACAATATTAATTAGAAATTAATAAAATTATATTTCGTATGCTCTACAAAAATAATTTAAATATATTTACTATGTAATGAATTGATAAAAATTAAATTGTGAAGCAAATTTATTTTATTTTATTCACTAATTCAGTTTTAATCTCCACTAAAAATAATTTAAATGCATTATTTATTAGGAGAAAAATGAGGTCAGAATATTTTGATAAAATTTATGATTAAGATTAATTTTAAAAATCTATTATTTTTTTAAATGAGTACAATAATGATAAATTAATTAATTGTTTTATGATATTTACCTCAAAATAAATAAATTTTTCTCAAAATTCAACCTATTAAAATTTTAATTAAATTCTTATTTAATTTATTTCATTTATATTATACCAGTTTTTTCTCAGCAATCAATTAATAATAATTTTTAACCGAATTACTTTTAAGAGCAACGGGATCCACATATTTTGACGGGAATCAGAATTTTTTTTTATAATTAAATCTGAGTATCCTTGTTTAGTTTTGATAATTTGAGCTTAAAATTATTATCATTATTTTGGGATTTATATTATATATAAAAATTTTAGATTATATTTTTATGAAAAATGATTATTTTATTAAAAAATATTAAATTTATTTTTATTTAATCCTCACCAGATATTTTAGTAAAATAAAAAATATATTATTTTTTTATAAAATTTTGAATTTAATATACATTTTAGTCTCCACCATGGTTTGGAGTACCTGGATTACTCAAGTCAACGCACAGAATTTTTTTTTTTTTTTACAAAGAATGCTTATCGCCATTTTCTTTTATTCATTAAATTAATATTCAAAATGAAAAATCAAATTGCCTTATTTTAATATTTATATGTAATACAAAAAACTTATAAAAAATTAAATTTAAAACTTAAAATTTTATTTTGCTCTATAAAATCTCGGTTTACACCGTAGACCCAATTTGCTAGGATAAGCTTAACATAAATAAAAATAGGGGAGCAAAGCTTTAATTTATGAGGAGCTTGGACTACAGGTGTAAATGAGTCGAGTCGAGATGAGTTTTAATTTAATCGAGCTAAACTTGTTTAAACCCTGTTGAGCTCGAGCTCGACTCGAGCTCAATTACCAGGAACGAGCTTGACTCGATTTAAAGAAAGCCAAGCTCGAGCTCATTTAAAAAGTTCGATAACTTATTAAATCGATAATATGATACATGAAAAGTGTAGTTCACAATTATATAAATGAGTTGGCTCAAACTCTTGATTGTTCTGATGATGGACTCACTCCTACCCAAGAAGGGGAGCTCCGCTCTAAGGTTATTGAGCTTAACTCTACATTGGCTCGACTTGGTGGAGACAAAGGGCTAAAGCTAGATGGCTCAAGGGAGATGAGAACACTCATTTTTTTCCATACGCACTTACCAACGGATTGCTTGAATCGGTAGATGGAGGTATGATTGAGAACCCTTCGATATTTATATTTTCACTTCCTTCTTCGTGCAAAATGGGTTGAGGGGATGTCTCCCTTGATGGTCCTATTCTTTATAGAGAGCAGTTCCTCCGTCGGCCAAATCTCTTCTTGAAGCCCCTGGTGATCAAGATATTTGGGAGGCAATTCATTCTATGAGTAATGCTTCACGGACTTGATGGGATCACTGCCTCTTTTTACAAGCATTTTTGGCCTTGTGTGAAGAAGGATGTCGTTGCTGCTGTTCAGGAGTTCTTTGAATTTGATCATATGGAGGATTCATGGAAGGAGACACTTATTGTCCTCATCCCCAAAGTTATTGGGGCTAGCACTCCTTCCAAATTTCGGCCCATTAGCCTGTGCCAGACGATCTATAAAGTGGTGGCCAAGATTTTGGTGAACAGGTTGAAGAATTTACTACCTCTTCTTGTTTCTGAAGAACAAGATGCTTTTGTGCCTGAGAGGAACATCTCTCACCATGCTCTCCTTGCCTAAGAGATCATCAACAAATTCCAGCATTCTTCTTCCCAGGTTGGTTTCATGGCGATTAAAGTTGATATGGAGCAAGCATGATAAGATGAGTACGCATTGAGCAAGATGCTCACCTTGATGGGGTTCCCCGATAGATTGAAGAAGTGGATTCTACGGTGTCACTCACCCTAGATTCTCCATCTTGTGAATGGTAGAAGGTCTCGATTGACGCAGTGTGGATTTAGACAGATCCCACTCACCTTACTTGTTTATTCTATGTTAAATGCTTTAGCTTTTAAGAGAGCAACTGGGTGTGACTGTGAAGACGGAGGTACCTCATCTCTAATCTCTTATATCGATGACATTCGACCTCTGCCTCTATTCTGCATGTCAAGCAAATTAAAGCCATTCTTGATGATTATTGACGGGCCAACGGATCAATTGCTAAGTCCGCCATTCTCTTTAGCAAATCCAAGAGATGGAGGACTAATCGGATTGCTAGCTTATTGGGTTGATAAGGTCCAAGAGATGGAGTATATTGGCCTTAAGTTGGCTATGAGGAAGCTCTACAAGCATGATTTCAGCCTCGACCGGGCCAAAGAGAAGATTATGTCTTGGGGAACTCGACATCTCTCCTATGCAGGCCGGGCTACCCTTATTTCCTCTTATGTTCGATTTATCACTAACACATACTATTCCCTTGAATGTGTTGTAGGAGATTGAGGTTATGTAGGTCCTTCTTATGGGACAAGAGTCCCATTCGAGGGCATTCACTGTCGGGAGTAGTTGCTTACCTATTAAGCATGGGGCTTGGTTTTCACTCTACTTTGGCAGCCCTCTCTCGTGGCAAGGTTGGCTTGGGATTTTCTTGAAGCCCACTTCATTACTTCACCGCAGACTGAGCTATGGGAAGATATTTGGAGTGGAAGCAAGAGGGGGGACTCAAGACTTGTCATTCTTAGTGGGGCTCAAAGTCTTGAACCTTATCATTGGAAGATTGCTGATAAAGAAGTTCGATTTTGGACCACACATGGTTATTGATTGTTCCTCTTAGATGACTTTCTTAGATGCACTTGAGGATCGAGTGGCACGCTTCATCCATAGGGACAGACATGGGATATTACACTAGAGCGATTTTGGCAGGATCTTGTGAAGCACATTACCAAGGTGGAGCTTCATTCATTTAGATGAAGACAGAGCTTCTTCACCTCCCTTTGGGAAATCTCGGCGGGCCTTTGATGCCCTCTTCCCCTTCTAGCCACTCTTGGCTACAAAGTTCCGTTTGCACCATGAGAGAAGTTTTTTGGTGGCATCTGAAGAATGCCTTACCAACCTACCATGGCTCCACTCTCGAGGTCTGGGGAGACTCATTGCCTGCATGGAGATTGAAGACTGGATCATATCCTCACTACCTGCTCTCTTACTTCCTCTATCATGGTTTTGTCCTCTTGGGAGTTAACCTCCCCTCTTTTCTAATGCTCATGATCTATTTGCATTCTAACGGACCACCAAGTACATGGCTTGGGGTAGTTTATCAAAGATGATATATCAAGGAGGACACGAATGCAAAGACACATGGTAGCCAACATGGGACACCAAAGGTCATTCGCTACTATTTTGGAGGCTTTACAAATGCATCTACCTTTCTATTCCAATGGAGCTCCACCGCCCCACCCCTTTCTGGACTCCTCCTGGATGGCTAAAGGTGAATGTAGATGGTACTCTCCTCTCCTCCGCTCGGCATTGGGGTTATTTTGGATGAGGTGACTTACTCCCAGGTATCCGCTTTCTCCATTGGGATAGTGCTTTCACAGAGATGCATATGCTTTAAGAACTTGTTGACCCTTGGATGTATGATGAGTACAAGGGCATCATATTGAGGGGACAACATTAGTGTTGTCAATTTACTTAGAAGACCATGCGTGATTTTCTCGGTCTTCTCCCTCAGAAGCTCGGACTTGGGCTTTCTTCTAGCCCTTCCACCAAGTTCTCGTTCTCACACGCTTCCTGGGACTTCAACCGGGGACTCACTCGCTACAAGCGACTTTACTTGGTTGTCTTTAGATGTTTCTACTTTACCTTCTATTTTTGTTTTATTATTTGAGGATGATAAGAAGCATGTTTCTATTTAGCTTCTTGTTTTAGACTCTCTAGCCTTTGCTAGTTCTTGTATTACTTTTTCACTATTATTAAATGCAATATGCAAGTTTCAAAAAAAAAAAAAAATGAGTTGGCTCAAGAAGCTACCGAGCCAAGTAAAACTAGGCTTGAACTCGAGCTCAAAAATTTTTCGAGATTATTTGTGAGCTCGAGCTCCTGACTCGATAAACTTGGCTCGTGAGCTCGTTAATGAGCCTAGCTTGAGTCAGTTCGTGAATCGACTTGACTCACTTACACCCCTAGGTTAAACTCTCGCAATATTTAAGTAAAATTAAGTGGGAATCATATACATTGTTTCATGCTAGAAAATCAGTTGCGGTAGAGTAAAAGTTTACGCTTTAGCTTTGTTATGGAGTCCAATACACACACATATATTTGAAGAATTAATAATAAAACTCCAGAATTTTTATGTGAAAAAACCTCGAAAAGAGGGAAAAATATCATGGGGCCTAGCCCCGTAAAAATCTTTCACTATGTATCTGTTTCAGAGAACAAAATTTTCCCGATAACGTGATTACAAAATTCTATAGAAGCGAAAGAGTCCAGAATCGGACAACAACAAATGCATACATGGTTAAAATGTTGCTAATGGTAGTAGATGATGGTGAAGGGGGGTCGCCGACGAACGACTCGTGGCGGTGATGGTCGGCGGGTCGGCAAGCAATGCCCGGCGATGCTGGCCGATGAGTCGATCACGGCGGATCGGTAACCGATCAGCGAGGATAACCAACGATAATGGTTGATGACGACGAGGATTAATGGTGGTGGTCGAGCAAGCTGGCGCGGGTCAACAGCAGAATGGTGACTTGACGACATGGCACCAGTTTGTCAGGAGACCGGCCGCGACGGTGAGGATCGGCGAGATGGCGATGGTCGGCTGCGGACCGGCAAATGGTCGCGGCAAATCGGTGATCGTGATGACCGACGGTGGCGTTTCTGATGGCCAGCGTGGTTGGCGCCGACGGGTGGATAGCGGCAGCATGATAGCGCCAGCGGCGCAGGGATGACCGGCGACGATGGTGGTGACCGCGGCAGTGACCGCGGTATGCCACGGCGGTGGTGACCGGCGTGGCGGCCAGCAGCTGATGGGTTAGCCGACGGGGTGGTGTGATCCGAAAGTGGTGGCATGATTATGCTTGGAGGATTTTCAAGCTTTAGAGCTCTAGCGATGGTGGTTGGCCTACAAGCACCCGTAAATGTCCGGATAGGTCCATAACCCCGAAACCTTACACCCGCGTTGCATTAACACCGCACTCGCCTACGTAATCATAATCTTCTCGAAGACTGTTCTCTCAAAATGCATTGTCAATGGACTCGCAAATTTCATTGAATAATTTGCTATTTTCAAGTATTTGACATATCTATTTTTAGATGATTGAGATAATGTCATCCAAAAATAGGAGGGCAATTGATATGACACTTAAAATACCACTGGTCAAAGTACGAATCTTGATGTCAAAAGCAAATTGATCCTAAGTTGAAACTGGTCGAGATCAAACACTTAAAATATCATTAGAAACTTTGGGATATTAGTTAAATCCCTAAATAACACTTAAACATAGAGTGTTTATAGTCAAATCGAGCATCTCGATGAGCCGGATCTAACAAGTCCAAGATCTCATAATTCTGACTTTATTTGAGCATTCAAATACTTAAAATACATCAAATGATCAAATAAATTATTTTGAGCCGTTCGATGGAGTAGAGTGGTTCGGGTTTTACATGTATTTACAGAAATGTCACTTCTCCAATCTATAAATAGTCCCTCATTCTTCACATGAGGGTAGGCCAAGCTAAAAAGAGGAGAGAGCTCTAAAGCTTGAAAATCCTTCAAGCATAATCGTGCCACCACTCGACGGTCGCCGACCACCCCAATCGGCCGCCAACCACCCCCGTCGGCCTCCAACCACCGTCGTCGGCCGCTGCCATCAGCCGCCACCGCCGGTCATCACCATCGCCGGTCACCACCGCCGACCATCGTTGGCCATCTCCGCCGGTCACCACCACCGTCATCGATCATCCTCGCCAACTACCAATGTGCCACCATTTGACTACTGCCGCGCATTGCCGCTGACCATCCAATCGCCATCGCCGGGCCACCACCGCTAATCTCATCGCCCTCAACCATCGCCGCTTATCCTTCCCCGACCACTGCGCCGGTCATCGCTACGACCATCGTACCGGCCACCGTTGCGGCATTGCCGACCACTGCTGATACTGCCGCCGGCCACCACCGACGACCATTTTCGCCATCTCACGGCTATCACCATCATACCATCGCTATCATATCGACTCATTGTTCACCATCATATACTACCACTAGCAATTGTTACACTCTAACCATGGCTATATAATTGTTGTTGTCTGATTATGAGATTCCCATTGTCAGCCATTCTCATATACAATTCTGTAATCCCGTTATCGAGAAAATTTTGTACTCTGAAATAGATACATAGTAAAAGATTTTCTTGGGTTAGATCCGTAGTTTTTCAGGTTTTTTTCACGTAAAAATTCTGGAGTTTTATCATTAATTCTTCAAACATCTGTGTGTGTGCTGGACTCTGCAACAAAGCTAAGGCATAAAGTTTTACCCTACCGCGATTGATTTTCTAGCACGCAACATACATAATTATTCGAATTTTATTTATTTATAAATATAACACCTTATTATTAAATTGAAATAGATTTAAAATATATTAAAGTAAATATATTCATTAAATTTATATTTGGGATGAAAACTATATTAAAAATTATTTAAAAAGTTCAGATTATATGCTAGGATGTACATATGATTGCTAATAATTGCCCCCATCATTCAACACAAATACACGATGATCGAATATGATATCTATTCGAAAAATATCGAAGATTGAGTTGACTCAATCAATTTGAGTTAGGTTCGAAAAATCTGATTAATTCCATTTTTTAGATTAGATTTAAGATAAATTAGAATTTAATACTTAAATTTGAGATTGACTTCATATTAATCCTTGAACACAAAATTTAACTCCCCAACATGAGGTTGATTGTGCAAGGCACCTTAGCCTAGTGGTTGAGAGCTTTGGCTTTCAACTAATAAGATCTCTTGAGTTCAAGTCCTTGCACATGTGTTGTATGTGTGTGTTTGCGAATTAATTCTCTCAAATGTCCCAAAAAAACATGAGGTTGACTTGAATTTTAATTTAGTTCTTGTTGCATGCAGAAAGATTCGGGTCGGTAGGGTAGGAGAATTCAATATCTTAGCGTTGCACAAAAGTTCTACACACACAACAAAAGAGTTTGAGATACCTTAGGATTTTAACGTGAAAAACCCAAGAAGGAAAAAAACCACGGGGGCCTAGCCCACTTAGAAATAATTTCAATATATCAACTTTTGTTATAATTATTATTGATATGACCCTAAAAATTCTACTAGTCGAAGCGCTAATCTTGATGTCCAAAACAATCTGATTCTGAATCAAGACTAAACGAGATCAAATACTTATTATCAATCTACTCTTAAACATGGAGTATTTATAGTCAAATCGAGCGTCTTGACGAGCCGGATCTAACAAGCCCAAGATCTCATAATTCCGACTTCATTTGAGCATTCAAATACTTAAAATGCATTAAATGATCAAATGAATCATTTTGAGCCATCCGATGGAGTGGAGTGGTTCAGATTTTGCATGTATTTATAGAGACATCACTCTTCCAATCTATAAATAGCCCCTCATTCTTCATATGACGGGAGCCCAAGCAAGAGAGGGGAGAGAGCTCTAAAGCTTGAAGATCCTCCAAGCATAATCGAGCCACCACTCGACAATCGCCGACCTCCCCCATTGGTGGTCAACCACCGCCGCCGGTCGCCGCCGTCAGCCTCCACCGTTGATCCCCGCCGTTCTACATCATCTGCTACCACTAGCAATTATTTCCACCTGAACGTGACTACATAGTTGTTGTTCCCCTCTCATATGCAATTTTGTAATCCCTTTATCGGGAAGATTTTGTACTCTGAAATAGATACATAGTGGATGATTTTTATTGGGCTATGCCCCATAATTTTTTTCCCTCTTTTCAAGATTTTTCACGTAAAAATTCTGGACTTTTCTTGTTCACTCTTTAAATACTTATGTGTGTGCTTGATTTCACAACAAATCTAAGGCGTAAACTTTTACTCTACCCCAATTGATTTTCTAGCACACAACAGTTTGACGCTGTATGTTGGAAGTTGATTCCCATTATTTCATCTTGAAAGACGACCAAGTTTCCCAACAAGATCAAAACCACCATCGAGGTGGAGCATTTCAAGCTTTTAAAGAGTGCAAGCGAAGAATGAAGATTCATCAAACTTCATTCTTTCAAATTCTGTCGAAAACTGGGGGGCAACTCTTAACCTCAGATAGATCAAAACTTCGCATCTATTCCACGCAGGTTAATGTTATCGAGCAAAGACTTTGACAAACAACCTTGGATAGGTCAAAACTCTGCACTACTCCACACAGGTAAGAAGTCAAATAACACTTTGGCTAATACCTAGGATAGGTAAAAAAGTCCTTGGTGGACTTCCCACGACCTCTTCCATACAGGTTAACGTCATCGAGTAACACTCTAACAAACAACCTCGGATAGGTCAAAAATCCTCAGTGGATTCATTTGGACCTCTTTCATACAGGTTAACATCATCGAGTAATACTTTGACAAACAACCTCGGATAGGTCAAAAATTCTTAGTGGATTCAATTTGACCTCTTCCATACAGGTTAACGTCATCAGGTAATACTCTAACAAACAACCTCGGATAGGTCAAAAATCCTCAGCGGATTCAATTCGACATCTTTCATACAGGTTTACGTCATCAAGTAACACTCTGACAAATAACCTCGAATAGGTCAAAAATCCTCAACGGATTCAATTCGACCTCTTCCATTCAGGTTAATGTCATCAGGTAACACTCTAACAAACAACCTTGGATGGGTCAAAAATCCTCAGCGGATTCAATTCGACCTCTTCTGTGCAGGTTATTGTTATCAAGTAACACTTTGACAAACAACCTCGGATGGGTCAAAAATTCTCTGCAGATTTGATTCTATCCCTCACATGCAAGTTAACGGTGTCAAGCAACATCATGGAGAATGATACTTTGAAATTATCTATCAAACTTTTTAAGTTGCTCGAATGACGGTTCCTAATTAATGCTTCCCCGACATATTGATAGTTATTAACTGTTGAACCATCCATTGAAGTTTCAACAAATCCAATTTCCTATAATAAGAAATAGGAACTACGGACAGTCGCCGGTCATTACCGACGGTCATCATCGTCAACCATCGTCGCTAGTCATCCTCGCCGACTACCGACTCCATCTGCTTGCCACCGGTCACCTTAACCATCTCCGGCCATCTCGCATACAACCGCCGCTGCCGGTCATCGCACTACCGGCCATCCGCATACTCATATCACCGGTTGCGCTAGACCACCCGTTGGCCGCCAATCACCGTCGTCGACCATCTCCGACGGTCAACACCATCGTCACCGGTCACCATCGTCGACCATGACCATCTCTGGGTCACCACCGCCGTTGGCGGTTATCAAGCCGGCTGATCTTGGCCCGCGATTGACTCTGTCACTTTGTCGCCGACCACCCCGTCGGACGTCAATCTGGTCGTGGTCCGGCCGACCATCTCATCTCTCTTTGGTAACCACCATCGTCGCCAGTCATCCTCGCCGACTACCGATGCCAGTCGCCGCCGTCGACTACCGTCGCCAGTACCCGGTCGGTCCGACGAGGCCAGTTGACACCTCTTTTGAGGGAAAACTGGAGCCTCGCCGTATGAACTACAGGCCTTAATCACCTCCAAACCTAGTCGGTCTGACAAGGGAAGTTGACGCCTCTTTCGAGGGAAATCGGAGCCTCGCCTTATGAACTGTGAGCCTTGATCGCCTCCAAACCTGGTCGATCTGACAAGGGCAGTTAACACCTCTTTTGAGAGAAAACCGAAGCCTCTCTGTATGAATTGCTCCTCAATATTGACTTGTTTATCTTAGGACTAGTAATCAAGTGAATTGCCTCCCAGTCCATGATTATTCCCCATATATTGCTCAAAATGCTTTCGATGTACATTGATAGCCTTGTTAGGAAAAATTTATGCTTCCACACGATTAACCAAGTCGACATATGAGCGAACCATATTATGCATTAATGATGAGTAGAAAGGCCCAATATGGAGTCTTCCAAGAAAAACTTCTCTTAGTAATTCATGGTCCACCCTTAGTATCTGGCGAGCTTCTAAGGAGAATCTTTAGAAATACTCCTTTAGTGATTCATCTTCATTTTGATGAATTCCTAAGAGATGAGGGGAATCTTTAATTATCATTCGATTCACAATGAACCGTTCTACAAAATCTTAGTGAGTTCATCAAAAGTATAGATAAATCCCCTTGGAAAAGAGTAGAACGAATTGTGAGCCTAACCCTTGAGAGTGACTGAGAAGACTTGACAAAGTAGTGTGTTAGGAGCTCGTTGGATGTGCATGATGATTCTGTAATGATCAATATGTTCATATGGGTCGGCTACCCCATCATAGGAGTCGATACTTTGAAGCTTGAAACTTATTGAAATAGGATGTTGAAGAATTGCTTCAGCTAAAGGTGAAGACTTCTGATAGCCATGATGAGAGGGAAGATGATTTATATCTTTGAGGTGAAATTCTTCCTTGCATTAAACATTGTTATTCCGCACATATAACATGACGGGTGAAATCAGCATGGCAAGAATGTGTCAAGCCATCCTCAATTATTGGTGGGTTAGAGATCGATTGAGCCGGAAGTGTGAGTTGGAGCGAGAGACTCCGTTGTTGTGAGTATTACGCCTGTTAGCCATAATGCATATATTCACATAGATTGCGATTATATGATTCCTTTCCCACATATGACGTCAAACTGTTTCGTGTAGAAAGATTATGGTCGGTAGAATAGGAGAATTTGATGTCTTAGCATTGCACAAAAGTTCCGCACACACAGCAAAAGAGTTTGAGAGACATCAGAATTTTTAAAGTGGAAAACCAAAAAAGGGAAAAATCACGGGGCCTAGCCCACTTAGAAATAATTTCACTATATCAAATTTTTTTAAAATTATTATCCTTTCTTCAAAGTTAGAGAAGGATGGCTTACAAGAGTAAGTTTTGTGACAAGCTTCATTATATTAGCGACGAAGGCCTTGCTTGAAGTGGTAGTCTGATGATCCGATGAAAATTATTGAAAGATGGTCGGGTGGCAGTTGATAGCAACTGGCGATGGTAAATGGCGGCGGTCGGTGGTGATCCGACGAATGTCGGGCGGTGGCTGGTGGTGACCAATAGTGGTGGTCGACGGCGGCAGCCAGTGTGGACTGGCGGTGATCCGGTGACTGTCGGGTGGTGGTGACCGGCGATGGCAGTCGGCGGTGATCAACCGTGGTGGTCGGCGATGATCCATTGGTGGTTGAGCGGCGGTGACCAGCGGTGACCGGCGGTGGTGGCCAGTGACGGTGGTGGCCGGTGATGGTGGTCGGCGGTGGTGATCGACGGTGGCGGTCGACGATGGCGATGACCGGTGGTGGACAACGATCGGCGGGTCACGATGATCCGTCGGCGGCCGTACGTATGCGATATCTTTGAGATTCTTCGAGTCTCAGAGCTCTCTTATTTCTTTCACTTGAGTCCCCTCATATGATGAATGATGGGCTATTTATAGATTACGCGAGTGACATTTATGTAAATACAGACAAAATCCAAACCAATTCATCAGACAACTCAAAATGATTCCTTCGATCATCACATATATTTTAAGTATTGAATGCTCAAATGAAGTCAGAATTAAGAGATCTTAGGTTTATTAGATTCGGCTCATCAAGACACTCGATTTTATTATAAACATTCCATACTTAAGAGCTATTTAGGGATTTTAATGATATTCCAAAATTTTTAACTATATTTTGAGTGCTTGATCTGAGCTAGCCTGGACTCAGGATTAGATTGCTCTCGATTTAATCAAGGTGTTTGATAGCAGCTCTATGATGATCAAAAGAGAATTTCAAAATTAAAATTCTAATTTTAAGTGATGTTTACATACATTAATATTCATGTTTTAATTAGAAGATTTTTCAATGATATATCAGTTCTTATGTTTAAAGAAGTCATTTGAATCTTGTTTAAGCTAAAAGCTAATTAAATTTGGGTAAATTTTTTTGACTTATTTATTAGATCGAATTCAGATCATAACATTCCAAATCTAATGAGTTGATCTGAATTTTGACTTATTTATGTGTTCGCTTGCTTTAAAAATTTAATTAATACATTAGCCTCCTTCCTTGGATGGCACTCCATTTGCAGCCTACCCCCACGCCTCACTCCCTCTGCAACCTCCTCCTCTCTCTCTCCGCAGTCGGCGATCTCCCCCGCGGCCAACAACTCCACGCTCATATCCTTAAAACCGGCCACACACCCTCCTCCTCCCATTCCTCCCCTCTCTTCCTCCTCTCCACCCACCTCATCACCTTCTACTCCCGCTGCTCCCTCCCCCGCCTCTCCTTTCGCGCTTTCCTCGACCTCCCTTTCCCATCGCCCACCTCCTGGTCTGCTCTAATCTCCTCTTTCTCCCGCAACGCCCTCCCGTCCCTCGCCCTCCTCTCCTTTCGCCGCATGCTCGCTGCCGGCCTTCCCCCTTGTGATCGCACTCTTCCCTCCGCCGCCAAGTCCTTCGCCGCCATCTCCGATCCCTCGGCATCCGCCGCGCTTCATTCCCTTGCGTTAAAGTTTTCCCTTTCTCCCCACAATGTCTTTGCTGCTTCCTCCCTGCTTGACATGTATGCGAAATGTGGTCGGTTGGCGGACGCCCGCCAAATGTTCGAAGAAATTCCTCAAAAAAATGTTGTTTCCTGGTCAGCACTTATTTACGGGTACGCCCAATTCTCGGGGCTCGAACACGAAGCCCTTCAACTCTTCCGGGCAGCTCTTCAGCCCGGCGGCTGCGGCGTCAATGACTTCACGCTCTCATGTATCGTCCGCGTGTGTGCCGCAGCCACTCTCCTCGAGCTCGGCTCTCAGGTACGGCCACTTATTCGATCCAAAGCCCAGCCTAATCATCGACCAATCTTCCATCTTCAAGCTAAATTCTCAACACTCTGATAAAATTTCCCCAGGTTCACTCCTTTTGTTTCAAGACTTCCTACGATACCTCCCCTTTTGTCGGAAGCTCATTAGTTTCTCTCTACTCGAAATGCGGCCTCGTGGAGAATGCCTATCAGGTGTTCGACGAACTGCCGGAGACAAACCTTGGCGCCTGGAATGCGGTGCTCATGGCTTCCGCACAGCACGGCCACAGCAGTCTCGCTTTCAATAGATTCAGTGAGATGCAGCGCCTTTGTCCCCACCCACCTAATTTCATCACCTTCCTCTGCCTCCTCACGGTCTGCAGCCATGCCGGTCTTGTATCTGATGGCCGTCACTACTTCGCCCTAATGTCTAACTATGGCATCGAACCAAATGCAGAACACTATGCTGCAATGGTCGACATTCTCAGCCGTGCAGGCAAGCTCAAGGAAGCCATTGCCACCATTGAATCCATGTCCATGCCTCCAACTGAATCAGTTTGGGGCGCGCTGCTCACTGGGTGCCGCCTCCATGGTGACATGGAGACTGCGGCGTATGCTGCAGATAAGGTGTTTGAGCTTGGTTGTGAGGGCTCTGGCGCGCATATGCTTTTGGTGAATGCTTATGCAACTGCAGGCCGCTACGTCGAGGCGGCGCAGGCTCGGAAAGCCATGAGGGATAGAGGAGTGAGGAAGGAGACGGGGCTTAGTTGGTTGGAGCTTGACCAAGGAAAAGTTCACACCTTTGTTTCTGGTGACCGATCACATCCAAGGATGGAGGAGATATATAGGGTATTGGAGGAGGTGGGGGAAAAGATGGAGGCAATGGGCTATGTGGCAGACACTAGCTGGGTTGGAAGGGATGTTGATGGCGAGGAGAAGAGGAGGAGCATTGGTTATCATAGTGAGAGGCTAGCGATTGGGCTTGGGTTGCTTGCGGTGGCTCCGCCACGGCCAATAAGGGTGATGAAGAATTTGAGGGTGTGTGGGGATTGTCATAATGCTATCAAGTATTTGACGAAATGCACAGGGAGGATTATTGTTTTGAGGGATAATCGTCGGTTTCATCGGTTTGAGGATGGGATTTGTTCTTGTGGGGACTATTGGTGATCTATCTTGTTGGAGGCTGGTGTTGGAATTCAGTTAGGCTCATAGGATTACAATCATGTGATTAGTAGAAAATACTGACAGGATATAGAGATGGAAAGGGGAATAAGAGAGCTAAAGAGAGCAAGAGGAGGAAAGGGGGAGAGGCATCTATTTGATCTTTCTTTTACTCTTTAAAAAATTGTTCATTTTAGTCTTGGATAAGAGTTTCTATTTGTAGGCCCGCCCTTTGAAGGACACCACTGATTCTTCCTTTGTTGTGATCCTGCCAGAGAGATGCAGTTATAACTTCCAGATTCACCGGGTTTCGCCATTCAGTCCATTATACACAGGTCTTGCTTGCTATTGTAGCTTGATGAAGCCTTACTTTTTATTTTTATTTTGTAGTTTATTTATTTATTAATTGAAGTAGATGGGTAAGTTTTTGTAGATTGGGAAGCATTTCAAGGTATTAAAATTCTTTTGCAAACAAGTATCATATATAGATATAAAAGCACATAAAAAGAATTTTACCTGAATTGTTTTGAGTCGAGATTATTGGGATCACTAGGCTTGTTTGTTTTTTTATTTTATTTTATTGTAAACATTTCTTACTCTAATTTGGTTTCTTCTGGGATTTTGGATTAACAAATGTACTGTTTGATAGGATGGGATATGACAATATACACTAGATTTGAACAATATGTAGTAGCAATCTATTAAGTCTGGTGACTAAAGAAATAGAAGTAGATTTGATCCAGCTCCAACTCAACTAAGCATCATTGTGAGCCAACTTGTTTAATAATATTTATATTATATACACTTAAAATGTCTTATAATTTAGATCTTAAGTACACAATTCTTAAAATATTCTCTTTTCTTTTATCTCAATAATTTTTTAATTATTTTGAGTTTTAATCACTTTCTCTTTAATAATATGTCAATTTATGAGTAGATTCAAACTCATATAATTTAGCAAATATTGGTAAATTTCCTTTCAGTAGTTTTCTTCTGGTTCCAAACTCTACTAGTAACACCTTTCAACTCAACAAAGTTTACTTAATCTGTGTCCATCTGACAGCTTACCAGTCATGCTCTTTATATTTAAATGTTTATTATTGCAAGTGATATTTAAACCTTAAGGTCAGTTGTTGCTTGTATAATTAAAAATCAGTTGAAAAATAAATGTTCTTATGCCTAAATATGCAGACTGAAGCACTCTAGAATCTTTACAAATGACTTATTTTCTTGAAGATTAACGTGTAAGAGCATTAGCAATATGCAACTTTATTGTTAATAAAGTCACTTTGGCTTTCATATAACATGGAGGATCACATGCCATAAATAACCAGTCTTTTTCTCATGCTATTGATAGAACAGACACTACTTCAGCAGCACCAAATGTTGAAATTTATTACATTGATGACAATGAATTCAATGCCATGAGAAACTAAAAACTTGGATGAATGCCTCTAAATATACTGAAATGATTCACATACCACCATTTAGGCCACAAAATAATTAACAAAGAAGTAGTTCGAGGAGCAACAGCATAGATTTATTTCCTTCTGTAGGTAACAAATTACAATATCATGCTTAACTACACAGACAGGCACTGGTGTTGTACCCACGAATGTATGAGGAATAAGAATCTAGTATGATATATTACTTCCTATAATGGTTTATTAACTAAATTTTCTTCAAGAAAAAAAAATATAAGAGCTTTATCATAAATTCAAGTCATTTCTGGCATAATCATACCAAAAAAAAAACACCTGTTCTTTCTTACTATGTTGCATAGAAGTAAGACTACAATCTAACATCTGTCAACTAGTCATAAATTATCTCCTAAGAAAGGTCCATGGTCCAGTCGCCGAGCCCATCCTGCAAGCAGTATGAGAAATGATAAATTGCGCATTGATCAAATCGAAAAAAATCCACTCACACATGTAGTTACTTATATAATTTGAGTATATATATTGGGTATATCATATAGCATAGTCATAAGGTATTTGATACCGGCTGCTTTTCATTATCATACATGTGTAATGACATAGCACACAGTAACAAAAAGTACCTCCAAACACTAGCAAATGTTCGCAAGATCATGTAAATTGTCAATGCAATCCAGATTCCAATAAAACCATGGCTGGCAGAAAGGAAAATCAAAGATGGAATGATCACTGCTGCTACAGCAACCTGCAGATTGATAGTTGATTCTGTTAGTTTTCTCTAACAAAATGATGAAAATTCATATGCTCAACAAATCACCATCGAATAAGCCGAGAAAGTATAATCTGAAGCTCCGAAGTTGACACCATCAAACACAAACGCCAGAGAATTGATTGTTTGTGTGCCAGCAACAAACTGTGTTAAAGCAAATTGAAAAGAAGAATTTAAGTCAAATTGTGTAAGATTTTTGAACCAATTGCTTTGTCTGGCCATAAATCATAGCCTGGACAACAAGTGATTTTCAATATATAAAGTTCTTTTATAGGCCACTAACTCACTGGGATGGCTTTGCGAACTTTTTTGATCACATTAATGTCTTTGGTGAAAATTCCAGCTCCGAATTGCAATCCAACTCCAATTAAAAGAGTGAGAGCTAAACCAAGAACTATACTTAGCTGCAAAGAAATATCTGAAGAGTAAATTGCAATTTGGGATGAGGTCTTCTTTAGTAATCAATCTAGTAAGGGTACCTGCAATACACGAGATGTAGCTGCTGCTACTTTTTGGAGATCTCCTTTTGCAAAAGCACCAGCCAGTATTGCCTGTAAATGTTTATGGATGATTAGTACTTTTTCTATTCATTTTAATTTCATTTTTGGTTTATACAGGGCCTCTATAGAAGGGATGATTCTATTTCTACCTGTCCAGCAACAGCCAGTCCATCGGCAAGGAGAGATGTGGCTAACCAAACTTGCAAACAGATTTGGAAAGAAGCCATAGGAGTTGGTCCATGGTGAGTTGCCAATGATGCCGCCATTGTTATACAGAATGTCACTGCAATAACTCTCGCCAGCAACAAAAATCCTTTATTTTCAAAAGGAAAATTGTCAGCACTAGCTCCAGGACTTGACCAGAACTTGAAGGTATGGAAAGCAATAAATCAAATCAAGCATCAGTCTTATTTCACTGCGGTGCCTTTGCAGATAGAAACTATTAACAGAAATGGGCCAAAATAAAACCATATATGAAGGCCTATTTGGCAAAGGTGAATCAAGTATGAAGGTTCCGTGTTCTGTCAGAAGCCACTCTTCTTCTTATTCATTCGAAATATTTTCTTTAATGTTATTGCGTGCAAATCAATTAACTGCGAAAACATCAGATCCTATTGCCAAAGAAAAAAAAGATCTCACGGGTCACCACTGAATCTTTAGCTTTGTGAACCTCAATCACAATATATTAACATCGATTTGAATTCAAACTATGAAATCTATGTTTTGATGCTTTAAAAGCAAGGAAAGGAGAAGCAATATGCAGATCTTTTAGTTTAACCATGAAAACACAGACATTTAAGCACCCTTTTACTTTTATTAATCCAATTTAATGCCATCTGATTATAATACAACAACAACAACAACAACAAGCCTTAATCCCACTAGATGGGGTCGGCTACATGAATCCTTCATCTCCATTGTGTCCTATTATGTGTCAAATTCTCATTTAATTCAAGTATACTAAGATCATTTTTTATACATCTTAACCAAGTCTTTTAGGTCTACTCTACCTTTCTTAACATAAGACAAATCTAATGCATCTACTCTCCTATCATCGGATACCGACGCTTTATGTGGCAAACCATCTAAGGCGACTCTCCTAATCTTATCTACCAGAGCTACTCCAACTTTTCCAACATACTCATTTTGCATTCTATCTCTGAGAATAAAGCCACTCATCCACTTGAGCATCCTCATCTCTGTAACACTTAACTTAGTCTTATGATTCTCTTTTATTGGCCAACATTCTGCACCATAAGTCATTGCAGGTCTTACCACCATCTTATAAAATTTTCCCTTAAGTTAATAAACATAAATTAAGATGATACCATGATAATCACCCAACTCGAAAGCAACAGCCAATATTCAGAAAGATGTTAAAAATAGACAAAGAAAAACTCACCACATGTAAGAAACTTATGAAATTTAAGACACTTAAAACTACTTGGCATGACGTCTACTTTTATGATTAATCTGCATAGAAGTATCAAAGTGATAAGGTACCTGCAAGGGTAAGATTCCATTACATGAGAACTAGCGAAAGATAATCCCATAGAAGTATCATTAAGAAATAAGTAGTGCATGATCAATAGCATGGTTTGGAACTTACTGCGATATAACATGAGCGATGGCTGCACCCCTGACACCCATATGAAGAGTAAATATCAGAATTGGGTCTAAAACAATGTTGGTCAGATCTCCAGCCACTGCATTGTGAAAAAGATCAGGAATTCAAACTAAAATACTAATACTAAAAGAACATTATATATAAACTTGTGAAATACGATGTAGGTATTTACATGCATTGATTGTTCAAGATTATAATGAGGCTTAAATTGTTAAATCAAGTCAATTATTTCTCTGAACATAGTATCTTCTGAAGTTCTTTATCCCCGTTTAGGGTTATTATGACATTTGTAAGACATTCCAACGAACAAAACTTGCAAGTTAGATGCAGGAACCCTAAACTTTAAGATGCATTCATAGAGGGGGCAAAAAAAAAAAAAAATTTGCTTCCATGACATGGAAATGAGAGAAGATCTCTCTTCTTTCATATTTCACAAACATTATGATCAGATGGATATCACTCACCGGTAGCGTATAATGGAGTCTTGGTGTCCTTAAAGCCACGGAAAACTCCTTGCATGGCTAAAGATAAGAGCACAGCAGGAGCACCAATAGAACGCAGTGTCAAATATCTCATAGCTGGGGATAGCATAGGGGAGCCCTATATATATATTAAAACGAAAATCCGTGAATTTTAGAAAGGAAAAATATAAAAAATTTAACAAGAAATAAAGCCTATATAACTATCTAGTCATATAGATAAAGCAGTTGTGGCAACTTATTATAAACAGAAGATGTAGGGTTGCAAATGAACCGAGCCGAGTCAAGTATATGCATGTTCAAATTTGAGCTTGTTTAACATTATCAAGCTCGAGCTCGATTCAAGCTTTTAAAATGGTGTTCGAGCTTGAGCTTGTTTACTATTATTGAGCTCGAGCTTGATTCAAGTTTGTTAACGAGCTCAATTCAAATTGAATTATCGAGCTTGCTAATGAGCTAATGAGCTAATGAGTAGCTCATTAATGAAATAAACAAGTTTTAATCAAGCCTTAATTGAGCTTACTCGCAAGCAGCTTGTTAAGAAATATGCATGAGCTGTATCAATTAAAGCTCATTAAGTCTAAAAAAATCAGAATTTAAACAATGCTGTTCATAAGCAGGAGCTTATTCACGAGCTTTAAACGATAATGTTCGTGAATATAAATGAATCGAATGACAAGCGGTTTAAACTTGTTCATTTAGCAATCGAGTATTTATGAAAATGTTCATGCTTGTTTGACTAGTTAATCAAAAGATCTTGAACGAGCTCTAATCGAGCCGAGTCACGAATAACTCGGTTGAACGCTCGGTTCATTTGTAGCCCTAATTGGATGTCTTTTTTGTGCTTCATAGACTGAAAATTCAAGACAAAAACCCTATCTATCCACGTACAGATTTTACACCCATAATGCGCAGGACAAATCTTGCCGTAGTGATGAGTAAGACGGCCTGAAGGATGCCGAGAACCGCACCGACAACCAACGCCGTCGACACCGACGGAATGCATTTTCTCTTCTGCACAGTTTTTGACAATTTGGTGATTTATCGATACTCTCTCTTCTGTTGTTACCGACCTTCTCTGAATCAGAGTTCCTGGAATCAGAAGCTGATCGCAAAAAAATAGAGAGAAAACGGATTGATTTTAATTAGGACCTGTTTGAGATGAATTTATTCCGTTTTTTTTCTAATTTTAATTTTTATATTATATTTTAAAAATATATTTGATTAGTGTATTTTTAAATGTTTTTTTGTTTGTTTGAAAATAAATCATATTATTTTTAAAAACTCTCAAAGATAATTTTTTGATATTTTAGGTATTTATAAAAACAGTTATTATAAGTAAATATATTTTACTTTGAAATAAAATTAAAATAAAAAATAAAAAAACATTAATCTCAAATAGCTCCATGGGGGCATGTTTGGGATCAGTTTTATTTTATATATATATTTGAATTTTTTATGTTATTTTTAAAAATATATTTGTTTAATATAATTTTAAAAATAATTATCAATATCAAATAAATTTTATTTTAAAACAAATATAAGAAATAAAATAAAAAATAAAATATTAACCAAAAGGGAAAATAATAATTACAACTGAGAGAGTCCAACAAGGCAACAAATGACAGGAACTACAAAAACACGCCAGTCATTAAAGCCAAACTTCCAAAAAAAGATCTAATTGATCAAGAAAAAAAATAAAATAATAAAATAAAATAATAATAAATAAATAAATAATAAAAAAACACCCAAAATAATTAAATATTTTTAGTCTTTTCAAAAACATGTCAACCCCTGAGAGGCTATTTGGAATCACTTTTTAATTTTTAATTTTTAATTTTTATTTTTGTTTTCAGTTTTTTTTTTGTTTTATTTTATTTTTGTTTTCAGTTTTTTTTTGTTTTTATTTTATTTTTGTTTTATGTGAAAACAAAAATATGTTGGACATTTTTATGATTTTTTTATTTAAAAATATGTTTAGTTGTTATTTTTTAAAATTTTTAATGAAAAAAATAATGAAATTAATTATTACTCTAAAGGATCCGTTTGAGATCACTTTATATTTTTTTATTTTTAAAATTTTAAAATAAAATAAAACTATATTTGATATTTTCTTTTTTTTAATATAAAACAAAAATATTTAGAACATGATGATGATAGATGTTGATATATATATATATATATATATATATATATATATATATATATATATGTTATATTCTTGAATCAAATCAAATGCAATTAAATTGATGATCGATAAAAGTGAATTGCACAAATTAGATTTGAATCATTCTCAAAAAACCCGAATAATATTTGTTCATAAAAAGAATCATTTAAAAAAAAAATTTAAAATGTTAAAAATATATGAAACAAGAATTTTTATAGTTGATTGAATTGCACATAATAAAATCAACAAACTACAAATGCGATATCACTTGAATTGAGCAATATAGTTTTGATCATTATCGATGCTACTTAAAAAATATCTGGTTGTAAAATAAACTACATCAATGTATTTGAAATATTGAAAATGCAAAAGAAATATACCACTTATAGGAGTTGATGCATAAACATGAAATATAAAATAACTACGTGCATATTTAAATTCTATGAAAAAGATAAAATTTATGAAAAAGATATAAATATATTATAAATAATAATTATTGATGAAATATATTAAATTATTATTATTATTATATAATCAAGTTAAATTTAATTAGAATCAATCAAAAATTAATATATAAATTTAAATTTCTATTAAATATATAAACACATATGATATATTAAAATTTAATAAATATGGTTAAATTAAATTAATTAAAATTAATAATATTATATAATATAATTTAAAAAAAATAAAAAAAAGTCAAATTCAAATCTTTAAAAATTTGAAAAATATGATCAGGTATTTTAAAAATAAAGAAAAATAGGTTTTACATTTTTTCAGTATTAAAAAAACAAATTTATTTAAAGACATAAAAAAAAATAATAAAACAGATAAACAAATAATTTTTTTATTTTTTTTCTATTTCTTAAAAATAAAAATTGATTCCAAACAGGACATAAATGTTTTTTATGTTTTTTAACAAATCAAGTTATTTTTAAAAATATTTAATTTTTAAATATTTTAAATATTTTAAAAAATAATTATCATCACTACATATATTTTAAAATATTTCAACTATATATGTAGTGATGATAATTATATGTAGAAATAAATAAAATTAAAAAAACAAAAATATTTCAAATCGCCACTTAATAATCACGTTTTATAACTTAAAAAGTAGAAATATTCAATGCATGCCTTCGTCATCAGGAGCTGACTGTTTCATTTCATGCAGTGTAGTAGAAGCCTTCTCCATGTTCTTAACTTCTTCTTTATGGACGTCAGACCAGAGAGCGTCTTCCTCTGCAACGAAGGAGGTCGTGACGCTAACAAGAGGGTAAATAGCTATTTTTGAAACTTGATTGAATATCGCGATGGCAACTCCCACAGCAGCGAGCTCAACTGAACCTGCTAGCCATTGAATTAACATTTATTTTCTGAGGAAAACATGAAGAGAAAAAACTAAAAATTAACTAATAGAAGATGATTATGACACTTAAAATACTATTAGTCGAAGCACGAATCTTGATGCTAAAATCAAGCTGATCCGAAGTTCAAATTCGTCGAGATCAAGCCTTAAATATCCTACGGAATGTCGATTAAAGCGCAATAACTCTCAAACATGGAGTGTTTATAGTTTTATTTTGTATTATCTTTGTTCTTATATTATTTTTTAAAATATATTTATTTAATGCATATTTAAGTATTTTTATTTTTAAAAACAAATCACATTCTTTTTAAAAACGCCCTTTTAAATGTCATGAGTGTTTTTTAAAAAATAATTTTCATCACCAAACATACTTTGTTTCAATTTAAAATATAAACAAATAAAATTTTTTTAAAAAAAACAACAAAAGTGATCCCAAATGCTCCCCTAAGATATCCATGTTCAGATCTTTCTAAAGCAAGATTCTTAAAACTACTACCTCTCATGCTTAAGTTTCTGAATAGAAGGAATGAATTCTTGGTGGATGTAGCCATTTTTGACGAAAAAGCTCAGAAAAAACTGTTAGTTAGATGTAGATTCACTAATTAAATGAGTTTAAGCAACCATGTAGTGAGGAAGAAGACATCATTCTGTTTATATTACAAAAATAAAATTTTGTAACTTTTATTCATTGAAGGCGATTAATTGTATATCTTTGCATGGCATAAAAATATCACTAGCACAAAATATGAGGAAACAAAACAAAAAACAAACCTAATCGACCAACAAATGCAGTGTCGATCAAAGAAGCAAGTGGATCAGCTGCTAAAGCTAATGCTGCAGGAATTGCGATCCTCGCAACCTCCTTCCCCATATCATCCATCTTGAATATGTGCCTAATCAGCCAAATATAATCAGACTTCAGTTTAAATCAATCATAACGTTCAAAACTTACAGAATGGAATCCAAGCAACATCCAAAAAACAGAGAGACTCGTCACTAGCATCAATACAGAATCTCTTCATCAACGATGCAGTTCATCTCCTTATATTATTTCTATCTGCATATTCGAATTCTCACCATAAGTCCTTGAAGAAGAGATGAAATCCCATCTTTCTCGGAGACAGGATTGGAGGATCCTTTACAGCTTCATTATAAGTAGTAGTCTCGCTCACATTCAATATCAAATCTACTGCAAGTGCTGTGATTTCCTTCACAGGATTTTGGACTGAGGATTGTTCGTTCGGTGCATGAGCATCTTGGGAGCTTTCCATAGTGTAGAAAACCTCTTGGTGTGATCTCTAAGGATCCGATGTTCTTCATCAACAGAAAAGAGTGTTTTATAGTTGGGCTAATTTTTAAAATAAGTATCATTAGAATAGGAATTAGTTAATTAAGTCTGGTCAAAATAAAATTTAAGAATAGGTATAGTAGTCGATTGGGCGACTTGCGACGCGTCGGATATGATGAGTGGTCTTGGCGTTGAAATGGCCGGTCGCGACTGACTTCAAATGAGCCAGTCATTTAATTGGTTGGCTTTTAAATAATTATTATTCTTAATGTTAAGCGGGATAGCTCGTTGATTGATTAAAGATCCCAAAGTCGCGTGTTGAGCCTTCATTACATTTAAATTCTATTTTTTGGAAAATAAATTTCTGAATTACTTTTAATAAGATAAATATTATTACTGGAATTTGATTTATTTTTTATTATATTTGAAAATATAGATATTGCAAATCACTTTTAAATAATAATAATTTTAAAATATAGATATAATTATAAATATTTATAAAGCTATTGAAATAGTTATTTCACTCAATTTTAATGAGTGAAAATAATTATTTATTTTCAAATATAATAAAAATAAATCGCATTCCAATAATAATATTTATCTTATTAAGAAAATTATTTTAAAAAAATAATTATTATGAGCATTGAATAATCTCAATCAAGCAATCGCTTAAGAAAAAGAATAATTATTTAAAAATAAGCATTAATTGGGCGACTTCTTTGAAAATCGCCTAAGTGGACGACTTGGTTCATTTTAACGTCTCGGTGCAGTAATGAAAGACAAATTTGTTGAGAAGATGGGGGGGGAAAGTGTTAACAGGCTGATACTTCGGCTGGAAGAAAGGCTTGACAATGTCTTGAAGATAGACGCACACAGTTTGACGTGAATAGCAAAGTGAGAAGCATGGCGATTTTAAGGTCTTAGTGCTGGGAGCACGGGTCGTGCTGGTTCAAAGAATCACCTGGAGCTGACAAAAGAGGATCTGTCTGATTCATGCAATGAAAAGAAAACACAAAAATTTAAACTTAAATAAATAAAAAAAGAATAGGTAGCTGCATTTGCAGGACAATGGCTTTATTTTTTAAATTTACAGCACATAATTTTTATGCATTTATATAACTATCACGTAAATTTTGATAATTTTAAATATAACATTTTTTTAATGATGTATTTCATTTTAAAAAAATATTAATGTATTATTTTTGATATAATATCAAAAGTTTAGATGTTATTAATATAAAGATTAAAATTTAAGTATTAGATATACAGATAAATAAGAATTATGTATTTTGTATGCAGGGTTTTTGACATTTAAGCAAATTTAATTAAAAACTCAAAAGCTTAGGTCGTGTTTAGGATAATTTTGTTTTGTGTTTTTTATTTTCATTTTTATATTATTTTTGAAAACAAATTTATTTGATATATTTTTTGTATTTTTATTTTTTGTTTTAAAAAATAAATAACATTATTTTAAAAAAAATTCAAAACAATTTTTAGATGTTTTAAATATTTTAAAAATAATAATAATCATCAAATATATTTTACTTTGAAATAAAATATAAACAAAATAAAATAAAAACATAAAACTAAAAATAAAAATAAAAGAAATCCCAAACAGCCCCTTAGAAATTGTTTGTAATGAGTTTTATTTTATATTTTTATTTTTATTTTGATGCTATTTTTAAAAATATATTTATTTGATATATTTTTTTATATATTTTTATTTTTAAAATTAAATAATATTGTTTTTAAAAATATTAAAAATATTTAAAGTCTATTTTGAATATTTTTAAAAATAATAATAATCATAAAAAAATTATTTTAAAATAAAATGTTAATAAAATAAAAAACAAAAGTGATCCCTCACCTTAAAGCTCTCAACTCCATGACTTGCGAGAGGTATTTCTAGTACTACCGCAGTACGTAAAAGTTGTGAGAAGTTAGAGCCCTAACAATAGCTAAGTTAGAAATTAATTATTAATGTGTATTTAAACTTTAGATCTCTTAATTTGATAGAAAGCACTTGAACAACTCTTGCAAAATACTATATAAAAATTATTATAAAATGGTATATATATATATATATATATATATATATATATATATATATATATATATGAGTTTATTGAGGGTGTATTTGGGGTAAATTTTTAGTTATTTTATTTTTTAAGAAAACAATCGGAAAACAAAATAGCTTCGATTGGTTACCAACTTTTTAGCTACTTTTTAAAAAAAATTATCGTGAAAAAACGGTTTTGAGAATCAGAGATATTAGAGTGTGGTGGTTGAGAGAAAGTTATTGTTTGAATTTTTAAAATAAAAATATTTATAACATATTGCTTTTCCCATAGCATTTTTACAACCAATTTTTTAAAAAATTACAACTACTCCAAACAAATCTCGAGTAAAATTGAGTTTGACCTATTAAATCTCAATTTTTTCAATATGGAGGGTTAGGTGGTCATATTCAATTATTTTAATAGAATAATATTAAAAAGTATTTACATATATATCATATAATTTTTATATATTTATATAGCTAACACCTAAACTTTAATATGTATATAAATAGAATCTAAATCTTTAGTATTACATCAAAATTAACACATTATTTAACTTTTCAAAGTGAAATGGACCTTATATTACGTAGAAAAAAATTAATATATTTGTAAATACAAAAATTTAGATATTAAATATGTAAATACATAAAAATTATGTGCTAGGTATGTAAATCTCTCTAAAATTAAATGAATAAGATAATCAAATATAATATTTGATATGACACTTAAAATACTATTAGTCGAAGCACGAATCTTGATGTTAAAAGCAGTCAGAAGTTGAAACGGTGAGATCAAGTCTTAAAATATCCTTGGAAACTTTAGGATATCGGTTAAATTCTAAAAGCTCTCAAATATAGAGTGTTTATAGTCAAATCAAAGTCTCGGCCGGTTCCAATAAGCCAAAGATCTTACAATTAACATTTAAGCATTCAAATGCACAAAATACATCATATGAGGGGATCATTTTGAGCCGTCCCATGAAGTGGAGTAAGGTTTTGCATGTATATATAGAGCGCTCCTCCAATTTATAAATAGCCCTAATTCCTCATATGAGGAGGCCAAGTGAAGGAGAAGGAGGTAAGCAGAGAGAGGAGAGAGCTCTAAAGATCCTCCAAACCGATCGTGCATACTCGACGGTCGTCAACCACGTGGCCCGCCATCTGATCCTTGCCGTGATGACCATTGCGGCATCATCACCGACCACTATCGTCGGTCATCGGCGTCAAATTGGTGTCGTCAATAGTCATCGCCAACATTGTCGTCGTCAACATTGTCTTGCTTGTCCATTTCTCATACTGATTATGTAATCCGACGGAAGATCTTACTCAAACAGATACATAGTGGAAGCTTTTTGGGGGCCCGTGGTTTTCTTTTGAGGTTTTCACGTAAAATTTTGGAGTTTTATTGTTCACTCTTTAAATACCGTATGTGTCTTTGGATTTCACAACAAGGCTAGTAAACTTTCTCTCTACCACGGCGGTTTTCTAGCATAGTTTGGCCGTCAGGGAAGGCGATTCTCATTATTTTATCTTGTATGGCCCGTTCTCCAGATCAAAATCACCATCGAGGTGGAGCATTTCAAACTTTTAAGGGCGCGAAGAAAGAAGATTCATCAAACTTTGTTCCTTGATTTTTTGTAGGACAACACTCTTAATCTCGAATATTGCCCATGTTGATATGGTGAGCATCTAATGATTACCATCCCAAGAAACAAGTCAAAGTTGGAGGATTTTTTCCAATTATACTTATGGAAAAACAAGACCAATGTTAAGAAGAAACTTTGGCTATAAACTCAAACAAATGTTTCAATACGACCTCTTCCATACAGGTTAACGTCATCGAGCAAAGACAAACAACCTAGGATAGGTCAAAAGGTCCTTAGTGGACTTCCTGACCCGCGGATGTTTGAATGACTCCTTCCATAGGTTAACGTCATCGGCTCGACAAACAACTTAGGATAGGTCAAAAGGTCCATAGTGGACTTCCCATGACCTCTTCCATATGGTTAGGGGTAACACCACGACAAACAACCCGGATAGGTCAAAATTCTGATTCAATTTGACCTCTTCCATACAGTTAGCGTCATCGAGCAAAGACTCGACAAACAACCTAGATAGGTCAAAAGGTCCTTGGTGGACTACGACTTCCCACATGGGTTAACGTCGCCGGGCTCGACAAACAACCGGATGGGTCAAAATCGCAGATTGATTCAACATCTTCCATGCGAGTTAGCGTCGTGGGTAACACTCGACAAATAACCCGGATGAGTCAAAGATCCGGCGATTCAATTCAACATCTTCCATACAGGTTAACGTCATCGAGCAAAGACTCTGGCAAACAACCTCGGATAGGTCAAAATCCTCGGATTGATTCAACCTCTTCCACGCGTTAGCGTCGCCATCAAAGACTCGAAAAACAACCGGATAGGTCAAAAATTCTCGGCGGATTCAATTCAACCTCTTCCATACGTTAGCGTCAAAGACTTTAATCTCGGATAGGTCAAAATACTCGGATTCAATTCTCTTCCATAGGTTAACGTCATTGGGTAACACGACAAATAACCGGATGGGTCAAAATCTCGGCGGATTCAATTCACCTCTTCCACAGTTAACGTCATCGGGTAACATTAACAAACATCTCGGATATGTCAAAATCCTCATCGTCAGCGGTCATCCGCTTCTCGTCGCCCGCATCATTATCGGCGCCATTCATCAAATCTGTCGCCGGTTACTTTTACCACCCTGTCGGCCGCCAACCGTGCATCCGCCCGTACCGTCTTTGCCGTCGCGACCGCCGACCATCCCCCGTCGACCATCTGCTCGTCGGTCACCAGCCCATTCGTGTGGTCTGCGATCATCGCCATTTTATTTGGTCCAGCAACATGCTCATCCCGCCGATTAAGCGTGGTATGCATCGTCGCCGCTGATTATTCGAGCCACTCATTGGTTGCAGCTACCGTCGGTCCGCCGATTAAGCAACCATCGTCGGTCTGCCGCCGACCATGCTGAACCTCGCGACCACCCGTCTTGTCGCGTAATGGTCCATTGCATTAATGCGCCGGTCACCAGCCGCCATTCAATTTTCATCGGTCACCATTGCGCCGTCATCCGCCATTCTCGCGTCGATCACCGCATTGCAGGTCAGTTGCCTCTTCGACCACCCGTTGGCCGCCACGCTGATCGCCCGCTGACATATCGTCGGTCCGTAAGCGGCTAAATCATCGCCGCTCGCGCCCGGCTATCATGGCGCGCTGCGTCGCTGGCGATCATACCGACTACCGTCGCCGGTCGCCATGAGCTACGCCAGCCGTAGACATCGTCGACTGGCGACCATCATTACCAGCGCGAATCGCCAGGCGACCGGTCACCGCCGATCATTCCGGCCATTCAGGCTCGATCCGCGTCTTACCATCGCCCAGTTCGCTGCTGTAGCCGCGTCGACCTCAAACCCGACGGTCCACGAGGCGGTTGATGCATCTTTGAGGGAAAAGCGAACAACGGCGTAATGCAGTGGGTCTTGATCGCCTCAAACCGGACGGTCGAGGCGGTTGGCGCTCTTTCGAGGGAAAACGGAACAATGACAAATGCGTGGGTCTTGATAATCCTCAAACCGGGCGGTCCGTCAAGGCGGTTGAAGCCTCTTTCGAGGGAAAATCAAACAACGACATAAAATGCAGGTGGGTCTTGATGCCTCAACCGGACGGTCGTCGCGGTTACGCCTCTTCGAGAAAAAATTGGAACAACGATGCGTCGTGGTCTTGATGCCTCAAACGGGGTCCGTCAAGCGGTTGGCGCACGAGGAAAATCGAACAATGGCGTAATGCGTGGGTCTTGATCGCCTCAAACGGGGCCGGTCCGGCGGTTGATGCCTCTTCGAGGAATAACGGCAATAAGTACCACCGGGCCTTGATCGCCTCAACGACCTTCTCTCAAGAATAAGAAGGTGCCTTCTCCTTGGGGCATTTTATAGACTCATTCTAGGGGTAAAGGGTAAAAGCACTCAGAAAATCGCCCATCAAAATCATTGGGACACGTGGGGCGCCCGCCCACCGCCGCATACGTCGCGACCCATGGCATAGCCGCCGATCGCGTCATAACCGCTCCGGCCAGCTTGCACGTGGCCAGCGAATAGCCGTCGACTCGTGGTAACCCCGCTCGAGCGTGGCTGATGTATCAGCAGCAGCCCGCCTGCGACCCGACCAGCGTTATTTCTTATGCCAATAGCGCTGACCTGCTGGCCATCCGTAGTTCAGCGACCGATCTTAGGCGCGCTGAGTCGACGCTGATCATAAAGCCGGCGACGTGCATCCGTTCGCCCGTGATACCACCAGCGTCCGTTCAAAGGCCAGGGCTACTACCGCCCATACGGCAAATCATGACCCACCACACGGTCGTCGGTAGCCCATGTCTTGGCCTTGTGTTGGCAACCAGCTCAGTTCGCACCAGATGATGCAATAACCTCAAAATCCTACGCATTTGCATTTTGGCCTGCATCAACTTCCGTAGTCATAATATTGTATTCATATGAAGATTTGTTCTCTCAAAATGTGCAGTTAATGGACCCTCAAATTTCATTGAAGAATTTACTATTTTCAAGTATTTGACATATATTTTTGGATGATTGAGATAATGTCATCCAAAAATAGGGATAACTTGATATGACACTTAAAATACTATTAGAAACGAATCTTGATGTTAAAAGTGATCCAAGTTGGCGGTGAGATCAAGCTCTTAAAATATCCTTGAAAACTTTGGGATATTAGTTAAATTCCTAAAAAGCTCTCAAATATAGAGTGTTTATAGTCAAATTGAGCGTCTCAACGAGCCGATTCCAACAAGCCAAAGATCTTACAATTCCGATTTCATTTGAGCATTCAAATGCACAAAATACATCATATGATCAAGGGGATCATTTTGAGCCGTCCGATGAAGTGGAGTGGTACGGGTTTTGCATGTATTCTGAGAGGCATCACGCTCCAATCTATAAATAGCGCTCATTCGCATACGAGAGAGGCCAAATGAAGGAGAAAAGGCGAGAGAGAGGAAAAGATCCTCCAGCACAATCGTCTCCACCATTTGCGTCACCGCCGTGGCCGCCGTGCCGCCGACCGATCTGGCGTCGTCAACCATTGTTGCGGTCATCATCAAACCACTATTCGTCGGTCGCCACATCCAAAATCGTCGTCAACATTCTTATCGTCGGCATTGTCTATTGTTGTCATTTCTTATATACAATTTTATAATCTCAAGATCGGAAGATCTTGTACTCACGAAGCAGATCGTAGTGAAAGCTTTTACTTGGCTAGGTCCGTGGTTTTCCTCTTTTGAGGTTTTCGTAAAATTACGAGTTTTATTGTCACTCATTTAAATACATGTGTCTTTGGATTTCACAAAGAAGCGTAACACTCTCATTTGGTTTTTCTAGCATAACAATATTAGTTTCACTTATAATAATAATAAAGTAATTAAATATTATTTTCCCGCTTAATACTAAATGAAGTTCGTTTTCATTCAAACAATGATAGAAATTGAATTTTCAAAAAAAAAAAAAAGCATTATCAATAATGAAAAACACTCTTTCAAAGTAGAGATTCTTAAACTTTCAAAAACTTGAAACATAATTAATGAATATATTGATATGAAATTAAATAATTAGTTAGTAGAAAATTGTCAATCAAGCTTAATTAATTAGTAAATTGAGATGGATTCGACATAATCAAGTTTGATCTATCGAGCATAGCATATGTATGGCAATATTTCTTTAGTTTTTTTTACTATATGAAGAAGTTGTGTATGGTATACGAATTATTATTTTTATTTTAAAAAAAATCAAATCATAACTTTTTCGTCTCTCTCATAGATATCTAAATAAAATTAAAAAATAAAACTTTCTCATAACAGATTCCTCAAAATATAGCTCTGCCACAGTTCTACTATTGCTCCCTAAATGCTTGAGTGGTGTATTTCAAACTACACCGCAGACGAAGCGCTCTTTCAAACGCACCGTTAATTCCTTCTAGAAGGAGATAAATGAACCCCAATAATAGTTTAATAAAATTACCTTCATATTTTTTTTTATTAGTGATTGAGATGTAATTCTCAAAAAAAAAAAAAAAAAAATCACATTTCCTATAAAAATTTAATTATGTACTAATTATATTGAAACTAATAACTGATTGAAAGAAAATAAATTTACGTTGTCTTTAATTTCTTCAACTCAATGAGTGTCCAAAAGTTACGGTTAATTTTGCAAACAAATAATTATCAATATCATAATTATTTCATTTTAAAAAAAATAGTGTTAGTAATACTTTCAACCTAATGTTAAAACTTTAGGTGTTATATAAACAAATATTTTAAGATATTAAAATTTTGATATATAAATACATTAGATATGTAAGAAATATATATAAATCCCTCTTATATATTATTGTATACTCACTACAATGGGAGAATTATATTTGCTCAAGGGTGTTTATCAATCATCCATCAAATTATTGTTCATTAACAAAATCTTAGGAGTTTAGGGTACCTTCAATTTATAAGTATGCCCCATTCTCATCAAAATTACAAAAACCTAATACATTACTCTCCATGAATTAGTTAATTAATTAAAATAAGAACTCATAACATTCATATCCTTATATACTTATGACGATAAGATTGTTACATGAAGATAATCAAACAATTAGTGGCCGGGCAACAAAAATAAATAAATAAATCATCTATACAACACCTTTAAGCAAGAATTAAGAAAAGAAGATTATAAGTATAAATTATTAAATTTACTTGAAAAATAAAAAATATTCCTCTAGAGAATATCAGAAACATGATAAATAATGTGAAAGAAGGCACATATAATTTTGAGAAAGTCATTCTAAGATCAATGTAAAATCAATTTTAATTTTGAATTAATTAACGGTGTGTTTGGAATATCATTCTAGCTGTTTTGCTTTTTAGAAAATAGCTAGAAATTAATACAATTATTTTTTTTAGAAAATTTTGTGATAAAAAATTATTTTTGAGAACTATAACTGTTATAATGTAGTGGTTGTCAGAAAACTGCTGTTTAAAATTTTCAAATAGAAAAATATTTATAATATGCATAGTAACTTTTCAAAAAAATTATTTTCTCTATAATAACTTTACAATCAACTTTTCAAAAAATTATACTTACACTACAGAACAGCTTATTCATCTCAATAAGAAATAATAATGATCAACTTATTTCATATCCAATAGCAAAATACAACAAAGTAGCATTTTTAAATGAATAGATGAGAATTGAGAATATTCTGATCTAGATTCAATCCAAATAAACTTTATAGTGATCAAATTTTTTTTGAGATGAAAGTAATTTAAATTATGAATTTACATACATACCACACAATTCTTATGTATTTATATATCTAACATCTAAACTTTAATTTTTTAACACATCTTTAATATCACATAAAATGAAATACACCTTTTAAGCTGGACCTCCACATATATGTCATAAGCCAGTCCCAATTCAAGAATTCTGGGAATGATGCAAATCGAGGCTCAAAATGCAGCGTCATTGAAAATGCTCAGCGACCTCGATTGATTAATGGGCACGTGTTGAGCGTCATCATAATATAAATATTGCATGTCTAATGATGTGACTAACGATCGATCAATATCGCGACACGCATATCCTTCGGGAAGCTACGAGGATATCCAACCGACCTCCGTTGAAATGTCGAAAACAACCAAATGAGATTGTCCACGCTCAATTCGGATGAGTGCATGCGAATGTCGAAATGACAAAGAGTCGAAAGCTACGCGGGGCGCCAAATTCAAATGACCTCATCGATGAGCGAACTTTGCCGTCACGTTGAGCATCAAAATTAAATATAAATATTGAACAACTTGATCAAGCATCAACCGTCAGTCGTCGGCGTCTTTCTATCGAGGTCGAGGCGTAAGACGCCGTTCACGAAATTGATTACACCGTTAGTTTCAAAATGTCGAATTCAACATAGTAAGACTATTTGTAATCAATTTAGACGAATCACGAAAGTCGTGATTGGAAATGATACACATTTTGGTGAAATGGAACTTTGGCGCCGACTTGACCAAACGATGTTGAAACGGATGCGCCCGTTGTGTTGAACTCGAAAAAACTTGATATATATATATTCATCATGTAATTTTATCGGCATAAAAAGTCGATTAATCAACTTAAAAAATCATTTTAAAAATAGAACCAAACATAAATCACCCTATTCCTATTCAGACCGACCTCTTCCCTAACTCGACCCGCTCCTCTTCACGTGTGAGGCCCTCGACCGAACCCTCCCTCTGTCGCACGAAACGAAGCCCTCGTGCAGCCGAACTCCATTTGCTCGGCTCCCTCCCTTCGTTCGAACGACAACCGTTCCCCCTCCTTCCGTCAACCGTTCCCTCCTTCTTCTTCAAGCAAAGGGGAAACTGAAAGAGATTCTCCCTTCCACGATTTCCCTCATCAGAAAAAACCAAAAAAGCTTTTCTCATCCTCTCCGGTTTTTTCCCCTCATCCGAAACCGCAGGCAAGGTGGGCATTTTCCTTTCTTACTCTTCCCCTTTACTTCTTCTTTCTTTCTTTCTTCCCTTTCTTCCCTTTCTTCTTCTTCCTGCTTCATTTTTTCTTCCCTCATTTTCATAAAACCGAAATTTTATTTTCCCCTCATTTCTCCAATCCGAAAATACCTTCTCTCTTTCCCACACAAAGCTAATCCAAAGTTTCCTTTTTTTGCCCTCATTTTCACCAAAATCGAAAATCCCTTTTCAAAATCCATCATTTCCTCACTCTTCCAAAATCAAAAATGCTCTCATTCCCCTAATCCGAATTTCCAAATCCGCTTTACCGCAATCGGAGAAGAACACCGTCATTAAGCAGGTTCTTCTTCCGATTTCCAGTATCGCCCCTTTCCACCGCCCTTTCCACTTCCGTTTTGCCGCAACCGGAAAAAAACACCGTCATTAGGCGGGCACCTCTCTTGGTTTATGACATTACTCATTTTTGTCCCCTTTCAACCTTTCCTCTCGCCTTAGCCAAAGAGGAACATCATCATTAGACGGGTTCCTCTCTTAGCTTCCGGCATTTCTAACTCCGTCTCTTTACTGATCATTGCAACGCGTAGAAAAATGAGTCAGAACATGTGAGATCAATATATGATGTGGATGTATATATACTTGTATTTTTTTTGGGTTTGAAGGCCGTCATTGCTTTAGAGGCGTGTGAGGGAAAAATAGGCGGTGTCACAAGACACTACTTTCTACGCTCATTAGGGAGTATTGAGTAAGCCAATATCCATTCGATCTCACTCCCTCTAGATGAAATGCTGCTAAAATTTCGTCAAATCTTTTGACTTAGAAAAAAAATAAAAAATAAAAGATTCAGCTAAAGCTAAAATTCAAATTAAAAAACTTCAAACAAAAAAAAAAGGAGGAAAAATAGCATGCGACAAACACTAAATCAAAGGAAATACTTAAAGGAGCTTTGAAAGATTAAAACACTTGCTTGGAATGTAATAAAATCTTTCTCCCTTTTCAAACTCCAAAGGACTGTAAGCAAACTGTATGAAATGGAAGGCCCTCTATTAGCCCTATTTATAGAAATTGAAAGAAGCAATGCGGGACCCATCTTTGTTTAAATCAAATATGACGACGAGATTATATGGGTAATTATCACAAGTAAAAAATTGTATGAGACACTACTTTTCCTTGCAAGTATAACTTAAAGTCTAATTTTCAAATAAACATGGAGCTTGATGTAGAGTTAAAGATGAATCTAAATTGGATTTAATAACTCTTATATGAATATGGAGATGGTTACAATGCTAGCAAATAAGCATGAGTACGGCTAAAGCAAAAAACACTAAAATTAGTATAACTTATTAAAAGTGATTTAAATCGAACATAATCAAGCTGGGAGAATTGAAAAATTTTAAAAGTAAACTAAGAGCAAGTAATGTTTTAAATTACAATCTAAAGCAAAACGCCTTCTACGCCACCAGATTCGTAACACATCGTATAAGCGAACAAAAGACGTTAATTAAGGCATTTTAAATACACACAGACTATCGAGTGTTTAAATTCAAGTGCGAGGATCGAGTGGGTTGCTTTCGGTTTAATCTTGGGGTAGATTAGGGTTAACCAAACCTAAAAATCAATTATGAGAATTTCAACTTAATGAAATATCTGAGAAGCTAAGTTTGTCATGTGACAATAGATCTGATCCTCCGTTAGGAGCTAAACAGAGTTAACATGATCTAAAGTTCTCAAATATATCCGATTCAATCAATTAACTACCCCGATGATGGCTGTGTTGAATGGTGATTTCAAACGGAGGGATACTTCCATCAAAATGTAATTCTATTTTCAAATCAAATTCAACTCAAATTAAATAACAATCTTAAAAAATCTCTTAAACGAAACTAAATCATTAAAAGTTTAAATCAAAACTCAATCTATCCACCTTCCATAATTATTTGTCGGGGGTGACAAATTAAAAAACTCTTCACAAAGGGCGTCAAATCAAGTATTATATTATGTTCACTCTCAATCTCTTGTCGATGGGGCGTGGTCCATGTTCTCCATTGCGCTAGTAGGCTCCATAGATGATGCGATTCTTGAGTCCTCGTCGGGTGGCTTGGCCAGTAAGACTCCAATATATTACGATCATGACCGTAGCTTGTATGCTACCCAATGGCTCTGCACTTTGAGTTGTGAATCATATGATATACTTGATAGGGCAAATAACCCTCTGTTAGCTAAGGTAGACTCAAGTCTCTCGCGAATAAATCACCCAGTCTGATGATTTCTTGGATGTAACCATGTATTCTTGATAAGGATCCTTCGTCGGTTGGGTCGACTACCTCCTCGACTAAGTAGACTTGGGACCGGCGGCCCGGGATGGCGTAACCATGGGATCGAGCATCATCATTCCCCCAACCATCGGTTTAAGTTGAAATGATGAATTTCATAATCTAAATTTTAAACTCCACATGCTGCTACTATACGCTACACATTAAGTGACCTAATGATTAGCCTTAATCGAAAGTTCTCTCTCTACATTGAGAGAGATAATTAACTATAGGGGCTTGCACCTATAGGAAACCTAGAACCATATCTAAAGTCCTCATAAAATGAGGGTGAAATCTCTGGGTAGTGTCTTATCTACTATTCTATCTACCTTCTGAAAATTACACTGACATTTTAAATCACACTCTCTTCAATTCAATATTGTCGAGAGGTCGATGGTGAATTTTTGGAGCCCACAGATTTCTGGCAACTCTATTGGGGATAAGATTCTCTTTCCATATTTGGCTAGTCATATACATGCTATAGTAGTAATAAAATATTTGAAAATTTAAAACATTAAAATGCTGATTTAAATGTGTAATAAATTCAAATTACTATGTATAATGCTCTATATCGAATGAATTATTCTGTAGAGTATATTTTTTATTACACTATTATTTTGTTCTATAGTACCTCTGCATCTTAAAAGTATGGGGCGAAATAACAATTACTAATTACTAATCCCCATCTTTCACTTTTGCAAGAATGGATCTATAGTGCACTCCTTTCAATGTCCAGCTAGGGCGTAATACAAACATCTGCCTAGCCAATGCTGTCATCAACACATGAGATGTCGGAGCTGTCATTCAATTTGGTAGCTTGAATTTCCCAACTATCGTAGTAGCAACTCCTGAAGCACCCACCCATGGTACACTCGTTCGAGGCCATGCGGGAAGACCTCAAGTTACTGAAGCTCCTATCAGCCATGCTCGCTAACCAGTTCAGTAGCCAATCGTTGTCAAGGAGTTCTCTCAACAGAGAACTTCATTTTTTAAAAGGCTAGACCAATCTGAAGTCCCCACAATGAAAAGAACCGTTAGTGGGCAAACTTATCTTTAATGCCTCGTGGTACAAATGCTCCGCCGATTGAACCATTTGTACCTAGAAAGCATGATCATGAAGCTTCGTCATCAAGAAGCAAACTAACCAGATGACAGAGAAGAAGAAGAAATGCTGAACTGAGAGCTCAACAGATCTCTTTCAAATGACCTAGTGAATAAGCAATATTTTCGCCATAAGTGAGTGTTCCTACTCATAATAATTTTGACAATCTAAAGTGGGTAAAAAGGAATAGCTTTACTGGTGAAATAAAGCAGTCATTCTGGAACCAACAAAGTTAAGCTCCACCACCACAGAGGAGAAAACCTGAAACACTGTCTGCTAGAATACATAAAGTTTTCAAAGTAGCCAAGGATATAGGCTTAACGAAAAGAATATTTCAGAGGCCTGTGGTGATGGAAAATACTGAAGCTCCACCAAGGAGATTGTCACCTCTTATAGTAACCAGTCATCGAGCCAAGTATGCTTTGCATGGTGAGCATCAGAGCGTGACACTCGGACCACATGTCAAAGAAACCGCTACCGAATGGTCCTGGCAAAAGGATAAGCCGATATGGAGGCCAAGGCCCCATAATGAAACTTTGAAGAATGGAAGAGGTGTGACATGTGATACATATACTCAGAAATCAGCTTAAAAAATAACTCATCAGAAGTGGATACCTAAAATAAGGGGTATCATTGATGAAAGACATGATGGTTGACACCTTGAGAGTCCTCTGGGAGATCCCATCATAGATTAGATTCACCCTCATAAGAGAAAGTTGACTTTAATCACAGTCCTTTAGTGGAAGAAGTATTCATTCCACACATTGAACCAGAGATCCACTAAAAATGTCAATCATAAATTCATGTGCAAAAAGAAGGTGATGAAGAAAATACTATGAAAGTAGAAGTCATCTATATGTCTATAGATATAGATGAACTCTCCAACACCATCAAGAAGAATATGAACTCGTGAACCAACCCAATTCTATGAAGGAGAGTCTTCAGAAGAAATAGAAGATGGATCTTCAATCTTCAAGAAGAAGAAGAGAAGATCAGAATGATAAAGAGATTATGGGCGTCGAAGCTGTGTATATGGTTGAACCAAGAAATGATCAGCATGGTACACACTTTTATACTCGACATCGTCGTTCAGCTCTAGCAACAACTACCTCTGTAATGCACAGGGAGAAGGACAGTCAAGTTCTTCCTCTAAAAATGAGGAGGGAGCAAAATAACAACAAGAAGAAAAGGAAGAAGAAGAGTACAGATTGTTGATGTCATGAAGAACAAAGAGAAATGCAAATAATCAAATGAAAGTCAATGACAAGAAAATTGCACAGCTCGATACAAAGATGAATGATATGATGGTACAAATGAATATCATGATGGAGATGTTGTAGAAGAATATTACATCAAATATAGCACATGTTTTGTCTGCTAATCAACAGGTAGCTAATAATGCAACTTCTATACCACCAGTCGCTCTAGTACCTCAAGTCACTATAGTACATGCTACACCTGAAGCTAGGAATGAATTTAACCAACTTCCTCTTTAATCGATAATTCAAAATATGGCTAGCACACCTGGAATGGTAACAACTGCTCAATTGGAAATGATAAAAAAAAAGATAAAGGTAGTCATAGCCTCAGAGCAGGCTGAAAAGCCAGTGAGTAAGGGTCACCCTTACCCAACTGAATATGATCAAGTGTCTTACATAGTGCCAAAATTTAATACTTTTAGTGGGCTTGATAACCCAAAGCAATATCTAGCCCAATTTAAGGCTACTTGTGGTAATACAGAAGGGAATGATGCGCTATTTTTAGTTAGTTTGTCAGTAGCCTGAGCTCAGCTGCTTTTGAGTGATATGCAGAATTGCCAAATGATTCGATTAAATTTTTTGTTGAATTAGAGGCAATATTCGTGAAGAGGTTCGCTAGCGCAACTGAGAAAATAACAATCACTGACCTTGCCATGCTTGAAAGGAGAAAAGATGAGTCAGTGACAAAATTCATAAGTCATTGGTGTAACCTAAGCATGAAATGTGAGCAACAAATGAAAGAAGAACATACGATCCAATTGCTAATGGGGAATATGGATGATAAAATGGCACCATTTTTATGTATGACATCAATTACAATATTCCAAGACTTACTTGATAGGATGGCTAAATTTGAAAAGTTGAATCATCCTAAGTTTGAAGTCTTTATAGATAAAGTAAAGAGAAACAAACCTTCAGACTCAAAAAGAAATGAAATTCATGCCACTTCCTATAGCTCAGATGGTGAAAAGTGGGTGATATATATTATGGATAAAGGAAAGTAACCAATGTACAATGTTGATAAGGGAAAGAAGCTGTCTATTCTAATCCACAACCAAAATTGGTATTAGGAGGAAATGATAAACTTTGAACTTCTGGTGGGAAGCGTCCAAAACAAGTAACAAGAGATGATGAGCGGATGCGACCATCTCTTAAGGAAAAGATAAACAAAGATTATTCCTTTCGAAGGGATAGTGGCTAAATTAGACAAGCAATCAAAGCGCCTATAATTAGAAATTAAAAGATCTCAAGAAGTCAATCAAGTCCAATCCATCGTCCTATCATCGATGATCAATCATCCAATTGAAGATTGTCATGTCTTCAAAGATTGGTTAGAAAAGAAGTATCGGCGAGGTGAATTTACACTATCTGACAGTGTTTTAGTCAACCTTAAAAGAAAGTCTACAAGGATGATTACAACCTCTTTAGTATCATCCATCAAAGACAAAAAGAAGGAGAAATTAGATCAAACTGAAGAATGAGAAACAGTAGTCTCCAAAAAGACCATGAAAATATTGAAACAGCTGAAGGGTGTCTCTAGTGTTAAGTGAAAATCATCACTTGAACCTATATTGGACTTAAAAGAAATGACTAAACTAAATATTTGGGCTTTGTAGTGGCATTTTGATAAGGCTACTTCATCACAGCATGAGGAGCAATCTACTAAACGTAGGCCTCATAAATCAAAGAAGCCGACTAAGAAAAGAAGATCAAGAAGAGAACTACAACTCAAAAGATTAACAAAGTATTACACCGCAAGGTAACCATTTAGGCTTGCAGACTTTATGCCTAAACCTCAGATTGATGAATCGGATGAACAAGATAATGGTGAATCTTATCTAGTAGATACATGCCTAATCATTTATGTGATATCATATGTTCTTCAACATCGGTTACTCTAAAATGATAAGGGTAGTCAGACTGACTCGACCAACCCATCAAAATTTTTATCAGGAAAGCAAGAAGAGCCTGAGGAGTTAACATCTAAATTTTGTTTAATGACTCAATAAGATGATAACAGTTCAGATGAATATCTATATTTTCTCGATTGAGAGGAGTCAGACTCATCGATATCATAACACATGAAATGTATAAAGTTAAAAAATGAGTCTTTTGGTTAATCCTCCAAAATAAGAAGGGAGTTTGAAGAAACTACCTCTTCAGAAGAATCTGAGCAAGATAAGGTAATTCAAGTTCAGTTGAGAAGTGGTTAAGTCTTACCACCTTCATCAAAAAAAGGAAAATGCAAATAAAGACGAAGGCAAACCAGTTGAAGTCAACGAAGATATCATTCCTAGAAATCCTAGAATAAAGCCTAAATCAGGAAAGAAGATAAATCATAATATTTTATCACATTTGATAAAGATCCCTATATAATTAATTGTGTACGAGGCTCTCTTGATGTCAAAAGACCTCCGAAAAACTTTGATACGGGCTCTCAAAGATCCAGAGAGTTATGAAGCTTACTTTATAGAAAAATGCATGACTGAAGCATTGCAAACTCAAGATCTCCCAGTAATCACATTTTCTAAGGAAGATCTTATGGGGACAACGGATCATAATCATCCTCTTTATATTACCACAGAGAGTGATGTCATCTCGATAAGCTGAATATTGATTGATCCAGGTTCTTCTATCAATCTTATAAGTCTAAAGGTATTAAGAGGATTATCACTTGATATCCAACATCTTGGGAGAAATAAGTTGATGGTTCATGGTTTCAATAAAAAGAGCAAAAAACTCTGGGTTCTTTTATTCTCCCACTCATATTTCAGAATTTATATACAGAAGCCAAATTTCATGTAATCGATGCTGATACATCATTTAGAGCTCTTTGGCCGACCATAGCTGCATGAGTATGGAATAGTCCCATCAACTATGCATTAGTGTATGAAGTATCTAAAAAATGGAGAAGAGTTCAGAATTCTTGGCAACATGTAACCATTCTCCATCCATGAAGCAAAGATCTATGAAGATGTAAAATATTTCATTCTTAAAGAGTCAAAGCCAACAAAGCCTCTTGAGGCGGTAGTAGCCACTTCAGAAACTAAAAAGTAACTTCACAAAGTAAAAGAGCAGAAGCAAAGAAGAAGAAAGAAGTAAATGTTGACTCTCCATAAAGCACTTGATTCTACACCTAAATCAAGAAAATCAGTTCCTCATTTGAGAAGTGACACATAAGAAGAAGAAGATATTCCTGTCAAACCTAAGGGAACTTATAAGCTTTCAAGAAAAACAAAATATGAAATAAGTGATTCTGATTCAAAACATGACTTTGAATCTACTTATGAAAATAGAGTTCGATAATCGATTATCTCATGGCGTGAGGAGTCCTTCAAAATTATACCCATCCCTCAGTAGTACTTCAAAGAAATCACTCCACTGGAGGTTCATAAAATTGAAGAGTTGATAACATTCTATGTGCCATTGTTGAGAAAGAGTGTCATAATAAGAATTATATTTTACAAATCTGAAGAGTCTTAGCCTCACAATTTTGATCAGCCTACTCAATAAAAAAATTATGATGAGATAGTGCCAAAAAGAATACCAATATACTATCCATAAAAATTGTGAAGAATGATGCATAAACTTGGAATTCATATTCGAACTACTAAAAATAAAACTTAAATCTTTAACAGGATGTGGAGCTAAAGAAGTCCTCAAGAATTATGAAGAAGTGATAAGTTTATCACTAAAGGTCTTGGGTTCATCTGTAAATCTCATCAAAATATATTATAATATAATGTTTGATAGAACTCATAATGACGAAGAAGATGATTCCCATGAAATTTTTCTTAAAAATGATGAAGAAGTAGATACCAAGCCTGCAGGTGAAGAACTTGAAGATGGTGAACAAATAGCTACTATGGATGAACTTAAAGAAATCAACCTAGAGTGAGATGATCTTCATCCAACTTTCTTCATCTTCGATGAAGAAAAGTTGAAAAAAATTCTACTTTGTGAATTTAGGGATTACTTTACCTAGACATATTTTGAAATTTTAGGCTTATCCCTTGATGTAGCAGTTCATAAACTAGCTATTAAACTATATGCAACACTCATTAAGCAAGCTCCTAGGTGAATGAGATTGGAGATTGAAGAATAAGTAATTGTAGAAACTAAAAAGCTAATTGAAGTAGGCTTCATCCGAGAGGAGAAGTATGATTGGATAGCCAACATTGTCCTAGTTGAAGAAGAATGGTCAAATCCATCTCTCAGATTGACTCTTCTGACCTAAATAAGCGCGGCCTAAAAGATTCACTTCCAATATCAGAACTACTAGTGAACAACACCTCCAACTATGACATGTTCTCATTCATGGACGGATCGTCAAGATACAACCAAATCAAAATGGCACCTTAAGATGAAAAATATACATCATTCAGAACACCTATTAACATCTATTGCTACATGGTCATGCCATTTGGCTTGAAAAATATTGGAGCTACATACTAAAGAGCCATGATGCGTATTTTTGATGAGTTGATTCAACAAAAGGTGGAATGTTATGTTAACGATATGGTGGTGAAGAGCTTAAACCGTGAAAACCACTTTGAAGACTTGAGAATTGTATTGGAGAGAATCAAAAAATATGATCTCAAGATGAATCCTCTAAAATGTGCATTCGGGGTATCCTCCAAAAAATTTCTCGTGTACATTATATGTCATAGAGGTATTGAAATTGATCCTGATAAAATTAAGGAAATTGTGGAAATGCCTCCACCGAAAAGTTTGCGTCAGCTCCGTTCTTTACAAGGATAGCTCACATTCATGCGTCGATTTATATCAAACTTATCAGGACGCTGTCAACCGTTTGCAAGGTTAATGAAGAAGGGCGCTCCATTCAAATGGGACAAGGAGTGTTAAGAAGATTTCAATAGCATCAAAAGCTACTTGTTAAATCCACCAATCCTTGCAATGCCTACTCTTGGGAAGCCCCTCATTCTGTACACAACTGCATTAGAAGAGTCCCTTGGAGCATTATTTGCACAACACAATGAAGAAATCAAAGAGAATGCTCTTTATTATATTAGTCGGAGGCTGGTTGGAGCAGAAATGAGATACTCTCCAATAGAGAAGCACTGTTTAGCATTAATCTTTGTAGTCCAAAAGCTTCATCATTATATGTTATCTAACAAGATTACCCTCATCTCAAGGATCGATCTGTTGAAGTACTTGATGACAAGACCAGCGTTGATAGGTCGCTTGACAAGATGGGCAGTATTATTTTTGTAATTTGATATCACATATATTCGGCAGAAAGCAGTGAAGATACAAGTCTTAGTAGATTTTCTTGCTGCACATCCCATCTCGGTGGACTCTTCTCTTATTGATGATTTGCCTGATGAGCAAATTATGCTCATTCATGAAAGAGAAAAATCATAAATTTGAAAAATGTAGTTTGGTGGAGCCTCATCGATCAAATAAGTCCAACATCTAAATTTTTCAAGAGCAAGAGCAGAAATCAATATCATCTTCATAACACCAGAAGGAGGGATAATGAGACAATCATATGGATTAATCGAGCCAAGAACTAATAATGAAGCTGAATATGAAGCATTAGTGGCAGGCCTGGAATAAGCTACTTTCATAGGCATTCAAAACCTACACATTTTTGGTGATTCTTAGCTTGAGTTAGCTTTCTATCACAAGCGAGTTCTCGAGCTTGTGAAGCAGATACCAAATATCACACTAACTCGAGTCTCTCGATCCGAGAATAATAAAGCCAATTTCTTGGGAATATTAGCTAAGGAATTTACAAGTATGAATGGTGATTACATCATGATCGACATATTTACTCGATGAGTCTTAGAGTATATCAATCCCACGGTAGAGGGTTATCAAATAACTGGAGATGCGACTCGGTTGCTCCTCATACTCCCCAAAATCAATAAGAAATTGTACCAAGAGGAGCTAAGAATGACATTGCTTCAGAAAAGCAGTGTGAAGCCTTTGTTGTAGAAGAATTACGTGATTGGAGGCAAGCCTTCATTGACTATTTTAAAGAAGGAAAATTACCAAGTAATAAATCACTAACAGCTCAAATCAAAAATAAAATGCTACGCTATGCTTTCGTCAACAACACTTTATATCATATATCCTTTGAACAAATGTGGCTATGATGCCTGGTGTAGATGATGCTAGCAAAGTCATGGTTGAAGTTCATAAAAGACTATATGGTGCACATCAGTCAGGTCCCAAGATGGTAGTAAAGATCAAAAATGATATTATTGGCCATCTATGGTGAGAGTATTAATCATGCTAAGAAGTGTCATGAGTGTCAAGTATGGAAATATCATTCATCAACCTCCAAATCCATTACCATAGCATCTTGGCCATTGAATCTTGTATAGATGTAATTGGGCAATTGATCACCATCGTCATTTGGACATCGCTTCATCCAGCGGATTATTTCTCTAAGTGGGCTGAAGCTACCCCATTTAAAGATGTTGCTGGCGAGTGATCAACTTCTTCACACATAATGTGGTCTATAGATTTGGAGTGTCGCATCGAATAATTTTTGATAATGGCACAGCTTTCAAAAGTGCAAAGATTTATAGATTTGTCGATCGACACAAAATTGATAGGTGATACTCTTTAATATATAATCCAAGAGCAAATAGTTTGGTGGAGGCCTTTAACATGACATTAGTCAAATTTCTCAAGAAGATTCTCACTAAAAATAAGAGAGAATCGCATACCAAGCTAGTAGAGGCTCTATGGGGGTATCAAACTACCTACAAGATGCCGACTAAAGCCACTCCCTATTCATCTGTATTTGGAACTGAAGCAGTTCTTCTGCTTGAAGTTGAGTTGCATTCACTTCAAGTAGCCATCCAATACAATTTAACTGAAGATCAAAATGCTCGTTTGAAAATGGAGGAACTCGATGCACTTGATTAAGTTAGATTACAAGCTTATCAAAATCTGAAAGTCTATCGAGCAAAGATGTCCAGGACTTTTGACCATACGGTGCGGCCTCGAACATTCCAAAAGGAGAATTGGTCTGATATTGAGAAGACCAATTATCCATATCAAAATTTGGTGGCAAATTTGAGCCTAATTGTGAAGGCCCTTTTATCATTAAAAAAGTATACCAAAGAGGGGCAGACCTATTCATCGACTTAAAAGGTGAAAGACTAATGCATCCAATTAATGGTCGATACTTGAAAAAGTACTATACTTGAAGACCACATTCTCAAGGTATAATGAAAATCTACCTACAAGACAGGGATATTTTTTTTAGTATATCTATTTAAGTTAACATCATGCTTCATGCCGAGATCTCTAAATAAACATACTCCAGATGAAGAACTTTTTCGTGAAAATTCTCCTGTTACATAAGGGGCATTTTTAGATTTTTATATACAAATGAAATCAATGTTGTATGTTAAAATCTCCTTCAGAGTATACCAATTCAAATATTGATGTATTTGTGTATTTTCATCTTAAAAATTCTCCTAAATATACTTTAGAATTCCCCCAGCAATATAGGGGCATTTTTTTAGTTTATGTTAAGTTTATTTGAGTTGACGTCGTGCTATAAGATGAGATCCTCAAATATATTCTTATTCAGGTCGACATTGAGCTTTATGCTGAAATCTCTGGATATATCCATAATTGTTACTGTTAAATTATAGAGTCTTGCAGGAACAAAATGAATCTATTTATATGCATGAAAGGATAACCCTAAATGTCAAGAAATTTATCTCTCAGATTTACCAAATTCTGGAGACAAGTCAAAAGAACTCCTGATTTCGGAAACTTCAATCAATTAAGTTGGAGAAACATCAACCTCTACATCCTAAAGTCTAGGACATGAATAGGTTCTAAAGGTCAAACTCAACAAGCCTACAAATGGGAGTTCGGCGCTCTCCTCACTCAACAAGCCCTGATAAATGGCGCGGTGAAAGAGCCTGGTTCGCCGGTCAATAACAAAACCACCAACCCAATCACAGTTGAAGACTGAGTAGGTTCTAAAATTGAACTCAACAAGCCCAAATATATGTCGAGTTGTTGGCGGTCTCCTCACTCAACAAGCAACTAGATCAGAGATCTCTCTACTTGATCGATAGATGAGGCAAGTGAGGAAAGCCTCAATTTAGGGCTACCTCAATCAATATATGTTGCAGCGGTGATATCTCAATTTATTCTCAAATGATGGTCAAGCTCTAAGCAAGATCAAAGTCAATCTCTTTTATCGTCAAAGCAAAAGCACGGAGAGGAAGCAATTTCATAGTTCAAACAAAGTCGATGGCAGAACTAAAGGAATTTTGTGGTTATTCAGTTTGTTAAAGCACACATAGACTAATAACTCAATATTGATCCTATATGGCCGGAAAGGCTGGGTCATCATTATGTACCCTCTGAATCATCAAGCGGCAAAGCGGGGTTCATGACGTACATACACTTCCTGACAAGTCAATATGGACAAATCGGGCCAGTCCTTCATTAAGTCCGTCAAGCTCAAAGCTAGGATAGAAGGAATTTCAAATTCGACCAAGCACTGATAAACCAATTCCCCAGAGAAATTATTCATCAAAATAAATAAACTAATTCCTCCATCAAACCCAACTAAGCACAAAACTAGGGTTAGAGGAAACTCAAATCTGCAATGACATAAAAAAAAAGGTCTTCAACAAAGTTATTGAAGTAGAAAGTAAATGATGTAAAAACTCTTATCTATCCGACAAGTTGATTCTGACAAATCGATCAAGCTAGTCATTTAGCATGTCCTGAATAAGACAACATACTAATGACAAATCACAGCCAAAGCTCTCTGTAGCGAAGGCGAAAATCCAACTCGTGGCAAGGGTAAACCAGTTTTCAGCAAATGTGACTCACTTCATGCATGAATCATATTTGTTGGGGGGGATTTATTGATCTCCATATGTGTGCCATAAGTCAAAGTCAAGCCTACAAATCAAATTCGACGTACTTCGGAGGTAACAGTGCGCAAATTGAGGCCAAAATGCACTGGACGTCATTGAAAATGCTTGAAATGATCTCCAATTGATGAACAGACTTTATCATCATGTTCAAAACATCAAAATTGATTAAAATATAAATATTACAAAATCTAACGAGCAATTGATTAAGCTCTCAAGCTATCAAAGTGCCAATGTGCATATTGGAGTCGGGAAGCTACGACGATATCCGAACGACCTTTGTTCACAAAATTGATCACACTGTTAGACTTGAAATATCAAAAACTATCAAATGAGATTATCCGCGCTCAATTCGGACGAGTTTGTGCAAATGTCGAATGATTTGAAGTGACAGTGCACAAATCAAGGCAAAAATGCACAAGTAGGGTGAGCATTCGGTCGGTTTGGTTTATTCGGTTTGGTTTTTGTTCCAACCGAATAAACCAAACTGTTATTTTAAAAAAACCGAACCGACCAAAGTAGCACAAAAAACCAAATAAACCGAACCAAATAAACCGAATTAGAGTTCGGTTTATTAGGTTTTTCCTAAACCGAATTATAGAGAGATTAAAAAAAAATTTTAAAGTTAACAAACAAATAATAGAGAAATTTTATTAACTAAAGTTACTAAACTACATGTATACATATTGATACAATGTAATGTACAATGTAAATAGTTTTCATATTGATACAAATATACAATTTATGAATGTAATGTACAAATAAAATTATAAACAATTAACAAAGAAAGAGAAAAAAATACAATGTAATTCAATTGTATACTAACGCAATCTCTGTCCCCATCAATTGAAATGTGATTATCGTCATAGAAAGCTATCAACTTTCCAAGACCCGATTACTGACAAGAGAGCAAACTTCATTCGAAATGCCCTCCATTTGACAACCATCTCTAAGAATAACATATCTAGAAAAAAAAACAATATTCATGATATCAGTATATTCTGCAAAGAATTATATAATATGAACCTAATGATTGAAGAATGATGAGTAATATTACGTATAATGGTCGACAATCTCATTATCAGGTTTACTGAAATGAGCTGCTAGATGTCTCTCATCAAGTGCCAATCCAACAGGCAACAACATTGGCAATTCCACGACAGGACCTATCCATAAAAAGAAAAGAAAAAAAATTACGAGATTATTAATTGCTCAACAAAATCACGTATTCTACGACAATGATAACTAAATGTAGTTTGAATCAAAGCAGTTGTGACTTCAACACCAGATGTTTCAAAATTCTCGGGGTGACCCAACAGACCAAGTGTTCTGCTTCCCCATTGGCGGAACTCTAAGTCCGCCAGCCCTCAAGTCTTCCTCTAGCGGCTAACTCAAAGAATTCAAAGTAGAACATGAAAAGCTTTGCTAATCGATGCTGACCTCATAAATTTGAATTAACTTCGACCACAAAAAAAATAAATACATGGACGAATTGTAGCGCCAACCGTAATGTTGCAGAGTTCTCACTAGTCGAAATGATTACAATAAAAATAATAATAATAAAAAAAAAACCTAGAGATTATGAAAATGTGGTAGATCTGGGCCATCTGGATAGGTTAATATGCACCATAAAGTATAAATTTCCAAAACTAAATCCATACTTATAACAGCTAAGCAAAATATACCGTCAAACATATTTGTCCACTTCATTTGTGCAATTTTTTTTCTACTTTATTACAGGTTAAAGGCAACCCATGAATCTCGGAATCCAGACATCCCAACAAATCCCAAATCATATCTAGCCATCCCAAATTCCAATAGTGCCTTGAGAATCCAGAATCTATAGATCACACTAATTTTTTTTAAAAAATAAGATCCACATCCCAACAAATCTCAAACACCAAACTATTTAAAGCAAGAAGAAAATCAACACCAAATCACCTTGACGTAAGAGATGAGTGAGCTTCTTGTAGAAAAAAACCAAAGCCACAGAGATGAAATCCAATATAGCCATATAGGAGGAGGTTAAAACCATAACAAAAAAAAAAACAAAGCAAGAGGAAATCAGAAATATAGGTCACAAAAAGAACACCAGTAGGTTCCCAAAAGAGTCACCAAAGGAGCAAGAAAAAAACTAAAATAGCCATCCCTCCAACCAACCTAGCTAGCCAATACAAGTACAATCGATCCGGGTTAATAGAGTAGCCGACGACAAAAGATACAAAGGCAAAGCCAGAAGACAAACTACAAGCCAACCAACAGGAATAACATCAGTAAAGGCACCCAACCAAGCCACCAGTACACTAGGCCAACTAATAGCCACCAAATATCCTTCAACCAACCAGGAATAATATATAATGCATTATATTTGTGGATTTTGGGGCTCAAGCTCATTATAAAATATCTTTTATTATCAAGATTCAAGTGTAATATCTGAAAAATATGATCACCATATATACATACAGGCATCAATTATTTTGAGAAATCGCCGACTAAGCCTTTAAGACTTAAGAGGGCAATAACACCAAAAAAAAGTCACCAGCCGCATGTATACATTGATCATTTCATCATTGCTTTCATTGCCCCTAAACCCTAAAAAAAGCCTATTTATATTGAAAACCTTAAGATAAAACTAACAGCCAAACTAAAATTACAATCCAACAGCAGTATATAAGAAATGTAAGCAAAAAAAAAATATATAAGATAAACTGAAAATGAGACCATTAGAGTGAAATCTATAAGTCTCTAAGAATATATCCATATTGGAATCGGTGTCGCATTCATAATCCTCATCATAATCCAAGCCAAAGTTTGAGTTTCACTTGTTAAGTTTGCTAAATCAGAAACAAATAAATCATTAATTATTATATTCTAAATTTCTAATTACGATTAAAAAAAATAAATCATTATAAAATTCAGCATAACAATACCTTCATCAAACTTGTGATCATTAATATTTTCTTCCCACATTCTATCCATTTTGCATCCAATCTTGTGCACATATTAGAGCTTGTGCAATCTTTGGGGATAATGAACTTCTAAATGTATCAAGAATGATCACTATACAAAACGATTACAGACAGGTTAAAATTGGACATAAAACATCACGAGCCATGTGAGAGAATAGAAAATCTTGGTGCATTAACCTTCCACCTCATATCAAACTCGGTCATCACTTAACTCCTCCAAATACTTATCTAGATCGATTTGTTATCTACATCATCCTTCCCAAAATTGGATCATTTGAATTTCTCTATCATTGAATATCTTGTCCGAGAAGATTGCAGTTGTAAAACATTAGACCCTTGAAAATTTTGTTTCTCATGGAGACCACTTAATTTGGCTTTCACCAAGAACTTTTATTTTGTAATCATGAAACATATCATAGCATGATGACCTAATAAGTTGTCTAGAGCAACCATCGTCCTTCATACATATCCATAACAGAACTCTATATAACGCTTGAAGCGGGGATCTAAAACAACAGCAAGATATATATTCAAATTCATTTTTTTCTATGGCACCCCAATATTTAGCAAATTTTTTGTCATATTGGAAGCCATACTTCTCACATTTTGATCACCATCCATTTGCCAACTTTGAAGTAGACAAAGAACTTGCAATTTCATGAAAAAAGTATTTGATGTCACATACAAAGAACCGAAATTCTTGAAGTGAGTTCATAAAATTTTTCCAAGAAAGGGAGCAATCTAATATTATTCCAATCATCATCACTTAAAACACCATTTACAGTATGACTTTCATCATCATCCTTCTCTAGTTCTGATTTAAATTGAGTATCAATCTTCTCATACCTTTTAAAAGCTCTCTTCAACTTAACTGCTGCACTTAACTTTTAAAATGTGGAATTCCATCTCGTAAGAACATCTAAGAATAATATGCTTTTAGTTTTAATTTTTCAATTTCAATGCATTTTAAATTTAACCTTGCGGTGATTGACGAATATATCTTTCGCTCTTGAACATGACAAATGATTGAGATATCTCTTTCAGCCATCTTGCACAATTAAGTTAACAATGTGAGCTATGCATCTCATATGTAAGAAAGCCCATCTAGAATACTACCTCCCCACCAAATTTTTTTTGTAGATCTGATTATGCCATTATTAGAACTTGCATTATCACATCAGTAAAATTGCTTCAATCCCAATCTACAAGACACTTCTCAACTTGTTGACCCATTCTCTATGACTATAGATTGGACAAAGTTTATAACTCTTTTATTGAGATTCCAATCATCATCAATAAAATGTCGGATACACATATAGTTAATTATCGTTGAATTGATGTCCAAGTATTAAGACAAACTCGTGGCGACTTTTTTGAAAAGATTTTAAAATTGCTCTCTCATCCGATAAAATTTAAAGCAATCGTGTCAATGTCCCGCGTGAAGGTATTTGAAACATGGACAACGAGACATGAAATGTTTAAACCCCCCAACCTTCTACATGCTTGAAAGGTAATTCATCGCAATAACCATCATTGCTAAAGCTTTCCTTACATTTTCTTGGTCAAATCTCCATGCCTTAAGACTTGCAAAATGCTCCTCACCTTTAACACTAAATTGAAATGCAAGTTTAGTTTGATTTGGTTCATTTTCAATAGGATTCTTTTGACATAAAGAAAGATGTGCCCTTAAGTTTGAAGTGCCATTAATCTTTGGATCACTGTGATATGATTTCCACAATAATTACACTTACTCATTTTTTTTTCCTTCATTAGTATACCTCACAAAGTGATCCCAAACTTCAGATCTAGGTCTAGGAGCTTTTCTTTTTTTTGAAATTGGTGGTTTCTCATCACACTAGCATCTCAAGTTGAACTTCTGAATCGGTCATAGCTCTAGAGGAACTAGTGTTTGAACTATCTAACTTGTGACATGTTTCTTCTAGAATAAAAAAAATTAAATAAATTAAAAAGAATTTAAAAAAAAAAGCATGCTTTAATAAATTACATCAACGCTTGGATGCCACAATATGAGAAGAAAAAAGACATGAATCGTATAATTGAACAATGTTAATTCATGCGAATCATGTTAACAAATTGTAATGCTCAATCAAAATCATCCATCTAGCAATGTATCCCAAATATTATAATATAATGTCACATTTCTCAACATTACCGTTCGATATTGTTTTTATTAAAGCCATCCCAATAAATCAATTTGTATTACTTGCATAGTTGCATTTAAAAAAACACTAAGATAAAAGAAAAAACATCATAAGGCTTACTTTATTTTTCCAAGACATGCATCTACTGATCTACATACTACATGTCATACTAGAATGAAACATAATTATCCTTGAGAGTTGAGCATAGAGATAGCTGATAAGTTCAAATCATATGTTATACTATAATGTGCGATAGTGATAGAAATGAGCCAATGATGTAAAGACTAAGAGCATGTAATTCCACGTTAGCATAGCTTAGCATGTTCATACTTCATAGGCACTAGGTAGTAGTAGGCACTAAAGCGAGCATAGACAAACACAAACTTCATACAAAAGACTTAAAAAACTATTTTTTTCTTTATCACTAAGAAAAAAAAATTCAATTTCCAAGAACCAAGTCCAACATGATAGATAGCATAATACCCTAAACCATCAACAACCAATAAAGTCCACACTTGACAATCACAATTCACAGCTCCACAAAAAGCAGAATAAATCAACCAACCCACTTGCTCACCCGCATGAATCAAACATTCAAACCATCAACAAAATTTCAACAAAGGAAGGAGTAGAGAGAGAGGAGTTGAGATAATGTGATTTTCTTCTTACCTGTTGGCTGTTACTCTCAAAGAATAAAGTCCACGGCATGACAGATCACAATTCACAGCTCACACTGAAATCACAATAAACCAAAGCACGTTCGACCACGAACCCGCTCACCCAATCAAACATTCAAACCATCAACAAAATTTCAACAAAGGAAGTACTGAGAGAGAGAGAGAGAGAGGAGTTGAGATAATGTGATTTAGTTCTTACGTTATTACCTCTCAAAGAATAAAGTCCACACTACGATAGTGGCACCAATCACAATTCACACTGCGCTCACATACCAAATCGACCCATCCTGCTCACCCAGGCTGAATCAAACATTCAAAGTTTCAAACCATCAACAAAATTTCAACAAAGGAAGGAGTAGAGAGAGAGAGAGAGAAATAGAGAGAGAGGAGTTGAGATAATGTGATTTAGTTCTTACCTGTTGGCTGTTACCTCTCAAAGAATCAAAAAGACTTAAATTTGAAATCAGATGGGAAGAGTGAACGTGAAGAGTGAAGACATAAGTCACAGAACCTGTAGGCTGTAGATGTAGGCTATCGGCTATCTGGCATCCGCTAGGGCAAAAAAATAAAAAAGGAAGGAGAAGTCAACGTCACAAATAGGAAAGTGATGAAAGCGGAAAGCCCAAAAGATCGAGTCGAGATTGGAATCTTGGGAAGGCGGAACAAACTAGAATGCCAAATGCCTTATGCCCTAGTCGAGACTCGAGACTCTCCATCCTCGAAGTGTATGGCATCGGCGCGCCATCAAAGAGTCGAGGAAAACTCAACTCCAAGCGTCTAAGTAAATCGATTGACTCATGCGACTCAACTCATCAACTCCCACTCCGGTCGAGAGCGAGGCGAGAAGCAAATAAATTCAGCCTCAAGTCGAGCCCGGCCCCGCCTAATCTATAATCGAAATAAATCGGTTTAACCATAAAGCGAAATTTAATAACTTAAAGCAACCAAAACCATAAAACCGTAATAACCCATAATTTCAACCAAAACCAAATAATGAATAGCGAACAAACCAATTAACATCGGTTCGGTTTGGTTTTTCAGTTTGAACCGTCTAATGCACACCCCTATGCACAAGATGTCACCAAAATCAACTGAAATAACTTCTGATCGACGAACGAACTTCTTCATCGCATTTAGAATATTGAAATTGGTCACGATATGAATATTTCACAACTTGATGATCAACCGATCAAGTGCTCGAGTCGTCAACGCATCAGCACGTATATCAAGGTCAAGAGGTGCCGACGAGGATCAAATGATCTCCGTTCACAAAATTGATCATGCCATTGGCTTCAAAATGTCAAAATCTATCAAGTAAGACTATTCACTTAATTGAGAGTAGCAAAATCGGCGGTCGGCCACCGCTCATGTTGTTGAAATGGACTCAATTTGGCGTCGACTTGAATCACGACCTCCGATCAAAAGCATCGCCATTACATTCAAAATAATTTACTTTAAATTGATATATATATATATATATATATATATATATATATATATATATATATATATATATATATATATATATATATATTGACTATATGAGTTAAGCGCAAAATTCAAATTAAAACCGTTTAATCAATTTAAAATCCCTAAATTATCCTCCCCCATGCTCAATCGTTCCCCCTCTTTCTCCCATTCAATTTTCCTTCAGTTGTAGAAAATAAATAAAAAGAAGAAAAGGATGGTTTGTTTTCACTCTCTTCCCATTATTCCCACATTCTTCTTCTCTCCCCTGCATTCCCTCTCTCGTTTGAAACATTTTCTGCACAAGTAATTCTTCCGTTATTCTCCCCTAAATTTCTTATTCCAGCGTGCCCTTTGCCAGCACATCCGGCGTTCGCCGTCACACGAAACCATCCCACTCGGCGTCCCATCCAGCGATCAATCAGCGACCGTTCATTGATAACCCCACAGCCAGCGGTTATTTCCGACAGCATTTCCATCGTCCGTCTCCAGGCCGTTCAGACCCGTTGTCCGTGCATGGTAGACAAATTGCCTTGACCATTTCTGCATGTTGTATCCATCTCGGTCATCCAGCCTCGGCCTATTTTCATTTCCGTTGTCCAGCTGACCCGCTCTCAGGTCTCCAGTCAGGTGAATGGCCATTTTCAGCCGTGACAGATGAATAACTCCTGTGCCCTTCTTCTAGCCCAGCCCGCCTCCTTCCCACGACATGTCACCTAACCAACCTCCTTCCCGTAGCCCTGCCTCCTTCCCCGACGCCGACTCGATAACCTCCTTCCGTGACCCATAACCTTATCAATGACCAGAAGATCCGATTTTTGCTTCCGCCAATCGAGGGAAGAACATCGTCAAGAGGAGAATTCTTTTTTCAATTTCCGGCATCGTATTCCTCGCTTTAGCCTTCCAACCTTCGCTTCACCGCAAACTAGGGAAGAACATCGTCAAGAGGTGAATTCTTCTTTCGGTTTAAGATCCGCTCCTCGCTTTAGCCTTCCAATTTTAAACTATGATGGGAAGAATATCGTCAAGAGGCGAATTATTCTTTCGATTTTTGGCATCGCATTCCTCGCTTTAGCCTTCCAATTTTTGCTTCGCCGCAATCGAGGGAAGAACATCACCAAAAGGCGAATTCTTCTTTCGGTTTTCGGAGTCACACTCCTCGCTTTAGCCTTCCAATTTTTGCTTCACCCACAATCGGAAGAACAAAATCGGGAAGAACATCGTTAAGAGGTGAATTATTCTTTCGGTGTCACACTCCTTAATATGCATACCCAACTTGTTCTTGATTGCTCCAAAAAATGTGTGTAACATGTGTGATCTATGAATGTGACTATATATACATGCTTGTATTTCTCAAGAGACCTCTTTCAAGAGGGTGACGAGATGAAAAATCTTGTGATGTCGCAAGACATGCCACGCTCAAGAGGTTCTCAAGGCAACATCTAGATGTCGCTCCCTGAAAATGTCATCAAATTTTATCTAATTTCTAGACTTAAAAAAAAGAGGAAAGGGATGAATATATATTCCATCAGATGTTTCTTTCAGTCTGGCCTCACATGCCTAAGAGGATGAGAGATGAAAATCGTTGTCGCAGTTACCGCCAAGCACGCTTTCAAGAGAACGCCATCAAAATACCTTTAATACATGAATGATTGATTACCTAAATTTTGTCATTTAGACTTAGAAAAAAGTAAAGGAATCAACTTAAGAATGTCATGCAATGAAACTTAAAGCTAAAATTCAAATTAAAAGATTTCCAAACAGCAAAAGGGGGAGAAAAAATAACATACAATAAATACAAAAGTAAAACAAAAAAGAGGGGAAAAATGAAAGCTACTATGAGGGATTAATCTTTTTTTAAACAACAAATTAAACTGTCTTTTGGAAACTAAATCAAAACGCCTTCTTCGACACCGGATCTGCAACTCTTTGTATAAGTAGACAGAAGACAATACTAAATCAAAATCTACAAAAATCATAGGGCTTCCTTCAATCAAAATTAAAGAATTTTATTCTAATTATGATTTTCAAAGTCAATGATCTTATTAATTAGATAAAATTATTTAAGCTATAAACACCGTGACAGGCATAGAGATTTGCAAATTTTAATATCGAAAAGTGAGGCTAAATTGGAATAAAAAAATAAAAATATAAAATCAATCTCATAATTCAAACATAAAATTACCAAAATTACTATTCAGCATCCCCAAGACATTATGAATGCTTAAATTTAAGTGTCAAGGATCTGGGTTGCTTCGATTTAGTCTTGGACGAGTTTGGGTTAATAAAATATAAAACCTATAATAAGAGTTTCAAATCTGAAATATTTGAAACGATTAAGGTGACATATCTAATCCTCCAAGTACTAAATAAATCAATCTAAAGCTCTTAAATATATTCAAATTAATCAATTTTTCAAATCAAATTAAGTAAAAATCTGAAATTAATCTCCTAACTTATAAATAAAAAATGTTTAAAGTCTTAAATACACCCGCATGGGCCCTGACACTATACTGATTGCTTAAATTCAAGTGTACGAATAGATTTAGTCTTGGACTAGACGTTAACAAAACCTAAAACCCATAATAAGAGTTTCAAATGTGAAATATCTCGAGAAATTAATTCGTCAATGGTAGATCTAATTCTATAAAAGTAAATAAAGTTGACAGGATCTAAAGCTCTTAAACATATTCAAATTAATCAATTTTTTAAATCCACTTAAGTAAAAATATGAAATTAATCTCATAACTCAGAAATAAAAATTGCCTAAAATCTTAAATAAACCCGCATGAGCCCCGACACTATGCTAAATGCTTAAGTTCAAGTGTTTGAGGATGCTACATGGGTTACTTCCGCCTGGCCTTAGACTGGTCGTTAACAAAACCTAAAAACCTATAATAAGATTTTCAAATTAGTGAAATATCTGAGAAACTGATTATGTCAAGTGACAGTAGATCTAATCCTCTTTTAGCAGCTAAATAGAGTTGACAGGATCTAAAGTTCTTAAACATATTCAAATTAATCGATTTTTTAAATCAAATTAAGTAAAAATCTGAAATTAATCTCATAACTTATAAAGAAAAAATGCCTAAAGTCTTAAATACACCCGCATGGGCTCTGACACTATGCTGAATGCTTAAATTCAAGTGTTTGAGGATGCTGAGTTGCTTCCTAAATCTTACCAATGGGTTATCAAAACCTAAAACTATAATAAGAGTTTCAAATCGAAATATCTCGAAACTAATTGCCACCGACATACATCTAATCCTCTATTAGCAATTAAATAGAGTTGACAAGATCTAAAGCTCTTAAAAATATTCAAATTAATCAATTTTTTAAATTCAATTAAGTAAAAATATGAAATTAATCTCATAACTCATAAATAAAAATTGTCTAAAGTCTTAAATCTCCCATAGCCTCATTTGCTTCAATGTTTGAGTCAGATCTGGGTTGCTTCGAGGTTTTAGATTAGCGACAAATTTAAATATATTCTAAAATTTTCAAGTTTCAAATTAAAAGAAAATTAAATGTAGATTCTAATTCATTAAAAGTTAAATCAAACTCAATCCATCCACCTTCCACAACCGCTTTAGTGACAAATTAAGAAATTCTAGCCACAAAGGAGCCAATGTCAAGTAGTATGTTTATGTCTCAATTAATCTCTTGTCGAAAGGACTGTTCCTCGACATTGTGTTTGCTGGATGAAGCGGCTATGACCGTGAGTCCTCGATTGGATAGTTGGCCGCCAGGCTCCATTATATTATGATCACGCTCAGAAGCCAAGATGTTCTGGCTCCGCCATTTGAGTTGTGAATCACTGGCATACTTGATAGGGCAAACAACCTCATCGCCTAAGGTAGACTTAAACCTATCTCCTTAGACAAACACCACCTCAGGTTTATAAGGATTTCTTGGACGATGTAACCCATATATTGCTGATGAGGATCCTTCTGTCAAATTGGGTATCATCTCCCGACTAAATAGAGGACATAACGCTGATGATGGAACCAGATCTAGATCGCATCATCATTCCCCAACCATCCGGGTTTAGTTGAAATGATGAATTTTATAATCTAAATTCAAATTCTATCTACTATATACTATGCATTATCTAATGACTAAATTTTAATCAAAAGTTTCTCTAACTTAGAGGTAATTAACTAGGGCTTGCCATAGAAACCCGGAGCAAGATCTAAAGTCCTCACCAAATGAGGATGAAATCTCTGGGTAGTGTCTTATCTACTATTCTATTTGCCTTTTGAAAATTTCACCAATACTTTAAATCATACTCTCTTCAATTCAATTAATCAATCATAAAATTTGTCGAGAGGTTGGTGGCAAATTTTTGGAGCCCATAATGACGTAAGTTGCTGATAAGGATCATTCGGTCAGGTTGGATCGACTACCTCCTCTAACTAAGTAGACTGGACCATATGACAATGACAAACCAGGAACTAGACGGCACGTCATTATTCCTCCAATCACCCGGTTTAAGCTGAAATGATGAATTTCATAATCTAAAATTTAAACTACAATCGCTACTATACGCCACATTGCACCCAAACCTAGCATTAATCAAAAATTCTCTCTATATTGTGAGGTAATTAACTATGCTTCATAGAAACTGGAACTGATCTAAAGTTCTCATAAAAAGGCAAATTTCTTATGTCTTATCTACCATTCCATCTACCTTCAAAAATTACACCGACATACTTTAAATCACACTCTCTTCAATATTGTCAGAGATCGCATAATTTTCAAGCACATAAGCATAGTAAAGTATTAAATAAGTAAATATTTAACTTTAGATGTTAGATATGTAAATACACAAGAATTGAATGATATATATATATATATATATGTAAATATTCCTTAAATTATCTCTCTCTCTCTCTCTCTCTCTCTCTCTCTATATATATATATATATATATCATTATCAAAAATGTTTATTACATTCATAATCAAAAAAGTTAATTTCTTGATATAAATAACGAGCTTATCCGTTTGACTTTGTATTCGGGCAATCATATTACCATTTGTTGACTTCGGAGTTGTTCCAGCCAAAAATAATAGAAAAGCAATTCAGTTTCTTAATTAAAATATTAATTATTAAATGAATATACTATAAGTACTCTTTTATTGTAAGGTGATCATAAATAAAAAATAATTATAATAAAAAAGATAATTTACTGTCAATAAAATTATTATATTTTATAACTAAGTGAGCAATCTGATATAAAAAAACTGTTTTATACAAAACTATAGACAATAGGATTGTCACATGAAGATAATCATCACAAATTAGTTAATAAAAGTACCCTTTTGGATTTATGTTGAGATTAGTGCTGCACTAATACCAATGTAAATCCAATGATATTCAACCTAATCATGTTGAAAATTAAAACACGATAACTCTTAAGAATAAGTATTGACACCATATAACATCATATAGCTATGCAATTTATTTATTTTTTAAGCATTTACAGTCATGACACATAATTTTTATATATTTATATATCTCATATTTAAAATTTGACACCTACAAAAATAATATTTAAAAATTTAATATTATATCAAAATTAGTGACGTCATTATTATTTTAATGCACTTTTTAGTTTTTTATGTATAAAAAAATATTATATTTGTAAATATTATATTATCAGTATTAAATATATAAATGTGTAAAAATTATGTAATATGTATATAAATTTCTCTTTTATGGAGTTGGATTAGCTCACCCCATTAACAAATAAGGCAACACCACAACAGCTACAGGCTCAGGAGACAGTTTGCATCAATTACGTTCACTTCAGATTTCATACACCGATTATAATTAATTCATGAACAAGACGATTCTTAGTATCTGATCCCATATTACGAGGATGAATACAAATCATTTAATTTTGTTCTTATAAAATTTGTAATTTTGGGTTAGCTTCAAATCAATACTTAATCCAGATTTATATTTAAAATTTTCAACTCCTATAAATAGAAGAATGTAAAGAGGAGCTGGAAAGAGCTGTGCGTAAAGGGAGAAAAAAAGGTACCCAGTATTCTCGTCATGCAGAAAGAGGGATTATTTTTAAAATAGGCATATTATTAATTATAATTAGCAATTTAAGTATAAAATTTTTTTTTTATAAAATAGCCTGTCGTCAGACGATGATAATCATGCCAACATGGAGGTTACGCCACGTCTCAAAAACACGACGCTAATTTAATTTTTTTAAAAAATGTGTAGCAGTTATCATATTTTATGATATCGAGTCACATGGCGGAATTGAGCGAACTTTGTATCATTGAACAAAATTGTCTACAATTTTATGTTGGTTGAAATTTGTGATTGCTTCATGCCAGTGATTGTGCAAATGCACTAAAACCGCGGGTACGGCGAAAATTCGAAAAGAATCGATTTTGTGATATCAGTCATGTGAGAATTGAGCAAAATTTGCATCGTTGGAATCTAAACCGCTTAAGATTGTTGGTTGAAATTTGTCATTGAGGCTCGATGCGTAGTAGATTTTGCAAATGCACGAAAAACGGCATCAAGGTTTGGAGGAGCAATATTATTGATTTAGAAGATTTGAATGTATTATATGATAAGCAACAATTCACAATTATTTTTACAAATGATATATAGAAGCTTTGATAAGTGGATTCACCAAAAAAATTCTTAAGAGATTCATTTCCTTTAAAACCAAGAATTATAATATTTAATATCATCTCACTATTTCTACATTATTCAATTCCTATTGTCACCAGAAACATTTTAAGTTAAACAACATACAAATTAATGAAATTTGGCACAACAAGCCTTTAATGCTCTTCAATCTAATTGAAATATATGCTAACAACAATATTGTACAGTCCCATCAACAAGTTGCAGTGAAATCCTAATGATCGCATGTATCACAGACATCTTATAAAAATAGTCACTCAGAAGTAAGTACACATACAACAAAATGTAATCCCGTATGGACAAAATATAATAGTACATCTGACTATCTCCGACGATGCCTACGATGCGATATATCGCATCTACTACGTGTATGGGGCGTGGTCGCCGTGCCTCGGTCGATGCTCCACCGCCGGTCCTCCTGCCGGCCTTGTTTGATGGTTGTTGGAGTAACCATGATACCCATACAGGGGTGTCATATGGAATGAGGAGGCCCATAGGGAGGAACTGGTTGCGCCAAGGGTGCCTCTGCGGACCACATAGATCCCTCGGTTATATGTGGTAAATGTATATGTATCCCCACCGGTGGAGATGATGGACCAATATCCATCGCCCATCCCATCCATCGATGAAGTACCGGAATGCTAGTCCCCTGCACGGCTATCGAAATATACATGTTTAGGTGCAAGTCCGCACAACCCCTCATACTCGGATTGATTGATTGAATCTGTCATCCGCCTCCCAAAATAGCTAATATATCCTGATTCAATATGTGCTTACGCATTGACATATGTATTATGATGTAATTAGAAAAAAATATTATTACATTAAGAAATGCTTTACCATGAGTCGATCTGAGCTCGAGGGTAATACGGTTCTGGTACTGTGGGTGCCTTCAAGATATATAGAAGCCCAAGACCGATACCATCTCATGTATCGATTAATGGTCGCACGACGGCCGGAAGAGTCTACCACCATAACTAACCCCGCTCGCTTCTCCCACTGCAATATATGTCCGGTGGTAAACGACCCATGTCCTCAACCATCCACTCGCACGAAAGAAGAATCTACCGCAACCTCGCCGTAGGTGGAAGGCTAAACCGCGAGCACCATCGTAGCCACTCAACTCATTTCCAACTAATCGGGTACTCTAGCCGCCATATGTCATCCCCATGTAAGCATATATTCGGACATGCGACGGATCTGAACTCATGGCTCCATCACTGTGTTGTTTGAGATGAATATTGCTATCTACATACAAAAGTTGGCCCAAAAATGCATTTAAAAAAAACATACCGACTCAGTAGGCCATCTAGCTCGCCTCGGTAAACTCTAATATGGGCTGGTGTCACCTCTCGGGAAAACCCTTCATTCCAGCGACAACCCACACTGAGCCCATCTATGTCTGTCGGATTTGGAATATGTAACATCGATCTGCCGACATGAACATGCTCCCACACCCATACCTCGCAAGAATCGTAAGCAACCATATTCATGGCTTTCGTTGCCTCATGGAGCTCAGATAAATGAGCAAGTACCGCCTAATGAGAACTCTCGAACGTGTCAAGATCCTCCGAGGCGACATCAGGGTGAATCTCCAACATGAAGTGTTAAGCATAAGGAAGCCAATCGCAAAAGAATGTAAGCTCGACATGCATGCTAAACTCAAGTGATCTAAGTAAGAATCATTACATCCGAACCACCGTAGTGGCAAACAGTCTGCGTATGCGCCCCATTATGAACTCGATGTGATATGAGGTTGGATCGGATCGTGGGGCGCTGCGCGGGATGTGCTCCTATCAACTCATCACGAATCCAGCCACGATGCCCACCGCTCGCCTCCAACAACAACTAATAAAGGCGCCGTATCAATACCGAGGATCATAGCAACTTCTGCGTGACCGCCATCTCGCCAATGGGCAAATGGAATGAATTGTTCGAGAAGACCACCGCCACTAATGCGTGAAGGTGGTGATCTATGTAATGCGACCGGGACACACAATCCAATCCAACTGTCCGTAAGGCGGTCATGAATCTAGGACAGTTCACCGGCCACTCTTTGAACATAAGCATGTGTGATGACATATCCAGAATAGAAACCTACACAGTATGAAATTATATTTCAGTAAACAAAAAATATAAGAAAACCAATACACATTGACTTACAAAATCTTACCAGTCGATGTGCTACTGCGTCACCAATGAAGTGCCGCTATACGGTGGACTTCACCCAGAGTATAGTCCACTCCCTTCTCGACGCCTTCGCCTCACGCTGAGCACCTTCTTCGCGCACATCCTACCTAACACACAAATCAATTAAATTCAAATTAATTGACATGAAAGCTTTGCTAATATAAAGATAGATTCAGTGGCTTTGAAATAATCATTCCAACATACAATCAGTGCTCCACATCCCTAAACATGGAGAACAAATTATGTAACACGATTGCTTTTGTTTGAATATTAACTAACTTGATATATCTTTATATCTTTTTATATGTTTGTGAGTTCGCTTTGATTTTCCCATGTTAAGCGGTTCCATGCATTAACTGAAATATTACCCATCGATAGCGGAGAATGAGAATTTATTTCTCTGACGATACTGGCCATTCATACAATTTACTGTATGAGTCACATTTTCTGCTGTGCATAAATTCAAGGTACGAGAATGTGACGCAAATGAATTCAGCTAAAAAATGTGATGCTACGAATTTCGGCATTCTGGTCAAACAGCAGTAGTAATGAAGTGAAATTTATATCGTCGGAACCGAAATGGATTTCTCTACGATTCTCCTGTTGGTCAAACACGATCATGCCGATGTGCGTAGATTTTGTGTGTTCGCATGAACCACCAAAACATGGGACCCCAACAAAATCAAATCTCACAAACTAGAACATAAAGAAAAGAGTGTATGTACATAAAAGAAGATATATCAACAAGTTAGTTAATATTCAAGAAAGCAACCGAGCAATGAAGCTTTTAGATAACACTATCCGTTAGATAATACCGCTTTGACACCGTTTGAAGAATTATGAAGTCATCTATTTTTTCAAGAATGACTTCGAGAATGAATTGCATGTTATAGCTAGTTTTCAAATTCTATCCTTGGGATCAATCAGAAAAGTAGGTCGATTAGAACAATTCAAAATAAAAGATTCGACATAGGAAATCGATTTATATAAAATTATATGAGACATAATAATTAGTTTTTCCTTGACAATTTATGTTCTATACTTTGCTTCATGGATGTTGAACTATGCAATAAAAAGTGAGAAAACCTATTTTATGGTAAGTAATCTCATGTATCAACATAAGAGTTAGAGAGATGTACATCCGCTACAGTAATGATGATTAATACTGCTACTTGTTTACCGGTAAAAGTAATCTCGTTAAGATCCTCCAAGATTATTAGGTCGAGAGCTAACTTATATCTGTTAAGGGCCCTCATTTGTTTGATGGTTGATAAATGGATTGTTTAAACACAAATAAGGTGTCGATGATGGCATTAGTGATGATCCTGGGAAGTACTTTTCAGTTTTTGCTTTGCTGGTTCACTATATGAAAATCGATGTTTCAAAGATGACTTTTCTTGTATGATCTCGATTTTTCTATTCAGATCTTTTATTTTTCTCCCCTTCTTAGTTAATCTGATGCTATTTCATAACACATTAGTTCTTTATATTTTTTTATTTAAGATCTTTGTCAAGACCTCATCCATTAAATATAATTGAATCATATAATGATTTTTCATCTATCTTAATTTTGTGTTCTTCACTTGCTAAGCATAAATGAGTGCATTCACAAGTTCTTATTGGATTAGATACCATACATCTTGATCCTCCAAACTCAAAACTATTTAAGCATAAAAAATTGGCAAGTAGTTGTTTAAATTGGTAGCATTTAACCTTCAAATGTTAACTATTCAATGTTTTAATTTTATCCATTAAACTATATATTAGCATTAGAAACCCCAAAGGCTATATATTGCATTAATTATAATGTCAAACTTAAGATTACATAGATATATAGTGACGTAACAATTTATCCATAATAACAATTAGCTCACACTACGCTCAATGCACGCTGCTCTATTATGACCACTATTTTTACATAAACTACAAGTTCGATTACTTCTTGTGATATTTCATCCATAGTATTTCAACGCAATGAACGGGTCGACCACTTCCTCTTAATATCCGTGGGGTGTACTCTAGGAAGTTCCCAGCAGTGATGTGTTCTGGCCACTCATCACGACGTGGATGACATGAAACGCTCCTCAGTAGGTTTTGCAAGAGTAAAATTCCAAGGTGTAGTAGGCCAATACATATGGAACGGGTTTATATGTTGCCGCCTCTAACACAAAATGACGAATGACATGACATGTGATAAAGCTTGTGGTCGTCTGCGTATACGTCTAGACTCATACACCTTGTATGTTCTGTTCGAAAACTTGGTACTCATTATTGTTAATTGCCAGAAATCTCCTTGCCTGTTCACTCTACAAAGTTTCCTTGTCGGGGAGAACATTGAGTCGTCGGTTACGATGTTCTGAGTCCAAATGTTTCATGAACGTAGCGTATGTTATAATATATTGCGAGACCATGCAGTGGCAAACCGCGTGCTCTCTTAAGTACCTTTAAAGCATTGGCATTTATCATACTTGTACCCATCATCATCATCTGGGTTGAGATCACCGATATACATCCTCTACAGAGCCAATCAGGCCTCTGTCGATATTCTTGATATCACCATACATCTTTAAAAATGCGTGATATCATCAGCCACATACATTTTTTGGCATATGAATTCAACGCCTCGATTCCAAGTTGCCTATTCCATTTTTGTCATTTAAGTTTTCTCGCAGATCTTCTATGTGCAAAAGCAGCGTAATGTCTCCGGCCAATATCTCCGCTGCACAATCCAGCGTTGCGGTCGAAATGATGCACAAATCACCTCTTAGGATCAATGGAACCAACTTGTCGTCCGATAAATCAACACCACAACTCAATACTTTCTCGATTCTACTACTAAGCAAGTGGAAATAATCCGCTGTGTTGCATCAATTCCAATGGAGTAGAGTCCCACTGCATTTCATCAGGAGGAAAAGTCCCATCCATCTGACATAAAATGCCAATGCCAATGGAAGGCTCGGGACCGTAATAATCATTGAAATCGGTATGACTCTGACTCGTAGATCGATATCATTGCCGAAGCATATGATTCTCCAACGATGGTAAGATTCCTCCCAACTTCCGCAAAATAACCTTCCTGATTCGCCCACGTTTATCCCAAGGTATGACACTTTAGATGTTAAATTTTGACTCAATACAACCAATAATCTCTCGGCTTTAAATCCATGACGCCTAACGGCAGTCAATGAAATAAATGTTGCGTAGCCATTGCCTACTGTCTCACCGAGGGCGAATGACACCTCCTAATCTCCATGCACCTCCTAATCTCTTACTGAACTTGCATGTAAGCCACATGCAAGCTGGTTTTTTGCATATTGAGTGCACTATGGTGAACTTGGATTTATTTGAGGCGAGATCATAGTCGGCGTTGTTAATGATGACCAACCATCGTCAAACAACAATCGCTCTTATCAAGAAAGCACATACCTTCATGCAATTCCGAATGCAACTTTCAAGTACAAAAGTTGACTCATTTGAGTCAAATGTTAGCTCTTCATCCCCATTCTCGACGTTTGTTTTGGCGTATACTCATTATTAGATAGCAAGTACTCCTCTGTTTGGCTTGTTCTAATTGAGTAGTCCCTAATAAGCTCTTCGACCCTGTTAGATGGATATTTGCCCCTTAAAGAAGATCCATCTGCATCACTATCGCCCCCCTCATCATCATGGTACTTGTTGCATAAGGGCATAGTTTCATCACCCTCTCATCAAATCACGCTGGTGTAGCAGAATTGACCGTACCACTTAGGCACAGTATACCACCCTTTGAGCAATTTCATGCAAATCAAGTGTGATGAATTCATCACTAATTGTGAAGCCTCCTGATCTTCATTGGCAACATCTCTTCCTCCTTAATTTAACTCGAACTTCAACATAAATTACTATATAGGTTGCCGACGCTAGGTGATCTTGATTCACATACTTCGTCATCAATAATATGTGTAGCGATAAATCCAGCACCAATAGGAAATCGACCTATAAGATTAACACATGACTTTGCATGGTCTAACTTCAATGATCTCATGATTCGCTTTGTAACTTCGTAGTCCTTCTCGGGATCCGAATTGGTCGATTTTTCCACCAATATGGTCGGAAGAAATTATCAACAACATTCGGTTCGCCATCATAATAAAGAACTATGCGCTTCAACTCATATTCAACTAACAACAACTCCAACCAAGAATTCTTCCTCTCCCCGCTCAGGAGAAAAATTTCAAGATATAATACACATTGTAGTTGACGATATTTTGCAAACTCATAAAGGATAAAGGGAGAGTAGATTCTAATCATAGCTTTTAAAGATGAATACCATAACTAATTGCACCAAAATCATATTGGCGAGAAGACATATGGCTACACAACACACCAAATCACCAAACATTGCACCAAAATCGCAAGAGAAATCGCATCTAAGTTTAGTAATGATAAATTATCAAATAAATTATCATTAAGTTAACCGAAATATGTTCAATTTTCTAACAATTATTCTATTTCAAATTTAATTATCAACCTGCCATGTGAAGGAGACCCATGAAACCAGTAAACTAATCATGATAAGTGACCAATATGAAAACAAGAATGTGAAGATTATTTTTGTAATAAATATGTTTTTGGAGTTTTATAAATCAAGTCAATTTAGATGCATTTATATTTATTTCTTATTTTTTTAATTATCATATTTATGTATTTATATCTATCATCATTAAATTATTAAAAAATTATAAAATCAAAAATATCTCCACTTTTGATGCAAAATAATGAAATGGAGATCTTATTCTAAACAAACTAAAATATGTTAGAAACATGTTTGAACTTCATTCAAACTCATTCAAAAAAATAGGTTCAAACTCTTATTTGAAAATAGATTTGAACAGTGTTTGAATATGACTTAAATATGTTCTAAAAATTCTTTTCCAATATTTGCATAATGTTTGAATAACTCAAGCTATAATTATATTTGATTGCCACAATCAAAACATAACAAATATAGTTATAATAGAGTCAGTAATATCACATAATGCTTCAAAATGATAAGCGTTCTTCATGCAAACGTACCATTCGGTGACACTACATTAAGAATTATAATTGATCCAAGCAATTATACTATTCTTAAAATGACAAGAGGGTGAATTAGAAACTATTATGAAAGGAATAAACACATAGCTATGAATATCTCAAAAGATCAGTACTGCTCATGTGAAGAAAAGTGTTGCATTCAGGAAAATACAAATGTAGCTAAATAACTCAAGAAATTAAGCAAAATCGACACCACAAAGCAAGATCTATCACAAGTTACGATTTATGGAAAAAATTACCTTAATCGCGCGAACGAAGAAATAACCGCGGATAGTGGCGCACTCGACGGATGGCCGACCTCTCTTGGCGCAATGACCTCCCTGGCGATGGTGCTTCGTTGGAAATCCTTGGCCAAACTAAGGAGCGATGGGCGGAACGGTGCAGCGACGGGAATAGGAAAGGAAAGTAGATCGGACTCACGGGTTTTTGTGATGATGAGCCGTCGCTTGAGATGACGGCGTGGATGGCGCCCGCTGGCGCCGGCCGTCCGTTTGAACGACGGCGCCGACGCTTCTCACTCCAGTCGTCCGTCGTACGGACGACTAGGCCTATTTTCATAAAAAAAAAAATTTTCGATGCTTAAATTGTTAATTAGGATTAACAATGTGCCTATTTAAAAAATTTTGCCGCACGAAGAAGATCAGATAGCCGTCGTCCTCTTCAGCTGCAGTACTACGTTGAAGAGGCACGAAGATTGCCTCTGAACCAAATCTTCCTGGCCCCAGTTCAAAAATGGCTTCCACGTTTCCTCCGGCTTCAAGCTGGGTTCTGCCATCTACAGGCTCTAGAAGAAGATCAAACTTTACGATGCCCTTTATCTTTACATTTTCGAAGATGGTGCTATAGACATACCGCTGTTTTCTGAATTCATGGAAATGGAGCAAAGAAACAGTTCGTTCAGGCTTCAAACTATGGTCCTTCTTCTCCAAGGGGCCTCTTTTTATGCGCAAGGTAGAAATGAAATTACCTGCTAGTGTAACTTTCATTAATTCTAGGAAATTCAATGGCGGGTGCTGATAATTGCTTCTGAGTAGCTGCGCCAGTTTTCATATTGAATCTCATCAGGTACCTGAAAGAACAAGTAGGTCAGAAGGAGAAGTCATGGGTTAACATACAATCGAGCCTGTAAACTTTCTGACTTATCTTCTGCAGCTTCACTGAACAATCGAAGTCTAGATTCTCATAGCGGCATGTTACAAGAACAACTTCATTTCCTTCCTCCCATGCATTCGCTGGTAAAAGAGAAACAGTGAAAATGATCAGATTGGATGATAAAGTCATACCATGCAAGAGCTTGTTCCGCTAATAAGAAAAAATAAAAGTGAGGATCACCGTTATGAAAAATGAAGCAACTTGGAAGATCAAACCATCTAATCTGAAGCTCATCTTTCGCATATCGTGGCAGTACACCAAAGCGAGCTTTCTTCTTACAATCAAATGAAATGGCGAATTTTCCCTTCACCATTTCCTGAAAACAAATTTCAGTTTGAACAGGCTCAAGATATATTGAGAAAAGAGAAAGAAAAAGATTTCATTTTGTGAGCAATTCAACAAGATTCCGTCTTTCCTGCACAAAATAGAATCTTTGAATCCTCCGGATTGCTGGAAGACTTGATGTAAATTTCTTTGTAGATAATTAAGTATATAAAAGATTTAGCACCATGGGTCGGAAGCACATGGGAAGATCCATGAAAATAGCATAGTTTTCAGTGATGGCGAAGTCGTGCATCAAAACAGGTTCATGTATCGTTATTGGCACTGGATCGAACATAACACCATCCTTTGAAATGACGCGATAAGAAAGGTACGGTGGCTTGAATGAGCAACAAAAGGTGAACATTTCGCCTGCATCTCATAGTCAATGAGCAAGTGTTGATCTTCACATATGCTACACAATCTGAATTGAATTTATAAGGTGAATTCGATCGACTTTGGATGTTTTATAGCACAAATCGGGGCTCAAAATACACTAGACGTCACCAAAAAAATCGAAACAACATCCGATCGACGAACGGGCTTCCCCTTCGTGTTTAGAACATCGAAATTGATAGGAATATAAATATTGCACAATCTAACGATCAACCGATCAACCGATCGAACAGAAATGCCAACGCTATAATGTGAGTCGGCATGACGAAATAACCTCGATCGAATGGGTTTAGCCATTGCGTTTAGAACATTAAAATTGATCGGAATATAAATATTTCACAATGTAACAATTAACCGATGTTAACCTCATTTTTAGGATGAGCTCTCAACTCTCCCATCTTAGCCTTAGGATTTCTCTTAGATTTTAAGATTTCCTTAGTCTTAAGACACATCTAGTGATTAGGTGGACATTCAACCTAATCCTAGAAGACTTAGAAGAGTTAGCCATAGGAATAAGTCATGTCTTAGGGGTGTTAGGAAAATTGCCTACCCTTAGCTTAAACTATTCCTCACTTTTCTTCTTTCAAGTCAAACTCCAAATCAATCTTTATTGATTTTCTTCAAATTCAAATCTACTCCATATGATTGAAATCTATGATTGAAACCCATGATCAAAATCCATCAAAAATTTTTAAGTTTAAATTTTGCCTAAGTCCTTAATCCTTCCCTTAAGGAGTTAACCAAAATCATGATCAAAACCTATTAAAACCTTTGAGATTTTCTCATAACCCATTTATATTCTCATTTATATTCACATATATAAATGAAATCTAAATTCAAATCAATCAAACTAAACTCAAAATTCCAAATTAATTCTTGAAATTTTGCTAAGTCCCTTTAATTTTCCATTAATGGACTTATCCAAAATCTTGATCAAACCATTCCAAACTCATAGGGTTTTCTCAAAACTCATTTATATTCTCATCCATATTCACATATATAAATGAAATAAAAATATAAATCAATCAAATCAAGCCCCCAAATTAAATCCTCAAATTAAAATCTCCTTAAGTCATTAATTTTTCATTAGTGAACTTAGCCTAAATCTTGATCAAACCATATCAAAGTCATGGGATTTTCTCATAATTCTTTTATATTCCCATTTATATTCGCATATATAAATGAAATATAAATATAAATCAATCAAACCAAATATAAAATTTCTAACTCTAAACTCCAAAATTTTTCTAAGTCCCTTAAATCAGGTTTAATTCCTCACACATGGTCCAAACACAAGTCAGAATACTTTGAAAAGCTATGGAACAATACAGGCAAAGAAGCACAATTGAGAGGATTGGGGATTCGTGCAGTGGTCGATGACTAAAGATTATTGCCTAGTTGTTACCAACCATTTGGAGTCTGATAGGTTCTTCTCACACATCCCCAACTCTTATGAGAATGTATTTTTAGAAACTTTAGATGATCCAAATGATCTCCAAGTCAAAAAGGCACCGCCAGAGTTTGAAGTGGAGATTCATTCAATAATCGACAAGCTCAAATAAATCAACCTTGAGACAGAAGAATATTCTCGCTCGACATACATCAGTCCATTATTGAATGAAGAAGAAACCAATGAATTAGTTAGGCTATTGATTGAGTTTAAAGGCGATTTGCATGGAGTTATGAAAAATGCCGGATTATCTCGACGTAGACGAGCTAGCAATAGATCCTAACGTTACCCCTATTAAGCAAGATCCTAGACACATGCAATTAGAAATTGAACAATATGTCATTTCTGAAGTCAATAAATTGATCGATGCTGGTTTTAATAAGGAAGAAAAATACCCTACCTGGTTAGCTAGTGTCGTCCCAGTTAAGAAGAAGAATTGCCAAATTCGCATATGTGTCAATTTTAGGGACTTAAACAAGGCATGTCCTAAGAATGAGTTTTTTCTTCCTATATCAAAATTAATGGTGGACATTGCCTCATCTCATACAGTCTTCTCTTTCATGGATGGGTAATTTGGCTATAACCAAATCAAGATGTCTCTCAAGATGAAAGAAACACTACTTTTGAACCCGATTGGAATCTTCTATTATAGGGTCATGCCTTTCCTTAAAAATATTGGATACCATGACATGACTCGCATCTTCAATGAACTCATCCATCATTAGATTGAGTGCTACATTGATGATCTAGTAGTCAAAAATAGAGAAAAAGAAGACCACCTCTTTTACTTCAGAGTAGTTTTTGAACATTTAAGACAATATAACCTTAAAATAAATCCCGTGAAGTGTGCATTCAGAGTCGCTTCAGAGAAATTCTTTGGGTTTGTTGTTTGACACTGGAGAATAGAAATAGATCCTGAAAAGATCAAAGCTATCTTAGAAATGCCACCTCCTAAGAGTTTAACTCAACTCAGATCCTTTCAAGGACAGTTGGCATATCTAAGATACTTTATCTCAAACCTATCAGGGAGATGCAAGCCATTCTCAGTATTGTCAAAAAGGATGCCAAATTCTAGCGGGATGATAAGTTCCAGCATACTTTCGAAGACAACAAATAGTATTTGATGAAGCCGCCAGTTTTAATAGCCCCTATCCCGGGAAGGCTACTCATCCTTTATACTACTGCATTGGACGACACTCTCAGTGCTTTGTTGGCCCAAGGTAATAAAGAGGGAAAAGAAAGTGCTCTCTACTACCTCAACCGTCGTCTGATCCCTGCTGAAGCAAACTATCCACCTATTGAGAAACATTGCCTAGCTTTGATCTTTTCTTCTCAGAAGCTATGACATTACATGCTTTCTCATAAGGTGAACTTGATCTCCCGAACAAATCCACTATAATATCTCATGACACGACCGATGCTTTCTGGACGTTTGGCTCGTTGGTCCATGATACTCTTACAGTTTGATATCACATTTGTACCCCTCCGGTCTGAAGATGAAGATGAAGATCAAAAGACTTGGATACTACCAACCTTCGATGATCACAGATTGCATGAATGTAATTAGGAAATATCATCAGTGTCAAGTGCACGGTGTGGTCCTCCACCAACCACCCAACATTCTACACCCTACTTTGGCTTCATGGTCATTTGAGTGTTGGGGTACCGACATTATAGGTACAATCGATTCCCCTTCTTTCAAGGGGAATCGATTCATCTTAGCTGCCACTGACTACTTTTCCAAGTGGGCGGAAGCCATCCCACTCAAAGAGGTCACAACTCACCATGTGCTTCAATTTTTCAAAAATCATATCGTATATAGTTCGGGGTGCCTCGATAAATTATATCGATAATGGTACTGCATTCAAAAGTACGAAGATCAATAGCTTTGCCAGAAGACATGGTATAGATTGGAGATACTCCACCATCTACTACCATAGAGCTAATGGTTTAGCGGAAGCATTCAACCAAACTCTCATCCGATATTGAAGAAGACTCTTGATGATAAAATGAATGGAACGTAGTTGGTTGAAGTCTTTATCACACCACATACTGAACTCCAACTCAGTTTACCCTATTTTTCTTAATGTATGGGTCCGGAACCGTTCTTTCTTTAGAGGTTTAACTCCCCTTACTAAGGATAGCATTGGGCAACAAGATCACTACAGAGTAAAATGCAAAGTTGCTGTTAGAAGAGCTCGAAGGTTTGGAGTAAAGTCGCCTAAAGGCATGCGAGAATCTCGAGTTGTACAAGGCCAAAATGATTCAAGCTCACAACAAGTTGGTCCGCCCTAGGTCTTTCTAAGTAGGAGAACTTGTGTTAGTCCTAAGGAGACTAATTATTGCCTGTCAAAAGATGGGAGGCAAGTTTGGACCCACTTGGGAAGGCCCCTATGTTATGGAGAAGACCTACTAAGGAGGATCTTATCAACTTATTGATTATAAAGGAGAACACCCGATGCTTCTAATTAATGGGCTCTATCTAAGAAATATTACCCATCTGTGGCATCATTCCATAATTCCCTAACGTGTTTCAAGGTAGGTGTAAGAGTCCCCCATAGGCGTCCTATTCCTTTTAATACATGCACAAAATAAACACAAATTTTTTGTCTAGAGCTATTTGATGTGGGAGCAAGCCACCCTGTGGCACTTACTCATTAGCTGCTCTAGGTCGGGTCTACATGCTACCTCGCTAATATGTCACCCAGTGGTCATTTATTGGAGGATGTGAGTCCTCGAGCTTTCTTCCTAACTTGACCATTGCAAACCAACGAGCACCTTGTTAGTTTGGTAGTCTTCACTGCCTTGCTAGTAAGCTACCTCATGATAACTTTGTTTAAGAAGATGTGAGTCCTCATGCTTTCTTCTTGAACTAGCCATCATGTTCTAACTAGGTCGAGTGTATTGAAGGATTAGGATAAGTCCCCAAGAGGCTCCTTTCCTCTTAACTACTTTTGAGCTGATATAAGTCCTGGCATTCACTTAGTGCCTCTAGTCGTGATAGCACCGAGCCAATGATAGACTATCCCAGATGGGTTCACCATAGAGAATGTGAGTCCCCGAGCTTTCTTTCTAGGTTGATTGTTACAAACTGATGGACACCTTAGGTTGGTTGATATTTGCTATGCTGACAGTGACTCACCCGGTGAGTACACCACTCTTGGCAGATATGAGTCATCGTGCTTTCTCCTTGAGTTGGACACCGAATACCTATTGGATATATGACTAGCCATGTCATTTTCTCCAAGGTGTTGGATTAAGCCCCCATCGCCCCATCCGGGGCACTCTATTTGGATGTCCGAATCCATTTAGACACTACCCAGATTACTTTTGGACTGGACAGCTCCCCTTTCCTAGTAGCCACCACTATGGTTGGAGAATTTGTTCAGTAGATGCGTAGATTCTCCCTTGGTTCAGTAAATTTGAGATAGGTCTAAGCTGATATAAGCTCCTCCTCATTTTGATCCCTCACAAAGTAACAGAGTCCACAATAAACAAACTAAAACAAACTAAGCTAAAACAAATAAACAAAATTAATTTGCTTTTGGATTAGGATTCAAGCCCCCCAAAGGGTCCCTTCTCCCAAGCAAGCATCCTATCTTTAGAACAGTGTCAGCAGAACTCCCTATAGTAATTGCCTGACTACTTGAGTTGAGATAAATCCTCTGGTCGGTACTCACTCCGTAGTCACCTTTAATCTATTTTGCCATAAGCATGCTACCCCGACAGTCTTTTCGCTTTGAAAGATATATGACTATGATGCATTCTTTCTAGCATGATTGTCGTAGATAGACGGGCAGCCCTAAGTCAGGTTTGATTTGTTGCCTAAAGAAACCGATCACCCCAGTGATCTTTTTTAGTGGAAGATATGAGTCCCCGAGCTTTCTTCACTTCTGTTGATCATTTCAAACATAAAAGCACTCCTTTGGTCGGATAGTTCTCCCATCGATCGAGAAGCTACTCCCTTTGGTTCAATAAATCTGATATAGGTCTAGGCTTCTATGAGCTCTTTCTCAGTGTGATCTATCACAAATCGATGGAATCCATCAAAGTAAACAAAATTAAAAATAAAATCAATCTTGACTGTTCTTTGAGTTGATCTAAGTCCCCTTGTGGTGTTCACTCAATAGTCATCCCTAAGTCAGGTCTGATTTATTGCTCAAAGCAACTAATCATCCGAGTGGTTCCTTATTTCTAGAAGATGTAAGTCCTTGTGCTTTCTTCTTAAGACTTGACCATTGTATAACAAAAAGGCATTTCTCCTTGGTTGGATAGTCATACCTTGTGGTTGGTAGACTACTCCATTTGAATTGGTAAATTTGAGTTAGGTTTAGGCCTCCATGGCCCCTACTCAGTGCATTTCATATCAAACCTATGGGATCCATCATAATCAAAATAAACAAACTAAAAATGAAATCAATCTTGACTATCTTTGAGCTGATCTAAGTCCCCCAGTGACATTCACTCAATATTCAGTGCTAGGTTGGGTTCAATCTATTGTCGTGTCAATAGATTACCCCAACAATTGGTCCTTACTTGGAGGATGTAAGTATACTACACTTTCTTCCTAGTATAGCTACTGCATACCAAAAGAAATCCCTTTAGTTGGCTAGTCATACTATGTGCTTAGTAGATTACCCCTTTGGCTTGGTAAATCTGAATTAAGTCTTAGCCTCCATGGCTCATACTCAGTGCAACCCATCGTAAACCAACATGGTTCATCTAAAATCTAAACTTAACCAAATTCGAAACAAATTAAACCATTTTCCCCAGTGGGACTTAAATCAAATCCTTTTTTCTCCCCAATGAGAATCAAATCAAACCTTTCATCTCCTTGCAGATGACTTGAACCTGCTTCCCTAGTGGAAGGTTCACACTCTATCCCTTAGTGGATTTCTTCCCTCTCTCTTATGTCTTGAACATAAGTAGAGCCACATTGCATTAATCTCTAGATTCTTTCTATTCCTTGGGTTAAGAATAGATTGTTTCTATTAGTGCCTATGATCTCTCGGTGTTGTTGATCGTTTCGGTCAACACCAATAAGTGCGGTGTTCCTGGTCAGTCACACCACACCTATTGGGTGCCCTTTGTTGACCTCATTTTTAGGATGAGCTCTTAACCCTCCCATCTTAGCCTTAGGACTTCTCTTAGACTTTCATAGTTTCTTAGTCTTAAGACACATCTAGTGACTAGGTGGACAGTCAACCTAGCCCTAGAAGACTTAGAAGAGTTAGCCATATGAATAGGTCATGCCTTAGGGGTGTTAGGAAAATTGCCTACCCTTAGCTTAAACCATTCCTCACTTTCCTTCTTTCAAGTCAAAATCCAAATAAATCTTAATTGATTTTCTCCAAATTCAAATCAACTCCATATGATTGAAACCCACGATCAAAATCCATTAAAAATTCATAAGTCCAAATTTTGTCTAAGTCCTTAATCCTTCCCTTAAGGACTTAACCAAAATCATGATCAAACCCTATTCAAACCTTTGAGATTTTCTCATAACCCATTTATATTCTTATTTATATTAACATATATAAATGAAATATAAATTCAAATCAATCAAACTAAACTCAAAATTCCAAATTAATTCATGAAATTTTTCTAAGTCCCTTTAATTTTCCATTAATGGACTTATCCAAAATCTTGATCAAACCATTACAAAATCATGAAATTTTCTCAAAACTCATTTATATTTTCATCTATATTCACATATATAAATGAAATATAAATATAAATCAATTAAATCAATCCCCCAAATTAAATCCTCAATTTAAAATCTCCTTAAGTCATTAATTTTTCATTAATAAACTTATCCTAAATCTTGATCAAACCAAATCAAAGTCATGGGATTTTTTCATAATTATTTTATATTCTCATTTATATTCACATATATAAATTAAATATAAATTAAATCAATCAAACCAACTTTAAAAATTCAAACTCTAAACTCCAAAATTTTCATAAGTCCCTTAAATTCTTATTAATGGATTTAGCCTAAATCATGATTAAATCACTTCAAATCCTTGAAATTTTCTCATGATCAATTTATATTATCATTTATATTCACATATATAAATGAAATATAAATTCAAATCAAAACCAATTTCAAAAATCAAACTCAAATCCATTCAAAATCTAATCTAAGCCTTTAAAGTCAAAATCTTGAACTTAGTCAAATCACAAATCAAGCCTTGATTTTTTCTCTCTCATCAATCATCCACAATCATTAACCATATATAAATCCAAACTCAATCACTCAATCAAAAGTCCAAAAATCAAAGCAAAACCCTTCATATTCTTCCTTTGAATATGAAATTTTCAAATGGATCAAAACCTATTTGACTTCAAACCACTTATAAATAGATTTATATTTCAATCATGAGTCCATATACAAGATCAATCAACTTCAAATCAAGCTTTGACCAAGTCATTTGACCAACTTAGGCTCAGTTGACCCAAAGTAACCTAAAGTACCCTTATGAGCTAAATTTTGATCCTAACCAAATTGGATTGAACCAAAGTTATATATCCCCTCATCATGATCAAAACTCATCATGAGATGATCAATCAATCAAATCAGGTCTAACCAAGTCAAACCTAAGGGTTGACCAAGTCAACACTTAAAATGAAACCTAGCCAAATTCCACCATATTGAAAATTGATCTAAGTTCACTCATGACTTATGATTGAACTTGACCAAACTAACATTTGAGCCTAACCTAGCCTAATTGGACTTGACCCAAGTTTTACTTTGACCTAAAGGGTCAAAATGTGTCAAAACTTGATCTAAGCCAAATTGATTGAAACCAATGGGTAAAGTCCATTCCAAATCTCTTGTGGAACTTGACCAAAGCCTCAATTGGGACTAGACCTTAGACCCAACATGACCTAAAGGGGTCATGTTGAGCCAAAATTGAACTTAACCCAAATTGATTGGAAACAAAGATACCAATCCACTCCATATGACTAACCTAACCTAAACCTACCTTGACCTAGCTCAAATAGGTCAAATGGGTCAAATAGGTTAACTTGACCCATTTGACCTAAATGAAGTCATATAAGCCATATTCAAAACCTTACCAAATTGAATCAAACCAAAGCCACAAAAACATTTCAAATGGTCATATGAACTTGACCTAACCCTTGGTTTGACCCAATTTAACCTATTGGTCAACTTGACCTAAGCTGACCCATTTTGACCTAAACGGGTCAACATGAGCCAAACCCTAATAATTGAATTCCAAATCCAATGAAACTTGGCCAAACCTAGTTTCTCCACATACCCAACATATCCAAAGTGAAAAAGAATAAAATGACCATCCTACCCCTAGGCCATAGAATAAATTTTTGCTCAACCCATGGGTAATTTGGTCATACCCTCTTCACATTCACTTGAGGATTTCATAAAAGCTCAAAGGGACCTAGGGGAGAGTGGTGCACCCAACCCAATGGGTTTGGATTAGCCCATTTGGTCCCTAGACCAAACCCGACCCTATGGTCAAAAATTGAAAATTCAAACTCCCTCTCAAGCTCAAATTCAAGCACATGGGAGGTTGGCAATCCACTCCTTGGCTCAACCAATCATGTGCACACTCCTAACTGATCAAACAACCATCAGCCTATGATCAATTGGATCAAAATGACATGTTCATTGCTGGCCGTTTGATCCTTCAATGGGGAGATATACTCCCCCTAATTTAATTCAATTCTCACTTCCCCTTTATCGATTGAGGCTAAGAAACTCAGAGAAATCATCAGAGAGTGCTCCTAAGCTTCTTAGAGAGGATTGGAAAAAGGCTATTTCTTGATTTTGCATAGTGCAAAAATAGGGGAGCTCAATCCATTAGCCAATTTCTTCTTCACTCAATTTCCTTTCAATTGCTCTTGCACACTTCATCTAGGAACTAAGTCGAGTGCACTTAAGATTCTATTGGAGTTCCCATAGTAAGGAAGAGACAATTCGATCAAAACTGCAAGCTACCTAAGGAGGAGTTGGTTCATACGTTGATCCACTCAAGTGCTCATACTCATACTCTCAACCGCTTGTCTCAACGAAGCTTCTCCAAGGAATGATCACCTCAGGAGGTATGAGATTTTTTTAAACTCAATGTGGTGTGGAGCTTTGTGAAAGAAATTTTCACCGCTTCTATCTTTAGATGGTGTGGGTTGAATTTGATTTGATTCCTTGCTAGATTGAGCTTGGATCTCCCCCTTGATCATGGACGGTCTCTGTTGATCAAGGGGAGGAACTTGGATGATCTCAGCCGTTCATCCGCGTGTTTTAGATGGACGGATGAGATAATTCAACATGTTTAGATTTCTTATTACTCATTTTAAAATGCAAGGAGATCCTTGGCCATCCGATCTTTAATAGGATGATAGAGGATTAAAGCGCGTGCATCATGCCATGAGCCAGGGATTAGCCTAGGATTAATAAAATGCTTTAATTAATTCTTAATTCACTTAGAGATCTTCCAAAATTCATAACTCTTGCTAAAAAATTTAGAAAAATGTGAAATAAATCCTTTGGATAGATAATTAAATCTAGAACATTTTAAAATTAATTTTGATGAGTTTTGAGTTATACTTTTCTTTGAATTTGGGTTTTATTGAAAAGTTTATTTTGCTAATTACTTTTTAATTAAGTTTTGATTAATCCAAAATTTCTTGGGTATGTTTTAGGGGATGACTTTTACCTCCCCTAATTTTCTTGGGATTTATTGAATGTTTGATTAGAATAATTGCATATAGTTTCCTTAAGTACCCTCCTTATATAATTAAGCATAATTAGGGTATGATTAGTGATTTTAACCATGATTATGGTTGATTAAGGTCAGATCCAATGAGTAGGATGTTTATGGAATATATTTGGGGCATTTTCTTTAAGCTATTTCCTAAACCCTTTTTTCTCTCCTTAATCTCCTCTTAATTAAGGGTTAATTCATTAATTATCCCCTTAATCAATTTTCTAAAAATTCTAAAAAGTCCTAGAACTTAATTAATCTACCTTGGGTAGATGCTTAGGTGTTCAATAGCCTAAGTTCAATTAAGAAATCAAAACCCATTCATAAGTATGAAAGGGTGTTTTGAAATTACTTAAGCTAAACCCTTAGCTTAATTAACTTTTAATTGTGAGCCAAATTGCATTAGGCCTTTTCATTATTAGGTGCATTGCAAATTTAAATTCTTGTGGGTTTTATGTCATCTCATTGGCTCATAATTATTTAGTTAATTCTTCTAAGGTGGTGTAGTAAGGGTTAATTAAGTTACTTAATTCATACCTAACCTAATTAATGCATAAAATGGATTTAATTATATAAAAATTTAAAAAAATACAAAATACATGTAGGAATGGGTTAGGAACAACAAACTTATCTCACATTTTTAAAATTAAATTAAACTTTAAACTAAACAGAAATCACTTTGAAATTCACTTTGATTTATTTTAAACTTTCTTATTCCATAAGAATGTCTTTAGGATTTAAGTGAAGTGAGTTTGTTTACATGCTTTCATTACTTTGAATCTTTCCCCAACATGTTAAGTTGTATGTCATGTGATTTCATGCATTCATAATTTTGAAATTCAAATTTTAAAATGAAATTGTTTACTTTATGTCAAATTTGCATGTGTTGGCTAAAGTAAAAATATGAGTGGCTATTATCACTACTAAATCCAAATTATTTTCAAAACATATAAATCAAATACCAAATCTAGAAGTATGCTACTTATATTTTAATTATAAGCTTACATGTGATAAATTATAAAGTCATGCTTAGCATAGGTTTTCTTTCTTTCTTATGTTGGCATAGTTTTGAATAGGAGTTGGTAAGATGTAGGGTTCATTTGAAAAGAACCCAACACTTACTTAATTCCATACCCTATTCATCCCTATGCTATCACCTAAGAAGGGTTACCTATACTTGCATACATAAATTGCATAAATAAAATGAATCCATTAAAGCAACTTTTGCATTTCCTTTTCTATTTCATTTATTTTATACATATGTTTGTATTTAAGGAAAGTGGTATATTAGTCCGACAACCCGAGATTGGAGGCTTTAAGTACCTAAGTAGGTCTTGTACCTTACACCTGTTAACAATGCACTCACTTATGCCTTTCTTACTTTCATGTGTGTATGTGAAAATTTGATAAGAAAACCCTTTCTACTTAAGAAAAATCATGCATATTCAACTTCTAAATTTCCTTAAAATGGATTACTTAGCATGCATCATAAAGTGTGTTTAATACTCTCATTTGCATGTATAGATATGCTTAGGGTCCATCCATATGCATGTTATATATGTTGGGAAAGAAATGAAGTAATGTGTGTTATGTGAATTTTGATTCATTTTATTTAATCTTAAAATGCATTTCTTATTGAATTGGTTTGTTTAGAGTTTATCTAAATTTAGGATTGATTAAAAGATGTAATCAAAACATTCATCTAAATGAAACTAAAATATAAATCCACTTTAGAAATTACTTAAGTTAGAGAAGGAAAGAGAAGTTCTCTTCTCTTTCTCTCTTCATAACTTAGTAATTAATTGTAGGATCCACTTGAACCAAAGCAAAACATGAAATAAAATCAACCCAAACACTTAAAAAACAACTTAAATGAAACCCTCCTCTAAGTTGAACATGTTCTTCACACTTAGAAAATTTAACCTAAAGCCTAGCTAAGCATACCACACAAGCCTTCAAAAGCACACACATTAACCTAAGTCACCACTTCTAAAGTCAAGTATCATAAATAAAAATATAAATATTTTTGCTTTGTGTGCTTTATACCTAAGCATAACCCATAGAGGTGGACTTAGTCACCCATGTGGGTGATAAGTCCAATATACATGCTTGGGATTTATGTGGTTTATTTTAGCTAACCTTTATTTTTAGTGTATTAGTTAGATTTTCACTTTTCCTTTTCATGTAAATTTATATAATTAGGATTTTGGAATAAATATTATAGGGATTAGGATGAGCATTGGTCATAAAATCATATCTTATGCACCATGTGAAGTCTTGGAGCATCCACCTTCCAACCATCCAAAGGAGAAATCGAAAGAAGAAAGAAGAAGAAAGAAAGAAAAAAAAGAAGAAAGAAGAATAAAGCTTGAAGACCCCCATAATAATGAATTCTTTGCTTAATTATAATTTAATTCATTTGTAATCCGAGTTGTATAAGGGTAGAGCTTGACTACCCAATTTGATATTTTCGGGTTTATGCGGTGGTGCCCGACCACAATGACCATTTATTCTTTTTGTGATTAGCTTTATAAATTGATTGATGATTTGTTTAGCTTTTGCATTAAGTGGCATGATTTTTTTAGTTTCTTCCTTGCTTTATGTATGGCCTGGATGTGGATTAGGCTCTAGGAAAAATAAATCTTTTACGCAACTTAACAACTCAAAATAAAATTAAATAACTCATAACCTCACTAAAGCTTAGTTTAAAATCAAGATAAAAGAATTAGCAACCCTTAGCTGGATGAGCATTTTATTTGTAATATCATGCACAACAAATGCATCTTATTTCACTCTTGATTGGAGGCTTCCACCTTGCCGAGAAAGACTTGACCTTGAGAGCCATGGTGGAAACTCGCCTCCTTCGCTGATTTTGGCCAATAATCTTCTTCTCATGCATTAGTCATAAATCCTATTAGCTGAGTCAAAATAATTGTCCAAAAATGAAAATAAAATGAAATTTGGAATTGCATTAGATTTGAAGTCAATTTGAAGCATATCTTTACATGATCTAGTCTCTTTAGGGAGTGAGTTTAAGGACTTAGTCTCTTTCTAAATAAATAACCTAACTATCTTGCATAAGCATAAAGACTTGCCTACATGTATTTAAAATCATAGAGGAGTTAGTTGGTGACCACCCCAGTGTTGTAAGTCCGTGGGTGGTTTGTCTCTCTTGTGGAGGAAATATTTTTTCTAGATTTAGGTTGTGCTTTCCTCAACCTCCCTAGATTTAAATTAGGTTATTTCTCTCCCCTTTGTGGGCCATAAGCATAATTTCTCTCTTAGGCATTTCTTTAATCTTGTGTTAAGAATCTTAAGTCCTAAATTTCTAATAAAAAATGTAACTCAAACAAACTAAATCAATTTCTAAAACATAAAGCCCAACTATAGGATAGTTTAAGATGCTCGCTAGGTTTCCGAGCATCGTGAGCATCTCCTACTTATATTCTATTTTTGCTTCAATAATAACTCCCTCTTTTGATCAATCCCATTTGATCTTGCAAGAAAAAATAAATCGATTGATTGTCCTTCCTATTGAAATCTTCAAAGATAACGATCATTTACCTTAATCGAGAGTTTTTCTATGAGATCCCGTCCCTTAGGATGTAATTAACTATAGGGGATTGCCCTTGTAGGGAACTTAATGAACCCAGTTTAAAATAAACACTACTTTACTTTTCCATGTAAAGTAGGAAGAATCTCGTACATATGTAGACTCATCCTTAGGAGTCCTTATTGAGGTGATTAGGTCCATTAAAGGTAGTGACTTCTATCTTTTTTGAGATAGTACTATCCTTGATGACGTACTCGATCACTTGAATAAGTACATCTACAGATCTACGTGGCATCCTAAAAAGATGAATTTTATACTGTCTTGCCTTTTCTTTCTCCCCATAGATTTGAAGGTGACTCCCTATATAAATTTTTCACCACAATCGATCAAGCTATTCGACACATATATCGAGATCAAGAGGCATTGACTTAAATTAAATGACCTTCATTCTTGAAATTTATTATGTGTTCATTTTAAATATCAAAAAACTACCAAATTCTGATAACATCATTCAAATGTCAAATGATGAAGTGATAACGTCATGAGATTTAAATACACCAAACATCACTGAAAATAGTTGAAACAACCTGTGGAAAGACTTTTGCCATTGTGTTCAAATGTTTAAGAATATAAATATTTCCTGAAAATCAAGCTATAGGTCATCATATACACATTATTCATCAAGAGGCATCGGCTAAAAAAGGATCTTTATAAATGATTCTCATTAGAAACATAGAAATCATTAAGTAAGATTATTTGCATAATTTAACAAGTATGTGGAATCATCTTTAAAATGATAACTGCATTTTGAAAAATTGACCCATTTCATTTGAACCAAACTCATTTAACAAATTATGCCATTGCATTTGGAACATCAAAATAATAAGATTGATATATTATATATATATATATATATATATATATATATATATATATATATATATATATATATATATATATATATATATATATATATATATATATATATATATATATATATATATATATATATATATATATTAACTATGTGATTTTTGTCGATGAAATTGACATAAGACTATTAGACATTTAAAAAAAAATTAATAAAGCCCACAAGTTTGAACAAGCTCTAAATCTCAAATTTTAATCAGCAGCTCCCCATCATTTTCACATGAGAGCTCACTCATTTTTTCATAAGGAACTGTTATGTGAGATCTGAGATCGACACTATCTTGTAAACCACTTTGATTGTTCATTCTAGATCCAAGCATTTCTTCTTCCTTCTTCTTCTTCTCAAAGCAAAACTTTTAAGTTCTTTAAGACTATGCTCTATTTGGTTCTTCCATTCTAAACCATAAGTTCTTCTTTTTTTTCCTTCTTCTTCTTTTCTTTTTTATTTCTTCTTCTCTTCTATTTAATAAAAATCAAAATCCTCATTTTTCATTTTCAAAAATCAAATCTGGTTTTTCATCAAATCCAATATTTTTCTCTCATTTCCTCTTGATTAATATTTCCTCATAATAAAAATACATTTTCTTTAGTTCTTCAAAAGAAATTCTACCCTTCATTTTTCCTTGTTTTAAAATAAAATTTCAATTCCTTTACATAATGAAAACATTAGTGGATTCTTCTCATAATTTTGGTCTCCCTCTATTCAATTCCCTTCCTTTTGTGAGAGGAAACTCATCATTATCCTCTTGATCAAGATAATTCCCATTTATTTTCTTTCTTCTTTCACATTCTAGGCTAAAAGAAAATGATTCAAATGAAATGAAATTGTATCATTACTTGAAGGTGAATATAAAACAAATGTGTGAACTTGTATGTGAATCCTTTGTCTCTTTTATGGGTTGAATCTTGCACTCATTAGCATACGAGATGAAAATACATTTTCAAGACATTTCATTTGCATCTTGAGTAAGCCAACATTGTTAGATGTCTCCCCAAAATGCTCTAAAATTGTCAATAATTTGACTTAGAAAAAAAAAAGGAGAATAAAAGAACCCTTAAAATAAAACAAAGAAACCAAAGCTAAATTCAAATTAAAGCGTCAAATAAGAAAAGGGGAGGAAAGAACATACATTGAATACAAAAGTAAAATATTAAATTAAAAAAAGAGATGAAAAGAACTTACGAGATTTATCTGAGTGGGGTTGAAAGCCAACTTAAAACAAATTAACCCTCCTCTTTCAAGCATCCCAACTCATCAAGCAATTGGAATAAAATATAAGGCCCCCTCTTGGTCTTATTTATAGAAATTATGGGTAATGAGGACCCACTCTCTCAAAAGAAATCAAGTATTGAGTCCATGTTCTCAAATTTCTCAAACAAGGGAGGAGAACTAAACAAATCTTAGAGAGATAGAGTTAAATGTTAAATTCATAAAGGGGTATAACAAAACTTTAGTCCATTGTTCTTTAAATTTGAAACCTAATGTGGATTAGGGATATTGATGTTGATGTTTGTTTATGTGAATAAGGTCTCCTATTGAATACTCCAAGTATTAAATTCATAGACAAGAGATCATAAGACTAATTGAGTAATTGAAAATTAAGCCTGATGCTGAATGAAATAGGAATCTTGATTGAACATCAAATCAAAGCACAAGAGAGCCTCTTGGAATTAAGATACACTCTTCAAACATATTCAAATAAATTGAAGAAAATTAAAGAATTCATCAGAGATTTTCATGAGATCGTATGATTGTTAATAAGCATAAGTGACAAATCCTTGGAAAATGTTTGCAGTGTATTCCTTGCTTTATCAAATACTTGAATTAGATCAAGAAGAAATTGAGTATAATTGGTGATGAATTTGAGAATTATCATAGGCAAAAGTATATTGAATATTCAAAGACTAATCAACTTGGAATCAATTAAATATTAATCTAATCTAATAGATGTTAGGCCATTTACAATCTCTTAACATCAATAAAATAGTTAATTAAGCATTTAAAACACCACATGGGCTACTTCGTTGAATGCTTAAATCAAGTGGATGCTCTGGTTACTTAAATTTTAGTGCAAGATACAATATTTTGATGCAAATATAAATCTAATTACGCTCCAAATGCCCTTTGGATTCAACAATGTAAGCAAAATGCATTCTTAAATACACACATGGGCCCAATACTATCAATGCTTAAATTTTTCCGAGGTTATCTAGTATCTTTTAGTTTGTTTTAAGGCGGGTTTGGGTTAAAAACTTAAAAATCTATTACAAGAATTTACTTGGTAAAATATTTGAGCTAATTACGTCATGTCAATAGATGCGATCTTATCAAGAACTAAACATAGTTGACAAGATCTAAAGTTCTCAAATATATTATTCAGTAATTTACCTAATGATTTGTTGAATTGTGATTTCAATCGGAGGGGATACTTCAATGAAAATATGATTCTAATTTTAAATCAAATTAACTCAAATTAAATAGCAATCTTAAACTGCTTAAATGAAATTCAATCATTAAAAACTTAAAGCAAAACTCAATCTATCCACCTTCTGCAACTGTTTATTCAAGGTGATAAATTAAGTCTTATAACAATGTCAAATCAAGTATTCATTATATTTTCAAATCTCTGCGAAATGGTAGTGTCTCTTGTGGCTTGGCCAAGATACCTGATGTAGTTATGATCCTAATCAGTGGTTTAGCTAGTAAAGCTTCATTATATTACGATCCTGATAAAGTATCTTCTGGCTCACTGCTTGTGAATCATAGGGTATACTTAATAGACAAAAGTCTATCATTAAGGTAGACTTAGCTCGCCTCCTTGAACAAATACCTCTCCAAGTCTACAAGGATTTTTTTGGATGGCGTAACATTTGTTCGATAAGGATCTTTTCGATGAGTTTTGACATTCTCTTAGAAATAGGGACCACTGATGGGATAATGGAACCATGGAATCTAGATGACGTCATCATTCCCAACAATCCACTTTAAGGCGATGGTGAATTTTATAAATTATTTAAATTTTAAAACTCACATTATGTTCTTATCCAGTTAACATCTAACAACTTGCCTTAATGGAAAGTTCTCTCTCACTTATTAGGAGGGGTAATTAATTATAATGGCTCGTGCCTATGGGAAACCTGGAACCAAATCTAAAGTCCTCACCCAATGAGGGTGAAATCTCTGGGTAGTGTCTTATCTACTATTCCATCTGTCATCTTAAAATTACATCGATATATTTCAAATTACACTCTCTCAATTCAATTTATCGAGAGGTCGGTGGTAAATTTTTGGAGTCCATAGATTTTTGGTGACTTCATTGGGGAAAAGATTCTCTTTCCATCTTTGGCTAGTCATTTATATGCTATAACAGCAACAAAATATTTGAAAATTCAAAAAAAAATAATGATTTAAATGTGTAATAAATTATAATTACTAATATATGAGGCTCTATGTCAAATGAATTATTTTGTATAATATATTTTATTACACATTATTTTATTCTATAGTATCTCGCATTTTGAAAGTATGGGCAAATAATAATTCTTAATTAATCTATCTTTTACTTTTCTTGAGAATGAATCTATAGAGCACTCCTTTAATGTATAGGCTAAAATAAAACACCATCATCAACACATGACATGTTGGGGCTACCATTCAATTTGGTAGCAATTTACTATTATAGCTACAACTCTTTAGTGGTACATCATCCAGGCCATCTTTGGAAGGCCTCGTTACTTCTAAGCTCCTACTAGTCATGTTCTCCAAATAGCAACCAGTTAAGGAGTTCTCTCAGAGAACTTCTTTTAAAGGCTAGGTCAATCTGAATGAAAAAAGAACCCATGGAAAGCTGTCTTTAATGCCTCATGGTACAATTGCTTCATCGATTGAACCTTTCGTACCTGGAAAGCATGATCATGAAGCTTTCTCATCAGGAAGCAAATTAACCAGAAGGCAGAGATGAATAAGAAATGCTATGTTGGGGGCTCAATAAATCTCATTTGAACGACCCAGTGAACAAGCAATATTGCTGTTAGAAGCGAGTATTCCTACCCATAACAACTTTGACAATTTAAAGTAGGTAAAAAAGAATAGCTCTATTAGTGAAGTAAAATAGTATTTATGGGCCCAACAATGTTAAGCTCCACCACCATAGAGAAGATAGCCTAAAACACTATCTGCTATAATACACAAAGTCCTTAAAGTAGACAAAGAAAGAGGCTTGAAGAAAAGAAAATTTCAGAAGCCTGTAGTGATTAAAAATGTTGAAGCTCCACCAAAGAGATTGCCATCTCTTTTGGTAACCATCCATCGTGCCAAGTATCCTTCGCATGGTGAGCATCAGAGCATGACACTTGCTCTGTGTGTCAAGAATCGATCGAAGGTCGGGCACAAGGATAAGCGAATATTAGCCAAGACTCGTAATGAAATCCCGAAGAATGGAAAGGTGTGACATCTGATACACATACTCAGAAATTCACCTCAAAAATAACTCATCATAAGTGAATACCTAAAAGAAGGGATATCATGATGAAAGACATGGTGGTCGACACCCTGGAGAATCCTTTAGGGGATTCCATCATTGATCAGATTCACTCCCACATGAGAAGATTGACTTTGATCGCAGTATTTTAATGGAAGAAGTATTTGTTTCACACATTAAACCAGAGATCCACTGGAAATGTTGATTAGAAATTTATGTGCAAAAAGAATGCGATGAAGAGAACACTATGGAAGTGGAAGTCATTCTATAGGGATATAGATGAACTTTTCTCAACACCATCTAAAATATAGATCCAAGGAACCTAAACTTGAATTCAATGTTTATGAAGAAGAGTCTTCATAGAAGCAAGTAGAAGATGGATCTTCAATCTCTACTGAAGAGGAAGAAGAAGAAAATCAAAATGAGAAAGAGGTCATGGGTGTTGAAGCTATTTATATGGTTGAACTAGAAAATGATTAGCATGGTACACTCTTTTATAATCAGTATCATCGTTCAGCCCAATCAACAACTGTCCTTACAAATGCACAAGGAGAAAGACAGCCAAGTTCTTTCCTTGGAGATGAGCATGGAGCAGAATAACAACAAGAAATAGAGGAAGAAGAAGAGCCCGTATTGATTGGCATCGTGTCATTAGCTAGAGAGCAAAGACAAATGCAATGTCAAATGAAAGGCAAAGATAAGAAAATCGCTCAGCTTGATACCAAGATGAATGATATGATGGTACAAATGAATATCATGATGAATATGTTGTAGAAGAATATCACATTAAATGTAGCACCTGTCTTATCAGCTAATCAACAAGTAGCTAATAATATAACTTATGTACCACCAGTCACTCTGATACCTCAAGTTCCTGTAGTACATGCTACAGCTGAAGCTAGGAATGAAGATAACCAACTACCTCTTCAGCCGATAATTCAAAATACTAGGAACAGTAAGAGCTACTCAGCTAAAAAATAATAATTAATGAAAAGATAAAGGCAGTTATAGCTTTAGAGTAAGCTGAAAATTTAGTGAGTAAGGGTCTCCCTTATCCAGCTGAATATAATCAAGTGTCGTACCTGAAAGATTGCTCAGTGCCAAAATTTAATACTTTCAGTGGGCTTGGTAAACCAAAGTAACATCTAACCCAATTTAGCACTACTTGTGGTAACATAGGAGGGAAAGATGTCTTTATTTTAGTTCTGAAAGACGACCTTAGCGCTCGTACTATGCATTGTTGAATGATTCGATTAAAACCTTTGATTAAATACATCTAAGATCAAATCAATTAGCCCAATAGGTTACTTTAAAAAAAATATAACTTGCAAAGTCCGAATGTAGGAGCTACATCGAGACTCCAATACTTTAGCTCCATATCTCTTAAATTGACGTGTATTGGATGTAAAGTGCTGCTTATTAACTATGAAATGCAGTGTATTATTATGTACATAATTACTATATATTTTCATGCATTTAATATTAGATTAATACTATAATACTTCACGCATATATATATGAAATGTATTAGTCATTTATGATCTTATGCTATTAGAATCTAAATATATAGCTACATCTGAACTCTGCACGTAATAATCTCTCCATTTTTTATTTTTTATTTTGATAGAGATCGATATTATTAACATTTCATGTCTAGTTGCTTATTTGTTGTGTTGTTTGGGATCTCAAGGTAAAGCCAGGAAACAAAACCTTACACAACTAATATGACGATGGATGATATCAATAGTTTTATTTATTTTTTTATTTTTATTTTATAATTTTTTGTCACCAATAGCTGAAAGAAAAACAAAACAAACTTATATATATATATATATATATATATATATATATATATATATATATATATATATATATATATATATATATATATATATATATATATATATATATATATATATATATATATATATAATCAAACTATTAGTGGCCGGGCAACAAAAATAAATAAATAAATCATCTATACAACACCTTTAAGTAAGAATTAAGAAAAGAAGACTATAAGTATAAACTATTAAATTTATTTGAAAAAAAAAATTCCTCTAGAGAATATCATAAACATGATAAATAATGTGAAAGAAGGCACATATAATTTTGAGAAAGTCATTCTAAGATCAATGTAAAATCAATTTTAATTTTGAATTAATTAATGATGTATTTGGAATAGCTTTCTAGATGCTTTGCTTTTTAGAAAATAGCTAGAAAGTAATACAGTTGTTTTTTTTAGAAAGTTTAGAGGTGAAAAATTATTTTTGAGAATTATATTGTATATAAAATTGGTTATCAGAAAACTGTTGTTTAAAATTTTCAAATAGAAAAATATTTATAATATGCATAGTAACTTTTCAAAAAAATTATTTTCTCTATAATAATTTTACAATCAACTTTTTAAAAAATTATATTGACATTTAAAAGGTCTTGTTCGTGTAAAAAGCTTAGGTGAAGCACATTATTTTATACATATATTTTAGAACTAAAGAACCATAGATAGTGTCACTGACAAAACAGCTTGTTCATCTCAATAAGAAATAATAATGGTCAACTTATTTCATATCCAATAACAAAATACAACAAAGTAGCATTTTTAAATGAATAGATGAGAATTGAGAATATTCTGATCTAGATTCGATCCAAACAAACTTTATAGTGATCAAATTTCTTTTGAGATGAAAGTAATTTAAATTATGAATTTACATACATACCACACAATTCTTATGTATTTATATATCTAACATCTAAACTTTAATTTTTACATATCTAACACCCCAATCTTTAATATCACATAAAATGAAATACATCTTTTTAAGTTGTTGACCTCCACATATATGTCATAAGTCGAGTCAAGCCCACAAATCTAATTCGACGGACTACGAAAGTGACAATGCAAAAAATCGAGGCTCAAAATACACTGGACGTCATCGAAAATGCTCGAAACGACCTCTGATTGATGAATGGACTTCACCGTCACATTCAGAATGTCAAAACTAATCATAATATAAATATTGCATGATCTAAAAGATCAAGCTCGACGCTATTAATATGTCGACACATCGACGGAAGTGCGGCGATATCCGACCGACCTCCGTTCATGAACCGACCGTTACTTTTGAACGTCAAAACTACCAAATGAGGCTGCTCAATTGGATGAGTCTCTGCAAATGTCGATGATCGAAAGATGACATCGGTCAGTTGACATACGGGGCGTCACAAAATCAACCCAAATGACCTCCGACGATGACGAACTTCGCCATCATGTTCAGAACGTCGAAATTGGTCAAAATATAAATATTGAATAACTTGATGATCAACTGTTCCCCCTCCTTCCGTCAACCGTTCTCTCTCTACATTGAGAGGGGTAATTAACTATAGGGGCTTGCAGCTATAAGAAACCTAGAACCATATCTAAAGTCCTCATAAAATGAGGGTGAAATCTCTGGGTAGTGTCTTATCTACTATTCCATCTACCTTCTGAAAATTACACAAAAACTTTAAATCACACTCTCTTCAATTCAATATTGTCGAGAGGTCGATAGTGAATTTTTGGAGCCCGCTGATTTCTAGCAACTCTGTTAGGGACAAGATTCTCTTTCCATCTTTGGCTAGTCATATACATGCTATAGTAGTAATAAAATATTTGAAAATTTAAAACATTAAAATGCTGATTTAAATGTGTAATAAATTCAAATTACTATATATAATGCTCTATCTTGAATGAATTATTTTGTAGAGTATATTTTTTATTACACTATTATTTCGTTCTGTAGTACATCTGCATCTTAAAAGTATGGGGTGAAATAACAATTACTATTTATTAATCCCCATCTTTCACTTTTGCAAGAATGAATCTACAATGCACTCCTTTCACTATCCAGCTAGGGCATAGTACAAATATCTACCTAGCCAACGCTATCATCAGCACATGAGATGTCGGGGCTACCATTCAATTTGGTAGCTTGAATTTCCTAACTATTGGAGCAGTAACTCCTAAAGCACCCACCCATGGTACACTCATCTGAGGTCATGCTGGAAGGCCACAAGTTACTGAAGCTCTTATCAACCATTCTCGTCAACCAGTTTAGACAAAGTCAAGCTCCACCGCCACTTAGGAGAAAACCTGAAACACTGTCTGCCAGAATACATAAAGTTCTCAAAGTAGCCAAGGATATAGGCTTAATGAAAAGAAGATTTCAGAGGCTTGTGGTGATGGAAAATACTGAAGCTCCATTAAGGAGGTTGTCACCTCTTATAGTAACCAGTCATTGAGCCAAGTATGCTTTGCACGGTGAGTATCAGAGCAAGACACTCGGACCGCGTGTCCAAGAATCCACTACCGAAAGGTCTCGATAAAAGGATAAGCAGATATGGAGGCCAAGGCCCCATAATGAAACTTTGAAGTTCGAAAGAGGTGTGACATGTGATACATATACTCAGAAATCAGCCTAAAAAATAACTCATCATAAGTGGATACCTAAAATAAGGGGTATCATTGATGAAAGACATGATGGTTGACACCCTAAAGATCCCGCCATAGATTAGATTCACCATCATAAGAGAAAGTTGACTTTGATAGCAGTCCTTTAGTGGAAGAAGTATTCAATCTGCACATTGAACTAGAGATCCACTAAAAACGTCAATCAAAAATTTATATGCAAAAAGAAGGTGATGAAGAAAATACTATGGAAGTAGAAGTCATCTATATGGCCATAGATATAGATGAATTCTCTACTCTACACTATCAGCAGCAACATGAACTCAGGGAACTTGAACCTGAATTCGGCGTTTATGAAGGAGAGTCTTCATAGAAGCAAATAGAAGATGGATCTTGATCTCTGGCGAAGATGATGAAAGATGATCGAATGAGAAAGAGATCATGGGTGTAGCGTACATATGGTTGAAACCAAGAAATGATCAGCATGATACACGCTTTTATACTCAGCATCATCGTTCAGCTCTAGCAACAACTACCTTTGTAAATGCACAGGGAGAAGGATAGTCAAGTTCTTCCTCTGAAAATGAGCAGGGAGCAGAATAACAATAAGAAGTAGAGGAAGAAGAAGAGTCTATACTTGATGTTGTGGCTCCAACTAGAGAACAAAGAGAAATGCAGCGTCAAATGAAAGTCAATGACAATAAAATTGCACAGCTCGGTACCAAGATGAATGATATGATGGTACAAATGAATATCATGATGGAGATATTGTAGAAGAATGTCACATCAAATGTAGCACATGTCTTATCGACTGATCAACAGGTAGCTAATAATGCAACTTCTATACCGCTAGTCGCTCTAGTACCTCAAGCTACTATAGTACATGCTACACCTAAAGCTAGGAATGAAGTTAACCAACTTCCTCTTTAGCCAATAATTCAAAATATGTCTAGAACACTTGGAATGGTAACAACTGCTCAATTGAAAATGATAATAAAAAAAAAGATAAAGCTAGTCATAGCCTCAGAGCAGGCTGAAAAGCCAGTGAGTAAGGGTCGCCCTTACCCAACTGAATATGATCAAGTGTCATACCCAAATGGTTACACAATGCTGAAATTTAATACTTTCAGTCGGCTTGATAACCCAAAGCAACATCTAGCCCAGTTTAAGGCTACTTGTGGTAATAAGAGGAATGATGCTTATTTTTTGTTAGTTGTCAAGAGCGACCTCGCCTACTTGAGTGATATATAGAATTGTCAAATGATTTGATTAAAATTTTTGTTGAATTAGAGGCAATATTCATGAAGAGGTTCGCAAGTACAATTGAGAAAATAATAATCGCTGATATTTCCTTGCTGAAAAGGAGAAAAGATGAGTCAGTGATGAAATTCATAAGTCGTTGGTGTAACCTAAGCATGAAATACGAGCAACAAATGAAAGAGGAACATGCGATCCAATTGCTAATGGGCAATATGGATGATAAAATGACACCATTTTTATGTTTGGCATCAATTATAATATTCCAAGACTTGCTTGATAGGGTGGCTAAATTTGAAAAGATGAATCGCCCTAAGTTTGAAATCTATGCAGATAAAGCAAAGAGAAACAAACCTTCAGACTCAAGAAGAAATAAAATTCATGCCACTTCTTATAGCTCAAATGGTGAAAAGTGGGTGATATATAATATGGATAAAGGAAAGCAGCCAATGTACAATGATGATAAGGGAAAAAAGTTATCTATTCTAATATACAACCAAAATTGGTATTAGGAGGAAATGATAAACTTTGAATTTTTCCAAGTGGTGGGGAGCGTCCAAAACAAGCGATAATAGATGAAGAGTGGATGCGGCCATCTCTTAAGAAAAAGATAAACAAAGATTATTCCTTTAGAAGGACAATGTTGGTAAATTATTCAAAGTACCTATAATTACCGAAATTAAAAGGCTCAAGAAGTCGATCAAGTAATCCAAATTATTATCCCTATCATCGATGATCAATCATCCTATTGAAGATTGTATGTCTTCAAAGATTGGCTAGAAAGGAAGTATCGATGAGTGAATTTACACTATCCGACAGTGTTCTAGTCAACCCTAAAAGAAAGTCTACAAGGATGATTATAACCTCTTTAGTATCATCCATCAAAGATAAAAAGAAGGAGAAATTATATCAGACTGAAGAATGGGAGATAGTAGTCTCCAAAAAGAATATGAAAATCAAACAAAAAAGTGTCCCTAGTGTTAAGTGGAAATCACCACTTGAACCTATATTGGACTTAAGAGAGATGCCTAAAGTATTTGGGCTTCTCCATTTTGATAAGGCTACTCACAAAGATGAGAGCAATCTACTAAACATGCCTCATAAATCAAAGAAGTTGGCTAAGAAAAGAAGATCAAGAAGAGAACTACAACTCAAAAGATCATTAATAATTTAGAAGAGTATCACCGCAAGACAACCATTTAGGCTTGCAGACTTTATGCCTAAACTTCATTGATGATGAATCAGATGAAGAAGATAATGGTGAATCTTGTCCAAGAGAGACATGTCAATCATTTATGTGATATCATATGTTCTTCAACATCAATTACTCAAATGATAAGGGTAGTCGAACTCAACCAACCCATCAAAATTTTATCAGAAAGCAAGAAGAGCTGAGGAGTTAACATCTAAATTTTGTTTAATGACTCAACAAGATGATAACAGTTCAGATGAAGATCTATATTTTCTCGATGGAGAGGAGTCAGACTCATCGATATCATCATGCATGAAATGTATAAAGTTGAAAAATGAGTCTTTTGGTCAATCCTCAAATAAGAAGGAATTTGAAGAAACACCTCTTTCAAGAATCTGAGCAAGATAAGGTGATTCAAGTTCAGTTGAGAAGTGGTAAAGTCTTACCACCTTCATCAAAGAAGGGAAATGCAAATAAAGACAAAGGCAAACAAATTGAAGTCAATGAAGATATCATTCCCAAAAAATCCTAAACTAAAGCCTAAATTAAGTGAAAAGATATATTATAATATTCTATCACATGAGAAAGATCTGCATAATTAATTAGTGTATGAGGCTCTCTTGATGTCAAAAGACCTCAAGAAACTTTGATATAGCTCTCAAAGATCCGAGAGTTATGAAGCTTACTTTGCTGAAAAAATGCATGACTAAAGCATTGCAAACTCAAGATCCCAAGTAATCACATTTTTAAGAAGATCTTATGTTGGGACAGATCATAATCGCCCTCTATATTACGAGAGTGATGGCATCTCGATCACCAATATTGATTGATCCGTTCTTCTATCAATCTTATGAGTCTAAAGGTATTAAGAGGATTATCACTTGATATCCAACATCTTGGGAGAGTAAGTTGATGGTTCATGGTTTCAATAAAAAGGCAAAAAAACTGGTTCTTTTATTCTCCCGCCAAGTTTCAGATTTATATACATAAAAGTTTCATGTAATCGATCGAGATACATCATTTAGAGCTCTTTGTCAACCATGGCTGCATGAGTATGGCATGGTCCCATCAACTATGCATCATATGAAGTATCTAAAGATGGAGAAGAATTTAAATTCGGTAACCTACAAACCATTCTCCATCCATGAAGCAAAGATCTATGAAGATGCAAAATATTTCATCCTCAAAGAGCCTAAGCCAATCTCTTGAAGCGTAGCATCCACTTCAGGAACTAAAAAGCAATTTCACAAAGTGAAAGAGCAGAAGCAAAGAGAAGAAAGAAGGCAATGTCGACTCTCCCTAAAGCACTTGATTTTGCACCTAAATCAAGAAAATCAGTTCCTCATTTGGGAAGTGACATATAAGAAGAAGAAGATATTCCCGTCAAACCTAAGGGAACTTATAAGATTTCAAGAAATATAAAATATGAAATAAGTGATTCTGATTCGAAACATGACTTTGAATCTGCTTATGGAAATAGAGTTCATATGGTTGCATTAAGAAGAATATCTCATTTGGTAAAGTCATGACTCCTCAAAATTATACCCATCCTCAACAACTTTCAAAGAAATCACTCCAGGAGGTTCATAATATTGAAGAATTGATAACATTCTATGTGCCACCTTGAGAGAGTGAACAAGAACTCTATTTTATAAATGAAGAGTCGCCTCACATTTTGATACCTACTCAACATAAAAATTATGATGAGATAGTGCCAACAAGAATACCAATATACTATCCAAAAAATTATGAAGAATGATGCATAAGCTTGGAATTCATATTGGAACTACTAAACATAGAACTTAAATCTTTAAGATGTGGAGCCAAAGAAGTCCTCAAGCATCACAAGAAGTGATAAGTTTATCACTAAAGGTCTTGGGTTCATCCACAAATCTCAAAATAAAGTTGTATAATATAATAGAAGTAGATAGAAACTAATAGTGATGAAGAAGATGATCTCCATGAAATTCTTCTTACAAATGATGAAGAAGTAGAAGCTGCCACAAGAACTCAAGATGGTGGACAAATAGCTACTATGGATGAACTTAAAGAAATCAACCTAGAGTCGAGATGATCCCCATCCAACTTTCGCCTCTACCCGATGAGAAAGTTGAAGAGCTAAAATGCTACTTTGTGAATTCGGATTGCTTTGTATGGACATATTCAAAATGCTTATCCCATGATGTAGCATAAACTGCTATTAAATTAGATGCAAGCTAATGAGATTGGAGAGATTGAAGAAGGTAATTGCATAAACTAAGAAGTTGAGGCTGCTTCATCGGAGAGAAGTATGTAGATTGGATAGCTAACATTGTCTAGTTAAGAAGAAGAATGGCCAAATCCGTCTATGCATTAACTTTCGAGACTTAAATAAGGCGTGCCCAAAAGATGACTTTCTGCTTTCAATATCAGAATTACTAGTGGACAACACTTCCAACTATGACATGTTCTTATTCATGGACGGATCGTCGGGATACAATCAAATCAAAATGACACTTGAAGATGAAAGACATACATCATTCAAAACACCTATTGGCATCTATTGCTATACAGTCATGCCCTTTGATTTGAAAAATGCTGGAGCTATATACTAAAGAGCCATAATGTGTATTTTTGATGAGTTGATTCACTAAAGAGGTGGAAAGCTATGTTGACGATTTGGTGGTGAAAAGCTTAAATCGTGAAAATCACTTTGAAGATTCGAGAATTGTATTAGAAAGAATCAGAAAATATGATCTCAAGATGAATCCTCTAAAATGTGCATTCAGGGTATCCTCCAAAAAAAATTATTGGGGTACATTGTACATCACAGAGGTATTGAAATTGATCCTGCTAAAATTAAGATAATTTTGGAGATGCCTCCACTGAAGAGTTTGCATCGACTTCTTCTTCTGACGACTTGCATTCCGTCGATTTATATCAAATCAATCAGGATGCTGTCAACCATTTATAAAGTTGATGAAGAAGGATGCGCTATTCAAATGGGACAAGGAGTGCCAAGAAGCCTTCCATAGCATTAAAAGCCATGTTAAATCACCATTGCGACTTTTACGGGAAGCCCTCATATTATATGTTGCATTAGAAGAGTCTCTTGGAGCATTATTGGCACAACACAATGAGAAAAATCAAAGAGAATATTTTTTATTATATCAATCAAAGATTAATAGGAGCATAAATGAGATACTCTCCGATAGAGAAGCACTGCTTGGTATTGATCTTTGCAGTCCAAAAGCTCTGGCATTATATGTTATATCATAAGATTACTCTCATCTCAAGGATCGATCCATTGAAGTACTTGATGATGACAAGGCGTTGGCTTAACAAGCGATGATTATTTATAATTTGATATTACATATGTTTTAAAGAAAGCAGTGAAGGGATAAGTCTTACCAGATTTTTTTGCTGCACATCACATCCCTGCAGACTCTTCTCTTAATGATGATTTTCTCGATGAGCAAATTATGCTCATTCATGAAAAAGAAAATTCACAAATTTGAAAAATGTACTTTGATGGAGCCTTATCGATCAAACGAGTCCAACCTCTAAATTTTCCAAGGGCAAGAGTAGAAATCGGCATCATCTTTATAATACCAGAAGGAGGGATAATGAGAAAATCATATGGGTTGACCAAACCAAGAATTAATAATGAAGCTGAGTATGAAGCATTAGTGAGAGGTCTTAAATAAGTTATTTTCATAGGCATTCAAAACTTGCATGTTTTCGGTGATTCTCAACTTATTATAAATCAAGTACTTAGCATTTACAAAATCAACAAGATTGAGCTAGCTTGCTATCATAAGTTCTCGAACTTATGAAGCAGATACCAAATATCACATTAACTTGAGTCTCTCGATCCGAGAATAGTAAAGTCGATTGCTTAGCAAAATTAGCTAAGGAAATGACAAGTATGAATGGTGATTATGTCATGATCTGCATATTTACTCGACGAGTTTTAAAGCCAACCAATTATTAATCCCTGTAGTTAGAGGGGTTATCAAATCAACACAGGAGGACGCTACTCAGGTTGCTCCTCATACTCCCCAAAATTAATAAGGAGTTATACCAAGAAGAGCTAAGAATGATATCACCTCTGAAAAGCAGTGTGAAGCTTTTATTTTTGAAGGAACCTTTCATTGACTACTTTAAAGAAGGAAAATTACCAAACAATAAATCAGCGCTCAAATCGAGAAGAGAATGTTCTTGTGCTTTTTCAACAACACTTTATATCGTAGATCCTTTGAACAAATGTGGCTATGATGCTAAATGCGGTAAAGCAAAGTGATGGTTGAAGTTCATGAAGGACTTTGTGGTGCACATCATTAGGTCCCAAGATGGTAGTAAAGATCAAAAGGATGATTATTTGGTCATCTATGGTGAGAGGCGTATTAATCATATTAAGAGGTGCCATGAATGTCAAGTACATAGGAATATAATCCATCAACCTCCAAATTCACTACACACAACAATAGCATCTTGGCCATTTGAATGCTGGGGTATAGATGTAATTGGACCAATTGAGCCACCGTCGTCAGCTGGACACTACTTCATCTTAGTAGCGACTAATTTTTTCTCTAAGTAGGCTGAAGCTATCCCATTTAAAGAAGTTACTGCTGACCGAGTGATCAACTTCTTCATGCATAATGTATCTATAGATTTGGAGTGTGTACAATAATTTTTTGATAATGAACTTTCAAAAGTGCAAAGATTTATAGATTTGTCGATCGACACAAAATTGATTGACGATACTCTTCAATATATAATCCAAGAGCAAATGGTTTGGTGGAGGCCTTCAACAAGATATTAGTCAAGTTGCTCAAGAAGATCCTTACTAAAAATAAGAGAAAATGTCATACTAAGATAATAGAGGCACTATGGGCGTATCGAACCTACAATGCCTAAAGTCTCCTTATTGGTATTTGGGAGGTAGTTCTTCCTCTCAAGTTGAGTTGCCTTCACTTGGTAGCCATCCAATACAATCTAGCGAAGATCAAAATGCTCATCTAAGAATGGAGGAACTCGATGCCGATGAAGAGATTACAATCTCATCAAAATTTATCGAGCAAAGATGTCCGGGCTTTTGACCATACGGTGTGGAACATTCCAAAAAAAATTGTCTTGAGAAGAGAATTATTCCCAATTAAAATTTGGTGGCAAATTTTAACTTGGGAAGGGCCCATTTGTCATTGAGAGAGTGTACCAAGGAGGGGCATACTAACTCATTGACTTAAAGGGTGAAAGACCAATGCCGCCAATTAATGGTTGATACTTAAAAAAGTATTATATATGATGAATAAATTTTTGAGGTACAATAGAAATCCCCCTGCAAGACAGAGGGTATTTTTTTAGTATATCTATTTAGGTCGCCATTGTGCTTCATGTTGAGATCTCTAAATAAACATATTCACTCCATATGAAAAAAAACTTTTTTATGAAAATTCCCCTATTACACAGGGAGCATTTTAGATTTCTATGCATAGATGAAATCAATGTTGCATGTTAAAACCCTCTTCAGAGCTTATCAATTCAAACATTAATGTATTTGCATATTTTCATCTTGAAAGTTCTCCTAAATGTGCTTTAGAATTCACCTTGCAAGACAGGGGGCATTTTTAGTTTATGTTAAACTTATTTGAGTTGACATCATTTTATAAGATGAGATCCTCGAAAATATTCTGATTCAGGTTGACATCAATCTTTACCAAAATCCGAATATACCCATAATCGTTATTGTTAAGTTTCTGTTCTTGAACAAAAGAATCTTCTACATATGAAAGATAGCCATAAATGTCAAGAAAAATTTATCCAAGATTCATCAAATTAGAGATCAAGTCAAAAGAACTCCCTGGAAGCTTCAATCAAGTTGAGAAACATCAACCTCATCACGAGTCTAGACACGGATGGGTTCTAAAGGTCGAACTCAAGCTCATAAATGGCGAGTTCTCTCACTCAATAAGCTGCAAGAAAAGGCCACAGTCAAAGAGCCCCCGTTCATCAATCTTATGACAAAACCACTAACCCACTATAGCTTAAGTTGAAGACTCAAGTAGGTTCTAAAGGTCAAACTCAACAAGCCCAAATGTGATCGAGTTGAGTCTCCTCACTCAACAAGCATGAGAAAAGGTCACAGTGAAAGAGCCCTTGCTCATCAGTCTAATGATGATAGCTGTTCAATCTCAAACTAGACCCAGCTTAATGATTACAAGCGGCAAGATCAGATCTTCTACTTGATCGATAGATCAAGGCAATGTGAAAAACTCTCAATTGGGGCCACCTAAAAAATCATATATATATTGCAGGTGATATTTTAATTTATTCTCAAAATGATCTAATCAAGCTCAAAGCATAGATCAAAGCCAATCTCCTCATCAAGTTCATCAAAGTAGAAAGCATAAGACTGAGGAAGCAATTCCATAGTTCAAACAAATCTAATGAACAAACTAAAGGAATTTTATAATTATTTAGTTTGTTAAAGCACACGTTGCTAGATTGATAACTCAACATTGACCTATATAGAATTTGGTCATCATGTACCCTTCAATAATCTATCAAAGTAGCAAGCATTCATGGCATACATACACTTTCGATAAGTTGTATGGACAAATCAAGTTAATTCAGTCCATCGTCAAAACTTAAAGCTAGAAGAAATTTTAAATCGACCAAATGGATAAACCAATTCCCTGAAATCCTTCATCAAAATAAATCAATTCCTCCATCAAACCCAACCAAGTAAAGCTAGGGTTGAGGACTCAAATCTAAGGACATAAAAGAAAGAGATCTCCAACAAATCCATTGAAGCAGAGAGTATATGGTATAAGAACTCTTATCTATTCGATAAGTTGATTCTAATAAATTGATCAAGTTCTTCATTTAGCATGTCCTAAATAAGGAATCATACTAATGATAAATCCTATCAAAGCTCATAAAATTTATCAAAGCTAAATGATCCAAGTTCTATGGTAAAGTCAATTTCAAAATGAAATCCATGCATACAATCATATTTATTGGGGCATTTGTTGACCTCTACATATGTCAAAGTTGAGTCAAGCCCATAGTCTAATTCGACTTTAAGTGATAGAGAGCAATGGGGGAGAAAAATGCAACGTCAGATAGTCAAAATGATCTCCGATCAATGAACAGACTTCACCGTCACATTTAGAACATTGAAACTAATCAGAACATAAATATTGCATAATATAATATCAATACCAAGGGATCGGTATCAATGTCGGCGCTCATATCAGTGAAGCTGTGATGATAATGAGCGATCTCGTTCATGAAAATGATTACACCGTTAGCTTTGAAATATTAAAAACTATTAAATGAGACTATCCACACTCAATTTAGATGAGTTTGTGCAAATGTCAAGTGATCAGAAATGATAGTACGTAAATCAAGGCTAAAATACATAAGACATTAACAAAATTAACCCAAATGACCTCTGCTTGATGAACGAACTTTGCCATCATGTTCAGAAAATTGAAATTGATCAAAATATAAATATTATATAATTTGATGATCAATAATCAGCTCAGTCAACACGCTTGTGCATGTCATCGAGGCACCAACATAAACCAGATGATCTCTGTTTGTGAAATTGATTGCGTCGTTAGTTTCAAAATATAGAAATCTATCAAGTAAGACTATTCACACTGATTGGATGAATCATGAGTCACCTCAAAATGATAATGCATATTTTGAGCTAAAATGAACTGAATTTGACGCCGACTTGAACCAAACGGCCTTCCATTACGAAACAGACTACGTCGTTACATTTGGAATATCGAAAAAAGCTAAGATTGATATATATATTGGCCATGTGATTTTATCAACGTAAAAAGTCAATTAATCAACTTAAAAAATAAAACATAACCTAAATCACCCTATTCCTATTGGTTGACCTCTTCCATAATCAGCTCTCTTCATAGGCCCCGGAGAACCCTCCTCTATCGAAGCCCCATGCTAACTCCATTCACTGAATCCCTTCATTCAGCGACAATGGTTCTCCTTCTATCAAGTCTCCTCTTCTTCTTCATGAGACCAAAGAGAGACTCCTTCCATGATTTCCTCTCAGAAAAATTAGCTTCCTCTCAGTTTTTCCCTTTCCGAGCGGTGGGCATCCTTTCTTCCTCTTTTTGCTTTTCTTCTTCTTCTTCTTCTTCTTCTTCTTCTTCATTCTTCTTTCTTTTCTTTCTTCCCTTTCTTCCGTTCTTCTTCTCCATATTTCTTCTCTCATTTCAAAATCAAAATTTCATTTCCCTATTTCTCATAATCCTTCTCTTTTCCCTCACAATTAATCAAAATTTCCTTTTCTCATTAAAAACCAAATCCTTTTCAAATTCCTTTATTTCCTCACTCTTCCAAAACTGAAAATGCCCTCATTCCCCTAATCCAAATTTCCAAATCCACTTTCGCAATTGGAAAAACATCATTAGAGGGTTCTTCTTAATTCACATCACCCTCCACCCTTTCCATTTCCTTTTGAAGAGGAACAAGTCATTAGGTAAGTTTTGCATTACCAATTTCGTCTCTTTTTCGATCATTATAATGCGCAAAAAAATGAGTCAAAACATGTGGGATGAATATATGATGTGGATGTATATATGCTTGCATTTCTTTACAAGTTTGAAGGCCTCGTCATGCTCATTAGGGCGCGACAAGATGAAAAATTGGTTGTGGTGTTGTAAGACATCCTCACTCATTAGAGTCGATTAGCCAACATCCATTAGATGTCCTCCCTACAATCTTTGCCAAAATTTGGTCAAATCTTTCGACTTAGAAAAATAATGAAAAATAAAAGAATTAGCTTAAGAATGTTAAGCGATGAAACCTAAAGCTAAAATTCAAATTAAAAAACTCCAAACAAAAAAAGGGAGAGGAAATAACATACAAAAAACACAAAATCAAAGGAATTGCTTAAAGAAACTTTGAAAGAATAAAACACTTACTTGGAATGTAATCAGATTTTTCTCCCCTTTGAAACTCCAAAGCACCTTAAGCAAACTATATGAAAAAGAAGGCCCTCAATTAGCCCTATTTATAGAAATGAAAAGAAGCAATGCGGGACCCATCTTTGTTTAAATTAAATATGACGGCGAGATTAGATGGGTAATTATTACAAGTAAAAAATTGTATGAGGCATACTTTTCCCCTGCAGAGTATAACTTAAAGTCTAATTTTCAAATAAACAGAGCTTGATGTAGAGTTAATGATGAATCTAAATTGGGTTTAATAACTCTTATATGAATATGAAGATGATTACAATGCTAAGAATAAGCATGAGTAAATAAAACAATAAACACTAAAATTAGTATAACTTATTAAAAGTGAATTAAATTAAACATAATCAAGCTAGAAGAATTGAAAAATTCAACAAGTAAATTAAGTGCAAGTAATATTTTAAACTACAATCTAATTCAAAATGCCTTCTACCCCCCCCGGATTCGCAAGATATCGTATAAGCGAACATAAGACATTAATGAAGCCATTCTTAAATACACCCGCATGGACCTCAACACTATGCTGAATATTTAAATTCTAGTGTTTGAGGATATCTACGCATTGCAATTTAGTCTTAGGATTGGGTCCGTAACAAAAAAAAAATTATGATACAACTTAATGAAATATCTGAAGCTAGTATGTCATGTGAGTAGATATGATCCTCTGTTAGGAGCTAAACAAAGTTGACAGGATCTAAAGTTTTCAAATATATCTGATTTAATCAATTAAGTACGATAATGGTTGTGTTGAATGGTGATTTCAAGCGGAGGGGATACTTCCATCAAAATGTGATTCTATTTTCAAGTCAAATTCAACTCAATTAAATATCAATTTAAAAAAAGGGGCTTAAATGAAACTCAATCATTAAAAGCTTAAATCAAAATTCAATCTATCCACCTTCTATAATTATTTATTGGGGATGACAAATTAAGAAAACTCTAGCTCACAAAGGAATTGATATCAAATCAGTGTTATATTATGTTCACTCTCATCGGTAAGGATGTGGCCAAATATCTTCTTCTAAGCTTGATACTCCATGCGATTCTAGTCCTTTGATCAATGGCTTGATAAGGCTCCATTATATTACGAAATATAGCTATGCTCCCCAATGGCTCGCTGAGTTGAGAATCATAGGGATACTTGATAAAGGCAAACATCCTCTATTTGAACAATCTATCTCCTTGATAAATCAGACTAAATTTATTGGATGACTGTTGACCTCTATATGTGTGCAATAAGTTAAAGTCAAGTCTACAAATCAAATTCGACGGACTTCGGAGGTGATAGTGAGCAAATTGAGGCCAAAATACATTAGTCATTTTTAAAATGGTCAAAATGACCTCCGATCGATGAACAGACTTTACCGTCGCGTTCAGAACATCAAAATTGATCGAAATATAAATATTGCAAAATCTAACGAGCAATTGATTAAGCGCTCGAGCTATCAAAGTGTTGACACGCATATTATTGGAGTCGAAGCCGATGTTAACGACCTCCGTTCATGAAATTGATTATGCTGTTAGACTCAAAACATCAAAAACTATTAAATGACACTATTCACGCTCAATTCGGATGAGTCTATGCAAATGTCAAATGATTTGAAGTGACAACACATAAATCGAGGTTGAAATGCACAAGACAGCATCAAAATTAACTCAAATGACCTCCGATCGATGGACGGACTTCTCCATCATATTCAGAATATCAAAAATGGTCAAGATATAAATATTGCATAACTTGATCAATGATCAAGCTCGGTAATTCGCATTTCTACATGTATATCGAGATCAGGAGGCACTGATGAGGATCAAACGACCTCCGTTCATGAAATTGTTCATGCCATTGGCTTCAAAATATCAAAATCTATCAAGTAAGACTATTCACACTTAATTCGGATGAGTCTAAGCAAAAATCAAGTGGTCAAAAGCCATGATGCGCATTTTAGCTGAAATGGACTCAATTTGACGTCTACTTAAATCAAACGGCCTCTGATCATGAAACGGACTGCGTTATTGCATTCAGAATAATAGAATTACCTTAAATTGATATATATTTATTATGTGAGTTTATGGGCATAAAATTCAAATTAAAATCATTTAATAAATTTAAAATTTATTTAAAATCCCTAAATTATCCTCCCACATGCTCAACCGTTCCACCTCTTTCTCCCATTCAATTTTCCATCAACTGCAAAAAAAAAGAAAAAAAGAAAAGGATGTTTGTTTTCCACTCTCTTCCCATTATTCCCACGTTCTTCCTCTCTCCCCGATTCTCTCTCATTGAAACATTTTCTGGTAATTCTTCTCTTTCTCCCCTCATTTTCTGCTCCTGCTGAATCCGCATTTCTGATCATTGTCCGCATTAATCCACGGCTCACATCCCCTCGACCCCGCGCATTTGACCCTCGCCTTCATGCGATTCATGGCATGTGACCCTTCGCTCCGATTGCAGCCTCAACGACCCATTTCAGCGCCGTTCTCCTTCTCACGGCCCGCTGACCATTCCAACATTTGTCGCCTCCAGATCCCTAATAGTTCAGCCCTTTCTTCATCTGCCTCCCTCAAACAACCCATCCCCTTCTTTCCTCATGACCCCGCTCTTCCACCAGCCCATTCAGCTCCTTCAGCCTTCCTTTATGCCCGCCATATTCCTCCTTCTTGTAGCCACGCAACCTCCCTAGCAGTAACTCGTCTAATTTTTGTCATGATAAGAACATCATCAGGTGAATTCTTCTTTTCTTCCATTCTCACAGCCTTCCAACCTTTGCCAATGGGAAGAACTTCATGGAATTGTTCTTCATTTTTGAAGTTGCACTCGTTTAGCCTTCTAATTTTCTCTTCACTACAATCGGGGGAAGAACACCGTCAAGAGGTGAATTCTTCTTTTGATTTTCACATCGCATTCCCACTTTAGCCGCAATTTTTTTCGTCTGGGAAGAACATCATCAGGTGAATTCTTCTTTGATTCAGTCGCTCCTCACTTTTCAATTTCCGCCATGTCGGAAGAACATCATCAAGAATTCTTCTTTCGATTTTCGCGTTTCTTGCATAACCTATCCAATTTTTTTTCAGTGGAAGAACATCGTCGAGGTGAATTCTTCTTTTCGGTTATATCTCCTCCTTACACTCTCAATTGCATACCAACCTTATTCCCTTAGCATTCGTAAAAAAATGTCGAGAACATGTGATCTGTGAATGTGAATATATATACATGCTTATGTTTCTTTATTGAAGACCTCGTTGTGCTCAAGAGGGGCATGACGATGAAAAAATGGTTGTGTCATGAAGACACCACTATGCTCAGAGGGCGTCGAGTAAGCCAACACTGTTAGATGTCTCCCCAGGCAATCTTCTGAAATTTTCTAATTTCTAGACTTAGAAAAAAAAAAGAGGAAGCAAGGGATGAATATATATTGCATTATATGTCTTTTTCGAGCCAAAATGCCTGATGTAGCTGATGACGAGAGCTGAAATTTCATCAAAATTCTAGACTTAGAAAAAAAAATTGAAAAGTAAAGGAATCAACTTAAGAATGTCAAGCAATGAAACCTAAATCTAAAATGCAAATTAAAAAAACTCCAAACAACAAAAGGAGGAAGGAAAATAACATACAACAAATACAAAAGTAAAACAAAAAAGAAGGGAAAAATGAAAGCTACTATGAGGGATAAATCTTCTTTTAAAATAACAAATTAAACTGTCTTTTGGAATCTAAATCAAAACCACTTCTTCATCATCGGATCTGCAACTCTTTGTATAAGTAGACAGAAGGCGATATTAAATTAAAATCTACAAAAATAATAGGGCTTCCTTCAATCAAAATTAAGGAATTTTATTCTAATTATGATTTTCAAAATCAATGATCTCATTAATTATATAAAATTATTTAGATAAACACAAGTTTAGGATAAGATTTCAAATGCAAATTTTAATGTCAAAGAACGTGAAATTTAAATTGGAATAAAAATTAAAATACAAAATCAATCTCATAATTCAAACATAAAATTACCTAAAATTACTATACAATGGGCTGAATTATAATACTTAAATTCAAGTGTTTGAGGATGTTCGCTTGCTTCAGTTTAGTCTTAATGTCAATTAACAAAACCTAAAAAATAATAAGAGTTTCAAATGATGAAGATTTTGTCAAGTGAGATAATCTAATTAGCTAAATGAGTTTGAGATCTAAATCTCTTAAACATATTCAAATGAATCAATTTTCAAATCAAATTAAGTAAAACAAATTAATCTCATCACGAAAATAAAATCTAAAGTCTTAAATACATGCCCCTGCTATGTTGAATGCTTAAATTCAAGTATCGAGGATGTTAGGGTTTCTTCTCTTTAGTCTTAAGAGTCATTAACAAAATCAAAACTATAATAAGAGTTTCAAATTAGTGAAATATCAATACAATGGTAGATCTAATCCTCATTAGTAGGTAAATAGAGTTGATAGGATCTAGAGCTCTTAAACATATTCAAATTAATCAATTTTTCAAATCAAATTAAGTAAAAATTTGGAATTAATCTCATAACTCAAAATAAAATTGTAAAGTCTTAAATACACACTCACATGGGCCCGACACTATATTTGAATGCTTAAATTCAAGTGTTTGAGGATCTGCTGGGTTGCTTCCCTTTAGTCTTAGAATGGGTTAACAAAAACTTAAAACTATAATAAGAGTTTTAAATGAAATATCTAAATTGATTTTTTTTGTCAGATATCTAATTCTCTGTTAGCAGCTAAATAGAGTTAACAGGATCTAAAGCTCTTAAACATATTCAAATTATTCAATTTTTTAAATCAAATTAAGTAATAATCTGAAACTACATAAATGGAATTCTATCATTAAAAACTTAAATCAAACTCAATCCATCCACCTTCTACTACTGCTTGGTGGGGGTGATAAATTAAGAAAACTCTAGCTCATAAAAGAGCCAATGTTAAATCAAGTGTTATGTTATATTCACTCTCAATTAATCTCTTGCCAGTAAGGATGTGGCACGTGTCCTCTGACTGCGTGGCTTGGCCAGTAGGCTCTACAGATGAAGCAGTTATGACCAGTCTCGATCAGTGGTTTTGGCCAAACTCCATTATATTACGATCACGACGTAGCCGTATGCTCCCAATGGCTCTCTTTGAGTGAATCATAGTATACTTGATAGGCAAACAACCTTACTAAGGTAGACTTAAACACTCTCCTTCAGACAAACACCAGTCTAATTTTTTGGATGATGTAACCCATGTGTTCTGAGAATCCTTACGTGGGTTGGTTATACCTCCTCTACTAAGTAGACTATGGGGAGGGATGAACATCATGGGATCTAGATCGGGCACATCATCATTCCCCCCAACCATCCATTTTAAGCTGAAATGATGAATTTCATAATCTAAATTCTAAAACTCTATATGTTGCTACTATACGCTACGCATTAAGCAATCTAATGACTAGCACTTGTCAATGTTCTCTCTCACTTACTTGGGAGGTAACTATAGGGGCTTGCATAGGAAACACGGAACTCTAAAGTCCTCACCAAATGAGGAAGAATTCTCTGGGTAGTGTCTTATATACTATTTCATATGTCTTCTGAAAATTACACTGACACTTTAAATCATACTCTCTTCAATTCAATTAATCAATCATAAAATTTGTCAGATTGGTGGCAAATTTTTTGGAAACAATTTTTTGGACTCCGTGGGGAGATTCTCTTTCCATCTTTGGCTAGTCATATATGTGCTATAGTAGCAATAAAATTTTTTGAAAATTCAAAATAACAAAATGGTGATTTAAGTATGTAATAAATTTAATATGAGGCTCTATGTAGAATGAATCATTGTGTAGAGTATATCTTTATTACACCATTATTTTGTTACCGCATCTTGAAAGTATGGGGTGAAATAATAATTGCTAATTACTAATCCCATCTTTCACTTTTGCAAAATGGATCTACAAAGCACTCTTTCACAGATTCGGCTAGGTGTGCTATCTAACCACTCGTCATCAACATGGGAGATGTCGGGGCTACCATTGATTTGGTTTGAATTTCACTATCGTAATGCAACTCTGAAGTACCCACTCATGGTACACTCGTCCGAGGCCATCGAAGGCCTCAAGTTCTGCTCCTACTAGCCATGCCCAAGTTCAACACCAACTATCATGGAGTTCTCCGACAAAGAACTTCAATTTTCAAAAGGCTAGGTCAATCAAAGTGATGAAAAGAATCATCAAGGAAAACGTGTCTTTAATTTCTATGGTAATACTATGCCGTCGATTGAACCTTTTGTACCCGGAAAGCATGATCATGAAGCTTTCTCATCATGAAGCAAATTAACCAAAAAATAGAGAAGAAGGAGAAACGTTGAGCTGAGGGAAAAGCATATCCCCTTTGAACGACCTAATGAACAAGATCTTAGCCATATTCCTACCCAACTTTGACAACTTAAAGTGGGTAAAAGGAATAGCTCTTGGTAAATAAAATCTTTACGGAAGAACCAATCACATCAAACTCCACCATGAGGAGATAGCATGAAACATGCCAAGATATAGTTCTCAAAGTAGTAGAACAAAGGCCTAATGAAAAGAAGATTTCAAGGCTGGTGATGGAAAATATCAAGCTCCAGAAAGTTGTCATCTCTTCTAGTAGCCCAAGAAGCTTGATGGTGAGAGCATGAGTGACACTTGGACCTCGTCTCCAAGAATCCCCAAAGGTCTGGTGAAAGGATAAATATTGAAACTTTGAGTAGAAGAGGTGTGACATCATATACTCAAAAATCTCAAAATCAACTCATCGTGGATACCCAAAAGAAAGGATATCAGATGAAAGATATGATGATCGACACCCCGGAGAATCCTCTGATCCATCATCAATCAAGTTCAGAGAAGGTTGACTTTGATCGCGTCCTTTTAGAAAAGTATTTGTTCCACATTGAACCAGATCCACGGAAATATCGATCAAAAAATTCATGCGGGAAGAAAAAATAATGAAGAGGACACTATGGAAGTGGAAGTTGTCTATATGATCAAAGATATAGATGAACTCCTCGGCCCATCACATCGCAGAACTTAGGAACTGACTAATTTTGACATTTATGAAGAAGAGTATTCATAGAAGCAAATAGAGGATGGATCTTGATCTTTCGAAGATGAAGAAGAAGAAGAGAAGATGAGAAATATCATGGGTGTAAGCTTTCTATATGGTTGAACCGTGAAATGATCGACTGGTACACACTTTTATAATCACGTATCATTGCAACAATAGTGTCTCTACAAAGGAGAATCAAGTTCTTCCCCTAAAATGAGAGGAGTAAAACAACAATAAGAAATAGAAGAAGAAGAGTCTTGATTACATGATGCTAGCTAGAGAAAGAGAAATGCATTAAATGGAGGTCAAAGACAAGGAGATTGCAACTTGTACCAAAATGAATGATATGATGGTATAAATGAACATCATGATGGAGATGTTAGAAGAATATCACATCAAGTATCAACATCTATTTATCTAACCAACGGAGATAATAATGCAACTTCTATACCATCCATTGGTACCTCAAGCTCCTACAGTACATGCTATGCATGAAGCGATGAAAGTTAACACTACCTCTCACCAACAATTCAAAATCGCTTACGGAACGACAACAAATAGAAATGATAATCAATGAAAAAGATAAAGCCAGTCATAGCCTCAGAGCAGGCTGAAAAGTTGGTGAGTAAGGGTCTTACCCAATATGATCAAGTGTCATACGAAAGGTTACTCGGTGTGAAAATTTAATACTTTTAGCTTGGTAATCCAAAGAACATCCGCCCAATTTAAGGCTACTTATGGTAACACAGGAGAATGATGCCTTTGCTTTTTTAATTTGTTAGCTAACCTCTACTTTTAATGAATGGTATCAAATTGTCAAATGATTAGTTAAAATTTGTTGAATTAGAGACCATATTTGTGAAGAGGTTTATAGGTGAGAAAATCGTGACCTTGCTAAAAGGAGGAAAGATGAGTCAGTGACAAAATTCATAAGTTGTTGGCGCAACCTAAGTATGAAGTGCGAACAACAATTGGAAGAAGAACATGTGATCCAATTGCTAATGGGCAATATGAATGATAAAATGGCACCATTTCTATGCATGGCATCAATTGCAATATTTCAGGACTTGCTCGATAGGGTGGCTAAATTCAAAAAGTTGAATCATCATAAGTCAGTCTATGCATATAAAGCAAAGAGAAATAAACCTTCAGACTCAAGAAGAAATGAAATTCATCACTTCTATATAGCTCAAATGGCGGGTGATACAACATGGATAAAGGAAAGCAGCCGGTGTACAATGATGATAAGGGTAAAAAGTCTGTTTATTCTAATCCACAACCAAAATTGGTATTATGAGGTAATGACAAACCTCAGACTTTTCCAAGTGGTGAGGAGCATCCAAAATAAGCAATAAGAGATGATGAGCGAATGTGGTCATCTCTTAAGGAAAAGAAGAACAAAGAATATTCCTTTAGAAGGGAATGTGGCTAAATTATTTATTTGGGTCAAAGTGGTCAACAATTACTAGAAATTAAAAGGCCTGAAGAAGTTGATCAAGTCAATAATCCAAACTACTGTCCCTATCATCAGATGATCAGTCATCCTATTGAAGATTGTTATGTCTTCAAAGATTGGCTAGAAAGGAAGTATCGAGAGGTGAATTTACTATCGACGGTTATTCAATCAAAAAGAGAATCTACAAGGATGATTACATCCTATATCATCTAGAAAGACAAAATATAAGGAGAAATCGTTCAGAAGAATGACAAGTAGTTTCCAAAAGAGCAAAGATCTGCTAAAAGACATCCCTAGTGTTAAGTGGAAATCACCACTTGAACCTATATTGGACTTAAGAGAGATGCCTAAACCAAGTATTTGGGCTTCTGACATTCTCATAAGGCTACTTCATCACAGCATGAGAAGTAGTCTACTAAATCGAGCCTCATAAATCAAAGAAGTTGGCTAAGAAAAGGAAGATCAAAAAGAGAAATACAACTCAAAAGATCATTAACAATCTAGAGTATCACGGCAACAAGATAGCCATTTAGGCTTAGACTTCATGCTAAACTTCACATTCTTTGAATGAAGATGATAATGGTGACTCTTGTTCATTAGAGATATACTGAATCATCTACATGATGTCAGATATTCTTCAACATCAGTTACTTCAAAATGACAAGGGTAGTCAGACAGACACGACCAACCCATCATAATTTTTATCAGGGAAGTAAGAAGAGCTTGAGGAGCTAATGTCTAAATTTTATTTAATGACTCAATAAGACAATAACAATTCAAATGAATATCTATGTTTTCCCGGTGGGGAAGAGTCAGACTCATCGATATCATCACGTATGAAATGTATGACGTTGAAAAAACAGTCTACTTTTGGCCAATCTTCCAGAATAAGAAGGAATTTGAAGAAAATTACTCTCTTAAGAAGAATCAAGAAGGTGATTCAAGTTCAGTTGAGAAGTGGTAAAGTCTTACCACCTTCATCAAAGAAGGGAAATGCAAATAAAGATAAAGGCAAATAAATTGAAGTCAACGAGGATATTATTCCTAAAAATCCTAGAATAAAGCCTAAATAAAGAGAGAAGATACATTATAATATTATATCATAGAAAGATCCGCAATTGAGTGTGTGAGGCTCTCTTAATGTTAAAAGACCTCTGAGAAACTTTGATACAGTCTCTCAAAGACCTGGAGAGTTATGAAACTTACTTTATTGAAAAATGCATGACTGAAGCATTACAAACTCAGGATCTCCCAGTAATCACATTTTGAAGAAGATCTTATGTTGACAGATCACAATCATCCTTTTTTATGTTACTACAGAGAGTGATGGCATCTCGATCAGCTGAATATTGATTGATCTAGGTTCTTCTACCAATCTTATGAGTCTAAAGGTATTTAGAGGATTATCCCTTGATATCCAACATCTTGGGAGAGATAAGTTGATGGTTCATGGTTTTAATGAAAAGGGGCAAAAAACTCTGGGTTCTTTTATTCTCCTGCTCAAGTTCAGGGATTTATATACAGAAGCCAAGTTTCATGTAATCGATGCCGATACATCATTTAGAGCTCTCTGGTTTGGTACATGAGTATGGCATGGTCCCATCAACTATGCATCAATGTATGAAGTATTTGAAAGATGAAGAAGAATTCAGAATGCCCAGTAACCTACAACCATTCTCTGTCAATGAAGCAAAGATCTATGAAGATGTAAAATATTTCATCCACAAAGAGCTTAAGCTAACAAAGCCTCTTGAAGTGGTAGCATCCAATTTAGGAACTAAAAAGTAATTTCATAAAGTGAAAGAGCAGAAGCAAAGGGGAAGAAAGAAGGCAATCGACTCTCCTAAAGCTCAACCTAAGTCAAGAAAATCTAGTTCCTCATTTGGGAGTGACACGAAGAAGAAGAAGATATTCTCAAACCTAAGGGAACTTATAAGCTTTCAAGAAAGGAGTATGAAATAAGTGATTGATTCGACTATGATTTTGAATCTACTTATGGAAATAGAGTTCAGATGGTGCATCAAGGAGGATAGCTCACTTGGCGAGTCATTTATATCCATCCCTCGGTGCTTCAAAGAAATCACCCACTGAGGTTCATAATATTGAAGAATTGATAACATTCTATATGTGCCATTGAGTGAGAGTGGAACATGAACTCTATTTTATAAATCGAAGAGTCTCATCATCAGATTTTGAATACCCATAAAATTGATGAGATAGTACCAACAAGAATACCAATATTATCCACAAAATTATGAAGAATGATGCATAATGGAATCATTGGAACTAATAAACATAAGGCTCAAATCTTTAACAGGATGTGGAGCCAAATAAGTCTTTAGACATCACAAAGAAGTGATAAGTTTATCACTAAAGATCTTGGGTTCATCCACAAATCTCATCAAAATAGAGTTTGTTATAATATAATATAAGGTAAGATAGAAACTCATAGTGACAAAGAAGATGATCCCCATAAAATTCTTCTTAAAAATGGTGAAGAAGTAGAAGCCAGAAGAATAAAACTTGAAGATGGTGGACAAATAGCTACTATGGATGAACTTAAAGAAATCAACCTAGAGGCGAGGATGATCTCATCCAACTTTCATTGTTACTTCGCGATGAAAGTTGAAGAGCTAAAAATGCTACTTTATGAATTTTTAGAGATTGCTTTTACGGACATATTCTAAATGCCAAGCTTATCCCCGATGTAGTAGTTCATAAACTAGCTATTAAAAATTAAATGCAACACATTAAAGCAAGCTGATGAGATTGAGATTGAAGAATAGTAATTGCACTAAAATAATTGCGCGAGCTTCATCCAGGAGGAGAAGTATGATTGGATAGCCAACATTATCCCAGTTAGAAGAATAATGGTCAAATTTATCTGCATTGACTTAGACCTAAATAAGGCATGCCCAAAGATGACTTTCGCCAATATCAACTACTAGTGGACAACACTTCCAACTATGACATGTTCTCATTCATGGGGATGGATCATCTACAACCAAATCAAAATGGCACCTGAAGATGAAAAATATACATCATTCAGAACACTTATTGGCATCTATTGCTACACGGTCATGCCATTTGGCTTGAAAAATGTTGGAGCTACATACCAAAGAGCCATGATGTATATTTTTGATGAGTTGATTCATCAAAAGGTGGAATGTTATGTTGACGATCTGGTGGTGAAGAGATTAAACCATGAAAATTACTTCGAAGACTTGAGAATTGTATTGAGAGAATCAAAAAATATGATCTCAAGATGAATCCTCTAAAATGTGCATTGGGTATCCTCAAAAAATTTCTGGTACATTATTTGCAGAGGTATTGAAATTGATCTGCTAAAATCAAGGAAATTGTGGAGATGCCTCCGAAAAGTTTCGTTATCCCGTTCTTTCAGCTCACATTCATGGATTTATATCAAACTTATCAAGACATCATTTTGCAAGGTTAATGAAGAAGGATGCTCCATTCAAATGGGACAAGGAGTGTCGAAGCCTTCAATAGCAAAAGCTACATGTTAAATCCACCAATCCTTGCGGGCCTACTCTTGGGAAGCCCTCATTCTATACACACTTCATTAGAAGAGTCCCTTGGAGCATTATTGGCACTACAATGAAGAAAGCAGAATGCTCTTTATTATATTCGGAGGCGATTGGGCAATGAGATACTCTCCGATAGAGAAATACTATTTAGCATTGATCTTTGCAGTCCAAAAGCTTCATCATTATATGTTATCTCACAAGATTACCCTCATCTCAAGGATCGATCTGCTGAAGTACTTGATGATAAGACCAGCATTGACAGGTCGTTTGACAAGATGGGCAATATTGCTTTTGCAATTTGATATCACATACATTTCGCAGAAAGCAATGAAGATACAAGTCTTAGTAGATTTTCTTGCTGCACATCCCATCTCAGTGGACTCTTCTCTTAATGATGATTCGCTTGATGAGCAAATTATACTCATTCATGAAAGAGAAAAATCATAAATTTGGGAAATATACTTTGATGGAGCCTCATCGATCAAACAAGTCCAACATCTAAATTTCAAGAGCAAGAGCAGAATCGATCATCTTCATAACACCGAAGGAGGGATAATAAGATGATCATATGGATTGACCCAAGAACTAATAATGAAGGAATATGAAGCATTAGTGGCCTTGAAGAAAGCTATTTTCATAGGCATTCAAAACTTTATATTTTTGGTGATTCTCGACTTATTATAAATCAAGTACTTGGCATCTATAGAATCAACAAGCTTGAGTTAGCTTTCTATCACAAGTGAGTTCTCGAGCTTATAAAATAGATACCAAATATCACACTAACTCGAGTCTCTCGATCCAAGAATGGTAAAGCTGATTTCTTGGGAAAATTAGCTAAGAAAATGACAAGTATGAATGAATGGATTATTCATGATCGATATTTACTCGACAAGTCTAGAGCAGAAAGTATCAATCCCATAGGTAGAGGGTTATCAAATCTAACAGCGGTGTGACTCGGTTGCTCCTCATACTCCCAAAATCAACAAGAAATTGTAAGAGCTAAGAATGACATTGCTTAAGAGTGTGAAGCCTTTGTTGTAAGAGTCACATGATTGGAGGCAAGCCTTCATCGACTACTTTAAAGAAGGCAAATTACCAAGTAATAAATCCGGCTCAAATCAAAAGAGAATGCTATGATATGCTTTATACAACTTTATATCGTAGATCCTTTGAACAAATGTGGCTACGATGCCTAGTGTAGATGAAGCTAGCAAAGTGATGGTTGAAGTTCATGAAGGACTTTTATGGTGCATCATCAGTCCCAAGATGGTAGTAAAGATCAAAAGGATGGGTATTATTGGCCATCTATGGTGAGACTGTATTAATCATGAAAGTGTCATGAGTGTCAAGTACATGGAATCTCATCCATCAACCTCAAATCCATTACACCCAACATAGCATCTTGGCCATTTTGAATGTTAATATGTGGACCAATTGATCCACCATCATTTGGACATCGCTTCATCTCAGCACTATTTCTCTAAGTGGGTTGAAACTCCATTTAAAGAAGTTACTGGCGGTGATCAACTTCTTCACGCATAATGTGGTATATAGATTTGGAGTGCCACGCCGAATAATTTCTGATAATGGCATAGCTTTCAAAAGTGTAAAGATTTATAGATTCATCGATCGACACAAAATTGATTGGCGATACTCTTCAATATATAATCCAAGAGCAAATGGTTTAGAGGCCTTCAACAAAACATTTATCAAGAAGATTCTCACTAAAAATAAGAGAATGACATACCAAGCTAGTAGAGGCTCTATGGGCATATCATTACCTACAGACATGACTAAAGCCACTCCTATTCATTGGTATTTGGGCTGAGTTCTTGAAGTTGAGTTGCCTTCACTTTGAGCATCATCCACAATCTAGCGAAGATCAAAATGCTTCGAGAATGGAGGAACTCGGCGCTTGATGAAGTTAGATTACAAGCTCATCAAAATCGGAAGTCTATCGAGCAAAGATGTCGAGCTTTTGACCATACGGTGCGAACATTCCAAAAGGAGAATTGGTCTGCTTGAGAAGACCAATTATCCAATTTTGGTGGCAAATTTGAGCCTAATTGGGAAGGCCCTTTTGTCATTGAAAAAGTATACCAGGAGGGCATACCTACTCATCAAAAAGGTGAAAGACCAATCATCCAATTAATGGTTACGATACTTGAAAAGTACTATACCCACATTCTCGAAAATAGAAATCCCTCAAGAGGGGCATTTTTTTAGTATATCTATTTAGGTTGACATCGTGCTTCATGCCGAGATCCCTAAATAAACATACTCTAGATGAAGAACTTTTTCATTAAAATTCTCCTATTACATAGGGGGCATTTTTAGATTTTTATATATAAATGAAATCAATGTTGTATGTTAAAATCCACTTTAGAGTATATCAATTCAAATATTGATGTATTTGTGTATTTTCATCTTGAAAATTCTTCTAAATGTACTTTAGAATTCCCCGCAAAGATGGGATATTTTTTAGTTTATGTAAGTTTATTTGAGTTGACATCATTATAAGAGAGATCCTCAAATATATTCTTATTTAAGTCATCGAGCTTTATGAAATCCTGATATATCCATAATTATTATTGTTAAGTTGCAGTCTTGCATGAACAAAGAATATATTTCTATGCATGAAAAGATAACCCTAAATGTCAAGAAATTTATCTCAAATTTGCCAAATTCTGAGAGATCAAGTCAAAGAACTCGATTTTAAGCTTCAATCAATTAAGGGAGAAACATCAACCTCTACATCCTAAAGTGGACATGGTTCTAAAGGTCGAACTCAACAAACTCACAAATGGCCGAGTTGCTGACGCTCTCCTCACTCAACAAGTCACAAGAAAGGCGATGAAAGAGCCCCGCTCATCACCAACAAAACCACCAACCCAATATAGCTTAAGTTGAAGACTCAAGTAGGTTCTAAAGGTCGAACTCAACAAGCCCAAATATGATCGAAGTTGTCGATCCCTCACTCAACAAGTGGCATGAAAAAAGTAGTGAAAGAGCCCCTCATCCAATGATAGTTGTTCAATCTCAAACCAAATCCAAATTTTAGTGATTACAAGCAACCAGGATCCAAGAGATCTCTACTTGATCGATAGATCAAGGCAAGCTGAGGAAATGCTCAATTCAGGGCTACCTCAAATCAATCTATATATTACCCGCAAGGTGATATCTCAATTTATTCTCAAATGATCTGATCAAGCTCAAAGCACAGATCAAAGTCAATCTCCTCATCAAGTCCAAAGCGTAGCACAGATGTAGGAAGCAATTCCATAGTTCAAACAAAGCCGGGTTGAACTAAAGGAATTTTGTGGTTATTCTGTAAAGCAGCTAGACTAATAACTCAACATTGACCCTATATGCAAGCTGGTCATCTATGTACCCTTCAATGAATCACAAAGAAGCAAGAGTGTTCATGGCATACATACACTTCGACAAGTCAATATGGACAAATCGTGTCATCCTTCATCAAGTCTCCAAGCTCAAAGCTGTGACGAAGAATTTCAAATCAAGCACGGATAAACCATTCCCAAGAGAATTATTCATCAAAATAAATAAACCAATTCCTCCATCAAACCCAACCAAGCAAGGTTGGGAGGAAACTCAAATCAATGACATAAAAGAAAAAGATCTTCAAGAAGCCATTGAAGTGAGTAGATGGTGTAAAACTCTATTTATCGACAAGTTGACTCGACAACGGTCAAGCTCCATTTAGCATGTCAATAAGGCAAGATTCTAATGACAAATCATCAAAGCTCGTAGTTATTACAAGTGAAGTTGAAATGATCCAAGTTTTGTGGTCAGCCCAAAGGGTCAACTAGTTTTTAACAAATGTGACTCACTTCATGCATGAATCACATTTATTAGGGGGCATTTATTGACCTCCATATGTGTGCCATAAGTCAAAGTCAAGACAAATAATTGACGACTCAAATAATGCACAAATTGAGTTCAAAATGCATCGATGTCATTGAAAATGTTCAAACGACCTCGACAACGAACTATCATCGCATTGAAAATATCAAAATTGATCAAAATATAAATATTGCAAAATCAACAAGCACCGATTAAGCGCCAGCTATCAAAGTGTCAATGTATATCGAAGGATTGGCGATGTCCAAACAATCTTCACAAAATTGATCACGACGTTATACTTAAAACATTGAAAACTATCAAATGAGACTGTCCGTGCTCAATTCGGATGATTATGTGCAAATATCGAATGATTTGAACTGACAGTGCATAAATCGAGGCTAAAATGCAAAAGACGTCACCAAAATTAGCTCAAATGACTTCCGATCGATGAACGGACTTCGCCATCATGTTTAGAACATTTAAATTGGTTAGGATATAAATATTTCACAACTTGATGATCAACCGATCAAGCCGAAGTCGCCAACGCGTCGCATGCATATCGTCGAGGTGTCAACGAGGATCAAATGACCTCGCTCGAAAATTGATCAATGGCTTCAAAATATCAAAATCTATCAAGTAAGACGCTTCACTACCCGATGAGTTCGCAAAAAATCGAGGTCAAAGTCATGATGTGCATTTGAAATAAATGGACTCAATTTAACATCGAAATCACACTCCATCATAAATGCGGCCATTGCATTTAATAAATAAATTATTTAAAATTGATATATATATTGACTATGTGAGTTTACCAGTACAAAATTCAAATTAAATTATTTAATCAATTTAAAATTTATTTAAAATTCCTAAATTATCCTCCCCCATGCTCAACCGTTCCCCCTCTTTCTCCCATTCAATTTTTCTTCAACTACAGAAAATAAACAAAAAAAAGGACAGTTGGTTTTCACTCTCCCATTATTCCACATTCTTTCTCTGCATTCCTCTCTCGCTTGAAACATTCCATGTTAATTTTCTCATTCCCTCAATTCTCACTCTCATTTCTTTGCTCAGACATCCTCGTTTCGCCCAGTCATCGCATCCCACTGCTCGGCCTGGCCTCATCTCAGATCTGTTTCTGCAGGAAACCTGCTCTGTCACATCGCCTGCTCAGAGCCATGCTCTCCCTTTATTCCCATGTCTGATGCTCCGAAAACCACCAGCTCTGCTTTCACAGATGTTGCCACGCTTCCATGCTCGCTCATTTGCTCACAGATTGTCCGGCCCGCCTCCTATCACCTCTACTCCGCCAGGCGCCTCATCGCTGTAATCTTGCTTCCATCCACTGTTTCCCGCTCGACAAATTATAAGCCTTTTCCTATCTCCGCCTGGCCTCTTTCCCACGTTGCCACTCATTAACCTCTTCCTCACTCCTGCTTCCTTCCTCCAGCTCCAACCTCCTTCCTCAGTCTATAACTCTCCCATTTCCCACAGAACAGGAAAGAACATCCAAGATGAATTCTGATGCCAGATTCTCTCTTTAACCTTCCAACCTTCACTTCATCATAAACTGGGGAAGAACATCATCAAGAGGTGAATTCTTCTTTCTTTCTGATCGATCCTCACTTTAGTTTCCACTTCGCCACAATCGGGAAGAACGTCAAGATAATTCTTCTTCGACAGATTCCTCACTTTAGCCTTCCAATTTCGAAAGAATCGGGGAAGAATATCACAAGAGAATTCTTCTTCAGTCACACTCCTCGCTTGAGCCTTCCAATTTTTGCTTCACCGCAATCGGGGGAAGAACATCGTCAAGAGATGAATTCTTCTTTCGATTTTTGGCGTCGCATTCATTACATAACCCGTCCAATTTTTGCTTCGCCCAAATCGGGGAAGAACATCATCAAGAAGTGAATTATTCTTTCTTGCATCGACTCTTGCTTACACTCCCAAGCATACCCAACCTTGTTCTTGTTTATCAAAGACGCCAAAAATGCTCGAATATGTGTGATGTGAATATGAAATATATATATATATATATATATATATATATATATATATATATATATATATATATATATATATATATATATATATTGCTGTTTCGAAGACCTCAGGTTCAAGAGGCGTGACGAGATGAAAAACTAGTTGTGGTGTTGTAAAGACACTCACATGCTCAAGAGGTCAGTAAGCCAACACCGTTAGATGTCGCTCCCCTAGACGAAATGTTGCCAAATTTTATCTAATTTCTAGACTTAGAAAAAAAAGAGGGGATGAATATATATTTCATCAGATGTCTTCTTTCATTAAAGGCCTCGATGCTGAGACATGAGATGAAAAATTGTATCAAAGACGCCACGCCAAGAGATGTATCAGTAAGCCAATACTCGATGTAAACCCCTACATGATGAGGAGGTCAATTTGTCAAAATTCTAGACTTAGAAAAAAAAATGAAAAGTAAAGGAATCAACTTAAAAATGTCAAGCAGTAAAACCTAAAGCTAAAATTCAAATTAAAAAAACTCCAAACAACAAAAGGGGAGGAAAAATAACATATAATAAATATAAAAGTAAAACAAAAAAGTGGGGGAAAATGAAAGTTACTCTGAGGGATAAATCTTCTTTTAAAACAACAAATTAAACTGTCTTTTGGAATCTAAATCAAAACGCATTCTTCGTCATCATTTGCAACCTTTTGTACAAGATAGAAGCATACTAAATCAAAATCTACAAAATCAAATAAATTAAGGAATTTTAATCTAATTATGATTTTCAAAATCAATGATCTCATTAATTGGGATAAAATTATTTAAGCTATAAACAAGTGAAGATTTTAATAAATTTTAATGTTTGAAAAGGTTATGAAGCAAATTGAAATAAAATGAAAATATAAAATTAATCTCATAATTCAAACATAAAATTACCTAAAATTACTATACACATGACACTATGTTGAATGCTTAAATTCAAGTGTCTAAGAATGTATGTTGCTTCCTGCTTAGTCTTATTGAGTTAACAAACCTAAAATCTATAAGAGTTTCAAATTAGTGAAATATCTCAGAAAATTCAAGTGAATTGATCTAATCATTTGTTAGCAGCTAAATAGAGTTGGCAGGATTTAAAGCTCTTAAACATATTCAAATTAATCAATTTTTCAAATCAAATTAAGTAAAAATCTGAAATTAATCTCATAACTTAGAAATAAAAAATGCATAAAGTCTTAAATACACCCGCATGGGCCTCGACACTACGATGAATGCTTAAATTCAAGTGAGGATGCTTGCTTTGCTTAGTCTAACCAGTCCCGTTAAAACAAAAAAACTATAATAAGAGTTTCAAATCGGAAATATCTAGAACATTCTGAGTGATAGATCTAATCCTCTATTAGCAACTAAATAGAGTTGACAGGATCTAAAACTCTTAAACATATTCAAATTAATCAATATTTCAAATCAAATTAAGTAAAAATATGAAATTAATCTCATAACTCAGAAATAAAAACTGTCTAAAGTCTTAAATACACCTGACATCCCACATGTCAATGCTTAAGTTCAAGTGTTGAATGCGCAGTTGCTTCCGCTTTAGACCTGTCCGTTAACAAAACCTAAAACCTATAATAAGAGTTTCAAATCAAGAAATATCTAAAAACTAATTTCATGTGATAGTAGATCTAATTCTCCATTAGCAGCTAAACAGTCTAAAGATTTAAAGCTCTTAAATATATTCAAATTAATCAATTTTTCAAGTCAAATTAAGTAGCAATCTGAAACTGCTTAAATGAAATTCTATCATTAAAAAGTTAAATCAAACTCAATCCATCCACCTTCCACAACTGCTTGTCGGGGTGACAAATTAAGAAAACTCTAGCTCACAAAGGAGCCAATGTCAAATCAAGTGTTATGTTATGTTTACTCTCAATTAATCTGAAGACATGGTCCTCCGACATGTTGCTGGCAAAGCTACGATGAAGCAAGTTATGACCAGAGTCCTCTGACGTGGTTTGGCACCGCTCCATTATATTATCACGATCACTCAGATGCTCCCCAATGGCTCTACCTTTGAGTTGTGAATCATGGTATACTTGATAGGCAAACAACTCTCTCTCGCGTAAGGTAGACTTAATTGTCTCCTGTGACAAACACCACCCAGTCTACAAGGATTTCTTGGACGATGTAACCCATGTGTTTCTCCTCCGATTAAGCGGTAGGGACCTGCGCAGGATGATGGAACCATAGGATCTAGATGGATGCGTGTCATTCCCCAACCATCCGGTTTAAGATGAATTTCATAATCTAAATTAAATTCATCTTCTTTCTTTACGCATTAGCGATCTAATGACTTTATATATCTCTCTGGGAGGGAATTAACTATAGCTTGCATAGAAACCTGAAAGATCTAAAGTCATCACCAAATGAGGGCGAAATCTCAGGTAGTGTCTTATCTACTATTTCTCGCCAAAATTACAGACACTTTAAATCACTCTTTATTCAATTAATGTCATAAAATTTATTAGAGGTTCTGAATTTTTGGAGCCCATATAAGTTCTATTTGATTTTTTTACTACCCTCATTAAGTAGACTAGGGACCATGATGACCAAATGTGAAACCTACTAGATCACTTATCATTCCTCCATCATTTATAGATGATGAATTTCATAATCTAAAGTTTAAACTCACATGATATTCTTATCGATGTGACCAACACATTAATAAAAAATTCTCTCTATATTGTGAGGGGAGTACTTAGGAGCTTGAGCCATGAAACTTGGATCAGATCTAAAGTTTCACAAAATGAGGCGCAATTTTAATGTCTTATCTACTATTTATCTACGAAAAATTAATACTTTAAATCACACTTTCTTGATTGAATATTAGAGATGGTGGCAATTTTTACATAAAAGCGTAGTAAGATTAAATAAGTAAATATTTAACTTTAGATGTTAGATATACAAATACACAAGAATTGAATGATATATATATATATATATATATCATTATCAAAAATGTTTATTACATTCATAATCAAAAAAAGTTAATTTTTTGATATAAATAACGAGCTTATCCGTTTGACTTTGTATTCGGGCAATCATATTACCATTTGTTGACTTCGGAGTTGTTCCTGCCAAAATAATAGAAAAGCAATTCAGTTTCTTAATTAAAATATTAATTATTAAATGAATTTACTATAAGTACTCTTTTATTGTAAGGTGATCATAAATAAAAAATAATTATAATAAAAATAATAATTTACTGTCAATAAAATTATTATATTTAATAAATAAGTGAGCAATCTGATATAAAAAACTGTTTTATACAAAACTATAGACAATAGGATTGTCACATGAAGATAATCATCACAAATTAGTTAATAAAAGTACCCTTTTGTATATATGTTGAGATTAGTGCTGCACTAATCTCAATGTAAATCCAATGATATTCAAACTCATCCTGTTGAAAATTATAACACGATACTCTTAAGAATAAGTATTGACACCATATAACATCATATCGTTATGCAATTTATTTATTTTTTAAGCATTTACAGTCAGGACACACAATTTTTATATATTTATATATCTTACATTTAAAATTTGACACCTACAAAAATAATATTTAAATTTTTAATATTATATCAAAATTAGTGATGTCATTATTTTTTAAAATTGAAATGCATTTTTTAGTTTTTTATGTATAAAAAAAGTTATATTTGTAAATATCATATTGTCAATATTAAATATATAAATGCATAAAAATTATGTAATATGTATATAAATTTCTCTTTTATGAGGTTGGATTAGCTCACCTCATTAACAAATAAGGCGTGGAATCCAAATGAAACTCTTGAAGGCAACTCCACAACAGCTACAGGCTCAGGAGACAGTCTTTGCATCAATTACGTTCGCTTCAGATTTCCTACACCGATTATAATTAATTCATGAACAAGACGATTATATCTGATCCCATATTACTGGGATGAATACAAATCATATTTCTTGTTCTTATAAAATTTGAAATTTTCGGTTAGCTTCAAATCGATACTTAATCCAGATTTATATTTAAAATTTTCAACTCGTTTAAATAGAAGAATGTAAAGAGGAGCTGGAAAGAGCAGTAAGTAAAGGGAAAAAAACAGTTACCCAGTATTCTCGTCATGCACGAAGAAGATCAGATAGCCGTCGTCCTCTTCAGCTGCAGTACTATGTTGCCGAGGCTCAAAGATTGCCTCTGAACCAAATCTTCCTGACACCAGTTCAAAAATGGCTTCCACGTTTCCTCCGGCTTCAAGCTGGGTTCTGCCATCTAACTTTACGATGCCCTTTATTTTTACATTTTCGAAGATGGTGCTATAGACATACCGCTGTTTTCTGAATTCATGGAAATGGAGCAAAGAAACAGTTCGTTCAGGCTTCAAACTATGGGGTCCTTCTTCTCCAGGGACCTCTTTTTATGCGCAAGGAAGAAATGAAATTACCTGCCAGTGTAACTTTCATTAATTGTAGGAAATTCAATGGCGGGTGCTGATAATTGCTTCTGAGTAGCTGCGCCAGTTTTCATATTGAATCTCATCAGGTACCTGAAAGAACAAGTAGGTCAGAAGGAGGGGCATATTCAGTGAGGCAAAAGCAGAAGTCGTGGGTTAACATAAAATCGAGCCTGTAAACTTTCTGTCTTATCTTCTGCAGCTTCACTGAACAAATCGAAGTCTAGATTCTCATAGCGGCATGTGACAAGAACAACTTCATCTCCTTCCTCCCATGCATTCGCTGGTAAAAGAGAAACAGGAAAAATGATCAGATTGGATGATAAAGTCATACCATGCAAGAGCTTATTGCGCTAATAAGAAAAATAAAGTGAGATCACCGTTATGAAAATGAAGCAACTTAGAAGATCAAACCATCTAATCTGAAGCTCATCTTTCGCATATCGTGGCAGTACACCAAAGCGAGCTTTCTTCTTACAATCAAATGAAATGGCGAATTTTCCCTTCACCATTTCCTGAAAACAAATTTCAGTTTGAACAGGCTCAAGATATATTGAGAAAAGAGAAAGAAAATAGATTTCTTTTTGTGAGCAATTCAACAAGATTCCGTCTTTCCTGCACAAAATAGAATCTTTGAATCCTCCGGATTGCTGGAAGACTTCATGTAAATTTCTTTGTAGATAATTAAGTATATAAAAGATTTAGCACCTTGGGTCGAAGCACATGAGAAGATCCATGAAAATAGCATAGTTTTCAGTGATGGCGAAGTCGTGCATAAAAACAGGTTCATGTATCGTTATTGGCACTGGATCGAACATAACACCGTCCTTTGAAATGACGCGATAAGAAAGGTACGGTGGCTTGAATGAGTAACCAAAGGTGAACATCTCACCTGCATCTCAAAGTCAATGAGCAAGAAGGTGATTAACATTGATGAACACTGCTATGAATATATATAATGCGCTTTAATGGCCACATTCATACCAGTGATGGGATCGACTTCCGGATGAGCAGTAAATGAGTGCGTAAGCCTCCTGTCATAATCCAGTGTGCCAAGAGTCTGCAAGTCTCCATCTTCTAAAATTTTGATGACGTCTACAGAATGCAGAAAATAAGTTCTATATTTTGAACTCACAGAAGCTTATCATAAAACAATATACACTCACAAGGTTTGTCAGCTTCATGTAAAGCCAGAAGCTTGCCATGATGGTATATAAGAGCCGTATTGCCTGAAACCATGTAACATATAAGAAGCTGTTGTGCCAATTCATTAATAGTTCTCTGACAGAACTGTATATGATGCAAATAGGAAATCAACTTACCAGTTCCTGTGCAATAAGAAACATCCAATACTCCAAGTTTTTCCCTAAGGAACTGTATCTGAACCATAAATAGTCCAAAGAGTCCCTTCAGGTCCCCAATCTGAAAGCATCAAGGGCATCATAGTTGATTCCATTTGTTCAATGCGCAAATTGAATTCAAACAACAAAGGGACGCTTAGATAAAAAAAAAAGTATTAGAGTGTAAGTCTAAGAAACTATGACAAGGTTCACAACAACAACAACAACAACAACAACAAGCCTTAATCCCACTAGGTGGGGTCGGCTACATGAATCCTTCGTCTCCATTGTGTCCTATTATGTGTCAAATTCTCATTTAATTCAAGTATCCTAAGATCATTTTTATACATCTTAACCAAGTCTTTTAGGTCTACCTCTACCTTTCTTAACATAAGGCAAATCTAATGCATCTACTCTCCTAATTCATCTGGATGACGCTTTATGTGGCCAAACCATCTAAACTCTCCCTAATCTTATCTACCACTGGAGCTACTCCAACTTTTTCCCATACTCATTTTGCATTCTATCTCTGGGTAAAGCCACTCATCCACACGAGCATCCTCATCTATAACACTTAACTTAGTCTTATGTTTCTCTTTTATTAGTCAACATTTTGTACCATAAGTCATTGCGGTCTTACCACCATCTTATAAAATTTTCCTTAAGTTTAAGTGGAACTTTTCTATCACATAATAGGTGGATGCATTCCTCCACTTCAACCATCCAACTTGAATTCTACTAATAACATCTCCATCTATTTCACCATCATTTTGAACAATAGAGCCTAAATATCAGATTATTAATGACTTGATCACCTAAAGTCGCAACACTACCACTAAAACTTCTACAACTAAAATTACACTCCATATATTCAGTTTTAGATCTACTTAAATGAAAACCTTTAGACTCTAAAGTTGACCTCCATAATTCAAGTTTACGTTGGACTCCCTCTCTAGTCTTATCAACAAGAAGAATGTCATCGACAAAAGCATACACCAAGGTACATCTTCTTGTAAATGCCTAAGAACATCCATAACTAAAGTAAAAAAGATAAGGGCTTAATGTTGATCCTTGATGTAATCCAAGCTGAAATAGAAAAATATTTTGTCAATCCTCCTTGTGTTTGGACACAAGTGACTCTAGTATACATATCCTTAATGACTTGAATATAACCAATATTAACTTCTTTATGTTCTAGAACTCTCCAAAGAACATCTCTTGAGACTTTATCATAAGCTTTCTCTAAATCAATAAATATCATATGTAGATCCTTCTTATTTTCTCTATGCTTCTCCATCAAACCTCTTAACAAATGTATAGCATCCATAGTAGATCTACCTGGCATGAAACCAAAGCGATTGTGAGAAACTTACGTATCACATCGTAACCTATGCTCAATTACTCTCTCCCATAATTTTAATGTATGGCACATTAACTTAATTCCTATAATTTACACTCTCTTGTGCATCACCTTTATTCTTAAATATAGGAACCAACAAACTCTTTCTCCACTCATGACATCTTTTTAGTCTTTAAAATAACATTAAAAGATTTGTAAGCCAAGAAATTCCTTGATCTCCTAAACATTTCCACACTTCTATTGGAATATTATCGGTCCTACTTGCTTTTCCACATTTCATTTTCTTTAAAGCTTCACTAACTTCATTTACTAATCTGACGATAAAATGAAATTCTCTATTTTTGTTTAGGGTATTAAGGTTGCTAAAATCAATCTTTCGGATCCTTCATTGAAAAGTTTATTAAAATACCTCATCCACTATTTTCAATATCTTTTCTAAGAAAAGCACTTTATTATTTTCATCCTTAATACCCCTCACTTGAACTATGTCTTTACTTCTCCTATCTCTTTGGTTGGCTAACTTATACATACATCTTTCACCTTCTTTGGTTCACACATTCAAAAAATAAATATTTTGATAATGCGGTGACAAAAGTTCCTACCGAAGTAACAGAACTCACTAGGAGAAGACAAGGAAAAGAAGAAGATTGTGAAGAAGAAGGATCATGTCCAAGACGTCACATTTAATTACCTTGGGAAATTTAGCTGCTCCGAAATATTCTTCTTGATTAAGCTTGGATGTCATCACGTACCTAGCAACATAGGTTGCTTTTCCATCTTTTATGCGCAGGCCATGAATCATTCTGTTATAACATTAACATACAAGCAAGTGGTAAACACTGTCTCTCCCACTAATTAAGGACAAAAAATATGATAAACACTGTTGCGTGCTAGAAAACCAGTCGCGGTAGAGTGAAAGTTTATGCCTTAGCCTTGTTGTGAAGTCACACACAGTAATTAAAGCGAACAAGAGATACTCAATTTTTTAACGTGGAAAACCCTCGAAAAGAGGAAAAAATAAAAGCTTCCACTATGTATCACTTTGAGTACAAAGTCTTCTAATACAAAATTACAATTGCATATGAGGGAGGAAAACAATGTACAATCAGTTGTAATGGTTCTAATAGTAGGTGGAGATCGAGCAATTAATGAAGGTGGTCGGTGATGGTGGTTGATGAGTCAGTAGTGCGACCTGCTTGGAGGACCTTCAAGCTTGAGCTTCTTCTTCTCTGCTTAGCTCTTCCTCTTCTTCTGCACCTCCTCTTCTTCCTTGTTTGGACTCTTCCTCTTCTTCCTTGCTCGGACTCTTCCTCTTCTTCCTTGCTCGGACTCTTCCTCTTCTTCCTTGCTCGGACTCCTTCTCTTCTTTACTTGCTTCAGCTCCTCTTCTTCTTCACTTCATTTGTTCTTCACTTGGCCCCACTTCACTTGGCTTTTCCTCCCCCTTTCATGTGAGGAATGAAGGTCTATTTATAGATGGGAGGAGGGGCATTCTTGTAAATTCATGTTCCCTCCCCTCGATGACGGCTCGATGATTCCTTCGATCATTTGATGTATTTTGAGCATTTGGATGCCCATGAAATTGAATTATGAGATCTTAGGCTCGTTAGATCCTCGTCGAGACCTTCGATTTATTATAAATACTATATTTGAAAGTTTGTTTGAGATTTAATTGATGTCCCAAAGATTCCAATGATATTTGTGCTTGATCTCGACGGTTTTGACTCAAAATCATATATCGCTTTCGACATATTTGTGCTTTGGCAGTGGTATTTTGAGATCGTTGATGTTGACGTTGGCGATGATGTTGATCGATGACAAGCGTCGTCGGTGATGATGATGGCCGATGATATGGCGATGGCGAGGATCGATGGTGGCGGTGATGGCGGCGGCGACGGGTGGTTAACGGCCGTCAGTGCGGCACGATGTCTTGGAGGATCTTTAGAGCTCTCTCTCTCTTGCTTGCCTCCTTCCCCTTCATCCCCTCATGAGGAATGAGGCTTTATAGATTGGAGGTAGCGTCTCAGAATACATGCAAAACCCGTACTCTACTTCATCGACGGCTCAAAAATGATCATATGATGTATTTCGTTTGAATGCTCAAATGATGTCGAATTATGATATCTTGGGCTTGTTAGATTCGCGAGCCTTCGATTTTATAAACACTCCATGTTTAAGAGTCGATTGATAATAAGCCGATCTCGGTTAGTCTTGATTTGATTAACTTGCTTTCGGCATCAAGATTCGTGCTTCGACTAGAGAAATTTTCAGAGTCATATCAAACACATACAGGAGAAATTATACGTTTCTTATAAAAATATGATCTCTACCCTTTGATGAAAGAAAAGTATACATATTTTTTAACTTTAGCATAAAATTACATTAGAAATTATATGTTGCTTATAAAGATATAATTGGTGCTTATCATGTCTCATGGAGGATTTTTTTTTTTTTAATCGAGGGGAAAAAGGAGAGTCATGAGATAGAAGATCATGTGGTTATATTTAAAAACTGCCATTGCAATTAAGGCAAAGGTACAATGCATGAGATCTTAAAGCAGCTTGATTCCCATCCTTCTACCATTGCAGCTGTGTCAAAGGTCTTTTACCTCATAGTGAAGAGTGCTTGCACAAGCATATTGCTGAGTTTAAGAACGGAGCAGCGAAGGAGGAGGATGTGGAAAATACACTGTTAGCTTATAAGTGTGCTTAGGATATTGCTTTAGCCGATCCAACTCCGACTCATTCTATAGGGACAGGGTTGACAAATAAGTACTTCTCTATATTCTATTAAGAAATTTTGAACTCTAAGAATTATACTTGCAAGTGAAGCATTGTACCCATTACATATATTTTCCTTTACTTTCCCCAAGGGTGGTTGCCTATGCAACTGCATTCTAGTGCATTTTAACTTGAAAAGTGATTTGTGTCACAAGACAATGTTCTTTGCATAGTAATTCTCAAAAGCACATATTGAAAGAAAGAGAAGGATCATAGATCATTAAATTTGAATAACCTCAAATTCATGATGAAATTCAGTGTGAAAATGCACTGCAGTGCATTTGAAAACTACATTTTGACCTCATTTTGGAGAATCTAATGTGAGAAAGTTGCATTTTTTAACCTAACCTGGTAGAGTGTGGTGATTGTAAGAAAGCTACGGTCTGACTTTTTAAAATTAAAAAATTTATATATTTGTAATACTCGTCGTAGTTTTTTAGACTGTAGCTTTTCTGTAGCCGCTCCACCACTATATTTTCAGATCGCTATAACTATACCAAATAAACTCTTAATTTCCCTTGTTTTGTTCATAAACCTCTTGAATATCCAAAATAGATCCTCTCTTGTTTTGCTCATAAACCTCTTGAATATCCAAAAGAGACCCATAAGAAATTTTAGCACTAATCATATCAACCAATTCAATCTATAAATTTTAAAGTCCATAGAAATAATCATATCTAAAGAAGTCTCCTTGAATGTAACTAATAACTACTTAATTTTCTTGACTAGTATTGGTGTTTTATTGAATGCTTTATAATCTATTTCCCTCCTCAATATCAAGAAATTTTTATTTCTTTAAAATGAAAAATTGCAAGAAGGTTGAACATTCTATAGTTGAAGGGCTATTTCCAAATGCCTACATACCTTGGCCTTAGAAATCAAACTAAGTGTAATTTAACTAACGAGATATTATGACTAGCTAGAGAAAGTATTTTATTTTATAAAATCCACTGCCTATTGAATCTCATGAGGAGATTCTACCTTCATTGAAACCCAAATGAATTCACACTTGTTGCGTGCTAGAAAATCGATTCAGTAGAGTAAAAGTTTTATTGAAACACAATCAAACAAGTATTTAAAGAGTGAACAATAAAACTCAATTTTTACGTGAAAAATCTCAAAAGAGGAAAAAAAGTGCTAGTAAAAGCTTATGTATCTTTGAGTACAAGATCTTCCGATAGATTACAGATTGTATGAAAGGGACAATAGTTCTAGTAAACAATGTTGGCGACGATGTTGGCGATCCGGATAATGGTGGTGATGATGACGTGTGAGCGGCGGCGAGGATCGATGGTGGCGGTGATGGCGGCGGCGGCGTGGTCAACCGTCAGTGGTGGCATGATTGTGCTTGGAGGATCTTTAAAGCTCTCTCCTCTCTTGCTTGGCTCTCTCTTCTCCTTCGCCTCACATATGAAATGATTTATAGATTGGAGCGGCGTCTGTAAATACATGCAAAACCCGTACCACTCCACTTTATCGGACGGCTTAAAATGATCCCCTCGATCATATAAAGTATTTTGTGCATTTGAATGCTCAAATGAAGTCGATAAGATCTTTGGTTTGTTGGAAACATCGAGATGCTCGATTTATATAAACACTTTATATTTGAGAGCTATTTAGGGATTTAACCGATATCCCAAAGTTTCAAGGATATTTTAAGAGCTTGATCTCGACCAGTTTCAACTTCGGATCAGCTTGCTTTTAACATCAAGATTCGTGCTTCGACTAATAGTATTTTAATTTTCATATCAACACTAAAAATTTATTACTAGATCTAATAAATAAAAAGAAAGAGAAGAAGAAGATATAATAAATAATTAAGTCTATAATCATTAAATTTGTTTATCTTAATTAATTATATTTATTTAAAATAAAAACCATTAAAATTTGTATATTAAATTTAAACATGTTGAGAAAAAAATTATAAAGGATAGGAGAGTTAAAATTACTAACAAAAAGAAGAAAATAATGAATACCAAGACTAAAACACATATTATAATTATTCTAGTATGTCTATCTTCAAAAGAAAGATGGATAAAACATAATTTAGATATTAAATTATTAATTTTTTATTATAAGAGATGTATTATTTTAGGTTCATTCTCTATAATTTTTTGATTTATCATTAACTCTAAGAAATTCAAGTAATTTTTGGTGCTCTATAGAATCTTTTAGGTAAGTCTTCAAGTTTAGAAAGTTCAAGTCATTTATATACTAAAGTTTTAACATATAGCCATAAGTCCAAAGAAATCTATGTGTTGACTATATAAGAAATATTTAAAAATCAACTTTGTGCACCTAAATATAAATGGTCCATAATATAATAGTAGATCAAGTCATTAAAAGCCATTTCAAGTCATCTTAAGAGTGGATCATAATTTATACTCTCCAAATGCATTTTTGTGTTTTTATGATAAACAAGCATCTATCTTAATTTTTTAGTAAATTAACATGACTCTCCTATTCTATTCATGCATTAAAATTTAAAAACACGAGATAGTATCATCAAAAAGATTCTTGAAAAAAACACCTATACGATACATCGAGTGTTGGTCTGACTTCTCCTGATTTATAGTAGTTATGAATATCATGAAATTTATAATGTAAACATCTATTTAGTGAAATAGAAATTATGTGTGCCTCCATTGTCAGTGCATTTAATTGAAAATAATGTGTAGAATCTCAAAGTGTTGGGTTTAAAATTAAATTAGATAGATTATTTGGCCTTAAGGAAAACTTGGTGGCTAACCTCTATTCCTTGACTAGATTTGGATTTCTTTCTATTTGTATTTTACTTTTGCATGATTTTTTTTTTACTATCATTCTCATCTATACATCTCCTCAAGTGTTTTGAAGCTTTTCTTGAACTCTACTTAATATAAACAACATAGTTCAAAATCTACATGAAAAAATACAAGATATCTTAACCTAGTGGTCGAGAGCTCTGGTTGTCAACCCTAAGAGATCTTATATTCACTTATGTGTATGATTTTGTGATTAAATTATTTCAAGCATAACCACACTATTAGTATTATTATGATTGATGACACAAAATTCTACCCATAAACACGAATCTTGATGTTAAAAGCAAAATCAAACTGGTCGAAATCAAGAACTTAAAATATCATTGAAAATTTTGGGATATCAGTTAAACCCCTAAAAAGCTCTCAAACATAAAGTGTTTATAGTCAAATCGACCATCTCGACGAGCCGGATCTAACAAGCCCAAGATCTCAAAATTTCGACTTCATTTGAGCATTCAAATATTTAAAATACATCAAATAATCAAAGGGATCATTTTGAGCCATGAACTAGTGCGGGTTTGAATGTATTCTGAGACGCCACTCCTCTATAAATACCACTCATTTCATATGAGAGCAAAAGAGAGAGAGCCCTAAAGCTTGAAGATCCTCCAACAATCGTGCCACCACTGGTCGTCGCATTGCCGGCCGATCCCGTCGTCAACCTCTAGGTCTCCATCATGATGACCTTCATCGATCGTTGTTTCTCGTTGTTCGATCATCTGTATCAGCGATTACATGAGCCGTGGTCGTTGTTCTTTCATATACATTGTAATCCCGTTATCGGGAAGATTTTTGTACTCAAAAGATACATAATAATTTTTTTTATTAAATGATTTTTTTCCGCTTGAGATTTTCCACGTGAAAATTTCTTAAGTTTTCTTGTTCACTCTTTAAATCATATTTGGATTTACAAAGAAATGATAAACTTTCATCGACTTTTCAGCCAATAATTTATTAAATAAATTAGCAAAGTTTTTTTAATTTTATTCCATCGATATTATGTGGCCCACTTAAAGCCTTAATTTCACTTATAGATACAAAAAAAAAAAAACAATTAGAGCGAATTTATTTGGAGACTTAAGAATAAATTTTTAACATAAATTGTAAAACCGAAGAGGTTGCATACCCATCTCCATCAAACCTGCAAAAAATAAATAAATAAATGTATAAATATGAACATACTAACATTTAATTTAAGGCTGATGAAATCAGTTAAATGCTCAAAAGTTTGAAGGAGTTTGAGGGAATGTAAAGGAAGGAATATTACTTTATAATTTCATATTAGGCATATGTTTTCAATGAAATTGATTTGTGATTAGCAATCGTTCTAGTTCAAAAAAAACAATAATAAAATTATATATTGCAAAATGTTTCAATAATTTACAAATCATAAAAATTTTACTAAAATTTTATTTTATATTTTACATAATACAACATATGAAATAATAATTAATGTCAAAAATACATTTTATCATATATTTAAATCTATAGTATGTTTGTACAAATGAATAAATTCACACTACTTATCAACATTATAAATATAATAATTTTAATATATATTATAATAATTTTTAAAAGCATGAGATTGAAGAATATGAGTAGATGCAAATTTATCTTAACATATAAATTTGCTCCTCCAAAAAGAGACTGATTACACCCTTAATATTAAGGGCTAAAACATTATAGATATTAATCATTTTTCCTTCTCCTTTCTTCATCATCCATGTTCAAGCGGCAATTCTTATGCATTTATATGTTTAACACCTAAATTTTGTTATTTATAAATACAACATATTTTTTATATATGAAAATGTATATTTCACTTTTGAAAGTTAATGATAGTGATATTTTTATTATAATATTTAAAAAGTTGATATTATTTATATAGATATTAAAATTTAATATTAGATATATAAATATATAAGAATTAAGTGCTATGTATGTAGATGCCCTTTCTTTTTTCTTAAATGTAAGCAAACAAGATAGTTTTAGGGACTAACTAAATACTATCCAAACTATTTTAAAAGTGCCAAAAATGTTCTTTTTTAAATATTAAAAATTATTTAGAACTTGAACATTAGGCCAAGTCACCCAAAATTATACCTAAAATCTAGAGAAAATGTTCTAGAGTTGCACAAAAATAAAAATAAAATAGAACATAAACCAAATTAGGCTAAGCAAAGAATAATTATAAAAGAGATTAATATGTGATGAATTCAGATAGTTTGGATTCTTGTGTATTGGCTGTGTATTACTATATAGATGGCAGAATTTATATTTTGTACACAGTAATATATAGCAATCTGAACGGAGTAGATCAAGCAAGTAATATTTTCTTTAATTATAAAATCATGGGGGGAAATATTGTTAGATTAATAAGCTTTTTTTTAATTGTTCTATCTCTATAAAATATAATATAATAAAGACAAATTCATTTTATTATATGAGTATTTTTTTTATTAAGAATTACCAGTGATAGCCAGCAATTGGACGAAATTTGGGATTTGGACCAACTCTTAACAAACTCTCCGTTGAAGCGCTCCTGTCAAACAGAGAATATATTACTAATTAAAATAAACAAGATATTCATTTAAAATATCTGAAATATATAATTAAACTTAAGACAAATAATTTAATACGCAGCATAACATATGAAGAAAATAATGAAATAATAATAATTCATAAAATAACAATCACTAAATCATAGTAATATAAAGAATATTGTTTAAAAGTGATATCCTGCAAGTGATTAGCATTTGGTCACGTATATGATATTATGCTGTCGCACTTTAAAGTGATACTGCAAGTGATATCCTACCCAATCTGTGTATGCTTTACGTTTTAATATATATATATATATATAATATAATGTATCAAAGTCAAATTTAAATAATAAGAATTAAATTCTTGTTTTATATTTGATGAAAAAAAAAATATTCTGCTCAAATTTTTTTGATAGGATATGTCTGTGTAAATCTTATAATTTAATGATTAATAATAATATGCAGATCCCAATTTTTTCTCTAATTTATGGAGGAATATCTTCACTCATGAGTTATTATCTAACATTTTATTTCAGGCAATGATATATGAAAACGACTGAATGACTGACAAAAGAAAAAAATTATTCCTTACAGAGAGTTTAAATATAACTTTTTACGTCCAGACTAATAATTAATTTCGTATAATATTTAGATAATACATAATTATTTTATATTACTATAAAATGATATATATTATTATATATATAGATGTTATTTATTACCAAATTTAGTATTTTATTGTGCATATAGATAATTTATATTACCATACTGTTACTATTATATTAATATATAATAATAATAATATTTTATAATTAATATATAAAAATTACATATTGATTGAGTATCACTTAAAATTACATTATTAAAGTTCAGATATATAGACCTAAATTTTCCTAAAATGCAACAAATTCAGTAATCAGGCTACGGGCCAATAGAAGAAAGGGGAAAACAGAACTTCACCGGAAGAGAGCCGCGGACGGCGAGGTCAGAAAGAGGCGGCGTTTCTTCGGCGACGGGGGCGAAGTTTCCGGCGAGGAAGGGGTTCGAGGAGTCATGCATCAGATTGACGATAACCCGCTCGAGAAAATCAATCGACGCCGACAAGAAACTCTTCCTAGGCCTCGGAAGAACCGACAATACTCCACGAATCAAGCCGATTCCCGTGGCCACCGGCCGCCGCTGGGTCTCCATTGTCACCTCGCCCACGGCATCTTCACCCATCACCGCCCGACGACATATTAGTCGCAGCTGCTCCATTTAAAATGTGGGAAATTTGCATTCATGTCCTTATGATTTACCTTTTTAGTTACTTATTTATTTTAGCTTTGACGAACCAAATTGCTCTTTCGATTTTAATCTTATATATCCAAATCTTATATAAAATTTCTTTGGTTGGTTGTATTTGGAATCAGATTATAAAAGAATCTGATGTAAAATAAATTTGTAAAAGGGTTACTTTACAGTTATTTAGGGGATATTTGGTTGCCTGTTTTTGAAATTAATGTAAAAGGAATCTGGCAAAATGAATTATGTAAAGGATTTACGTTATTTGGTTGAAAGTTTTACAAATTCGATTTTGATTTTTCGTTGGGTTGAGAAAATGTAATGAAAGTAATATGAAACTTTGACGTCCGGCAGACGCGATGGGTGTGGCCGGGTGTGCACGGGCCAATGGGCGAGGACATGGCGGGGAAGCGAGGTCAGCCGTGGCGATCATTGGTCGGCCGATAACTTTAATTCAAATCTGAAAATATTTGGAATACATTACATTACATGAAATTTTACTTTTTGAAAACTTAAATCGCGTGTATTTGAATCACGATCCTCAAACAACCAACAAAAAATTCATGACTTTGTTTTTTCTTTGGTTGAAAAATGTAATGTCTGAAGGTTTGATATCCGGACAGCGGCGACGGCGGACCGGCGCCGGCGTTAAGGTGGCCGCACGTGGCAATCAGCAGAGGCACAGCCGGCCAGCCGAAGCGGCGCGGCGTCACATTATACATTGGCCGCTGTATTTGGAATTCGTCCAAATCGGGTGAATTCTAAATACACTGAAAAATAATATTTCTAATGTATTTGAAATACATTATATTATATTGGAAATTTACTTTACATGTAACCAAACACCCAAAAAGTTGAAATATGTGTATTTGAAATACAGTGTACTCCAAATTCATGCAACCAAATAGCCTTTATTCAAAATCAATTTCTCTGGGTTTAAGTCAATTCGGCTCTAAATTATTTCAATTTATAATTCAGTTTTAATTCATCAGGAATAAGGAATTTGATTAAGTATATATATAAATGAGTCAAGCTGAGTTTGAGTCACTTTCTTTTTAAGCTTAAACTTGATTAATTTATCGAGTTAGAGCTTGATGTTATGGAGAAACTTTTCTCAAGTTATCCTGCAGCACTTTTGATCTTTAGAATTATAATCGTAAGACTAAAATGCTCAAAACTCTTTTAAAGGTGAGAGATTAGAAGTAAGAAAAATATTTCACTATACAAAGAAACTTTACAATATAAAATTGCTTGGGAACCTTGAATAGTTCCAAATGAGAGGGGAGGTCTCTATTTATAATCCTCCTTGTGACATTGACCTTTAACTTTGTTTACAAATTTGAGTGAACTTATGAGTTTGCTTATTTAGTATGAAAAAAGATAAAATAAATCTTACTCAAATAATTATGATAATTAAAATTATAAAAAAATTAAAAGAAAATTAACAAGAAGTTATTTGATAGAAGAGGATGAGAAGTAATTTTAAATATTTTTAATAATTTTATACTTAAATTATTACAATCTGATATATTTTTAACCGACTCACGAGCTAACGAGTCGAGACTGAGCTGATTTTAGTTGACTTGTTAGCTCATTGAGTTCGGCTTAACTCACACCTTTAATTATATATATGTATGTATGTATGTGCATATATATATATATATACATATTAGCAGATCTACAGTGGGAGCATTGGGGGCCCGTGCCCCCACTGAGTTAGCTGAGATAGAAAGTGGTTGTTTGGTTGCAAGATTTGAGTAGGATTTAAACCAGATTTAACTTAAATCTAGCCAAACAGTATTTTTTGACAAGTTAAATCCGCTAGTTTTGTAATCGAGTTAAAGCCACTTTCACAAGTTAAATCCGGATTTACTAAATCATATTGGTAGCTGGATTTGCGGAAATTAGAAGCAAAGGCATGAGAAGGAAGACAAGGATTACCTTCACGATGTCTCCTTTTTTCGAGCAACAGCCAAGCGGAAGGAAGGAATACGAATACCGAAATGCTGTCAATATGTTCTCTTTAGTTATTTTGATTTTGATTTTTTTAAATTAATTGTAAATTATTTATATAATAATTAATTAATATATCATCTTAAATTAATTATAATATAATATAGACATATAATTAATATAGACTTAATACTTTATGATTAATTAATAGATTTATAATTAGTTGATATATTATATTATGATTAATTTGATTATGATTATTATTTTTATATAAATAGATTTAATAGAAATTATTATTTAATTCACTTATTAAATATCCTCGATCATTGTCTCAATATAGTGGCGAATTATATATTTTATTGATTATTTAAATAATATTTAAGAATTATATGTTAATCACTATCATTTATTTATTTTTTTCATTGTGCTTTTGTAACTATCATTTGAATATCTATTAGATATTATTTATTATAATTTTAATTAATATTGTCTTCTACATTACTATTGTGCTCATAATTACTTGGCTTACATCTTCTTACATAATTATTTAATTTGTTTTTTTAATTTTATTTTGTGATAAAAAAATACAATAAAAATAATCTCTAAATATTCATTATTTAAATATTAAATAAAATAATTAACTTAAATTCTTATATAAATAACCAAACAGTAGCTTAGGATTTAACTAGATTTAGTTATCATCATATTAAATTATTTTCTAGGTTTAACTTTCACAAGATTTATTAAATCCAAACTTATTGAATTTACTAAATCCTACTTGAGTTAAATCTTTATGTGCAACAAAGAGCCTATAAATGCTGCATAGTAGTCATGTTTCCTCTAGTCTATTTTCTTTGAGCATTGATTTAATAAAATGTTGGTGGACTTACAACCTTATAAGATTTACATAAATTGAAGCATGCACGAAGAAAGTTGGGAGGAAAGTGAGATTACCTTCGTGATTTCTCACTTCTCTAATTTTGGGTAGAAGATAGTATAGAGGGAGAAAATATAAGGATTTAGCATTGCGAGCTCATATAATTTGAAGCTTTTTTTTTTTGAAGATGTCAATCAAGAAGGTTCCATTATAGTAATTATTAATTAATATTAATAAAAAGATTTAAGTTAATTAAATTAATATTATTTATAATTTTAATTGATTACAAAAAATTTTATTTAATTAGATTTATTATCATAATTAGTATTTAATAGTTATAAAAATTACTTGTATAATCTTATAAAGAATTTTTTTTATTAAATAATAACAAATTTAATTGTGTTAAATGTTGATATTATATAACAACTTCAATATCTAAAAACTTGGAGAGCGAAATTTTAGGTGATATAATAATTTTGTAAGTTTTTATCATCATAATTTTTTATTTATATTAAAAAAATAAAATCACTTATATCAATATATCAAGCTCGAATTAAAAGTTTAAAGATATTATTAAAATTTATTATTTTATGCTCTCACTAAAAAAAATTTCTGGCTCTGTTATATATATATATATATATATATATATATATATATATATATATATATATATATATATATATATATATATATATAGTTTAAACGACACGTAGGCTAGCCGCATGAGCACCGTTTGATCCTCATCTGACGGCTAGAAACAACTTCTCTGCTTATCTCCCTCACCTAAACTAGCAAGAATCTAACAACAATATACCTGTGTGACAAACTGACAAATATTAGTCAAGTTTTTATAATTATTTATATTTTTGTTACAGGAAAAAAGTCATTCTCAACTAAAATAAAAAATAAAAATTTATGTTCTTTGTTTTTATTAGAAAAATAAATGAAAAAGTATTCTTCCTTGTGCATCAAGTTACAAGTATATATTGACATTGGTATTAACGTGTTGTTCTTTAATTTATTTTGCAATAACAAAATAAATTTTATTTGGTTCTTCTTTTGTGCTTGTCTGTATGGATGCAATATTATTATTATTATTATTATTATTATTATTATTATTATTATTATTATTATTATTATTATTATTATTATTTTACGGGGGTTAGTAATGAAAATTTGAGTATTTAAATTTCACAATGTTTGGAAAATTAGGCTTAACTGAGCACCAATGTGTAATTTATACATTTTGTATCAAGGATGCTCTTCATTAATTTCACACATCAAATATTATCACTCAATACAACTAAATTATCAAATAATAATTAATTGTAAGAAGTTAATATAAGTAAAATATTAGTCAATATAATTAAATTATTAATTATTAACACATATAACTAAAATAATGTATTATCTCTCAATATATCTAAATTAAATTATTTGATAAAATCATGAGCATATATAATAAAATTAATCTCACTCTGATAGGAAGCATATCTAAATATCCTTATAGAGTTTTTTTTTTCCTTCATAAGTTTAAACAAATTATTTGAAATTACAAAATATATCTAAAAAATATTATAACTTTTTACATCAAGTCTAGGTCAATAGTAAAATTTATTAAATAATATTTAGAATCTGGATGTAGCTCTACATCCGAATTTTAATATCATAACATCATGTGACAATCAGTTAATATATAGATGTTGTATATTGACTGTGAAGTAATGATATGTATTTATGTAATATTAACTGCACAAAAATATACATTTGCGATATGAAAAGCCATTATTGTCACATTACTTGGGGGAATGAATCTTGGAACCATTACCAGATAAACATAATTAATCTCTCTTCTTAATCTTTAATTCACCTATGTGTGTATTTTGATAAAAATGAGATGATCAATTTATGAAAATAGCAACAAACATCTTATGAAATTTATCACATAATTTCTTAAAAATGATGAACCATAAATTATAAAATATATGATCAAAATACTTTTATTATATAATTTTTAATTAATGAGCCATAGGTTTTGTTGCGTGCTAGAAAATCAGTTGCGGTAGAATAAAAATTTGCACATTAGCTTTGTTCGAATCAAACAGATGTTTGAGAATTAATAAGAAAACTCGAATTTTACGTGGAAAAATCTCAAAAGAGGAAAAAACCAGCTAAAATCTTTCATTATGTATTTGTTTCAGAGTACAAAAGTTTCCCGATAATGAGATTACATAATTGTATATGAAAGAGTCGAATCTGGAATCCAACAACATCTATATAATCGTTCAGTTATAACGCGTAGTGGTAGTGGATGATGATGAACAACGTCGGTGCCAACGATGAAGATCGTCGTGGTGATGACCGGCGAAGATGGCCGGCGGCTCGAGCGGTGCGGCTCAGCGGTCCGGCGATGATGGCAGCGGCGATGGTTAACGATGATGACCGCGATGAGGGCCGTCGATAGTAGTCAGCGGTGTGATAATGCGGAGGAGATTGGCGGCAGCGAGGATCACGGTGGTAGCAGCGGTGTGGCAGTGGTGATGATGATGGGATGATGATGGTTGGCAGTATAGCCGGCGCAGTTCTGAAAGTGGTCGGTGGTGGCAGCCGCAATCAGCGGTGGCATGGCGGCCGTGGTGGTTGGCAACCAACGGGTGGTCGGCCGTCAGTGGTGACACGCGATGCATGGAGGATTTTCAACTTTGAGCTCTCTCTCTCTTTGCAGAATTGATAAAATCTTTCATTATGTATTTGCAAAGTTTCCGATAATGAGATTATATGAAGAGTGACAATGGGAATCCAATCAGACAACAACATCTCTGTCGCGTTGAACGATGAGCAATAGTGGGATGATGATGAACAACGCGCGTGGGTCGGCCAGCGATGAAGGTCGTCGTGGTGATAACCGAAGATGGCGGCGGCTCGGCGGTGGCGGCGTCATGACCGCGATATGCGATGGTTGGCGATGATGACCGCGATGAGGGGCGTCGATAGTTGGCGGTGCGACCGATCGGAGATTGGCGAGCGAGATCAAGTGGCGGCATGCAGCAGCGGGCGCAGTGGGGTGATGATGTCGGCGATGATGGTTGCGATAATGGCGGCGCAGTTACTGAAAGTGGTCGGTGGTGGCGGTGAGATCGGCGATGGGCGCAGGTGGCGGTGGTGGTTGGCAATACGGGGGTCGGCGACCGTCAGTGTGGTGACGATGCATGGAGGATTTTCAAGCTTTAGAGCTCTCTCTCTCTCTTGCTTGCCCATGATGTAGAATGATGAGCTATTTATAGATTAGATGAGTGGCATTTCTATAAATATATACAAAACCCGTACCACTCCACTCCATCGTACGGCTCAAAATGATTCCTTTGATCATTTGATGTATTTTTAAGTATTTGAATGCTCAAATGAAGTCAGAATTATGAGAACTTGGGCTCGTTAGATCCGGTTTGTCGAGACGCTTATTTTGACTAGAAACACTCCATATTTAAGAGCTATTTAGGGATTTAATTGATATCCGAAAGTTTCCAATGATATTTTAAGTGCTTGATCTCGATCAGTTTCAACTTAGGATCAACTTGCTTTTGACATCAAGATTCGTACTTCGACTAGTGGTATTTTAAGTGTCATATAAGTTGTCTCCCTATTTTTGGATGACATTTTCTCATCAAAATTATATATGCAAAATACTTGAAAATAGCAAATTCTTCAATGAAATTTGCAGGTCCATTAACCATACATTTTGAAAGAATAGATCTTCATGGGAGCATAAGATTATGATCACTAAGGCGGGTGCCGCGAATGTAATGTATGCGTCGACGCAAGGTTTCAAGGTTATGGACCCATCCATTCTGAGCACTTGCAGGCGCGACGCATGATGGCGCGTGTCAGCGGCCCGGCCGCAATGGGTGCAGTCACGCGGAAATGCGGGTCACATGGGTCGGGCGGAAGAGGGAGCTAGTTTTATGGGGCAGCGTGGGACGACGGGCGTAAGTGTTCATAGAGTCTATAAAAACCCCCATAGGACCAAGAGAGATGGCACACACCTTATATGCTATAGTGTTCCTCTTCTTCTTAGGAGAAGATCGTTTAGAGGCGATCAAGGCCCGCAGTACATACGTCGTGGCTCCGATTTTCCCTCGAAAGAGGCGTCAACCGGTCTCGTCAGATCGACCGGGTTTGGAGGCAATCAAGGCCCACGTTACATACATCGTGGCTCCGGTTTTCTCTCGAAAGATGTGTCAACTGGCCTTGTCGGATCGACCGGGTTTGGAGGCGATCAAGGCCCGCGGTATATACGTCGTGGCTCTAGTTTTCCCTCAAAGAGGCATCAGCCGGACTTCGGATCGGCCAGGTTTGGAAATCAAACCCGGTACATCGTGTCATTTTCCTCGAAAGCATCAACCGCCTCGATTGAGGCCAGTTTATCGCGACCTGCGTACATACGTCGTGGCTCCGATTTTCCCTCGAAAGCGTGAACCTCATCATTGGCGGGTTTGGAAGATCTGATGATGACAACGGCGATGGTTGATAGCGATGTCGGTAAATGATATGTCGGTGGTGGCAACGGCGATGGTTAACAGCGATGCCTGGCTGATGGGCAACGATGGTTGCGTGATGTCGACAACGGTGGCTGGCCAGCGGTGATGATCAGCGATAATGGTTGACAGCAATGCCCGGCGACGGTGGCCGGCGGTGACGACCGGTGACAGAGTTTGACGATGATGAGGATTTTTTACCTATCCGTGGTTGTTTGTCAGAGTGTGACTCGATGACGTTAATCTGTATGGAAGAGGTCGAACTGAATCCGTTGAGAATTTTTGATCTATCCGAGGTTGTTTGTAAGAGTTTTACTCGATGACGTTAACTTGTATGGAAGAGATTGAATTAAATCCGCCGAGAATTTTTGACCTATCTGAGGTTGTTTGTTAGAGTGTGACTCGATGACATTAACCTGTATGGAAGAGGTTGAATTGTCGGTGATTTTGACCTATCCAGGTTGTTTGTCAGAGTGTGACTCGATGACATTAATCTGTATGGAAGAGGTCACTGGATGTCCACCAATGACCTTTTGACCTATCCTAGGTATCAGCCAAAGTGTTACTTGACTTCTTACTTGTATGGAAGAGGTCCAATCAAGTCCCGTTGGGATTGATCATGCCCCGATTGAGATACAACATGAGTAATATATTTCTCAAGTGGGAGTATTAAATGAAGAAGAAATAAGCTTGTGAGAAAAAACCATAAACTCATTACTTTGATAATGTCGGTGATACAATATTGTCATAAGATAACTTAACAAAAGGGATGAGATACATTTTAGAGAGAGTTAACAAAAGACAAGAGGTGGAGAGAAAAAGGCAAACGGAGTGAATTAAAGGTTGCAATATATATGCACCAAGGATTATATATAACACTTTTCAGAGACCCTCCATGTTCGAAGTTTTAGGGAAGATTTTTTTCTCTGGATCTTTGGTCATAGCTTGACGGTTGGTCATCTGATAACGAAATGGGGAGCAAGTCTTTTACAGGAAAAATCCCCTGAGGTACTTCTTTATCTTGAAGATTAAAATTCTCGATGTTGAAGGTCATCGAAGGGCATCGTTGAGCTTGTCTGAGGTAACATGATTGTGTTATTTGTTAGTTTCCATAGACCACTCCAACCCCAATGGGAGTTTAAAATTTCATCTTAAGATGAGGTACCGAGGTGACATCACCGAAGATTGATTGGAGGGGTCTTCCAAAGATAGCGTTGTATGCTGAATTTGACTTAATCACTATGAATTGAACTGACTGAGTGACTTGTTGAGGAAGTTCTCCGAGAACAAAGGGAAGGGTGATTGTCCCCTTCACTCGTACAGGACTATTATAAAACTCATATAACGGTCCTACATTGGGTTGAAGTTTTTCCTTAACCAGACCCACGCTAAGAAATGTAGAGTAAAATAAAATATCAACGGAACTCCCATTATCAATCAAAATTCTCTTAACAACATAATAGGGGTCACCAATCCCCGCACTAATGACAAGAGGATCTTGATGCAGAACTTGGACTCCTTCCAAGTCTGAGTCATTAAAAATGATGGGATGATTAATACAAAATTTTTTTAACTCCGACTCTTCAAAGGTGATGATGAAGACTTGATTAGATAGTAGTGGCCCACTTGCAATCGTTTCAATTTCTCCAACTATTTGGTGGCTATTGTGTTGTTTCTGTGATGATTGTCTCGGTTGCTCCCTAGTTGGAGCTATGTTTGCTTGAGTTGATTGATTTTGCACAAATTGACGTAGATATCCCTATTGAATGAGCCTATCAATCTCTTCTTTAAGTTGTTTACACGCCTCTGTAGTATGTCCACGATTTCGATGGAAGTGCAATATTGCTCCTGATTTTCTAAATTTGGTTTCATTGGATGTAGCCACTTGATGGTCTCTTCATCTCGAATGGCCAACAAGACGTTAAAACGAGATGTGTTCAGTGGTGTGTATTTCAATTGTGATTCACGTCATTGATATGGGGGCCGTGGAGGGAGATCATGACCGTCTTGTTGCTTCTTCTGATGGAATTTTTTACCTGTGTTTTCTAGAGCACTCTTACGTTTTCCTGTGGATTGTTTAAATTATTTTCGATGGGCATTAATAGCCTCATTAGCAGAAATTTGCACTTCCACATGGTGAACCAAGTCAACATATGAGCGGACCGTATCTCACATTAGTGACTAGTAGAAAGGCCCAGGACGGAGCCCTCCAAGAAAAACTCTTAGTAATTCAGGGTCTACCCTAGGTATTTGGTGAGCTTCTGAGGAGAATCTCTGGAAGTATTTTTTAAGTAATTCACCCTCATATTTTTATTTGACAAATGCCGGAGAGATGAGAGGAATCTTTAATGATCCTGTGATTTGCAATGAACTGTTGTACAAAAATCTTGGCGAGTTCGTCAAAGGTACGGATGGATCCCCTTAGAAGGGAGCGACCAAGTCTTGCTTGCCCTTGAGGGTAAGCTTGGAAATACTTGACAAAGCAGTGTGTCAGAAGCTCGTTGGATATGCATGATGGTCCTGTAATGATCGATGTGTTCATATGGGTCAGTTGTCCCATCAAAAGAGTTAATGCTCGGAAGCTTGAACCCTACGGGAATGGGATGTTGAAGAATAGCTTCAGCTAAAGGTGAAGACTCCTCGTAGCTGTGGTGAGAGGGAAGATAATTTCTATCTTTAAGGTGAAATTCATCTTGCATTAAGCGTTGGAATTACGCATTATAGCGTGGCGTGGAGTCAATAGACGAGAACGCGTGCCAATACCATAATTGGTGGATTAGTGGTCGGTTGAGCTGCATGTGATGAATGAGTAGAACTAGTAGTGTCAAGGAGATCAGCATCACGGTCTGGAAGCGGAGGAACTTTAGTGTCAAGGAGATTAGCATTTTGACCTCCCACGACTATCGATCGATCTTGAGGGAAATGTGTTTGCAGCGGTAGTGGCTGTCGTGCTTCTCGTAAAAGTCGAATCATCTCATTTTAAGACTCTTCCATTCGACGCACACAATCTTCTAAAAATATTCTTGTCGCGCCTTCACCGAGAGGGTCACGCTTATTAGGGGGAAGTGAGGTAGAAGCTTGGCGTCCTTGGTTCAAGGATTAGTTTCGAGTGGCAGTGAGGCGGGAGGCTCTGTTGTTCTATTGCCATGTGATCAGGTGTTCACGAAAATTATGATTGAGGGGTGACTATTCTCACACACGGCGCCAAACTGTTGATGCTAGAAAACCAGTTGTAATAGAATAAAAATTTGTGCCTTAGCTTTGTTGTGGAATCAAGAACACACACAGATGTTTGTAGAATTAATAAGAAAACACCAGAATTTTTACTTGGAAAAATCTCAAAAAGAGGGAAAAAATCACGGGGCCTAGCCCAGTAAAAATTTTCCACTATGTATTTGTTTCAGAGTACAAAAGTTTTCCGATAACGGGATTACATAATCATATGAAGAGCGACAATGGAATCAGTCGGACAACAACATATAATCATTGAGTTGTAGCTAGTGGTAGTAGATGATGGTGAACGGCGAAACGGCATGAATGAAGGCGTCATGGTGATGGCCGTGAAGATGGCTTGATGGTGTGGCCCGGCGTCAGCGGTCGTCGATGATGGCACGGCGATGGTTGGAGTGATGACGATAGTGGTGGCGGTAGCAAGCGGAGATTAACGGCAGCGGGAGATGTGGTGATGGCAAAAAAAGATGTAGCGGTGGCCGGCTGGTTGGCGATGATCCGGCGGCGACGATGGTTGGCAACGATGATAGCCGGCGGCAGTTCTGCGGCGATGGTCGGTGGTGATGGCGAGGAGATTAGCAAGCAATCCAGCGGTAGGGTGCGGTGGTTGGCAACGAGGGTGGTTGGCGGCCGTCGTGGTGACGATTATGCTTGGAGGATTTTGCTTTAGAGCTCTCCTCTTGCCCGGGCCCCCATGTGAAGAATGAGCTATTTATAAATTGGAGGAGTGACATTTCTAATCAAAACTTCACTCCACTCATCACACCAAAATGACTCTTTTGATCATTTAATGTATTTTAAGTATTTGAATGCTCAATTGAAGTCAGAATTATGAGATCTTAGGCTCGTTAGATCCGGCTGTCGAGGCATTTCGATTTATATAAACACTTCATATTTAAGAGCTATTTATGGATTTGATATCTCAAAGTTCTGATGATATTTTAAGTGATCTCTCGGTTTAACTTATGATCAACTTGATTTTGACATCAAGATTCGTACTTCGACTAGTGGTATTTTAAATGTCATATCATGTTTCTTTCTTTTTTCTTAAATTAACAATAATGACAAGATAGAAAGTAGGTGATTATTAAGTAGCCATTTAGTTTGAGTGATTTTTAGTATAGATTATTCCTGTGCCTTAAACTATTCCCCGCAACAACTCCTATGACAAAATACAAAATATTAATTCGTAAGATTTCTTTGATAAATAATCAAACAACTCTAAATATTTAAAATAAGCTAATTTTATTTTACATGAAATTTATAAAAAAATAAAAAAAATGCAACCCCTAAGAGGAATGATTGTAAAATTAATGAGAGGACCTCTCACAAGCAAAGGTTGTTTGCAAACCCGCATCTCTTGAAATCATGATTAGGGCTATCAAAAAAGCTCGTTGTTCATAAATAGCTGTGTTTATTTCATTAGAATTGCTGTTGCTCGTTATAACGTGACACAAACAAATATTTCAAACTCATTTATAAACGAAAACGAACAATCGCTCGATCGTTAACTCGATTTCTGAAATAAAATTTTATATATATATATATATATATATATATATATGCAAGTATGACTTAGTGGTTAAGGTTTTTGTTAAGCAAAATATTTGTCCGGGTTCTAATCCTAATACGAGCAATTTCGAACAATTCAAGCCGAACACGAACAGTGAAATTTCGAACCATTTCGAACACGAATAAAGTTATTTTCAAACGAGCCGAATGTAAACAAGGGTTTGATTCGCTCAAGCTCGACTCGTTTACACCTCTAATCATGATGATTGTTAAATGAAATCATCTTATTCCTTAGATACTCGAGAATTTAACATTTGCTCACACCATAGATAAAGGATTAATGATCAAGATTTAGTAATTGATTTGAAGAACTAACCTAACAACACCATAAATTCACAATAGTGATTAAAAAAATTACTATAAAACTCATTTCATTATTATTTTTAGATAAAATCATATTTTGCAATTAATAAAAAAATCCCATTTTATTTATTTGAAAAATAATACTAATTTTTTATTTACTTAATAAATATTTAAGAGAGATTTATAAAATGTTAAATTGATGTCAACTTCTCAAACAATGAAATCTAATCATACCTATTTGATGATGAGAACCAATTTGGTGTTAGATTTGATTTACCCAAATCAGATTTTATTATTATTATTTTTTTTATTTAAGGAATCTATTTTTTGACTATTTATAATTTAATGATGAGAGATTATTATATGCTGAATTCGAATGTTGTTCTATATTTAGACTTAAATAATATAGTATCATATGACCTTCACTTAATATACAACTATTATAAATTGATTATAAAGTATTATATATTTTTATATATTAATATAATATTAACTATATTATACATTAATCAATTTCTCTGAAAATAAGCTAATATTTTTAGTATATTTTAAACAAATTGTTCTTTAAGCAAACTCTGCCAACTTCCACAAAGCTAAGGTATTATTTGGAATTATTTTTTAAATTTTATATATTAAAAAATAGTAAAATGATAACAATTTTTATTTTATTTACACATTTCTCATAAAAAATAATAAACGTAAACTCAAAGGAGGCACATGACATTCTCTATATAAAAAAAAAAATTTAAACATCCTCCCAACTATTTTTTTTTCATCACATAAATATAATATATGAATAATCCATTAAAATTTATATTACATTCATTCTAAATTAAATCTAATAATTTCAAAATCTATTCTAATTCAATTTTTTTTGCATTGCATACATATAAAATAATAATTTATCTATCTTTTTTCTTTTTCCAAACCAAGACACATATTATATATATATATATATATATATATATATATATATATAAAGAGAGAGAGAGAGAGAGAGAGAGAGAATATTTTCACCTACTTAATTTTTCTCTTTTATTTATATCTATTTCACTTCCACTAATGAAATCTCTTAAAACATGTTTTCTCATCCAAAAACCAAACTCTGGTTGAAAGAGCTAACTCATATTGAGTTGAAATCTAACCTAACTCATAATAGACAGAAGGGATGGCAATAGACAAGTATAGAAGCTGTCTGGTTGCTGGTCAAGAGACAAGAAGGAATTAAGTAGCTTTACTAATGTTGACAACCAGCCAGCATTCCACCTATTGCCTCCAATATCACTCCTTAGTCCTTCAACCAAGTCTATAATTAAATTTAATTAATTAACTTAATTCTATTCTAATTATTTACTTGAGTGATTTATAACATCTTTTAATCATGTTCAATTAAATTTAAGATTTACATATATAATACATATTTTCATATACATATATATCTAATACTTAAAAATAAATATTTATTTATCTAAAACTTCCTATATTTAAAAAATATATTTCATTTTTAAAAAAATTAATCATAATAATATTTTTGATATTATATAAAAAATTAAGATATATATATATATATATATATATATATATATATATATATATATATATATAAAACATCTTTAAATAATCATAAATACTGTACAAAAAATAATTTTTTAAAAAATTAATATACGCATTATAAATATAATCCCTTTTTAAAAAATAATTATTATTATCCTTTAATAACTACCACAAACTAACAACTCTAATATTTTTGAAACAACTTTAAGACTTAGTTTTTCAAAAAATAATTATAATTATATTTAACTACTAACTTTTTAATTATTTTTTAAAAACTTATGACAAAATTTTAATTTTGAAAACTAAAACTATTAAAATATAATAACTTTTAAAAAAATATTATTTAAGTTTTTCAAAAAAATATTACTTTTACCACAAAAATTTTACAACCAACTTCACAAAAATCCAACACAATCACAAAATTATCTGAAAAATAGACATAAAGCTAATAAACTAATTGAAATTATGATTATTTTCTAAAATCAAAACAACATAAAGATACCTCAAATGCACCCTAAATAATAATAAAAATCCAACACAATCATGATTGCAAACAAAACAAAAATCTTAAAAGTATCATCAGATATTCAATTAGTATTATAGCAATCCATACAGCCAACCTTCAGGTCCCCATTCCACAAAACATCAAATTATGAAACAGATATAATTGTATCGACAACATTGAAACCTTCGAAAAAAACATCAATCTATTTTAAGTTTCACGCAAACAAGATATCTAAACCACACAATGGAAAAAAAAAAAGTTGGAAACAATTAATGCATAAAATAATCTGTAAAAAGAAATCTCAACCAAAGCTTGTCTTCACAAAGAGTGTTTAAAAAAAAAGAATTTTTTGAACAAGAAGGCAGCAATAAAAAAGAATAATGGAATTCAAAATAATAAGTAAATTTGTTTAGATAATACAGACCTTGCTCTTAAATGACTCTGAAAAAAATCAAATACAACGCTCGTGATACTGACAAACGAAGAAGAAAAATCAACTGACCTTTCCCTTCTCTGCTTCTTCAATCAAAAGCTGCGTTCTTTGCTAAAGATGAGGGACAAATCTTAACTGAAAAGAAATAAAAACTCTGATAATAAGTATTAATTCAAGTAAAATAGAAAAAAAAATTAAACCTGGGGTTGTTGGGAGGGGAGGCCATTCGTCCTGAGCGGTCCTTCAAATAACCCAGAAACTATAGCTCCCTTCATCCTTTAATCTTGTCTAAAATACTCTTCTTGTAAAATAAAACAAATCTTTTGAAGAAAATCAATCTTCCAAATGGCACCACACTAACCCATCTTCACCTTCCATCCATTTCAAGCCCAAAAGAAGTCATTTACTAAGCAACCAACTGATCCAGCTGCATCTGCTCCAACCAAGCCCCAAGCACAGCAGCATGATCATGAGAATCGATCAGGCTGCTCGAACCATCATTAGTGCCGGCAGAAGAAGAGGGAGCTAAACCGGAAGGTCTAACCGAAGTTCTCGTGGTTGCTGGTTTCTCTGTGGGCGATTCCTTTACCAACGAATGAACCCAGGAAACATCGGGTTCTTCGCCGCCAGGACGTAGCTCGAAGGAAGATGATCGTCGAAGCTGGCCCAGGTCTTCGCCATTTAAGCTCCAGTCGATTGTTCTAGATGATGAGCCCAACCTGGACCAGGATGAGCTCACAGAGGCCATAGCTGAAGCTGCGGCAGCTCCAAGCTCACGGGAGCTAAGACTCCTCAGACCTTGCTGGTGTTGCTTCTCTCTCTGCACAAATGCGGTGAGTCGTGAGCTTAGTGGGGACCCTGCATCCATGCTTCTTGGAGACATCCTTCCGGGAGAAGATAACCCAAGAGAGGCCTGCAAGAAAGAAGAATGTCCAGAAATTGACTGATCCACGGTGGCCTTTGGTGAGAACATCCCAGTTTTTATAGGTGAAAGGAGGCTGCTGCTGCTGCTGCTGGAACTGGTTAAGGATAGCAGCCTTATGAGAGGGAGAGAAAATAGCCCCTGTTCAGAGTTATATCTAGGGGACAAAGAGACCTCAGATGAGAAAAGCTCATCGAGGTTAGAAGCATTCATGACCTTCGAGCGGGCTATTCTGTTACCGGCTGAAGAACCAATGCGAGAAATGCATAGATCATTAATCAACTGCTGGGTTTCATAATCCTGCATCAGGTAGTCATCCAAGGGTAAGTCTCTTGCACTTAGAGATGACCTAAGCCTGCTTGATTGCAGGTTGCTTCCAGGAAGGTGAAGCGTGGGCACATTAGGCTGCGGCCAATTGAGCGGATTGTGAGAAATCGCATTGGTAGAAGGTGACATGGGTGGTGTAAAAGAAGACATGATAGATGAAACTGAAGATGGAGAGCCCGGCATTAAGCCCATTGCAGCCATCTCCATTGCAGCTGAAACAGAAGATCTAGGCGAAGGGACAGCTGAGCCAGTAGAAATGTACAAAGGACGGAGCTCTTCATTAGTGTGAGCAAAGAAACAAACTCTTCTTGCACAGTTAGTACCATCCTTGCACAGCCTCGTGCGATATTGAGCTGGGTGAAGCCAACACTCAAACACCCCATGCGCATATTCACACATATCTCCTCTTCGACATGCCCCTTTGCGAAAATCAGGGCAAGGAACGCAACTGTAGTGAAACTTCCTTGGGTCACGTCTCCGTGCATTTTCTCCAGGATGAACAAAGGGACACTCGGTCCAATCATGAGAGTAAGCCCTCGAACAAGGTCTAACCTTAAATGAGAACATCCGGAACTCATCTGTAGAATAAATGCTGTTTTTGATGTCGGGAAGGGACGGATCAATAGGGTACTCTTTCTTTTCCGGCATGGAAGGGAGTTCCTGAAATTTTACAGTCATCGGAGAGGATGTTGAATCTGAGGAAGGCGACCCATCTTCCTCAGCTGAGGATGACAGTGAAAGAGAGTTGGATGTGCTTGTAGAAACCCGGAGAGCTTGGTGATGAATTTCACTAACTGCACCAAGAAGATCTTCAAGTGCAACCTTCACATTAGAAAGCTTACGAGGAACAGTAATCACATCAGCTGGACGATCACCATTCGCATCAATACAATTAGGGTCAGCTCCAGCAGAAAGAAGGATCTTTACAGCCTCAACAGCATTCACGGAACCACCAGATGCAGCACAATGAAGGGCAGTGGTTTTGTCTGGGCCACAAAAGCGGTTGACATCAGCAGATGAGAGATTAAGGATCAAATTGAGCACATCAAGGCTGCCATAAGTGGCAGCGACCATGAGGGGAGTGCGCTGCTCGACGACCTTCTTACGGCCATACCAGTCTCCAACCGCATCAATAGCGAAAGGGTTTCGATCAATAGATTGTTTGAAAACATCTACATCATTGTTGGCTGCAAGCTCCAGAACGCTAGCAAAAGTATCATCAATCTCAACGGTAAGGTGATTCATTTTTTATCAGTTTAGTTAAAGATATCTTGGCAAAAGGAAGAAAAGGACGAAGATAGCGATAATTTTATGTATTCCAGACCACCGCGCATGCTTCGATTCAGCAGAGATTGGCCTGGCATAAATAGGAAATTCAAATTAAAAAAAAAAAGCAAATAGTTAGTTTTGATAGCTGAATTAAACAGCTCCATCGACATAGCGCCTAAAATCTAGCAGATTGCTTAGTTATCAAGTGAATCCACCTAGTTCTAATAAGCAATTATAGAAAGATCGGGCATGTTCCAAATCTTAAAAGTGCGCTAAAACAATTTTTAAAGTAGAGATTACTCGAATTTACATTCTTTACAGTTATTTGAGAACAAAAACATCGGTTTACCGTCCTCATGTCCATTGAGGAGAACGAAGGGAAGTCATTAAAAAAAAGATCCATCTCGTCGATAGATTTAAATATTGCCGTGCATGAGTACTATAGCTCAAAGAAACCATATTCAGAAATCACCCAAAAAAAGTTTAACCAAAATTTTTTTAAAAAAAGTAAAATCTACCGCCATGGATGAACAAACTCACAACAAGCGAATATCAATCAGGCTAGAAGCCCACACAGTATTAAAGTCCTTACCTATTCCCGGCGAATCACTAATAACCCACTGGAATCGCCATCAAATCCTCACAAACAAGCTGGAAAGTAATCGATCTTCCACAGATCCGACGCTCAACCGACTTAATCAAATAGACATCCTTCCAGCGATAATCGTTTTCATCGCCGTGGCCAGAAGGGGAGAAGAATCAAAGTGGAAAAAACGAAGGAATCAGAGCTTTTTTTCCCTCTGCGTCTCGAAATGGCAGCGAAATGAGGAAGAATAGATTTGGGGACCGCGAAATTTAACCCTCTCGCCATACCCCGCAATTCTACTATGTGACACGGAGATGAAATCCACTCAAAATTAACCCAAATTCACCCGTCATGCGGATTGGAATCACCCCACAAAAATTCAAATTTTCAATTGAGAGGTGACCGGCTAAGCCGGTGGACAGAAAATTTTTTTTTAAAAAAAATAAAGAAATTCAATTCCGCTTTAAAAAATGGCCGAATATATCCGACTGAAATTGGATGTGATTAAACAAAAATAAATTTACTCATGGTTTTCTGATACATGAACATAAAAATTATTGAATTTATTTATAAGGAAATATATAATATTTATATTAAAATAAAAGAAAATTTTTACACTATATTTTATTATATAAAATTGAATCCATCGCCATTAAAAAAACTCTTCAGATTTACAAAAATTGCAGATAAAATATATCGAAAAAGATAATGAATTTAATTATAAAACTCTTGCTTTGAAAAACAATTGGTCGAGGTATGTTTCAGGTTATTATATATATATAATTAAAACAAAATAATATATGATAGAAATATAATAAATTTATTTTTAAGTTATTTAATGTAAAAATATTGTTGAGAATATATTATTAATTTTTTTTTAATTTTATATTTAATTTTAAAATACTTAAAAAATCTCATTTAAATGTTTTAACTATTTCAAAATAAATATTATCATCACTATCATCCCAATTGATCATATTAGTTAGTAATAACTAGCAACTAATATTTGTTGATGATCATCATTAGCTCGTTATCATCATTTTAATTAAAAATTAATAATAAAATATATTATTGATCTTTGTCATTCCTATTATTATTATTATCTTATATCTATCATTTTAATAATAATCACAAAAAATTATATATTATAAAAATTAAATACATTTGATTTTATATTAAAGTAGAAAATTTTAAAACTAAATAAAAAAGAAAATGATTTCAAATGGCCTCTAATTGAATGTATTGTGATATTTTCTATTTTTTTTTTTTTTCAAATGCTAACCTAAAACAATGATGACATTCGATGTATTGATGAATTAAAAATATTTTATTTATAATAACTCATTTATCATGAAGTAAAATTTAATCAAATACACTTTCAATTAGCATCTTCATTAATAAGGCAAAAGCATATACTAACAATTAATAATAATAATAATAATAATAATGAGTGAATATTAAAGATTCATAAGTTTATGTAATTATTCATTAACTATTTTTTAATAATTCTATATTTTTTATTGATGATAAATTTAAAAAGTAAAATAAAATATAGCCTAAAAACTTTAAAAGCCATGAAATAGTTTTATTTTTAAATAATAAAATTATATCAGAATAAAATTTTTATCCACCCAAGATGGGTCGGGTGACCGACCGGTGGAGCGAAGCATACAAGGCGTACTTATTACGATAGTTTTTCTGCATTGGAATCCGAAGTGGCGTCCGCAAATCTGGATGTGGAGCCGGACTCCAGATAGCAGTCATATTTAGTTAATAAGCGGGTGGAGTCCACGGGGGTCAGTGCTTTGGAAAAGATTTGAACTGAACGGGGGGCTACGGCCTCTTAATGCTGACCACAAAACGCGACCATGCTTCTGTCCACCTAAAGTTCGTGGCTCCAGGGTTAAAAAATGGGGTGAAGTTGCTACAGTAAAATATGTGGAATTAAATATTTTTTGAGGACTTTTATTAGTGCGTGCCACTCCTTTTTTTTTTTTTTAATCTCCATTTTCTAATTTTTCAGGCTCTCGATATTTCCGAAATGCGATTTTTTTGTACTATCTATGAACGTATTATCCAATCCTAAATATTAAATAAATTTAAATAATATTTTCATAATAAAAATAATTAACTTTTACATATTTTTTTGGCCATCTTTTTTTTTCATACTTTTTTCCTCTTTATTTACATGATATTTATAATTTATTTAAAAACTCTTTTTTTAAAAAAAATTATAAAGCAAAAAAGAATTATAGAAAATATATTTAATTTTTTAATATAAAAATATTAAATTACTAGGACTATGACTTAGTAATGGGCATGAGGGTCCATTTGTCTTATTTAAGAATATGTTTATGATAATTATAATTTTTTAAAAAATTAATTATAAAGTTAATATGTAGAAATTAATTTTTAAAAAAGTTATTATATGTGTTATAAATATTTTTTTTGAAATATTTAAAAAAAATTTATGATAATCAACATATTCTAACAGCTTTGATTTTTAAAATTATTTTTTTATCATAAATTTTTTTGAAAAATAACTAAAAAATTGATAGTGAAACAAAATTATTTTATTTTTTAACAAATTTTAAAAAAAATAAAGCAATCGGAAATATATACCAAACATATTCTAAATTTACTTTAGCTATAAACCCAAGTTTTGGCCCGCCTTCAAAATATGTTTCCAGGTGACATAAATTACATTTATTTTTTATTTTGACCTTACATTATATATATATATATATATATATATATATATATATATATATATACTCGAAAAAATCTAAAAGAAAAAAAGTGGGAACTGTTGTCCTTAAAAAAAGATTGATTAACCAGCTTAGTTGAACTGACTCAATTTGACTTAATCTAAATAAATTTAATATAATTTATTATATAAATAATAAATATTTTTTCTAAAAAAAAATATTAAATATTTTGAGTGGTCCCACAAGCCACCTCCAAGATTTACCTCTCTGCAAAATTATATTTAGTCTATGATTTTATATGATTGATATGTTATTAATTAAAAATAATATTATATTTATGATATGAATTTATCATCAACATGAACAACAAATACAACAACAAGCCATTATCTCATCACGAGGGAGATGAATCTTTATTCTCCGTTATGTTATAAATTAAGATTATTTTTTTATATCATAATCAAATTTTTTTAGATATGAATAAAAGATTACTTTATAATATCGCACTACATTTTTTTCTCAGATTTATCTCAAAAGTTATTTAATTTATCTATGATAAATATAACATAAAATTCTCATTTATTGTAGTATTTTAAAGTAATAATTTTGAGATTTATCACAGCAGAATTTTAATCAAAATATTCTAATTTAGATTTTTTATGACTTATATTTTGATTATAATCTTTTTACTTATTATCTTAAGATTATATGTGACCATCAAATTCAATGATTATTTGTTTTTACAATAAATAAATGTTGAATATTATTATAAAAAAATATAAAAATTCAAATAATTTCAAAATTACACATAAAATATTTCATAAAATATTTTTAATTAATTTATTAAATGATGATTTTTTTTCCAAAAAAAATGATGACTTATACTTTTTATGTTATATGTACTGAAACTAATATTAATGTTTGTTTTTTTAATTATTTAATTTATATTTTTATGTGTGTCATAAATAAATTATTAAAATTTCGATAAAAATAAATAATATCACTTAATATTTTATCATAAAATTTAATATATTAGTGACAATTTGACGTATGAGAGTAAGAGAATATTGATTTAGGAGTTATTTAATTGCATTTAGAGTAATCGAATGTAAGGATCAGATACTTTAGTATTGTTTGGTTGAAAAATCTACAAATATATAAGTTTGTTTGTTTGTTTTTTTTTTGTAAAATAAATGCAATGTTACTTTCTTGAAAGTGAAGTGGCCAAGTGCGGGCAATGACGATGACTGAGAGGACTGGCCGTTGGTGACGACCGACGCCGACGATACTTGACGGCTTAATATCTTTTATACCAAGATATTAACCAAATCGGATAAATTTTAAATACACCAAAATGACTTTTGAAATTCTAACATTAATTACCTGAAATTTTACTAGATCATGTCAAACACCAAAAGTTAAAACCCTATATTTAATTTTTTTTACTTACACCCAAAATTCAGTTAACCAAATATATATATATATATAACTATATAAGTATATATATATATATATATATATATATATATATATATATATATATATATGTTTTAAATTTTTTTAAAGTAATTGTGTGATTGTATATATTTATATATTAATAAACTCATAACCCAAATGACAATATTCAGAATTGTGCACATGGAAGCATGGAATTGTATTATTTGGTATAAAATAGTTAAATATTGGAGGCAAATCACATGTAGATCCTTCAATCAAAATTATTAAATATTAGTACTTTGTACTATTAAAAAAAAAACAATTTTTTTGGTTGACTTTCTTATGCCCATACTAATTATATTCTTTGACAATTCTTTGAGCTGCAAGTGTGTTCTTTAAGCTTAGGTAGAGTTGTCTCCTCTCAATGATGAAGTCGGATTTCTTTTATTTTTTATAAAATAAATATCACCCAAAGCGCATATATATATATATATATATATATATATATATATATATATATATATATATATATATATATATATATATATATATATATATATATATATATATATATATATATATATGTAAAATTTAAATTAGGCTTAATGTTAATCATAATTAATAATTTAGGCATAAAAAATGGCATAATTTAGGCACCGAAATTAGGAGGAGCTAGTCGTCCGTTGAACGGACGGGCGCCAACCATGTTGGCGGTCATGTCAAATTATTTTTTTAAAAAAATGAGCGCTTCTCTTATTTTACGCGATCGGTCACGATGTGAATCGAATTTTATATCGTTGGAATCATAACGAAATTTTCTACAACTTTCATGTTGGTCAAAATTTATGATTGAGGCCCAATACGCAGCAGATTTTGCAAATGTGCACAGATTTTGTAATAATAGTCTAAAGCGTAGTAGGCCAATACGTAATGAACGTGACTTATATGTCGCTTCCCTAACATATAAATGACGTGAGGATACGACATGTGATAAGCTTGTGGTCATCTGCATGTACACCTATAAATATGATTTTCATATAACTCAACCTTGTAGGTTCTGCTGTTGGTATCGAACACTTGGTACTCATTACTATTTATTCGGACTAGCTCAGGAAATCTCCTTGCCTCATGTTCACTGCCCTGCAAAGTTGCCTTAGCCTAGGGATAGAACATGGAGTCGTGTTGGTTGACTACTGATGTTGCTGAGTCTAGGCGTTTCATTAACGTGACGACTATCTTATAATATATTGCAGAGACCAGTGTCTGAATTGGCAAGCCACGTGCCCTCTTAAGTACACTATTGAAGTATTCAGCTGCATTTGTGGTCATAGTGTCATACATGTACCCATCAACATGGGTTAGAGACCATTGATGTACATCCCTTGATACGAGTCAATTGTATGCCTCCTGATTAATGTTCTTGATATCACTCATATACCTTTTAAAAATACAGATATCATCGATATTATCTGCGACATATATTTTCTGGCATATGAACTCAACGTCTCGAACTCCAAGTTGTCTAACTGTTTTTTTTAAATTCTCCCTCAGATGTCTCAGGCAAAAGCGATGTAAACCCATGAATATGCCCGCAAATATGCACAAACCCGCACGTCATAAATGATGCACAAATCACCTCTAGTACAAATAAAGGAAATTAAGTCTTGGAGTGTCCGTAGAAACCAACACCATGACTCAATACTCTCTGATTCTACTATTGCGAAAGCTAGTGGAAATAAACCGTTGTTGGCATCAATGCCAATCAACTAGAGTCCTGCACTTACCTAGGAGGAAAGTTTCATCAAGACATAGAACTGGGTGACAGTATTGTCAACTAGTAATTGAAGACTCGAATGACTAGAATAATCGTTGAAATATGTTTGACTCTGACGATTGCACTCTGTAGACTGATCCTGGCATAGCTGAGCATATAACACACATGAATCTTTCCAACGATCAGTAAGATTCCTCCCAACTACAAAAATAACCTTGCCTTACAGCACATCTCGCTTTCATGTAGGACACTCGTATGTTAAATTTGGACTCAATATAGCCTATAATCTCTCCAGGCTTTAAATCCAATTGACGCCTAATTGCTGGTTGAATGAAATAATTGATAAACTGTGTTGTACATTACATATGTCCGGCACTGAGAATTGAATGACTACATATATGTGGTGAGCCTATACTGCTAATTCTTTAATATCACATTAAAATTTATAAAATGTATAAAACATACAAATCTAGCCAAATAACACAGGGAAATAAGCAAATCATACAACACAAACAATATATAGAGATCATCACAAATTAAGCATTTAGAAAAAATTAATCTGAATGAGCGAAGAAATGCGGTCTCCTTTGAGAGTGGCGAGCTCTCCCTTAAACTACGACCTCCCTTGGTGCTGCGAGCTGACCGTTTAGAGGAAATAGATGTCTCCCCTCAGGTTTTCAAATAAGGACAAAAAGTTGTCTCGTCTTACTAAGCTATTATCTATTTTTAAATTACTAATTACAATTAACATTAAGCCTAATTTAAAATTTTTTTTTATATATATTAGATAGAGTCAAAGTAATCAAGAAATTCATTTAAAAACTAATAGTTCAAATAATTTTGCTAATTTTAGAACTTATTAATATGCGAGTAAAATTATTATTATTGAATTTATTTTCTAAAAAATATAAATAAAAAAAGTTGATTGATATTTCTCAATAATCTAATAAAATCTCAACTCGAAATTCTCTCCAAAGAATAATCATACACTCAAATATTTTCAATAAAATAGTAAAATCTCGGCATTTAATATGTAATTATATCTTTATTATAAGTTGAAATTATATGCTATATCTATCAGGATCCCTTAAGATGTTTATTAATACTTCTTTTATATATAATCTTAACTTTTCACCAAATCTCAAATATCTCAAGATAGGCAATTAGAGTGTAATCTAGATATCATTATAACACTTTTATAGCATTCACTCTCCAACAATTACTTTGAATGCTGAATTACTTGATCACCAAATTTATAGAGAAGTCAGTATTCCATTAATTTTATAAGTACTAATTTGTTCGGCTAATAAGGATCTTTGAAGTTATTGACATGGTCTTGATTTCAAATTTGATATACACCATAATAATGCTCATCTTATAGACTTGGTTGAGCACAAACAAAAGACTTCCACCACAACATTATTATTGATGATGAACATAAAATATTAATCAGTGCAATATCTCCTATATTCATCAAATTATTTTCTTGCAATATGTGCAATGAAGCAAGATTAAATTCAAAACAAACAAACAAAAAATTTCAAATCCCTTCACTATGAGGCTTCCAACTAGATAGAGGGACCACCTTCATCCTGATTTTCATCTTGGATGTACAATAATTATAATGGGTTGGAAAATACAAAGTCTTGGAGACCTATAGGATCATGACTCATAAGGTTCATTGAGGGCCCTTTATAATAATAGTAAGAACATGTTGGATTTTCTAAATAAAATAGTTGGAAAATTAATGAAAATTTTTTTAGTTTGTGTGCATCTAAGAAAATATTTATCAATTTTATAAATCTAGAAGTCATAATGATTTATTTAATTCATTAAATAATGGAAGATAAATTTTCAAGGTTTACATTTAAGAATTTTTCTTTCTAATTAAACTATATGAAATTAAATAAATTATAAATATTATTTGATGTCCAACTTACAAAATTTTTTTTTAGAGATTTTAATTCCAAAAATTAATCATAAAAATTCATCAAAAATAGAGATATAAAGATTTGAATATTTAAAAGACAAGATAATAAAAATATCCCAAAATTAATCAATAAAGTTTCATGTCAAAAGAAATTAAGGAGAGAAGAAGACACACAAAAGAACTAATAAAATAAAATTAGAACAAAAATATAAAAGAAAAGTAAAAAAAGAAATAGAAGTTATTGCTTATTTGGATAGCTAGCTCTCTTAGAAAGAAGGTAGATGCCATTAATTAGGGCTATAAATTTCCACATATATGTTATAACTTTTCACATCAAACCCCTTTCAAATGAAGAACCAAGCATTCAAGCAAGGAATTATGAACTTAAAATGGCTTTTAATTTTGTTAAATATAGAACAACTTTTAGGCTTCCTTAAGAGGAAAAATTAGAGCTTGGAAAGTAAAATTATTGTCTCCTAGAGTCCCGAGAGAAAGGCATTTATAAAGAGAAGTTTTATTAAATATTTTAAATTTTTAAATATATACGACTAGTTTTAAGATTTTCATTAGATTAATTTATGAAGTTCAATTTTTAAGAAATATCAAATTAAAAGAATGGGATCGAAATGAAGAAGAAGTGGGTGAGGCATATGTAATCTACAAGTTGAATTATATTTTTGATGTTTGTAGTCATTTTTCCACACTTTCTAACATTTGTTGGGTCTTTGAGACCATTTTTCAATATTTCAAACACAATTTTAACTTTTCTAATCTTAATAGAGCATTGTTGACCTCACTTTTGGAGTGAGCTCTTAACCTCCTCTCCTTAGACTTAAGGATCTTCTAAGAACTCTTAGTCATACATAATAAGTGGGTGAACACTTAACCTAAACCTAGAGATTTAGAAGTGTTAATCATAAGATTAGACTATGCCTAAACCCAATTTAGATACACTTTCTCAAATCGAACTCAGATTCAATTCTCAAGCTAAATCTCAAATTCAAATTCAAATTCCAAATTTAATTTCAAAATTTGACTCCAAATAATTGAAACCCAAAATCAAATTCAAATCCTAAGACCCTTCCTAAACTATATGAACTACATTCATAAAGCAAAACTCCTTAGATCAAATCAAACTCAATTGATCTCTTTATAAATCAATTATTCTTCATTTATATTCACAAATATAAATAAAATTCAAATTCAAATGACCAAAACTATATCAAAATCAAATCTCAATCCTCCTTTAAGCCAATTCTTTGGACTTAACCAAATTCTATTCAATTAAGTCAAAACCAATGAATTTTCTCTTGAATCAATCATTTTATTCAATTATCCAAAATATAAATGAAACCTACAATCATCAAATCAAATGAAACCAACCAAGTCAAACCCTTAGCCCTTTTGACTTAAAATTTCAAATGAGCCAAAATCCTTAGACTCCAAATTGATTGTTGTTGAATTTATATTTCAATCTAGGACTCATATATAAGTTCAACTAAACTCGAATCAAACTAAAACCAAATCAATTGATCCACTTAGGTCCACTTGACCCAAAGTGACCTAAAGGATCCATTTGAGCCAACTTCCAATCCAACCCAAATTGGATTGAACCAAACTCACCAAAACCTTCCACCATGATTGTTGATCACCCTAGAATGATCAATTGCAATCAATCGGGTTAAACTAAGTCAAGTTAGTCATTTGACCAAGTCAACCCTTAGCCCAAATGAACCAAACTAACCAAAACTCATTACACCAAATTAATTGAAACTAATGATTTGAATCAATCCAAAATTAATATTTAAATATGACTTGACCACCAATTGAGCCAAACCAAGCCCAATTAGTCATTTGATCTAAGTTGACCCAAATCGGCCTAAAGGACCAAATTGGGTCAAATCATGATATAACCCAAATTGATTGTAAACAATGATGGCTCAAGTTCATTCCAAATTATTATTGAACTTAACCAACCATAATTGAGCCTAATTTGACCAATTGGTCAACATCCAACTAGCCCAATTATAAAGGGTCAATTTGGCCTAAATCAAAATTCAAACAAAGATCATATTCATCTTCATTAATAATTGAACATGAATCAACCCATAATCCAAGCTAATTTATCTAATTTTGGTCAATTTTGTCAACTTGACCCAATATGACCTATATGACTCAAATTGAGCCAAATCTCTTAAAACCAAGCCATGACCTATTGACAACGGATCAAACCCAACCCAAACCCATTTGGGATTAACCCAAAATCAACCCAACCCATTTAAAACTCTCATGGATCCTCCTCACATAGGATTATACCCAACCTTTTTTAATTCTCCCCGATCACACACATTTAACTCCTCCCCAATTTTTGCATTAAATAGAACTGATCATATGATAGTAAGAGAGATTTTGGAGCAAAAATCTAAAGTCTTCAATCAATCTATCATCCATCCCAACCACCCCAAGCAAGATGATATTTGGAGCCAAAAATTCAAAAAAGGATTTTTTGGCCATTATAAAGGAGGAGGAAATAAGGCTTCACCCTTCTTCTTCTCACCTATTCGACCCCAAGAGCTCCAAAGTAAAAGGAACCCATCCCCACCTCTTTGAGCCATTTTGAGCTCAAAATACAAATAAAGCTTTTTTAAGGTGAGTGAACATTGGAGAAGCGATATTTCAAATGGAGAGGTTAAAAATCATTCAAAGCTTCCTCACCTAGAGTTCCGGATTTTCACCAGAAACCATCCACGAGGAGATAAATTTTGCCAAACTTTAGCCGGTCTTACGATTTCTCATATTTTGTGTTAATTTTTTTACAATTTTAGGAATTTCTCCTAGATAATCCTGTATTTTTACATTAAAATCATTCCAATTAAAAAATAGAATTTTTTGTCAGATCAATGAAAATAGTCCATTTGAACAAGTTTTTACTTAGAAATCTCATTCTTTTCTTTTAAAAAAATATTTTTTTCTGTTCATCATAGGTGGGCTAGCCGCCGTCGATCCCATGGTTAGCGGATCGGACGGATCGGATGCACGATCGCCTTGATGCGTCGGCGGCTTAGATCACCCGCGATCGATCACGGATGTCCGATATCGAAGGTCTGAGCGGTCGCGGGTCACTTTCGAGATCGTTGGATCTTCCGCCCAAATTTGCATGATTTTTTATTTAAAATTTTAATTTAAATCACCTGAAACTTCAAAAATTCATAGAAAATAAAATACTTAACCAAAAATTGCAAACAAGAGCTCGTTGGATTCATCTTTTCGAGAGAAATCCAACAAATCTAAAATCTCTAAATTTTATGGAGTATTTTGAGCTTAATATGAGGTTTAGTGAAAATAAAAGTTTATTAATTAAACCAAAAATATATGTCAGATTAAGTTGAAATTTTTAGTATTGAAATTAAAGTTAAAACACACCCATCATAAAAATTTCAAGTGAAAAGGACTTCTCGATTGGGAGAAATTAAATTTTGAAGTTCATATTGCCCATTTTAATAAAAATAAATTAAATAAAAATTCATAAATTTACAAAAATCTTCAAATAACTTAAATCACTTCAATTAACATCTAGGACTCTTAAGAAAATAATGTAATTTTTTGAATCTTAATGAACTCCAAACAAACACTTAAGATTAAAGTTTAATCAATTATGGAGTTAATTAAAACATAATCTAAAAATAATTTAAATATCAAATCAAAATCGAAATGAAATAACACTTAAGCAATCATTAATCAAACCTCAAATCGAAAAATATCATCTTTAGAGGAAATTAAATTAAATATGATTAAACTATTTAAGTTAATAAAACTTGATTAAATGATTAAATCTTAAATCAAACTTAAAATTAAACAAATCATGAAACTTTAATATGGGTCAGTATAACTAAACTTACACTAGCATGAAATCTTAATCATATGAAACTCAAAGTATAAATAAACTGAAACTAATTAATCAATAAATCAACAAAATAAATCAAATTGATTAATAAACCAATTCAACATAATCATTTAACACTAATTGAATTAAATCAAATAAAGTTAAAATAAACTTAATTAACATATGATTAAATCACATCCATTTGGAATAAGATAAATAATTAACTATTAAATATTTCAACCTAATAACTAAATCAAAATATGTTAATGAAATCAAACAAAACTAATAAATGAATCAAATCAAATAAAACTCTAATCATAAATAATCTTAATTGAAATGAAATAAACAATTAATTCACTTAATAACAATGATAGTAATAACAATAATCCTTTAATCAAATCAAACTTAAGTAAAACACTTAACTAAATCAAATCACTCACATGTGAAAAATTAAGGCATTAATCTCTAATTAAACAAACCATTAATTAATCTAATGATTTAAAAATTTAATTACTCTTAATCAAACTTAATTAATCAAACATCTAATTAATACAAACTTAATGAATTAATCCATCATCTTAATTAATCAAATTAATTTAAATAAGTTACATTAAAGCTAACTCTAAAATTAAACTTATTAATTAAATTTAATAATTAATCACACCCCTCAAGCTAATTAAGTTAATCAAATTAATCATATTAAACCTAACATAATGCATAAATACTAATCAAAACCTAAATTAAACCTAAATCATTAAGTCATTAATTACAACATTAAAGATTAAATAAATATTTATTTAATTTAATAATTAACTTAAACACACTCCTTAATTAAACTAATTATTATATATTGAATAAACATTAATACAAACTTAATAAATTAATCCACCATCTTAATAAACCAAATTGACTTTATAAATCAAATTAAAATTAATTCAAATCAAACACTTAATTAATCTAATTAATTTGATCACATCTTTAAACTAATTAAAGTCAATCAAATTAATCATATTAAACTTAAACTTAATCAAACATAAATGCAATTAAATATCAATCAATTCTTAATTTAAACTTAAAAATCATTAAATCATTAATTACATCATTAGCCTAAACAAATATGAAATCAAATTTAAAAATTAAACAAATCTTAAGTTAATTTAATAATTGATCATACCTCTTAAACAAGCTAATTAAGTTAATCAAATTAATCATATTAAACTTAAGCTTAATTAAACATATATTTGAACATAATCAAAATGCATTAAATAATCAAAATCTAAATTTAAACTTTCATTAAGTCATTATTACATCATTTCACAATATGAAATCAAATTTAAAATTAAATAAATCTTAATTTAATAATTGATCACACCTCTTAAACAAAATTAATCATAATTTAAACTTAAGCAATTAATAAATTTGAACATAATCAAAATTAAAAAATATTAATCAAATAAATTAAACCTAAATTATTAAGTCATTAATTACATCATTAACCTAAATGAATATGAAATCAAATTGAAAATTAAACAAATTATAATTAATATAAATACACTTCTAATCATTACATTCATATTGAACTTAAGAAAACCCTTAAATAAATCAAATCAAATTAAATCAAATTAAATTAATTAAGAAGACTCTCATCAATTTAATATGTCAAATCAAATCTCATTCAATACTTAAATAAGATATAATTAACTATAATATATGAAATCAAAATCATAATGACAAATGATGAGATTAAAGATAAAATCTAATTACAAGGAATCAAACTCAATTAATATCAAAATAAAATCTCAATTAATCTAATATAATCAAATATAAATGAATGAACCATAATCAAATCAAATAAACATAAAGTTAAGTCACATAATCAAAACAAAATATATTAACTTAAAGGATATTGAATTATCAAGATTTAATTAAACCAAAACATCTAATCTAAAATTAATCATGAATTTTTCAAACTTAAACTTCATTAGATCAAGATATTGAATTATCAAGATTTTAAATTAAAAATATCTAATCTAAAATTAATTAATAAAAAAACACATGAATTTAAACAAAATTAAACTTCATTAGATATTAAAGATATTGAATTATCAAGATGTAATTAAATCAACACATTTAATCCAAAATTAATCAATCAAATACATGAAGCTTTAACAAACTCAAATTCTAAATATTAAATCAAATCAAATGAATTGTACAAATTCAAATGGGCTGATTAAGATACTTAAGGACCTTAGCTAGACTCTTTAGGAGTTAGGATGTAGAATAGGGTGAGTTCTATCTACAAATGGAATTCATTCTACTCTTCATTCTTGAAAACTTAAACATCACTTTAACCAAATAAAAGTAAAATAAAAATGAAAAATAAATCATTTAAATTGAAATCAGGTAAAATTTAAACAAAATTCAAACTCAAATTGAAACTTAAACTAAGAAGCCTAGTAAAGTCTTGTCACACGCCTTAAGCACACATTAGAATACCAAGTCTAGTGCTAAGTTAGGGTGTATGTATGATGTTGTGTTTTATTTTATGATGTAATATTTTAGACTAGATGTTAGGGTGTATGTTTTAGGGGATGTTAGGCGTTATTATTTAATCATATTTTTTGTGGGGTTGTGCTTAAGGGGTCCTTGTAATAAAATATAAATACCTTTTATTTGTGCATGTTGCTTAGCCCCTAAGCATAACTCATGTTAGGGAGTGGGCTTACTCCATGTGTGGGGTGCTAAGTCCAAATTATTCATATAACTGCTTGGATTATATGGTATGTTTAGCTAACATTTATTTTGCAGGTGTAGCTAGATTTATTTTTCTTATTTTTGATATAATTTTGCATTAGGAATTAGAATTAGCGTTATGGGGAATTAGGATGAACAGTGGCCAGTAGGCTTAGTCCCTGGGGTGCCTTGTGATGCCTTTGGAGCAAATTAAATCAAAAGAAAGAAGAGGAAATGAAGAAAAGAATACCCTCATAGCATGTATTATTATTATTTTTTTAAACTAGGTTGTAAAAGGGAAGAGCTCGGCTACCCATATTTTTTTCTCTTTTGAGGTGTGCTGAAACCGTGGCCTTTTATTCTTTATGGTAGTATAAAATTATTTGATGTTGTGTTTAGATTATGCAATAGAATAACATGCTTTTCATAGTTTCTTTATGATTGATGCTTGAATGTGTGGCCTGGATGCGATAGACTCTTAGGATGAAATTAATTTTTCTACTCTAATTAATAACTCATAATTAAAATTTTAAAATAACTCATAATCTCACATAAAGCTGAATTAAATCAGATAAAATTTTTGAATGAATGAATATAATATCATGCATGTCATATTATTCCACTCTTGTTAAGAGGGGCTTCCATCTTTGCTAGAGAATGAAGGCTTAACCTGTGAGAGCCTTTGATGGAAGAACACCTCTTTCTCTCTTGATTTGGCCCATAATCAAGTTCTCATACATTTAGGCATACAAAATCCCATAGTGTCAAAATAAAGAGTTCAAAAGAATCAAATAAATTTAATAAAAATTTAGATTAAGTCATGAATTCATACCACTCATGCTCTAGTCTCTTAGAGTGAGTTTAAGGACTTAGTCTCCTTTCTAAATAAATAGCCTAGCCATCTTGCATAAGACTTGCTACATGGATTTAAAGCATGAGGAGTTAGCTGGCTACCACTCCAGGCGGTAATAAGTCCAGCATCGTGATTTATTCTCTCTCTTGTGGAGGTAAACCATTATACCACCTTTCGCTTAGATTTCTTTGTGGTTTGTACCAAAGCTTCCAGCTTAGATCATGGTGGTTTTTTCTTTCTACAAGCATAAATCCTCACCTCTTAGGCATTTTTACAATCTTATGTTATGGAATTATAAGCCCTAGCAATCTAATAAAATGTCAACTCAAATAATTAACTCTCTCCAATTTTAAAAATATAAAGCCCAATTATAGGGTAGATTGGATGCTCACTAGGCTTCCTAGTATTATAAGCATTTTTTACTTTCTCCTTTTGGATTCCTAAAATAAGTCTTCTTCTTGATCTATCATATTTGATTTTTTAAAATAGTCATTCCTTTGATAGTCTTAACCTTGAAATCTTTGGAGACCCTAATTATACTTTAATGAGAGTATTCTTAAGGAATTATCATTCTTAGGATGTAATTAACTATGGGGCTTGCCTCCATAGAACTTAACCCTGCTTAAAATAAATCTACTTTACTTTTTCATGTAAAGTAGGGAAAGATCTAGTATATTCAAGACCCATGCCTTAGAGTCCTTATGTGTGATTAGTATTATAGGGAGGTGATTTCTATCTTTGAGATAATACATCATTCCTTAATGTCATATCATTACTTCAATAAGTACACTAAGATCTGTGGTATCCCACATCTCAAAATAAACACCATAATTTTCGACTGGGGATGGTTCCTCTCTCCATCTTTAGTAGACAATTATTATCTCCAAGCATCGATATTGGACTTATATTTTATATAGGCTTGAGACTATCATTCTTTCCATTGGCACTTAGCTTATTTCATCCTTAAGCAAAGCTCGTCAACATCCTTTAGGTTTTAGGGCCTCACTCCGTGTAGGTCTTAAAATTATTCCCCAGGTGAAAATTAAAATTAATCAAACAAAGAGATGACCAAAATTAAGAACCTCTTCACCATCCTAATGGTGAGGCAAGGTTCATCCCATGAACAATAAGAAAATAAAACCCTTATACAAAATAGCATGTCTTTCCAAAAGCACTTTTTTTAAAATCCACATAATAAAAGATCTTTACACAAAAATTTGTAAGAAATTTTCAAAAAGGCACAAAATACATATAACCAAACCTTGTTTAACAAATCCTATGATTGTTACATGGGGGTTCTTTTCAAAGTTAAAATCAACCATTTTTAATAACACATTTTCTTTGGAAATAGCTATCCCCATACACTCAAATTTGTTGGATGGAGATTCTATTTTCGAATAAAATCATGATATAAAATTGAAACTCTAGAGTTGAAGTTTTCTCTTTTTTTGAAAGCAATAAACCATACACATAGAGAAGTCAAGACATATTTGAACCCCACTTGACATACCCAAATTTGTCAAATGGGAGTTCCCCTTCTTGGAGAAGGTAGAAAATTGAATTCTATTTGCATTTGTCGATAAAACTCCTTCTTGCCAAAGTCTTGGACTTCAAAACACATTGGGAGCTCATTTGACATGTCCAAGTATATCAAATGAGAACCCCTTTTGAAAATCATAAGAACAAATTAAACTCCATTTAACATACCTAAGTTTGTTAAATAAGTTCTTTTCTTTCAAAAATCATAAACACATCTGACTTTCACTTAACATGCCAAATTTATTAAGTGAGAGTTTTATTTTCAAAAATCATAAACACATTTGACTTTCACTTAACATACCAAATTTGTTATGTGAGAGTTTCATTTTTGACTTTCACTTAACATACCAAATTTGTTATGTGAGAGTTTCATTTTTGACTTTCACTTAACATACCAAATTTATTAAGTGAGTGTTTCATTTTTAAAATCATAAACACATTTGACTTTAACTTAACATACTAAATTTGTTAAGTGAGTTTCATTTTAAAATCATAAACACATTTGACTTTCATTTAACATACCAAATTTATTAAGTGAGTTTCATTTTCAAAAATCATAAACACATTTGACTTTCACTTAACATACCAAATTTGTTAAGTGAGAGTTTCATTTTTAAAATCATAAACACATTTGACTTAACACACCAAATTTGTTAAGTGAGAGTTTCATTTTCAAAATCATAAACACATTTGACTTTCACTTAACATACCAAATTTGTTATGTTAGGGTTCTTTTCAACACACATTTGATCCCTATTTTAACATACCAAATTTGTTAAGTGAGAGTCTGATCCTAAAAATAAAAAATAACAAAAATAAAAAATAAACATATCTCAAATATATTTGGGACTTTCACTTAACATACTAAATTTGTTAAGTGGGAATCCCATCTTCAAAGTAAAGAAAATCTATCTCACAATCACATTTGACTTTCACTTAATATACCAAATTTGTTAAGTGAAAGTCTCATCATTAAGCACAAATCAAACACATGTAGCCTCTACTTAATATACCAAATTTGTTAAGTAAGAAGCCTCATTTTCAAATCAAAATATCACACAATCAAATCTTAACAAGCAAAATTATTTCAAATACACAATCACAACCTCTTCTTAGCATACACAAATTTGCTAAGTAAAGGTCTTTCAAACTATCAATATTTTCAAACAAGATGCACAAAATACAAATATCTCCAAGAAAATCTCTCCTCAAATTTTAGAACCCCACCCAACCTACCTAAATCGATTGAGTTATAAATCAAAATCAAATGACAAAGACTATCCTCAATATAAAATCTCTAAATGAACCCCCACTATTTAGAATGTGGGTTCAAATTTTGAATCAAATCTTGAGATCAATGATTAAAGGTGAACATCAAGGCAAGTTTCTGACTCAGCTATATTTCAACAATGCAGATTTTAGTACAGTTAGTTCTTCCAGTCCTCAATTGGTATAGCATCAATGGCTCCTAATAAGTTCATGTTTTCCTTCCCTTACCAGCCTTGGTCAGTCGGTCTCTCTCTGGCCCATTGAGGTCATCTACTTTGGCCATGGTTTTGAGGGGGTGAGGATTTGTTGCAAGGGGACAGCCCTCACCATAGTTACCAAGGAGGAGGTGGCGGGGAAGACACCGCTTATCTAATTCAATATGTCATCTGATTCTGAGTTTCCTCCACTAAAGTGGAATGCCATTATTATTCCTACTACCCCAGTGTAATTTTTGTGCGGTTGTTTCCGGTCAATCAACTACTCTGCTCTAGCAGGGCTACTACCCCTCCTTGGACACCCCAAGGGGAAGACTATCTTAGTTTTGAGATAGTCTCCCTTTGAGGGTGTTTTGCCTATACATGTGTACCCTCAAAAAAGAATCATGGTCAAGCATCATCACAGAGAGAGAGAGATGGGAGCTTCATATGGCTGAGGAGGGATCTCCCTGTGAGACCTCTCCACATTTGAGTGGTAGTAGGTTCCTCCCCTCTCAGCCTGAGATGGAGAGGAGGACTATAGAAGGATTGTTACCTCCACATATTTGGCAGCTGGGGAGCAGGAAGCCTATGGGCAAAATAGTCTCAGGGTTGGTGAGCCTACGGATGCTCAAAATTTGATATAGTTTTTGATCTGAGGATAGTTATCCCAGGAGAGTTAGTTAGATCCGAGAGAGAGCCTTGGAGGCTCAAGCATCGGCTTAGTGGGGAGTGAGAGGTTTTGGTCGGCCTCATCGATGGATTTTCACGATCGTTCACTACAGGGCATCATACATCATCCTTATGGTGCTACTCATCAGAGGAGTAGGCCTGTCGAGGGCAATCTACCTCATACCACTCCATTCACACCACCATCTATCCACTCCGCGCATCTCCCATTCCAACCAAGATCCGAAGCCCCAGGAAAAGCCACCATTGGTGATCTATGACCTGGATACTCCATCTACTCCACTCATTGAGGTGAGGTGAGCTCTCTGACCCTCCTCCTTGAAAAGAAGGAATGGCGACCCAAGGCCATCATGGTTGAGTCACCACCGCAGTCACAACAATTACAGTTATAGAGCAGTATTAGTGGCATAAGGGGTAGAGGATATAGATGTAGTGTTCATGGCAGTGGATCCTCACATGTTATTGATGGGTAGTGATTAGCATATACCTTGGAGCACGTCCTCTAGAAAGTAGTACAATGATAAATACTCGATGCATTTATGGTCAGCATAGCATACTATCGGCGGCAGTGTTTGTCCCCTACAATTAGAGCTCTTTAGATGAGATCTTCACTTTCTGAGAAGAGAGAACTCTAGGGGAGATTGCTCGATGAAGGATATGGTCAATTTTGATCCATGAGGATGATCTCTTGGAGGACTTCAATGGAAGTCCATATGGTGACACTTGGGGTTCCCTCCTTAGGGATCATAGAAGGGTGTTGTAGTTGAGGAAGAGAACAACTCATTCAACCCAACACCTTCATGAGGTAGAGAGAGATGAGCATATCAGTAAGATGGGACAAAGAGTTGAATACTTGTTAGCAACAGTCCTAGCACTTCAAGGCCAAGCTCCATCACTACTCCCAGGTGACCACAGGTTGTTGCATGTTACCCAAGAGTACATCTCCATGGGAGGATAGTGGTGCATATAGGATAGTACCTCCATGCGAAAGAGATATAAAGCATATGGTGGAACAACAAGTGAAGGAAGCATGGTAGGGTTCATTCCAAAGGGTAGACCTACCATGAGGAATTGATGTATAATCCAATATCTTGGGGTTTTGTGCCATCCTTCAAGATCTTTGATGGCGGTAGAAACGTACATATAACACACTTTAGAGCTGTTGTAATCGAGGTAGTGATGCACTTCTCTTGACTCTTCATTAGCTCATATGATTGCATTTGATTGGTATTTGACACTGTTGATTCAATGAAGACCTTTGCTGAGTTGGAGCACCTCTTCATCAAGAGGTTTGTTGGTTCCCAGTAAAGGGTAACTGTGGGTGACCTCGTTAAGGCACAACAAAATCCCAATGAGTCTCTTATTGATTATATTCTTAGGTGGTGAAACTTGAGTATGAAATGCGAACCACATCTGTCCGAATAACATGCAATAAAAATTATTCTCGAGAATATTCATGGCCCGTTGCTTTCATGCTCAAGGGATTTACAATCAAAATCTTTGAGAAATTAATCAACAAGGCATCTAGCCTACAAGGGAAAGCTAAATAGTTACCTTTTCAAGACCAATCGTTCAAGCCCAAGCAGCAAAAAATATTCATAAAGAAGCCAGGGGTAGTAGTTTCAGTAGACTAAGGGAAGCAGCCAGCCAAAGCTCAGTATGAGAGACCTCGTGCACAAAAGTCTCCATTTCCACCTCCTCTACTATCACCTGGGAACCACCACACTTCCATAGCATTAGCCTCTCCATAATATACTCGGCGGTACTCATATCCACCGGTAGCTATTACCCACCTACTCTTCTTAGATTGAATAAGCCATATTCATTCAAGAGGGAGGTAGTTAGGAAGATCTTTAAGAATCTCTTAAAAAAAACTTGACTTTTAGTTACCTAAAGAGGCGGAAGATGTGGGCAAGAGTAATGATCCTATTGCACTACCATGGTTAGTCATCTTGGAGGATTATGTCACCTTTAAGGGGGCTTAGCGCACTACAAGTTAAGCTATTGTTATCCCAAGGAATACTTATTAGAATAACCCTCGGTTATCGAGTAATTCTTGGGGATACTATGATCCTCTTAAGACAAAAGAAGGTTAGGATATTGCCTTATCTTGAACCTCTAAAAAAATGGTCTCTAAGATCAAGAAGCTTTCTTTACAAGTGTTTGAAGTAACTCAAACCTCCAACAACAAGGAATGTTTGCAAGTTGCTAAAGATAACTTGAAGAAGGTGTTAGCCTGATAGATACTTACTTTATAGATAGCAGCAACCCCATCCGAGCTACTCCATCCATATTCTTACTACTTCTTCCTCCACTAGCTCCTCTTTTGCTAATAGGAGCATTGTATCGCATACAAGGGTTATACCCCTTACCCACTTACTTTATTAGATTTCTATCATGTACCTCCATCTAAGAAGAAATCAATGAAGAAAACTTTCAGATCTTTTATTCCTCTCAAAACTCTCCAAGTCTACAAAATAATAATGATAACTCTAGTTTGATCATTCTTCTTTATAAATGGATTTCCCATTTCTAAATCATGAGTTCTATTGAGATTGATTTGGATTCATCATGATCCTAGGAGAAGTGGTAGGTACCTGATAGAAGGTAGAACTTTCCAAATTCATCATTCAAGAGGTCCTTGAAGTTAACCTTTGCGGTGGCAAAGTTCTACCTCAGGGTGGCACCTCAGGATAAGGGTAAACAAATCATTAGTTCTAAAGAGTAGATGACCCCTCCACAAGATGCTCCACCCATGGATATGCTTGTGGAGGATCGATCAAAAGGTTGACTACGTCTTAGACATGCTATCTAAGTTAAGCATATATGATGCCCTTATCTTATCCAAAGAGATGAGAGAATCTCTAATCAAGGCTCTTCTTGATCCGGAGATATGCTTAGCCCAGCTGACCATTACTGAGGAGGAGGTTCACAGTTCAAAGGACACTCTAGGAGTTACATTCAGTGATGAATGACCAAGCACAATCGCTCTCTTTACATTACAATGGATATTGGAAGATCTACATGATATCTAGTTCTTGTTGGTGCATCGGTAATATTATGAGTCTAAAACCCTCACTTGAGGATTGACATCTCAAACTTTCAAAGAGAGGATGATGTTGAGGATTCAATGAACGAGAGGTTTAGGCTCTATAGTGTTGCCATTAGAAGTAGATGATTAGAAGACACCCATATTATAGACTCAGATACATTTCAATACTTTGCTTGGATACATGAGAATAACGTGGTTCCATCCTCTCAACATCAATATGAAGTTCATGAGGGGTGGGATTGAATCTTACATCAAAGGAGATCTTAAGCCATTCATGAGATCAGATATATGAGGATGACTACTATCTCCCTCAAAATCAACAAGTCTATTCTGTGAACTTGGAAAGTTCAAGATAAAAAGAAAAAGAAAAAAAAAGAAAAGAAAAAAGAAAAATAAAAATAAAGAAAAAGGAAATGAGAGAAATAGACTTGAGGAGAAAGTAGAGCACATTATTAGATTCCACCCCAGTTCATTACTCCCATATATGGGTAGGATGACGACCTCCATAGGGAGAGGAAGAGATCAGAGGCATGCAGAAAGACCTCCTTATTGGCCCCGATAGGTTATGTCTCCCCGAGACTACACTACTATCTATATATTTAGAATCTAGTTAGAGGATGAGTCATATATAATTAATATGCTATACTTCGAGATCCCCATGCAAGTGAGGTTAGCGCAATGATGAAGATGGGGCTCTTAAGCAAAGCATAAGTGTATCAAGTCTATATGTGAAATAGTAGCATGGGTTGGGAACTTTAGCTCTAACACTTTCTCATAGAAAGTTGAGGGTTTAATAGTTAAGGAAGTCTTCCACAAATGTAAAGGTAGAGTTCTTTCTTGAGCATCATCCTCAAGTCAAGAAGGCGATGTAGAACTTGAGGATGATTCATACAAAGATTTAATAGAATTATCTTTTGATTTGTACTCGCCTTGTGTTCTTAATTTAGCAAGAAAGGATTAATTCCACATGTTTGGTCTAAACATAGGTCTGATTACTTTGAAAGGTTGTGAGACAACAAATCACATTCACAATCAAGATGACTAGGATTGATAGTGGATGGGTTAATGATGGCATACTTTTCAAATCATGATAACTCATATGAGGAGGTGTGCTTAGAAACTTTAGATGATTCAAATGACTTTGCAGTCAGGGATGTGCCACTAGAGTTCAAAGAGGAGATCAAATCAATTATTGAAGAGCTCAAAGAAATCAACCTAGGAATTGAAGATGATCCATGCCAACATACATCAGTTCTTTATTGAATGAAAAAGAAACTAATGATTTAGTGAAGCTATTGACTAAGTTTAAGGATTGCTTTGCATGGAATTATGAAGAGATGCGATTCTCTCGATATAGTCCATAAACTTAATAATAATGTTACCTACAAACCTAGCGCATGCGATTAGACATTGAACATAGTCACTTAAAAAATCAAATCTTTGATGCTAGCTTTATTAGGGAAGAAAAAATATCCCTGGTTGGCGGTGTCATCCCAGTTAAGAAAAGAATGGCCAAATTCACATGTGTTGATTTTAGATCTAAATAAGGCATGTCTAAGGATGAATTTCCACTTCCTAAAATTAATGGTGGACAACCTCATCTCATGAGTATTCTCCTTTATGGATGGGTCATTTACAACCAAATTAAGATGGCCTAGAGGATGAAAGAAACATTATCTTTCAAACTCATTAATTATTATTATAAGGTCATGCCTTGGCCTAAAATGTTGATACCACAGTGATATGACTCGAATCTTGATGAACTCATTCATCATCAAGTTGAATGCTATGATGATCTCATCAAAGCAAAGAAAAGGAAGACCATCTCTTTGACTTGAGAGTAGTTTTGAATGGTTAAGATAATACAACCTCAAAATGAACCCCAAGTGTCATTGAGTTGCTTCAAGAAAATTCCTTGGGTTTGTTGTCATTAGGAATTAAATTGATCAGAAAAGATCAAAGCGATATTAAAAATGTCACCCCTAAAGCCTAACACAACTCGTCATTCAAGGGCATATCTAAGACTTCATTTCCAACTTATCGGAAGATGCCAACCATTCATTTATTATACCAAGTTCAAATGGGATGACAAGTGCCGCATGCTTTGAAGACATCAAGCAATATCTAAGCTAGTCCTTGACCTATCAAGTCGCTCATATTATATTCTTTCATTAGATGACTCCTTTGGTACTTTGTTGGCCCAAACCAATGAAGGGAAAGAAAATGCTCTCTACCAGTCATCATCTAATCTCTATGAGGCAAACTACACCTATTGAAAAGCCTACTAATCTTTGCATCCCAAAAGCTGACACTACATGCTTTCTCATAAGGTAATCATCTCTAGAATCAATCCAATGTAATATCTCATGGACCTTATCAGGATTGGGTTGGTCCATGATTTATCTCGGTTTAACATCATCTGTAAAAGGACAAGCACTTAAATTTCTTAGCGGCACATCTCCTTCGATTCTCGCTTAATGATGATCTCACGATGAACAAATCATGAACTTAGGGGACACTAGCATTCACCATTGGGAGATGTATTTTTGATGGTATTCCTCTCAAAGAGGAGAAGAACCATAATTATTATCTAGGAAAGGCGGTGTAGAATAGTTCTCCTAACTCACACGTGATGTGATGAGATTCTCATTATCATCCAATGATCATGACCAATGAGGCTGATTATGGGTCATTATACTGCATCAAAGTATCAACATCTTTGGAGATTCTCAGTTAGTCATCAACCAAATTGTTGGGTCCTACAAAGTTCTAAAATTTAAACTCCATCATTACCACAAGCACACTATGGAGTTATTAGCCCAAATCCCAAAGGTTATCATTTACAAGATTCCTCGAGGAGAAAATGCAGTAGTAGACGCATTAGCCAAGCTTGTTAAAGAGTTGGCATGTCCGGAAGATGAGTCCATTCCAATAAGGGTCCAAAATAGATAAATCTTATCCCTTGTTGATGCTGAACTCATCGAGAGATTCTCTCTTGAAGGGGAGGTTATCGTTGCCAAAAGAATGAGATTATTATATGTTGACAAACTACTTCAAGAGAAATCACTAACACTAGGTGAAAGAGAGCCTTTTCCTATCTCATTGATAACCTTATGCGGTGTCCTTGATCATATATGGTCATGTTGTTTGGACAAACATGAAGCCTGTTGAATCATGACCGAGGCACACTTGGGTTTATGCAGAGAACATCAATCTGGTCCTAAGATGAAAGCCAAGATCAAGAGACTAGGATACTAGCCTTTGTGATCACATACATGGGAGGAGATGCCAATGTCGGTGTGGTCCCATCAACCACCAAACATTCTACATCCTAGATTGACCTCATGGCCATTTGAGTGTTGGGGTATTGACATTGTCAGTCCGATCAATCCTCCTTCTTTCAAAGGTCATCAATTCATCATAGCTGCTACTGACTACTTTTCTAAGTGGGTGGAGGTAATCCCACTTAGAGAGGTCACTCGACATGTGCTCATTTTTAGGAACCATATTGCATATAGGTGGTGCCTCTGAATTATATAATGAATGGTACATTCAAAACACTAAAATCAACAGCTCGACAACATAAATTGGGGATATTTTATTATCTACTAGGATAAATGGGTAGAAGCCTTCAACAAAACTCTCATTCAAATCTTGAGAAGACACTAGATGATAACAAATGATGGCATGACAGGTTGGTTGAAGCCTTATGGGCTTACCATCACATACATAACTCCAACTCAATCTACCTTTCTCTCTTTTGGTGTATGGGTCAAGCGTTCTACCATTAGAAGTCCAACTCCCATCACTATGGATGGCGTGTAATATCACAATGGAACAAAGCTAAGTTCGGTTGAAGAGCTCAAGGTTTGGAGAGATGCTACGCATGCGAACCTCGAGTTATACAAAGCCAAGATGATTCAAGCTCATAACAAGTTGGTCTAGAGCTTTTCAAGTAGAGCTTATTTTAGTTCTAAGGGCCAATTATTTTCTCGAAGATAGAGGCAAGTTTGAACCCACTTGGGAAGCCTTATGCCATAGAGGCTCTAAGGAGGGATCTTATCAACTCATAAATTGTAAAGGAGAGCGCCCGATGCTTCCAATTAATGGGCTCTACTTAAAGAAATACTATCCATAAATCTTGTTTGAAAATGATTATCAATAAAACTTCTTTTCATATCAAATTTCATTTCTTCTGTATTAGAAATATCTTTTGCTTTTGAATTTAGGATGTATTTAGAGTAGGTATAAAGAACAAAAGCATCATATCACCACTAAACACAAACTACAAATGATCCTCTAGTATTAGGATAGGTGTAAGAGAACTCAAGAGGCATCTATTTAATACAATTAAATTAGAGGAGAAGTGCATCTTTCTTGGTGGAGTCACAATTGCCCTTACGACACCATTTCATCCATTCTTCGACGTGTTTAGGATAGGTGTAAGAGAACCCAAGCGGCATCCTATTCCCTCTTTCACAACACAAATATATATATATATCTTTTGTCTCAGGCTACTTTGATGTGGAAGCAAGCCCCTTCTCACTCATTGCTTAGTTAGGTCTACATGCTACCTGAGTATGTCACCCTAGTAGTCACTTGTTGGAGGATGTGAGTCCCGCTTTCTTCATAACTTGACCATTTGACTAGCACCTTGTTAGTGCGGTAGATTTCGGCCCAACATTACCTCATGTTGACTTTTGCTTAAGGAGATGTGAGTCCCCGTGTTTTTTTCTTGAACCAGCCAGCATGCACTAACTAGGTTGAGTATATTTAAGGATTAGGGTAAGTCCCCCAAAGGCTCCTTTCCTCTTGACTATATTTGAGTCGATGTAAGTCCTCTAATAGCATTCATTCAGTAGTCGCCCTAGGTCGGATGGCACCTGTCAAGCCAAAGACAAACTATCCCAACAATCAGTTTCTCTTTAGGAGGATGTAGTCTCGAGCTTTCTTCTAGGCGATTGTTGCAAATCGCACCTTAGGTTGGTTGATGTTACTATCTTGAGCGACTCACGGTGGATACACCACTCTTTGGATGTGAGTCCCTCACTTTCTCTCCTTGAGTTCACATATTTGATATATGACTAGCCATGTCATCTTCTCCAGGGTGTTGGATTAAGCCTTTTGTGGCCCCATCCTCTGCGGGCATTCTATTTGGATCACGTCCTTCACGACCCCATTTAGACACTATACAGGTTACTTTTGGATTGGACAGCCTTCAGTAACAACCCCTGGTTGGAGAATTTGTTATGGATGCAAAATTCCCCTTGGTTCTAAATCTGAGATAGGTCTAGGCTATAAGCTCTCGGTTTAATTCTTCAAACCAACAGGTCCATGTTAAATCAAATAAACAAACAAAATTAATTCACTTGTGGATTAGAATTTAAGCCCTAGTGGCCCCTTTTCCAAGCAAGCATCCTATCTTTAGGGTCAAAAACTCCTATATATTGTCTACTTTGAGTTGAGATAAGTCCCAAGTGCACTCTCTTTTAGTAATTATAGGTTGGGTTCAACTTGTTGTGCCACCAATGAGTTTTCCGGTGGTCGTTGTTGCTTTAAAGATATAAGTCTATTATGCATTCTTTCCAACGATCATTTGCAAATGACGGCAGTCTTGCGATTTGTTGCACAAGACCGATCATCTAGTGGTTCCTTGTTTAGGAAGATGTGAGTCCACGCTTTCTTCCTAACTTGACCATTGTAAACAAAGGCACCCCTTTCATTAGTTCTACCTAATGGTAAAGTATCCCTTTGGATGTAAACCTAAGATAGGTCTAGAGATATTAGCTCCTTCTTAGTAGATCCATCACACACTGGCAGGGCCCATATAAAATTAAATTAATTCTAACTATTCTTGAGTCGATATAAGTCCACAATAGCATTCGCTCAAATAGTCACCCTAGGTTGGCATTGATCTGTTGTGCCATCGACAGATCACCCCAATAACTGATCCCTACTTTTAAAGATGTAAGTCTGCTACACTTTCTTCTTAGTACATTCGTTGCACATCGAAAGGCAACCCATGTGGATAGTCCTGCCTTGTGGCTGGTAGATTACCCCTTTGGACTTGTAATTCTGAGATAGGTCAAGGCCGACATAGCTCCTGCTCAGTGAGACCATCGCATGCCAATAGTGTCCATAACATAACACACCAAATTAAATTAAATCAATTCAAATCAAATTAATCATCAGGACTACTCTTGAGTTGAGATAAGACCCTAGCGCACTCACTTTCGGTAGTCTCCTTAGGAAGTCATGTTGTTGCATCCAAATCATCCATTGATCCTACTTTAGAAGATGTAAAGGCTGCATGCCTTCTTCTTACATTGTGCACAGAAGGCAACCCTTAGGTCGATAGTCCTACCTTATGACAGGTAGAGTACCCCTTTGGATTTATAAATCCAAGGCCCCCGTGGCTCCTTCTTAATATAGTTCGTCGCACATCGACAGGGTCCATAACAAAATAAATTCAAAACCAACCTCCCTAGTGGAGTTAAACTAAACATATCAGACAATCCAAACTTCTCCCTAATGTGGCGCAAATCAAATTAGCCTCCCCGGTAGAACTTAGATCTAAATCAAATAAATTTAACCGAGTGTACATCCCTGGCGGATATGCCCTCAATCTAGAACTCTTCTCCCTAATGGAGCCATAACAAATTACATCAACCTCCCTAGTGGAGTCTAATCAAATAAATCACAGAAATCCAATCAAGTTCTTATCCCCAGTGGATAGCCTGAACCTGCTTCCCTAGTGGAAGGTTTACATACCTAATCCTTAGCAAATTCGAGCACATATCCCTAGCATGCCTCCACATCAATTAAAATAAAATAAATTACAATCAATTCGATCTTGATCCCCATTGGATTATAAATTCTTATCCCCAGTGGATACACCCAAACAAATCATACTCATAATCAAACTCAGATTCATATCCCAAGCGGATAGCTCGAACCTGTTTCCCTAGAGGAAGGTTCATGTACTCAATTCCCAGTGGATTCTTTCTTGCTCATTATGTCATTGGCATAAAGAGAGTTACAATGCATTAAGATCGTGATTCAATCTACCTTTTAGGTCTTGGTATAGATCACTTTCATTGTTTGTTGCAATATTCTAGATGTTGTTGATCATTTCGGTCAATGCTAATACGTACAGTGTGTCTTGTCAGTTACACCACACCTATTGGGGGTCCTTTTGTTGACCTCACTTTTGGAGTGAGCTCTTAACCTCCTCTCCTTAGACTTAGGGCTCTTCTATACACTAAGAACTCCTTAGTCATAAGACACTTCTAGTGATTAGGTGAACACTTAACCTAAGCCTAGAGACTTAGAAGTGTTAATCAAAAGATTAGACTATGACTTAGGGCTTAAGAAAATTACCTATCCCATAGCCTAAACTCAATCTAGATACACTTTCTCAAATTGAACCCAGATTCAATTCTGAAACTAAATCTCAAATTCAAATTCAAATTCAAATTCAAATTCCAAATTTAATTTCAAAATTTGACTCCAAGTGATTGAAACCCAAAATCAAATTCAAATCCTAAGACCCTTCCTAAGCCATATGAACCATTCATAAGCTTCATTAAAACTCCCTTAGATCAAATCAAACTCAATTCATCTCTTTATAAATCAATTATTTTTTTCATTTATATTCACAAATATAAATGAAATCCAAATTCAAATGACCAAAACTATATCGAAAATCAAATCCAAACTCAATTTAAATCTTTTAAGCCAATTCTTTAGACTTAACCAAATTCTATCCAGATCAAATCAAAACTAATGAATTTTATCTTGAATCAAACATTCATTCAATTATCTACCCAAATATAAATGAAACCTACAATCATCAAATCAAATCGAAACTAACCCAAGTCAAACCCAACTAGCCCTTTTGACTTTAAAATTTTAAATGCCAAAATCCCAAGACTCCAAATTGATGCCATTGAATTTATATTTCAATCTAGGACTCATATATAAGTTCAACTATTGAATCAAACCAAAACCAAACCAATTGGCCACTTAGGTCCACTTGACCCAAAGTGACCTAAAGGACCCATTTGAGCCAACTTCAATTCAACCCAAATTGATTGAACTAAGCTCACCAAAATCTTCTCACAATTGATGATCTTGATCAATTGGGTTAAACCAAGTCAAGTTAGTCACCAAGTCAACCCTTAGCCCAAATGAACCAAAACTACCAAAACTCATCCAACACCAAGTTGATTGAAACAACTGATTTGAATCAACCAAAAATCAATATTTAAATATGACTTGACCACCAATTTGAGCCAAAGCCCAATTGGTTTGATCAAAGTTGACCTTGACCTAAAGGATCAAATTGGGTCAAATCATGATCTAATTGATTGCAAAACAAATTCATTCCAAATTGATTATTGAACTTAACAAAAGTCATAATTGGGCGTAATTTGACCAATTTGTCAACTTGACCCAACCTAGCCCAAATTGGCCTAAAGGGTTAGATTGGCCTAACTCCAAATTAAATCCAAATTAATTCAAACCAAAGACCACATTCATCTTCAACTAGCCAATTGAATATGAATTAACCCATAACCCAAGCCAATTTGGCCAATTTTAATCAAATTGGTCAACATGACCCAATCTAACTAATATGGCCCAAATTAAGTCAAATCCCTTGAAACCAAGCCATGACCCATTGGGAGTAGATCAAACTGGACCCAAACCCATTTGAGAATAGTCCAAAATTAACCCAACCCATTTAAATCTCTCATGAATCCTCCCCCACATTGAATTCCACCCAACCTCATTTAATTCTCCCCCCATTACATGCATTTAACTCCTCTCCAATATTTGCATTAAATAGAGCTGATCATATGGCAGCAAGAGAGGATATTAGAGCAAAAATTTAAAGTCCTCAACCAATCAATCATCCATCCCAACCATCCCAAACAAGATGATAATATTTTGGAGCCAAAAAATTCAAAAAAACCTGAATTTTTGGCCATTATAAAAGGAGGGAAAAATTGGGCTTCTCCCTTCTTCCTCCCACCACTATTCAGCCCCTAAGAGCTCCCCAAAGTAAAAAAGGAGCCCATCCCCTCACCTATTTGAGCCATTTTTTATCTCAAAAAATACAAATAGAAGCTTTTCCGGTGAGATAATGGTGAACATTGGAAAAGACGACATTCCAAAGGGAGGCAAAGGTTAAAAATTATTTCAAAGCTTCCTCACATACCTAGGAGTTCACTCGAGTCTTCACTGCCACCAGAAATCATCCTCGACGTGATAGATTTTGCCAAATTTAGCCGGCCTTAGGATTTCTCATATTTTGTGTTAATTTTCTTACGATTTTAGAATTTTCCCTAGATAATCTCATATTTTTACTTTAAATCATCCCAATTAGAAAATAAAATTTTTTCGGTACAAATCAACATGAAAATAGGTCTATTTAGACAAGTTTTCACTTAGAAATCTCATTTTAAAAAAAAAAAAAATTTTTTTATTCGCCATGGTATAGCAATGTCATCGATCCAGCGGTTTACGGGATCGACGGCTGATCAGCGATCCGGCCTTGATCACCTAATGTGATCGGACCACTGATATACGGTTCACACGATCGGACGGTCGCGCGCGTCATCACGATCAGCCTTTGGATCGTGCCGTCCGATGCGATGCACGGACGTTCGATCGTCCGGATGGTGAACCTCGGGTCTCTTTCCATACTGTTGACCGGTCTTTCGGCCCAAATGGTTGACATCAGCGTCGCGCGGATTTTTCTGATTTAAAAAAATTAATTTAAATCACCTCAACTTCAAAAATTCATATAGATAAAATACCTACCCAAAAATTACAAACATGGCTCGTTAGATTCTTCTTTCTGAGAGGAATCCAACAAATGTAAAATCCCCAAATTTTACTGAGTATTTTGAGCTTAATTTAAGGTTTAGTGAAAATAAAATTTCATTAATTAAACCAAAAATATATGTCAGATTAAGTTGAAATTTATAGGGATTGAAATTAAAGTTAAAACACACCCACCATAAAAATTTCAAGTGAAAAAGACTTCTAGATTGGAGATATTAAATTTTGAAGTTCAGATTGTCCATTTTAATAAAATAAATTAAATAAAATTTCAAAAATTTACAAAAATCTTCAAAAAAAGCTTCAATTGACAAGGACTCTTAAGAAAATAATGTGAATAATGAACCCTAACAAATACTTAAGATTAAAGTTTAATCAATTAAGGAATTAATTAAAATATAATATAAAAATAATTTAAATATCAAATTAAAACGAGAAATGAAATAGCACTTAAGCAATCATTAATCAAAACTCAAATTAGAAAAATATCATGCTTAGAAAAAATTAAATTAAATATGATTAAACCTATTTAAGTTAATAAAACTTAATTAAATGATTAAATCTTAAATAAAACTTAAAATTAAACAACTCTAGGAAACTTTAATATGGGTCAAACCAATATAACTAAATCTACACTAAGCATGAAATCTTAATCATATGAAACTTCTTAATGAGTATAAATAAACTAATTAATCATTAAATAAACTAAAAAATAAAATTGATTAATAAACCAATTCAACATAATCATTTAACACTAATTGAATTAAATCAAATAAAGTTAAAAATAAACTTAACTAATATATGATTAAATCACATCCATTTAGAATAAGATAATTAATTAACCATTAAATATTTCAACCTAACAACTAAATCATACAATGAAATCAAACAAACATAATAAATGAAATCAAATCAAACTAATCATAAATAATCAAACTTAATTGAAATAAAATAAACAATTAATTCACTTAACAATGATGATAATAATAATAATTCTTTAATCAAATCAAACTTAAGTAAAACTTCTCAAATCTGTGAGAAATCAAGTCATTAATCTCTAATTAAACAAACCCTTAATTCATCTAATAATTTAAAATTTTAATTACCCTTAATCAAACTTAATTAATCAAACATCTAATTAATACAAACTTAATGAATTAATCCATCATCAATTAATTAAATTAATTTAAATAAGTTACATTAAAGCTAACTCTAAAATTGCTTAAATCAAATCCCTAATTAAATTTAATAATTAATTGCACCCTCAAGTAATTAATTAAGTTAATCAAATTAATCATATAAACTGCTTAATCAAACATAATCAAAATGCAATTAAATACTAATCAAAAATTAAATCATTAATTAATTAACATCATTAAGAATTAAATAAATCTTTATTTAATTTAATAATTAAACACTCCTTAATTAAACTAATTACCCTTACTAATCCAATTGAATAAACACCTAATTAATGCAAACTTAATAAATTAATCCACCTTCTTAATAAACCAAATTGACTTTATAAATCAGATTAAAATTAATTTCAAATCTTAAATAATTAATTAATTTGATCACATCTTAAGTAAACTAATTAAAGTCAATCAAATTAATCATATTAAACTTAAACTTAATCAAACATAAATGCAATTAAATACTAATCAATTCTTAATTTAAACTTAAATCATTAAATCATTAATTACATCAACCTAAACAAATATGAAATCAAATTTAAAAAATTAAACAAATCTTAAGTTAATTTAATAATTGATCACACCTCTTAAACAAGCTAATTAAGTTAATCAAATAATCATATTAAACTTAAACTTAATTAAACATAAATTTGAACATAATCAAAATGCAATTAAATACTAACCAAAATTTAAATTTAAACTTAAATAATTAAGTCATAGTCATTAATTACATCATTAACCTAAACAAATATGAAATCAAATTTAAAAAATAAATAAATCTTTACTTAATTTAATAATTGATCACACTTCTTAAACAAGTTAATTAAGTTAATCAAATTAATCATATTAAACTTAAACTTAATTAAACATAAATTTTGAACATAATCAAAATGCAATTAAATACTAATCAAAACCTAAATTAAACCTAAATTATTAAGTCATCAATTACATCATTAACCTAAACGAATACGAAATCAAATTAAAAATTAAATAAATCTTTATAATTAACATAAATATATTTCTTAATTAAACTAATTACATAATTATATAGAACCTAAGCAAACCCATAGGCTAATAAATCTAATCAAATCAAATTAAATCAAATTAAATTAAATTAAGAAAACTCTCATCAATTTAATATACAATCAAATCAAATCTCATTCAACCTACTTAAATAAGATAAACTAATTAACTATCCAATGTATGAAATCAAAATGCAAACCAAACTTTGATAAACATGACAAATGGATGAGATTAAAAGATAACATCTTAATTACAAGGAATCAAACTCAATTAAAATCAAAATAAAATATCAATTAATCTAATCTGATCAAACTACAAATGAATGAACCATAATCAAATCAAATAAACATAAAGTTAAGTTACATAACCATAATCAAAGAAAAGAATTAGATATTAATTTAAAAAGGATATTAAATTTTCAAGATTTAATTAAAAAAATATCTAATCTAAAATTAATCATGAATTTAAACAAACTTAAACTTCATTAGAGATCAAGGATATTGAATTATCAAGATTTAGTTAAATTAAAACATCTAATCTAAAATTAATTAATAAAAATACATGAATTTAAACAAACTTAAACTTCATTAAATATTAAGAATATTGAATTATCAAGATGTAATTAAATCAACACATTTAATCCAAAATTAATCAATCAAATATATGAAGCTTAAACAAACATAAATTCTAAATTCTAAATCAAATCAAATAAATCAATTCAAATGAATTACACAAATTCAAATGGGCTGATTAAGATACTTAAGGACCTTAGCTAAACTTTATAGGAGTTAGGATGTAGAATATAGTGAGTTCTATCTACAAATGTAATTCATTCTACTCTTCATTCTTGAAAACTTAAACATCACTTTAACTAAATAAAAGTGAAATAAAAATGAAAAATAAATCATTAAATCATTTAAATTGAAATCACCCAAAGGTAAAATTTAAACAAAATTCAAACTCCAAATTAAAACTTAAACTAAAGAAATCTAGTAAAGTCTTATCACATGAGCCTTAAGCACACATATTAGAATACTAATTCACCACTTCTAGTGCTAAGTTAGGTCGTTGTATGTATGATGTTGTGTTTTATTTAGTGGTGTAATATTTTAGACTGAATGTTAGGGTGTATATTTCATAGACTGGATGTTAGGCCATTATTAGCCTTTATTTTTCTGGGAGTTGTGCTTAAGGGTCATGTAATAAAAATATAAATATGTTTGTTGTGTGTTGTTAGCCTAAGCATAACTCATGTTAGATAGGTGGGCTTGGTTATGTGGGTGCTAAGTCTAAATTAATTATATATAACTTGGGTTGTATGGTGTGCTTAGCTAATATTTGTTTTGCAAGTGTAGCTAGATTTACTTTTCTTATTTTTGATGTAATTTTGCATTAAGAATTAGGATTAGTGTTATGGGAGATTAGGATGAGTAGTGGCCAGAAGGCTTAGTCCCTAGGGTGCCATGTGATGCCTTTGGAGTAAATCAAATCAAAAGAAAGAGAATGAAGAAATGAAGAAAAGACCCCCATAGCATGTATTATTTTTTTTTTTTTATAATCAAGGTTGTATAAGGGTGCTCACTACCCTTTTTTTTTCTCTTTTGAGTGTACAACGATACTCGTCATTATTGGCCTTTTATTCTACGGTATAAAATTTTGATGTTGTGTTTAGATTTTAGAACAACATACTTTTCATAGTTTCTTTATGATGCTTGAATGTGGCCTTTGGTAGGCTCTTAAGATGAAATTAATTTTTCTACCCCAATTAACAACTCATAACTGAAATTTTAAAATAACTCATAACCTCATATAAAAGCCTAGGAATGGAATCAAGATAATAAAATTTTAAGCATCCACTTAGCTAGATGAATGAATGTATAATATCATGCATGTCATATTATTTCACTCTTATTAAGAGGGGGCTTCCATCTTTGCCAGAGAATGAAGGCTTAACCTGTGAAAGCCTTTGATGGAAGAACACTCATTTCTCTCTTGATTTGGCCCATAATCAAGTTCTCATGCATTTAGTCATACAAAGTCCCATAGCCTGTGTCAAAACAAAGAGTTCAAAAGAATCAAATTATTTAATAAAATTTGCATTAGATTAAGTCATGAATTCATACCACTCATGCTCTAGTCTCTTAGGGTGTGTTTAAAACTTAGTCTCTTTTTAAAACAACAACCATCTTGCAAAGTATAAGACTTGTCTACATGGATTTAAAGTGAGGAGTTAGTGCCACTCAGAGCGTAAGTTCAAGCCGGTCGGGTGATTTATTTTCTCTTATGGAGGTTGACCATTATGTCCACCTTTCGCTTAAATTTAGGACGTGCTTGTGGTTTGTACCAAAGCTCCCTAGCTTAGGATCCAAAGTAACTATTTCCTTTGGGCTACAAGCATAAATCCTCACATCTTAGTCATTTTCACAATCTTATGTTGTGAAATTATAAGCTCTAACAATCTAATAAAATGCCAACTCAAATAATTAATTCTCTCCAATTTCAAAAATATAAAGCCCAATTATATGGTAGATTGGAATGCTCACTAGGCTTCCTAGTATCATGAGCATTTCCTACTTTCTTCTTTTGGATTCCAAAAATAAGTCTTCTCCTTGATCTATCCTATTTGATTTTCTAAATTAGCTAATCCTTTGATAATCTTAACCTTAAAATCTTTAGAGACCCTAATTGTCAACTTTAATCGAGAGTATTCTTAAGGAATTCCCATTCAACTATGGGGCCTTACCTCCATAGGGAACTTAACGAACCCAGCTTAAAATAAATCCTACTTTACTTTTCCATTAAAGTAGGAAAAATATCTTTGGTATATTCAAAGACTCATCATGCCTTAGGAGTCCTTATTAGGTGATTCGGTCCATTATAGGGTGGTGATTTCTATCTTTTGAGATAGTACATCATTCCTTAATGTCGTACCTGATCACTTCAATAAGTGCCCCTTAAGATCTGTGTGGTATCCCATATCTCAAAAATAAACACCACAAACCTTTGTAGAAAATTTTGGCTAATATTTAGAAAATTTATAACAAAAAAATATTAATAAATATTTTATCATAAAAGAAGCAAACAATATTGATAACTTATACCCTCTAACATCTAAGTAATAGAAATTTTTTAATTGTATCCCCAAGTCACAATTTTTAAGAAAATTTTTTTTTGAATTTGATTTATTTTCAAATTTTCAAGCAAAAGAGATTGAATAATAAGAGTTGAATCTCAAAATGATTGATAAAATTATTTAAATTTATTACATGTTCAAAAAAAGAGAGAATAGATATGCAATATATTTATAAGCCATTAAAATTCTAATTTTAATAAGCTTATAATCATGACTTTGCATTTGGATGATATGCATTCATTTAAATCAAATCATGTGTTACCAAGTGCATTTAGAGCTTGAATATTTTGATTTAAGCCAAATGCAAGAGGACCAACTGACCCCTTTTTTCTATGCATGACCTTTATAATAGGCAATTATGGCTAATGATGACTTCTTGTTATCACTTAATAACAAAAAAGACTTAAATTTTAGATTAAGTTTAATATTCTCATATTTTTTTTGCTATGTAATATGATTAGACTAAATAAGATTTATTTTAATATGAGGTATATATATCCAAAAAAATAAGCTCCTATGGATAATTATATACTAAAAGATGTCATTTCTTAAGAGAACTCATGATCAAAATAATCAAAATATTTTCATAATTTAAAAGTTCATTGAAATATTTAACTTTAAAATTTTAAACAATGGAGATTGGCACAAACATAGAATTTACTTTTGAAGTCATCAAAATATGAAATTATGAATGTTAACACTTCCTTAAAAGTTAGAGATTTATTCACACCATTATTTTCTATGATAATAAAATATGACTTATATTCTAATTTTTATTATGGATGATTAGATCACTGAATTTGTGATCCCCTTGAGTCTTCTGAGTTCATTGAATCAAGAACTTCAACATGACAATTTTCATTCATCAATCAAATGTTTTAACATTGGAGGCCACCATTAGCTATCAATTGACTACTCAAATCAACAATGATTAAGCAGATTGATTAAGTTGGCTTAGGTTCAAGATTACCCTTTCTTTGTCTAATGGTTGAAGGCACAATCAGGTGTAATTATTATTGATAAGGGTATAAAAATGTGGAATATTTAAGGACATTTTTAGAAAAGAAATATATCACCCTCTTAGATATCTATAAAAAATGCTTAATTATCATTTTTCTTAGTATTTTAAGCTTGCCTAATGATCATCAAGAATTCTAAAATTCTCATAGCTTTTAAAACCTTCAAACAACCACCTCAAAATTGATAAACTCATTAATCACTTTTCAACTAATGTTGCTTGAATTCATCATCAATCAACATTAATTGTTGTTCAATTTCTGATGTTCATTAACCAGTAACTCCCAATATCTCTTAATGTCTAAATCTCAATGGTCAGTGATCCCATCTCTCAAATTTTAATATAAGTCAATATTCAACATCTACTGGCATATGATGTCTGAATTGCAGATATTTAAAGTCCTTCTATTAGGTCACCTCCTTTTTTATAAATAAAATGTATGTCCCCTATTCATCCCATCATATGACATTAGCTAATGGTTGATATCTACTAATAATAAAAAGCTAATGATGTTGACTATGAACATTCAATGACAATCTGCTAAGTGTCTAGTCCCTCTCCCTATAAGAAGAATAATTAAAGTAATCACAATTGCATTTCACCATATCAAAAATTAGCCTCTCAACAACCATAGTCAACAAATGCTTATTGACATCCATCTCATATATTTACTCTTATTGTTTTGTATAATCTTTTGTCAATAATATTGACCTACCCCCACAATCTCATTAATATCACAATATATTTTTTGATATTCGTGATCAAAAGCATCCGTTGATGGCCAACTTCTACTGATGGCCAATTCCCCTTTATTAAAGGAAAATATCCACCAACTGACTTGGCCAAAATTTATATAAAATAATATCTTGTTGTGTCATATACTAAACATTAGCCACAATATCTTTATCAATATCTTTGTTGCGTGCTAGAAAACCAGTCGGTAGAATAAAAGTTTACACTTTGGCTTTGTTGCGGAATCCAGCACACACACGGATGTTTGAAGAATTAATAAGAAAACTCCAAAATTTTTTACGTGAAAAACCTCAAAAAGAGGGAAAAAATCACGAGCCCTGAACAAAATTTTATGTATATTTAGTACAAATTTTTCCAATATGGGATTACATAATTGTATATAAGAAAGCCAACCCAGGTCAAGTAACAATATCCCATGGTTAGGTTATGCTAGCTAGTGGTAGATGATGGTGAACAATGAGGGTTAGTGACCGACGGCGGTGATGATCGGCAGAGATGGCCGGCGATGGTCGGCAATGATGACCAGCGACGGTAGTTGATGACAATGATGATTGATGGTTGGCGGTGGCGGCGTGGGCCGGTAGGCAGTAACCATTCATCGACTAAATCAATGCGAGATACCGCGATGATGTTAAGGATGACCGGTAGTAATAATACGATAGTGGTCGATGGTAATCAGCGGTGGTAGTCGCGTGCAACCATGGTGGTTAGTGGCGGCGGCAGCCGCATCCGGCGGCGATGAATTGATGTGGCGGAGTCAATTGCGGGATGACCAGCAACGATGGTTGCAGTGATAGCCAGTAATAGCCGGAGTGGTTAGCAAAGAGCCGGCGGTAGTGAGCGGACCAAATTAACTGCATCTAACTAGTTGAGGTAGAATAAAAGTTACATCTTAGCTTTATTCGAATCAATACACAGATGTTTGAAGAATTAATAAGAAAACTCGAATATGTGAAAAACCTCAAAAGAGGGGAAAAACTACGGGACTAGAAATTTTCACTATGTATCTGAGTACAAATTTTCCCAATATTGGATTATAAAATTGTATATGAAAATCGACAACCGAGTTAGGTAACATATATACATGGTTAGTTATGATTCTTAGTGGTAGTAGATGATGGATGAATAAGGCCGAAATGGCAATGACCGGCGGAGATGGCGGCGATGGTTGGTGGTAGTGGCGGCGGCGATGAGCGATGAATGATTGATGACATAATGATGATTGATGGTTGGCGGTCGGCGGTGGTCAGCATAATGGCAGCGGCGGTACGGCAATTAGCGGTCAATGAATGGGAGATCCAGCAACGATAGTTATGATGGTAGTAGTAATAGCCGGTGATGGTGGTTAAATGGCAAAAGGCCAGGTGGTGGCCGGCAAGGATAATCAGCGATAGTTGGCAGCAATGTGGTAAAGCGATAGTAAGCGGCGGCACCGATGCATGGTCAGCGGTGCGGCGACATAGTAGTGTGAGAGATGGCCAGTAACGATAGTTAACGGATGATCACGGGTAAGTAATAACCGGCGGTGGTTAATGGCAAGCAGGATGTGATGTTGACCAGCACGGCAACCGGCGATAGTTGATCGGCGGTGGCCGGTGGTGGTTAAAACGGAGGTTTAGCACGAAAGTGGTACGATTATGGGGAGGATTTTCAAGCTTTGGGCTCTATCTTCTCTTTGGCCTCCCTCATGTGAAGAATGAGGGGCTATTTATAGATTAGAGAGAAGGCATTTTCGTAAATACTTGCAAAATCCAAACCACTCCATCAGATGGCTCATGATGATTCCCTTGATCATCTAATGTATTTTATGTATTTGAATGCTCAAATGAAGTCAGAATTATGAGATCTTTGGCTTGTTAGATCCAGATCATCAAGGCACTCGATTTGACTATAAACACTTTATATTTAGGAGCCGATTGATATTGCAAAGTTTTCAATTATGCTTGATTTGGGTTCGTCTTGATTCAGAATCAGATTACTTTCGACATCAAGATTCGTGCTTATTTGGTAGAATTTTGTCGTTTGTTCCCCTATTTTTTGGATGACATTATCTCAATCATCCAAATATATATATCCCAAATATTTGAAAATAGCAAATTCATCAATGAAATTTGCAGGTCCATTAACCATATTTTTTTAGAGAGCAGATCTTCATGGGAGCACAAGATTATGATCGTGGAAGTAGGTCAGGGACATGGATGTGGTAGATTTTGGGGTTATGGACCCATGGCACTTACGAGCTGCAGTGTTGCAGGCGGTGGCGAGAAGCGGCGAAGTATGAGCACGGGCATGGCCCGCAGCGGCCTTCAAGCAATAGCGAATGACCAGAGTGATGCACGTCGCATCAGCTGGATGTAAACCGAGATGGGGATTTTTTTGTCTGTTTTTGTCCGTTTTCACTCATTTTCAGCGGTTTCACCCAATTTTTTCCATTTTTCTTTGAATTTTTTGACCTTTTTGCCCATATAGGGGGTTTTTATTAGGGCCAAGGGAGAAGACACAAATCTCATATGCTCTAGTGTTCCTCTTCTTCTTAAGAGAAGGTTGGAGCGATCAAGGCGTATTTTATCTGAGGCTCCTTTTCTCTGAAAGAGATGTCAACATCCTCGGACCGGCGGGTTGAAAGCGTCAGGCTCGTAGTTCAGTGACTCTTTCCCTCAAAAGAGCGTCAATCCTCGTCGACCGGCCGGGTTGGGCATCAAGGTCATAGTTCATATGGCGAGGCTCAGTTTTCCCTCAAAGTGTCATCATCCTCATCGGACCGACTGGGTTTGGAGGTGATCAATGCTCGTAGTTTATACGACAAGACTTTGATTTTCCCTCAAAAGAGCATCAACTATCCTCTGACACCGGTTGGAGGTGATCAAGGCCCGTAGTTCATACGGCGAGGCTCCGATTTTCTCTTGAAAGAGGCGTCAACTGTCCTCGTCAGACCAACTAGATTCGGAGGCGATCAAAGCCCGTAGTTCATACGGCAAGGCTCCAATTTTCCCTCGAAAGAGGTGTCATCTATCCTCGTCGAACTGACCGGGTTTGGAGGTGATCAAGACCCGTAGTTCATACAGCGAGGCTCTGGTTTTCCCTTGAAAGAGGCATCAACTGTCCTCGTCGGACCGACCGGGTTCAGAGATGATCAAGGCCTGTAATTCATATGGTGAGGCTCCGATTTTCCCTCGAAAGAGGCTTCAACTATCCTCGTCAGACCGACTGGGTTCAGGGGCAATCAAGGCCCGTAGTTCATACGATAAGGCTCCAGTTTTTCCTTGAAAGAGGTGTCAACTATCCTCATCGGACCGATCGGGTTTGGAGGTGATCAAGGCCCGTTAGTTCATACTTCTTCTTGTGGAAAATTGGATTTCTTGAAACTCCAATAGATGGTTTATCAGTTGAAAACTGCCAAGATGGTGGGGAAACGTCAATTAGGAACCATTGTTCGAGCAACTCAGAAAGTCTGTATGGAAGAGGTTGAATCGAATCTGCTGAGGATTCTTGACGCATCTGAGGTTGATTGTCAAAATATTACTTGAAGATGTTAACATGTATGGAAGAGGTTAAATCGAATCTGTCAAGGATTTTTGACCCATCCAAGGTTGTTTGTCAAAGTGTTACTTGATGACATTAACAATGGAAAGTGGTCGAATCCGGCGATTTTGACCTATCCGAGTTGTTATTGTAGTGATATCGATGATAACATGTATGGAAGAGGTTCAATTGATCTTGAGAATTTTTGACCCATCCGAGGTTGTTTGTCAAAGTATTACTTGATGACGTTAACCTGTATGGAAGAGGTTGAATCGAATCCAAGATTTTGACCCATCCGAGGTTGTTTGTCAAAGTGTTACTTGATGACATTAACCTGATGGAAAGGTTGAATCCGCGATTTTGACCTATCCGAGGTTGTTTGTCGAGTGTTACAATGACATTAACCGTATGAAAGAGGTTGAATTGAATCAGAAAATTTTGACCTATCCGAGGTTGTTTGTGGGTTAGATGGCGTTAACGTATGGAAAATGTCGAATTGAATCCGAGGATTTTGACCTATCGAGGTTGTTTGTCGAGTGTTACGATGACATTAACTTTATGGAAGAGGAATTAAATCCGAGATTTTGACCCAGGTTGTTTGTGAGTGTTACTCGATGACGTTAACCTGTATGGAAGAGGTTGAACTAAATCCGCTGAGAATTTTTTACATATCTGAGGTTGTTTGTCAAAGTATTACTTGATGACATTAACCTGTATGGAAGAGGTTGAATTGAATCCGCTAAGAATTTTTGACCCATCCGAGATTGTTTGTCAAAGTATTACTTGATGAAGTTAACCTATATGGAAGAGGTTGAATCGATATCGAGGATTTTGACCTATCGAGGTTGTTTGTCGAGTATTACCGATGGCGTTAATCTCTATGGAAGAGGTCAATTGAATCGGAGGATTTTGACCTATCCGGGTTATTGAGTGTTGCATGGCGTTAACTGTATGGAAGAGGTTGATTTGAATCCGCCACGGATTTTTGACCCATCTGAGGTTATTTGTCAAAGTTTTACTTGATGATGTTAATTTGAATGGAAGATGTCGAGTCAAATCTGCTGAGAATTTTTAACCTATCTGAGGTTATTTGTCAGAGTGTTACCTAATGACGTTAACCTGTATGGAAGATGTCGAATTGAATCCGCTCAGGATTTTTGACCTATATGAGGTTATTTGTCAGTGTTACTCGATGACGTTAACCTATATGGAAGAGATTGAATTGAATTCGCTGAGAATTTTTTTATATCGAGGTTATTTGTCGAGTGTTACTCGATGATGTTAACTATGGAAGAGGTCAATTGAATCATGAGAATTTTGATCCATCCGAGGTTGTTTGTCGGGTGTGTTACGATGGCGTTAACGTAGAATGGGTCAAATCAAAATATTTGTTTGAGCTTGTAGCCAAAGTTTCCCCCTTTTGTCTTTTAATTCGACTTCTTCTTGATAATCAATTATATTTAGAATATTGATTTGGATAATCTTTTGAGATTAAGAGTTGCCCCTGTCCAACAAAAGGCAGGATCAGTTTGATGAATCTTCATTCTTCTTATGTGTTCCTCGAGAGTAAGATTTTCTTCACTATATAGGTGGTGCTATTTTGAACATAAAGTCAGATTGTCAACCATTGTGAAGATGTAAAGGGAATGTTCCCACAGATGGCGTCAAACTGTTGCGTGCTAGAAAACTAGTTGCGGTAGAATAAAAGTTTACGCCTTAGCTTTGTTGTGAAATCCAAACACACACAAATGTTTGAAGAATTAATAAGAAAACTCGATTTTTACATGGAAAAACTCGAAAGAGGAAAAAATCAGCTAGCAAGAAAAATTTTCCATTATGTATGCTTTGAGTACAAATTTTCCAATATGGGATTAATTGTATATGAGAAAGCGACAATGAAGTAACAACCTATATAACTATGGTTATAGGTTTTGCTTGTAGTAGATAATATGATGGCGAATTGGCCAATATCGATGGATGATGTCAGCGGAGGTGGTGGCGATAGTGGCCGATAGCCGAAAGTAATTGCGGTGAGATATGACCAGCAGCAGTGTAATTAACAATGATGATTAATGTTGCGATCAGAGCGGTGGTCAGCAAGGCATGGTAGCCAGCAATTGGCACTAACATCTAGATGCGGATAGCGATAACGATAGTTGCTGGTATAGTATAGCCGGCGATAGTGGTTGGCAGCAGGACCAGTAGTAGTGGCAGCGAGATAGCCGATAGTTGCGATGTCAGCGATGGTTAGCGGCATCAGCGATAATGGCAGCACTGGCGGCTGGCGTTAGTAGTCAGCGGGGATGGCACGATAGTTGTGATGATGACGGTGTAATGGGCGATGTGGTTGGCGACAAGGCAGCCGGTGGCGTGGCGGCAACCGGCGATGGTTGGCGGTCGGCCGTGTGGCCGGCGGCGGCATTATAGCGGAGGTGGTGGCGACCGTCGGTATAACGATTATGCTTGGAGAATTTTCAAGCTTTAGAGCTCTCTTCTCTTTAGCTTCGACCTCCCTCATGTGAAGAATGATGGACTATTTATAGATTAGAGAGAAGGCATTTTCGTAAATTCATGCAAAATCCAAACCACTCCATCGGATGGCTCATGACAATTCCGTTGATCATCTGATGAATTTTGTGTATTGGAATACTCAAATGAAGTTAGAATTATGAGATCTTGGGCTTGTTAGATCCGGCTCGTCAAGACACTCGATTTGACTATAAACATTCCATATTGAGGAGCCGATTAATATCACAAAGTTTTCAATTATGCTTGATTTGGGTTGTCATTAGAAATATTGCTTAAGATTGTGTTAATAGAATTTTCAGTGTCATATCAATCTTCATCAACATCATTAGCTAACACTTATCGTTATCACCTCCTAATATTGCCACTACTAAAGTTAAACTCTGGTGGTCTAAATTGTTGTTATATTGCTACCATTTTCATTTTCATGATAGTAGAGATTTTTGTAACTTCATGCTCATACTTACAATTCGCTATGCTTAAAATTTTTCTTCATATTTTCACAATAAAATGTATTGTCTTTGAGATTTATATAGAGTTATCTCTCTTTATATGTATATGTTAGATCTTCATTTGATGTATTTTTTATTTTTATCATCTTGAAATTTCTAACTTAAAATATAAATAAGAGAAAAGTATAATTACAAAAATAAATAATTATTAATTTCACGAATGATTGAAAGAAGATGTTTGATGTAATATCTAATATCATGAAAAGATGAACAAAAGTTCATCCAAGCTTTAAAAAAATTATAAATTTATTTTAGAACTTTAATTTAAATTAGTTCTTTACCCCCAAAAACATATTCACAAAGGAATGACCCTTGAGTATCCAATATGCATAAATCAGTTCAAGTCATAACATAGCCCTTGGACAACCCAAAATAAAATTTTGATATTTTTACTTCAAAAACTTTAAAAAATATATAATGAAAATATAAAAATATTTTAATGAATTTGTGTAGTAAATTAATGCATCATCCATTTAAGAAACTCAATAATAATAATAATAAAGATAATAAATGCATTTATTTATTGGTATTCTAAAGGTTTGAAACTCTTATGATCAATAGATTGAAACTTCTTTTACAAAAAAATATATAATAAATAATATGTAACAGTTTGAAATCACCAACATATCTATAAGATATTATTTATTTAAATATGAACAGAAAGAAGATCAAAAGAGTCCCTAAACACTTTAACACAATTAATGAATTATTTAACTCGATTATGAATTATTTCTTTTTTTTTATTTGAAAAAAAAAATTTGCCCTCACGAATGAATATTATACACATGATTTCAAAATAATAAAGATTAAATAAAAAAAAGAAGGTCAAGATTTAATAATTCAATTGAGATTCAGCTCTAGGTTAAATAGAAATGATATAATAATAATAATTAAAATTATTTTAATATAATTTAAAATATATAATGATATAATAATAATATTTTTTTATCAATTTTATACACAATATTCTAATTTAGAATACTTCACTCCTAAATATTTTGAATATAATTTTAAATTAAAATTTTTAAATATAACATTTTAATTATTTTATCTATTTTAATTAAAATCTTTTATTTTTAGTAGTCCAAAATTTTTAAATCATATTAAAATTGGTCTATTGCTCCAAAATAAGTCCGATTCACTATTTCAATCTCAATTATGATCGGTTCTAACTAGTTCTATTTAAAAATGATTTTGGACTGAGACTAAACCGGCTCAACTATTCCAATCTAATTGAGAAGAAAATCATATAGTATTATTATTCCTATAAGGATATGATTGTTTTGGCTACTCATTCACACATGACACAACACATGATTATAAATTATATATTTTAATAAAAAATTTAAAAATTTATCATGTCCATAAGTTTCAAATTTTGAGCTAAAATTAATCTAAATATTAGTACAATGACCTAATTTTGAACCTTCCATCTTACAACTTCTAATTTGTTTAATCAAGAATCACAAAAATAGTTAAAGGTGTACTAAAAATTTATTTTACTTCAATGATAATTATATAAAATAAATAATTTTTTTTATCAGTGTGGAGGAAAAGTGGAAGGACTCAAACCTAAACTCTCAATCATGCCATATTTTTTAATTTCATTGATGTGGAACAAATCCTAGAAAATGAAGGTAAATTAGCCATATAAAATAAAGGTAGAGTTAAAAATAGTTCCATTTGGCATTGCCTTTCTTGACACTAACTAAAGAGTTTTTTAAATTTCAAAGTTTTCTAATAGTTAAGATTTGGTCAGCTTAGGTGATGATATGCTAGTTGGCACTGATTGCCACTAACTTTTGTCATTTTATTTGTTATGAGTGTGAAAATTGCATAAACTATAACCTTATTTAAGTGTATTCCACTTAATAATTAAAGGAATACTTAAAAGAAATTCAAAGATAAGTCCCCCATGGGCGACAAATTTGCCGCTTAGACGCTAATAGATGATTAAGTCTTTGAAGCAGTCTTAGTGAAGGCCAGTTTGCACATATTCTTTTTGTGTGCATAAATTAAGACAATTCAATATGACGATCATGATGTATAATGTGTTATCTCATAGGTGAATAAAAGTAGCTTAATGATGAGATTGAGGTAAAACAAATGGTGCATTTGGCACACCGCATCGTGATTCTGTTTGGGGAGCCGCATTTCGCCTGCGTTTTGAAGAATATGTGATGAGAAAATTACATTTTTCAACTTTACCTAGCTCCCTATGGCTGCTGCTAGAAAGTTATTGTTTGACATTTTGAAAATAATAAAAAAAAAATCGCCCCACGACAGTTTCTTAAATAATAGATTCTTCTGCAACTCCTCTATCACTATTTTTTTCAGACATCGTGATTCTGTTTGGGGAGCCGCATTTCGCCTGCGTTTTGAAGAATATGTGATGAGAAAATTACATTTTTCAACTTTACGGCTCCCTATGGCTGCAGCTAGAAAGCTATTGTTTGACATTTTGAAAATAATAAAAAAAAATACGCCCCACGACAGTTTCTTAAATAATAGATTCTTCTACAACTCCTCTATCACTATTTTTTTCAGACATCGTGATTCTGTTTGGGGAGCCGCATTTCGCCTGCGTTTTGAAGAATATGTGATGAGAAAATTACATTTTCAACTTTACGTATGGGTACAGAAAGCTATTGTTTGACATTTTGACAATAATAATAAAAAAATACGCCCCACGACAGTTTTTTAAATAATAGATTCTTCTGCAACTCCTCTATCACTATTTTTTTCAGACATATGTTGCTATCTCAAGCAGACCCAAAGTCTATCAAATATTCACATATATTTATCAAATAACATACAAATAAAAGTAAAGAGCATTTACATACATACTATAAATTCTTATATATTTAACTTCGATAATCTTTTTAAAAATAAATAGATATTTTTATGCATAGATAAAATATTAGAAATTGAAATATTAAACTTAGGTGTTAAATATATAAATATATAAGAACTATATAATATATATATATAAATCTTTCTAAAAATAATTATTTTAAAACTTAATTCTTAGACAAGAAAAAAACTGATAGAATTGTATCGTGCTCTCTTCTAATAGATCTAAAAACTATATGTGATTGATATGTATGGTGAAAGTTGCTTTAAAAAATAGTGTCCATAGGAATGTTCCTTCATGCATATGAAACTTAATGCACACCAATCATTATTACAAAGACAACTAATTTGAATCCAACCTTACTCAAAATCAATATTTCTCATGAAATGATTTTTTTTCTATTAAGTGAACAGATTATTTTAGAAAATCTTTGCATTAATTTTATCATTATTAACTTTAAATATCATATGTTCCATCTATTAATGATAATCATTAGCGAGTCGAACTTAATTTTAATGACAAATCCTTCAGCTTTATGCATGAAAAAATTTAGTTCATGAACGTATATATATATAATGATTTTTTTATTTAGCACATTGTGGTATTTATTTTTGAGATATGAGACACCATGCAGATCTTAGGGGGTACTTATTGAAATGATCGAGTATGACATTAAGAAATGATGTAATATCTCGAAAGATAGAAATCACCACCCTATAATGTACCTAATCACCTAATAAGGACTCCTATGGCATTATGGGTCTTCGAATGTACCAGAGATTTTTGCCTACATATGAAAAAGTAAAGTAGGGTTTATTTTAAGTCGAGTTCGTTAAGTTTCCTATGGAGTTAAGCCCTCATAGTTAATTACATCCTTAGAAATGAGATTCCTTAAGAACACTCTCGATTAAAGCAGACAATCATGATTTCCAAAGATTTCAAGGCAAGACTATCAAAGGATTGACTATGTTGTAGAAAATCAAATGGGATAGATCAAGGAGAAGACTTATTATTGGAAGTCAAAGGGAGATGGGTAGAGAATGCTCATGATACTAGGAAGCCTAGTGAGCCATCCAATCTATCCTATAATTGGGCTTTATATTTTTGAAATTGAAGAGAGTTAATTATTTGAGTTAATATTTTATTAGAATACTAGGACTTATAATCCCACAATATAAGATTGTGAAAATGCATAAGAGGTAAAGATTTATGCTTGTAGCCTGAAGAAAATAGCTATGACGGATCTTAAGCTAAGGAGCTTTGGTACAAACCACAAGCACGTTCTAAATCTAAGTGAAAGGTGGACATAATGGTCTACCTCAACAAGAGTGGATAGACCGTCCAACTGTTGGACTTACAACCATCTGGAGTGGCCGCCAACTAACTCCTCATATGCTTGAAATCCATGTAGGCAAGTCTTATGCATAAAGGACATGAATAATGACTTAATATAATGCAAAATTTTAACAAGTTTTATTTGATTCTTTTGGACTCTTTATTTTGACATTGGCTATGAGATTTTGTATGTTTAAATACATGAGAACTTGATTATGGGCCAAATCAAGAGGGAAATGAGTGTTCTTCCATCAAAGGCTCTTATAGGTTAAGCTTTTATTCTCTAGCATAGATAGAATCCTCTTCTTAACAAGAGTGAAAGAATATGAAATACATGATGTTATACATTCAATCATCCAGCTAAGGGGTTGCTAAATATTTTTACTATCTTGATTTAATCCCTAGGTTTTATGTGAGGTTATGAGTTATTTTTTTAAAAATTTAACTATGAGTTATTAATTAGGGTAGAAAAATTAATTTTATCCTAAGAGCCTATCGCATCCAGGCCACACATTCAAACATCAAATATGAAGATATTAGGAAAACGTGTAATTCCAGTGTGCAATTTAAACATAACATCAAATAATTTTATAGACTATCATAAAAGAATAAAAAGCTGGTGCGGTCGGGTTCTGCTGTACACCCCAAAAAGAAAAAAAAAGTTGGGTAGTCGAGCTCTACTCTTATACAACCCGAATTACAAAAATAATACATATGATGGGGGTCTTCATTTCCTCATTTTTTTCATTCTCTTCCTTTTGATTTGATTTGCTCCAAAGGCATCACAGAGCACTACAGGGACTAAGCCTTCTGACTACTGCTCATCCTAATCTCCCATAACATTAATCCTAATTCCTAATGCAAAATTACATCAAAAATAGAAAAAGTAAATCTAGCTACACCTACAAAATAAATGTTAGCTAAACACACCATACAACCCAAGCAGTTATATGAATAATTTGGACTTAGCACCCAACAAATGGGTAACCAAGCTCACCTATCTTAACGTGAGTTATGCTTAGGGGCTAAGAAACCTACAGAACAAATTGATTTATATTTTTTACTCTGATGTCCTTAAGCCATAGAAAATATGATTAATAATCACCATCCAGTCTGCATACATCCAGGTTTAAAATATTATATCAAAAAATAAAATATAACATCATACATACAACGCCCTAACTTAGCATTAGAAGTGGTGGCTTGATATTCTAATGTGTGTGCTTAAGGCTTGTGTGACAAGACTTTACTAGGCTTCTTTAGTTTAAGTTTCAATTTGGAGTTTGAATTTGTTTAAATTTTGTCTTTGGGTGATTTCAATTTAAATGATTTAATGATTTATTATTTATTTTTATTTCACTTTTATTTGATTAAAATGATGTTTAGGTTTTCAAGAATGAAGAATAGAATGAATTCTATTTGTAGACAGAACTCACCATATTCTACATCCTAACTCTTAAAGAGTCTAACAAAGGTCCTTAAGTATCTTAATTAGCCCATTTGAATTTGTGTAATTCATTTGATTTGATTTATTTATTTTGATTTAGATTTTAGAATTTGAGTTTATTTAAGTATTTGATTGATTGATTTTGGATTATATATTTTGGTTTAATTAAATCTTGATAATTCAATATTCTTAATATCTAATGAAGTTTAAGTTTGTTTAAATCCATGTGTTTTTGATTAATAAATTTTAGATTATATGTTTTGGTTTAATTAAATCTTGATAATTCAATATCCTTAATATCTAATGAAGTTTAAGTTTGTTTAAATGTATGTGTTTTTGATTGATTAATTTTAGATTAGATGTTTTGGTTTAATTAAATCTTGATAATTCAATATCCTTTTAAATTAATATTTAATTATTTTCTTTGATTATGGTTATGTGATTTAATTTTATGTTTATCATGATTCATTTATTTGTAGTTTGATTGGATTAGATTAATTGAGATTTTATTTTGATTTTTAATTGAGTTTGATTCTTTGTAATTAGGATTTTATTTTTAATCTCATCCATTTGTCATGTTTATCATAGTTTGGTTTGAATTTTAATTTCATACATTTGATAGTTAATTAATTTATCTTATTTAAGTGGGTTGAATGAGATTTGATTTGGTTACATATTAAATTGATGAGAGTATTTCATTATTTGATTTAATTTGATTTGATTAGCTTTATTGATCTATGAGTTTTCTTAAGTTCAATGTGATTATTAGTATAATTAAGAAGTGTGTTTAGGTTTATCATTAAATTAAATAATGATTTGTTTAATTTTTAATTTGGTTTCATATTTATTTAGGTTGATGATGTAATTAATGACTTAATGATTTAGGTTTAATTTAGGTTTTGATTAGTATTTAATTGAATTTATGTTTGATTAAGTTTAAGTTTAATAATTAATTTGATTGACTTAATTAGCTTATTTAAGATGTGTGATCAAATTAATTAGTAGATTAAGTGTGATTTGAATTTGATTTTAAAAAACTTAATTTGGTTTATTAAGATGATGGATTAATTCATTAAGTTTGTATTAATTAGGTGTTTATTTAATTGGATTAGCTTAAGGGAGATTAGTTTAATTAAGAAGTGTATTTAAGTTAATTATTAAATTAAATATAGATTTATTTAATTTTTAATTTGGCTTTATATTTATTTAGATTAATGATGTAATTAATGACTTAATGATTTATGTTTAATTTAAGATTTGATTGATATTTAATTGCATTTATGTTTGATTAAGCTTAGGTTTAATATGATTAACTTGATTAACTTAATTAGTTTACTTGAGGGTTGTGATTAAATATTAAATTTAATTAGGGGTTTGATTTAAGCTTAATTTAAGAGTTAGCTTTAATATAATTTATTTAAATTAATTTGATTCATTAAGATGATGAATTAATTCATTAAGTTTGCATTAATTAGAAGTTTGATTAATTTGGCTTGATTAAAAATAATTAAATTTTGAATTATTGGATTAATTAAAGATTTATTTAATTAATGACTTAATTTTTCACATGTGAGTTATTTGATTTAGTTAAGTGTTTTACTTAAATTTGATTTGATTAAAGGATTATTGTTATTACAATCATTATTATTAAGTGAATTAACTATTTATTTTATTTCAATTAAGCTTGATTATTTATGATGAGAGTTTTATTTGATTTGATTCATTTATTATGTTTGTTTAATTTCATTAACATGTTTGATTTAGTTATTAGGTTGAAATATTTATTGGTTGAGTAACTCTCTTATTCCAAATGGATTGATTAAATTAATTAAGTTTACTTTAGCTTCATTTGGTTTGGTTTGGTTTGATTAATATTAAGCGATTATGATGTATTGGATTTATAATTAATTTAATTTTTTAGTTTACTTAATGATTAATTCGTTTCAGTTTAATTATATTCATTAATGAGTTTCACATGATTAAGATTCCATGCTTAATGTAGGTTTAGTTATACTAGTCTGACCCATGTTAAAGTTCCTTGATTTATTTAATTTTAAGTTCGATTTAAGATTTAATCATTTAATTGAGTTTTATTAACATAAATAGATTTAATCATATTTAATTTAATTTTCTCTCAGGATTATATGATATTTTTCTGATTTGAAGTTTGATTAATGATCACTTAAGTGTTATTTTAGTTTTGATTTTAATTTATTATTTAGATTATTATAATTTCATTTTAATTAATTTCTTAATTTATTAAATTTTAACCCTAAATATTTATTGTAGGTTCATTAAGCATCAGAAGAGCATATTATTATTATTGTTAGGATTTTAAATGTTAACTGAAGTGATTTAAGCTATTTTGAAGATTTTTATAAATTTTTGGATTTTTATTTGATTTATTTTATTAAAATAAATAATCTGAACTTTCAAATTTAATTTCTCCCAATCCAAAAGTCTTTTTTATTTAAGATTTTTTTATCAAAGGTTTTCTTTAGCTTTAATTTCAATCCCTGAAAATTTCAACTCAATCCGACTTATATTTTTAGAGTAATTAATGAAATTTTTTTTACTAAAACCTAAATTAAGCTCAAACCATTTAGTAAATTTTGGGGATTTTAGGTTTGTTGGATTCCTCTCAAAAAGACCAATCCAAAGAGCTCTTGTTTGTAATTTTTGGTTTGATATTTTATTTTCTATGAATTTTTAAAGTTTCAGGTGATTTAAGTAATTTTTTAAAATCAGAAAAATCAATTTTTTCTATTTAACGAACGATGCAAGTGCGCGGTAGCATCACGTGGTGCCATGTGGCGCCACACGATTAGATGCATGGTGCGTGGTGGATTAGCGTGGTGTCACGGCCGATGATAAGCGGGGCGATGCGCGCGGTTTGGAATGTCCGATTAGATCGCGTGATCCAGAGGCCAGGATCGCGCAATCAGCGTGTGATCGAGCGGGGTCGCGTGATCAACGATCGGCGTCCGATACATGAGCTGCGGATGGACGGTCGAGCATCAACGATAAAGGTTGGGATCGTCGCGATCAACGCGATAACCGTCCGATCTCCGAGAGGCTAATCGCGATCGGCTGCCGATTCATTGCGGATTGGACGGTTAACGCCGACGTCGAGGTCGGGATCGACGATCAACGCGATCGAGCCGTCCGATCCGTAGATCGGATGGCTAATGCCGCGTCAGAAACCGAAGTTTTTTTTGGAAAAAAAAGAGAGAGAAATCTAAATGTAAACTTGTCCAAATGGACTTATTTTCGCGTCAATTCACACATAAAATTTTCTATTTTCTAATCGAGATGATATAAAATATAAAATGCAGGATTATCTAGGATAAATTCTAAATCACGCAAACAATCACAAATGAAAAATCCTAAGGCCGGCTACGATTTTTTTGAAAGTTACCTCACCGTGGATAATTTTCGATGGCGATGATGACCCGAGCACGCTGTTGAGTGGGGGAAGAGGCCTTGGAATGAACTTGGATCTTCACCTTCACTTCAGAATGATGTATCTTCCGATGCTTGCCATTTTCTCACCGAAATTAATCCGGTTTTGGTGTTTCTAGCCTAAGAGAGATGGGGAAATTGTTTTTGGTTGTTTTGAGGAACTCTTGGGGGCTGAATAGTGGTAGTAGGAAGATGAATGAAGCCTCATTTCTCCCTCCTTTAATAGTGGCCGAAAGCTCTCTTTTTTTTGAATTTTTGGCTCGAAGGTGTTGTTATTTTGCTTGAGGTGATTGGGATGAATGATAGATTGATTGAAGACTTTGGATTTTTTCTCCAAAGTTCTCCCTTGCTGCCATATGATCAACTCCATTGAATGCTATGGATGGGGGTAGTTGAATGCATGTGATGAGGAGAATTAAATGAAGTTGGGTGGAATCCTTTGTGAGGGATGATCCATGAGAGATTTAATTAGATTAGGTTAATTTTGGGCTGATCCTAAATGGGTTTGGGTCGAGTTTGATCAGCTCTCAGTGGGTCATGGCTTGGTTTCAAAAGATTTGACTCAATTTGGGTCATATGGGTCATATCAGGTTAAGTTGACCAATTGGTCAAATTAGGTCAAACCAAAGCTTATGTTAGGTTCAAATGATAATTTGAAGAGTTTTGGTATGATTAATTTGATTTAATTTGACTTAGAATTGATTTTGACTCATTTGGAAATAAATGGATCAAGTTGACTAATTTGATTAAGATAAAGCTACTTTTAAAATTGGTAAAACTAAAAGGTGCAATTAATAGTCTCCCACCCGCAAACCTTGAGAAAGAATCAATGATCTACTTCTCATAGGCCGAAAAAAAAACAATAAATAAATAGAAGGATTAGGAAAATAGATGGAGATGAATGCCTAATCATATATTAGATTAATGCAACTCCAAGCACTCATCTTTAAACACTATTTAATGCACTATTTTGATGCATAAGTGTTCTATTCATATAATTTGTACAAACTACCTCTCTACCCTTATATCATTTGATATGTGCAAGAATGTGAACGTATTAGGGCAATCAAAAAAGTACCGTGCTTACATTGATTTGCCTTCATAGAAAGTAACGACGAAAATGATGGGATCAACCCTGTCAATTAAATATTTATGAATTGAACCTTATTAAGAGGTGAGGTGTTTTAAGACTTGATGATTGTTTTTAAAATATTTTTAAAGTTAGTTTTTAACTTTCTTTATGTTAAAAGAAAAATATATTGAATTTATTTTTAATTTTATATTTAAAATATTTACATACATACAATAAAATTATTATGCTTTTACATATTTAACACTATGAGATCTTTATATTTGCTTATATAATATCCTAGCACATAATTCACATCAAAGTTAATGCATAATTTTTTTTTATAAGTCAATATTAATAATATTTTTAATGTAATTTAAAAAATAAAGTATTACATAAATAAATATACAAATTTATATATTAAATATAAAAATATACATTTGTTTATTATTTTTATATTTAAAAATTATAAAAGAGAGAAAAAAAACATTTGTTTGTTTCTTTTTATTTTTATCAAATTTATTTATAGAAAGTTTAAATATAAATGCCTTGATAAATTTCTGTGAAAAAGTTATAGACCTATAATCTTAATTGAAAATATGAATATATTATATAATAGTCTTTAAATTTAATTCAAAGAGTTTATTGAAATTACTACGTAGACATAATTGTGGTACATAAGGTCTTTTTTTTAAAAATTTAATTCAAAGAGTTTATTGAAATTACTACGTAGACATAATTGTAGTACATAAAGTCTTTTTTTTTTTAAAAAAAGAGAATTAACTCATTAGCATATATATATGAGATTTACAATAATCATATAATAATTATATATTTATCTAACATCTGAAAAATATCATTATATTTAAAAATTTTAAATGAAATATATTTTTTAGTTTTTTACATAAAAATATGCTATATATAAATATTAAATTTATAAATATATAAATATGATGTGATATGTATGTAAATTTTCATATTAATTGGGATCAGATTTTTATGTGAAATTAATTTATAATTAAATTTATTTTAAATTTGGGATCGAGCCAGCTCAACATCAAATTCACAATCTCCCTAATTCAGATGATTGTGGGCTTAAATAAAGATTTGGGCCGCTGTAGAGGGCCCTCCTTGTGGTTGGCTACAGCACACTATAATCTTCACTTAAACTAATCCGAAGGTCATAACAGGCAGGATTAGGAGAGAAATGACTCATGGCTGTGGGACACGCCCGGAGTAGTTGACAAGATTAACGACATTAATTTGTCTAATTACACATAAATTAGTTAATTAAGTAATCTTTAGTGAGTTGTTATCAATAAATGATAAGCTTTCAAGTTAAGTGGACATTAGTTAGGGTGATTAGTAGACAAAATATTTTTTTAATGAATTTACAGGCGAATAATTAAGAAACTAATTCAAATTTTTAGGATAATAATTGTTTAATTAAACCTATTGGGCTCATTAATATTTAATTAGACTGATTAGACTCATATTCACTGATCTGTTTAATTAAGATGAATTTTAAATTTCATGAAAGTCTTTTAAAATAAATGTAATATGCATTCATATATAATTAATATTAATTTAATTAGCATATCTAAAGTTTTAAGGTTCTTTCTGTTTTTTTTATCAGTTTTATATAATTTATTTTTCTGATAATTTGAATCATTTGGATTTTAAAAATTAAAATATTAATTAAGAAATAATTGAAAGACTTACAAGTGATATGACACTTAAAATACTATTAGTCAAAGCACGAATCTTGATGTTAAAAGCGCGATCCTAAACCGAGACTCTTAAAATATCCTTGAAACTTTGGATATTAGTTAAATCCCTAAATAGCTCTTAAATATAAAGTGTTTGTAGTCAAATCGAGCGTCTTCCAACGCCAAAGATCTTACAATTCGATTCATTTAAGCATTCAAATGCACAAAATACATCATATGATCGGGATCATTTTGAGCCGTCCGATGAAGTGGAGTGACGGGTTTTGCATGTATTTACAAAGACGCCACTCATCCAATATATAAATTCTCATTCCTCATGAGGAGAGCGTGAAGGAAGGGCAAGAAGAGAGAGCATAAAGATCCTCCAAGACAATCGATACCACTGACGGCGTTGCCAACCACCGCCGCACCGCCATCGCCGCCGCCGATCCTCGCCGTCCGACATATGTTGCGACATCACCACCACCACTATCGTGGCCATCAACGCCAACATCATCGTTAACTTCGTCACAATATCATCGCCAACATCGTCCAACTTCGTTGCCATCGCCAAAATTGTATTACAAGAATGTTCACTTCTCATATACAATTCTATAATCCCAGATCGGGAAGATCTTGTACTCAAAGATACATAAGTTTTTATGAGCGATTTTTCCTCTTTTCAGATTTTCCACGTAAAATTTGGAGTTTTCTCGCTTTTAAATAATTGTGTACTTTAACTTTCTAAAGAAACATAAACTTTACTCAACCTCAATTGGTTTTTTTTAAGACACAACAGTGCGTCATGGAAAAGAACCCTCAATCACAATTTCTGAAAACTCGCCATGGCCAATAGCGCGATTGTAATAACAAAGCCTCCCGCTCCAACTCCGCCACTCAAACCAATCAACAGGGATGCCAACCTTCGCTCACTTCCGAAAGCGTGATCATGTCGAAGGCGTGAATCTCTTTAGAAGATCGTGTGGAAGAGTCTCAAATGAGATGATCCGACTTTGCGAATAACACATGACTACGCAAAACACATCTCCCCAAGAGATCGATCGTTAGCGGAGGTCAAAATGCTAATCTCACGATGAAGTTCCTCCGCTTCCGCACCGATGTCGATATCTCGACATCGCCAGTTCATCATCCATCACGTTTCAACCGACCGCTAATCCACCGATCGACGTTCGCCCCGTTGAATCCACTCGTCATGTTATAATGCGAATTATGACGCTTAATGCAAGAATTTCACCTTCAAGAGAAATTATCTTCCTCACCACGGTATGAATCTCACCTTGGAGTTATTCTTCAACATCCTATTCCGTGGGTTTCAAACTTCGAACTTTGATTCCAATGGCATGACCCACATGAATACATCGAATTATTACAAGACTATCATGCATATCCAACGAACTCTTTGCTTGTCGTCTTTCCGATCCTGGACAAGCTCGCACTTGGTTCTACTCCCTTCCAAGGGAATTCATCCATACCTTAACTCGCCAAGATTTTGTAGAACAGCTTCATTACAAACCGAGGATCATTAAAGATTCTTCCCATCTCTCGATTCAAAAAATGAGGTGAATCACTTAAAAATACTTCAGATTCTCCTCGAAGCTCACAAATACCCGGGTGTAGACTCAATTACTAAGAAGAGTTTTCCTTGGGGGGCTCCGTCCTGGGCCTTTCTACGCCACTAATGTGAGATCCATCCACTCATATGCTAACTTAGTTCACCGGAAGCAAGATTCGATGAGGCTATTAATGCTCATCAAAATAATTTGAACAATCCAGGGAAAACGTAAGAGTGCTTTGGAAACACTAGCAACAATCCCATCGAAGAAGCAACAAGGCGTCATGATTTCCCTCCACCCTGATCAATGACGAACCACTGGAATACGCCAGAACACATCTCGTGTTAACCTCCTAATGGCTAGAGATGAAGAAAATATCAAGTCGATCCAATCAAACCAAATTCAAGAGAGAAATATTGTCACTTCCATCAAGTCGGATATACTACCGAGGCATGCAAACAACTCAAAGAGAAATTGAGAGGCTCATTCAAAGAAAGATATCTACGCCAATTTGTGCAAAAAACCAACTCAAATAAACATAGCTCCAATGGGGCAACCGGATAATCATCACGTAAACAACATAATAATAGCCAAATAGTTGGAAGAAATTGAAACGCGAGTGGGTCACTACTATCTAATCAAATCTTCATCGCATTTGAAGAGCGAGTTAAAAAAATCTTGCATTAATCATCCCATCACTTTTAATAACTCAGACTTGGAAGGAGTCCAAGTTCCACATCAAGATCCTTTATCATCTGGGATTGGTGACCCATGTTATGTTGTTAAGAGAATTTTGATTGATAATGAGAGTTCCGTTGATGTTTTATTTTACTCCACCTTTCTTAGCATGGGTTTGGTTAAGAAAAACTTCAACCCAGCAGTATATGAGTTTGATAATCGCCATGCGGTGTGGAGGGACAATCACCCTTCCGTTGTTCTGAGAATTTCTCAACAAATCACTCCAGTTCAATTCATAGTTAAGTCAAATTCAGATACAACGCTATATTTGGAAGACTCCCTCTCACAATCTTGCATCTCATCTTAATATAAAATTTCAAACTCCCATTGAGTTGGAGTGGTCTGGAAATCAACAAATAAAGACAATCATTACCTCAAACAAGCTCAACTGCTGACCTTCAACATCGAGAATTTTAATCTTCAAAATAAAGAAGTACCCTGAGGGTTTTGCCTGTAAAAGATCTGCTCCACTTATCGATGACCAACCGTTGACCAACGATCCAGAAAAAATATTCCTTAAAACTTGGAACATGGAGGGTCTCTAAAAAGTGTTATATGTAATCAGGTGTATAAATATAATATTTAATTTATCCGTTGTCCTTTCCTCTCCACCTCTTGTTCTTTGTTAACTCTCTAAAAAATGTATCTCGTCCCTTTGTTAAGTTATCTTATGACAATATTGTCACGACATTATCAAAGTAATGAGTTTATGGATTTTCTTATAAGCTTGTTTCTTCTTCATTTAATCCTCCCACTTAAGGAATATACAACTCACGTATCTCAACTGCATGATCAATCCCAGGGGACTTGATGGACCTCTTCCAGTGTTAACGCCATCGAGCAAAGACTACAAACAACCTAGATGGGTCAAAAGGTCGACTTCCACGACCTCTTCCACAACGCCCCGACCTCGAGCAAACTCCCAGGAAGTGCCCTTCTTGGTTCCCGACCATCCGCATTTCGCCGATAATATCGTCCACCATCGTGGCATCGCCAAACTCCGGTCCGGTCACCAACGCCAAAAATGGAGCCGTATGAACTACAATGCCGCTCAAACTGGCCGATCCGCTGGCCAACGCCTCTTTCGACCACCTGAACGGCTTTGATCGCTCTAAACCCGGCCGATCACAGGCAATCAACGCCTTTCGAGAAAATCGAGCTCGCCAGATGAACTGAGCTTTGATCGCCCAAACCCGGCCGGTCGGTCGATCAACGCCTCTTCGAGGAAAATCGAGTTCGAATGAACCACGGCCTGATCCTAAACGACTTCTTCAAGAAGAAGAAGGTGTCTTCTCCTTGAGGGGTTTTATAACCCTCTATAGGGCAAAAGTAAAACTATTCAAAATCATCAAAATCGCAAAATTCAAACCAAAATCCAAAATAAAAAAAAGGAAAAACCCTCTTGTCTCGACCAGCGGCTCATGGCATGTACCGTGGTCATGCCGCTTCTCCTCATGGGCCGCCAGCCAATTCCACTGACTGCAAATTGGCCATGCCTGCCTCCCGCTCTGCAAGCCGAATTCAAGCCAGCTCCGACCGCATAACCGCGACCATGGAGCTGCCCACTTTCTTCCGACTGGGCATCATAAGGCCATGAGCGAGGGTTTCGAGTCGCCAGAGACCTGATGGTCCATAATCAAAATTTTTGCGCCGCACATACCTACATATATTACTTATTTTCAGAATTCATAATTATGCTTACGTGAAGATCTTTTCCAAAAATATGTGGTTAATGGACTTACGGATCTCGTTAAGATTTTACTATTTTAAAGTGCTAACATATATTTTTGGATGATTGAGATAATGTCATCCAAAAATAGAATGATATGACACTTAAAATACTATTAGTCAAGACGAATCTTGATGTTAAAAAAGTGAATCGAAGTTGAAGGTCGATCAAGCTCTTAAAATATCCTTGAAACTTTGGGATATCAAAAATCCTAAATAGCTCTCAAATACAAAGTGTTTCAAATCGAGCATCTCGATGCCGGTTCCAACAAGCCAAAGATCTTACAATTCGACTTCATTTGAGCATTCAAATGCACAAAATACATCATGATCAAGAGGATCATTTTGAGTCATCGTGAGTGGACGTTTTGCATGTATTTATTCTGAGACGCCACTCTCCAATCTATAAATACCTCATTCCTCATATGAGGAGAGAAGAAGGAAAGAGGAGAGAGCTCTAAAGATCCTCCAAGACAATCGCCACTGACGGTCGTCAACACCGCGCCAGCGCCGCATCACCGCCACTGATCCTCGCCGTTGCCGTTACATTGTTAGATCATCACCAACCACTATCGTATCGTCAACATCGTCAACTTCGTTGAATCGTCAACATCGTGCCAACATCGTTTACTAAGAATCCGCTTTACTTCATATACTCAGAATCCGTGATCGGAAGATCTTGTATCAAACAGATATATGGAAGCTTTTAAATACCCCTGGTTTTTTCCTCTTTCGAGATTTTCTGTTTTCTTTTTTAAACACCTTTTAACTTTCCAAAGAGTTTGAGAACTTTACTAGAACTTTTCAAGACGCAACAACAAGCATATCATAAAGTTTTTATATATTTAAATTTCTAATATTTATTTATATAATATTTAATTTTTAATATCATATTAAATTCATTAATATTATTTTTAAAATAAAACATGTTATATATATTGATATAATTTTATTATTTAAATTGTAAAATAATTATATAATGTTATCAAATTTAAATTTTAAATATTATTAAGTATATGATATGTACTTAAAAATTTCAGAAATATTTTTTTTAATTAAAAAAAGGTATTTTCCTTCTCTTTCGTTGTAGATGAGTTGATAATTTATATTCTTTTTTCCAGTTGAAAATTTATAATTTGTTTTTCTTTTCTGTCCACTCAACTCCCTTCAATTTTATTTTGCCTCAACGGCCGATAAAGGTGTAGATTTAAAGATTCCCTAGGGATTTCACCCCGGTCACCGGAGATGCCAACGACGGCGGCGAGAAACCGGCCGGAGGACCTGACGGCGAGATTAGGCGAGGTCTCCGGCGTGGCGAAGGGAGAAGCGCTCTTGAAGGCTCTTCGGAGGTGAAGAACCAGATAATCGGAAACAAGACGAAGAAGCTCCGATACCTCCACCTCGGCGCTGTCCCTAAGATCGTCTCAGTACTCGCCGCGGCCGCTTCCGACGGCGGTGATTCGTCCATCATCGTGCAAGCGGCTGCTGCCATCGGTAGCTTCGCCTGCGGAGTGGAGGATGGAGTCCGGGCGGTGGTGGAGGCTGGTGCTGTCCCGCATCTTATTCAGATTTTGTCCCATCCCGATGAAAAGGTGATTTCGATTTGTTATTGGTGTTCGAATTCTTATATATGTGGAAGCAGTCTGTGGCTTTTGCGAAAATGCGTGTGGTGCGAGATTTGAATTGCAATTGGAGAAGGATTGTTGAATACTTTTGTTCTATGCATGCGCTGATTAAGTGATTTTTTTAAAAATACGTTTTCGTCTGTGCTATGGAGCTTCCTATGTTACATGTCTAAATAGAAAATATTTTAGTTTTATAGTATGATGTGTGTAGAAAAAAAGCAAATTAGTTTAAAATGCTCGTTTTAAAATTAGGAATGGAAGCTTAAATGATTTTAGTACAGATGCTTATTATCTTGTTTTTTTTCCATAATGCTAACTGAAGGAGGATTTAGATTTTTATCGCTTAGCTCTGAAGATATAGTGCGCATTCATGATCTTTCCTCTTCTCACTTGACACTTCTAGAGCACCATCTTCCTCCTACGCTAGAGACATTTTCCTTTTTCATGCAGGCCGCTAGTTGAGGCAACATTTTTTGATTTGGAGGTATGGATGCCCTTTGGGGAATCATCTACTTCTTGAAGTTGGTAAATAGGATCTCTAGTTTTCATATTTTACTTTCTCGGACACTGTGATCAACCATGAGGGGTCTCTCCTTATGTAGTAGAAGGTTTATTATCCGGATGAAGCTCTAAGGGGTTCACTTTTATTTTTACCATTTTATTTCTCGCAACATACATTTTAGAATGTATGCTTTGATAGCACGCAATCCAGGATGAGGAGAATGAGTTTGACAACCCTTTATCTTCAACAATAGGTGCTAAGAGGTTGCATATCAATGTTTCTAATTTCAATTTCCCTAGGTCTGTGAAACACCAATTAGTCAAGGCTATAAAGGAACTTTGATTTCAAATGCAAAAGGAAAATAATATAATTAGGATTGTTGGGATTTGAAGTAGGTAGGCCTTATAAGAGGAAAACATACTCTCGACATTCATTATTGTAATGGATTTGACCATGGGACTTATGGTGTAGCTATGGATTTTTGGAGCAGATTTCTTAAAGCTTCTTGAGCTTTTAATTTGATCTTTGTTTTTGAATCTTTTTTTTTTCTTCGTTTTCTTTCTTTTTCCTTTTTTGATGTCTTTTTTTTATTGCTCCAAAGCTCCAAATCTTGGTACCACCCCCTTCTTTTTTTTTCCTCTTCTTTTAACTATCTCCTTATTCATATATAATAGGTTATTAAATAAGATAATTCTTTATTATAATAACATTTCATTTAATTTGATAAAAGCTAGAACATCTAGATGACTCTAATTCACAAAGATATGATTTGCCCATGGTGTTGGTTGGAGTGATTTGTGGGGATGGGACTTCTGATTTATCTTGATTTCGGAATGTAGTTTTTGATCATTTCAAATTCTTCCGTTGAGATTTACAATATTAAATGAAATTTTCTTGGTTCATTTTTTAATCCTCTATATTGACATCATACAGCCTCTTGTGTTCCAATTACCCAAGGCGCCTTCTGGGCCTAACCTATACTTGATTTTGGCTTGCAATTTTATTAGACCAATTTGAGGTAGAGCCTCCTGGATCATTCATATTTGTCTTCTTTATTAGGCATTGCTTTTGCAATATATGTCATCTGCATTTTCTTGTTAAACCTTGATTGTTATTTGGATTGACAATCATGCCATAAACCTTAGGTAATTGGTAAAAAGATCATTGAATGTAAATTGGAGAAAATAGCATGTAGAAAAGGAAATGTCCTCAAGGACTTTGGTTTTAAAAAGCATGATGAAACGAATACAGCTTTGAAAACTTTTTAAATTCTACAAATGGTTTTGTAAAATAGTAAAAGAAATATTGATAGGCTATTACAAATTGGAAATTGCATTATTTTTCTTAGTTGGCATTAATCTTGTTATTGTCTAACATAAGTTAAAATGAGAGAAGACTTGATGATGGGTTAATAATGTACAAAAGCTTATTTAAATTTTTTTTGAAGGATAACCAAAAAGTGAAAAAAAAAAAACTAATAGACACATGATTGGTGTAAGGATGCTAAAATTACTTTAAAGAGGATAGTTAGCAAAGCCAATGTCACCTTTTTAATGATGTCAATGAATGGGATGTGTAAACAAGTTTCAACAAATAGGAATTCAAAGGCCAGTACAAACAACAAACAACAACAACAACAAGCCTTAATCCACTGGGTGGGGTGACTACATGAATCCTTCGTCTCCATTGTGTCATTATGTGTCTCATTTAATTCGAGTATACTAAGATCATTTTTTATCTTAACCAAGTCTTTTAGGTTCTACCTTTCTTAACATAAGGAAAATCTAATGCATCTACTCTCTGTCATCGGACGGTAGGCTTTATGTGGCCAAACCATCTAATTCCTAATCTTATCTATCACTTTGGAGCTACTCCAACTTTTTCCCGAACATACTCATTTTGCATTCTATCTCTAAGGGTAAAGCCACTCATCCACGCATCCTCATCTCGTAACACTTAACTTAGTCTTATGTTTCTCTTTTTTATTGGACATTCACCATGTCATTGTTGCGGTCTTACCACCATCTTATAAAATTTTCCTTAAGTTTAAGTGGAACTTTTATCACATAATAGGCGGATGCATTCCTCCACTTCAACCATCCAACTTGAATTCTACTAATAATATCTCCATCTATTTCACCATCATTTTGAACAATAGAGCCTAAATATCAGATCGCTCACTCTTATTAATGACTTGATCACCTAAAGTCACAACACTACCAATAAAAATTTCTACAACTAAAATTACACTCCATATATTGATTTAGATCTACTTAAAACCTTTTAAAGTTGACCTCCATAATTCAAGTTTACATTTGGACTCCTCTCTAGTCTTATCAACAAGAAGAATGTCATCGACAAAAGCATACACCGTGGTACATCTTCTTGTAAATGCCTGTAAGAACATCCATAACTAAAGTAAAAGATAAGGGCTTAATGTTGATCCTTGATGTAATCCAAGCGAAATAGGAAAATAGTTTGTCAATCCTCCTTGTGTTTGGACACAAGTGTGACTCAGTATACATATCCTTAATGACTTGAATATAACCAATATTAACTTCTTTTGTTCTAGAACTCTCAAAGAACATCTCTTGAGACTTTATCATAAGCTTTCTCTAAATCAATAAATATCATATGTAGATCCTTTTATTTTCTATGCTTCTCCATCAAACCTCTTAACAAATGTATAGCATCCATAGTAGATCTACACGGCATGAAACCAAAGCGATTGTGAGAAACTTACGTATCATATCGTGTATGCTCAATTACTCTCTCCCATAATTTTAATGTATGACACATTAACTTAATTCCTCTATAATTTTTTGTGCATCACCTTTATTCTTAAATATAGGAACCAACAAACTCTTTCTCCACTCATCGGCATCTTTTAGTCTTTAAAATAACATTAAAAGATTTGTAAGCCAAGAAATTCCTTGATCTCTAAACATTTCCACACTTCTATTGGAATATTATCGTCTCTTGCTTTTCCACATTTCATTTTCTTTAAAGCTTAACTTGATTACTAATCTGACGATAAAATGAAATTCTATTTTTGTTTAGGGTATTAAGGTTCTTAAAATCAATCGTCTTTCAGATCCTTCATTGAAAAGTTTATTAAAATACCTCATCCACCTATTTTCAATATCTTTTCTAAGAAAAGCACTTTATTATTTTCATCCTTAATACTCACTCACTTGGTATGTCTTTCTTCTCTCTCTTTGGTTGGCTAACTTATACATACATCTTTCACCTTCTTTGGTATCTAATCTATTATATAAATCACTAAAAATTTAAATTTTTGCATCATATATTCTTTCTTAGAATCTCTGGTAGTTTATATCTTTCCCAATTCTCAGAGTTTTTTACATCTAAACCAAGTTTTATAACAATCTTCTTATTTCTTATCTTTTCTTGACTCGACTCCAACTATTCTTATTAAAAGAAGCTTTTCCTTTTGATTCAGCGCATTTTAGCTTGTTTAATAGCGATACTTTTCCCATAAGCGTTAGCTTCCTTATGAACATCCCAAACTTTAATTTCTTGTAGCTTGCTCTTAAAATATTTTTATTTATTTTCTTTAAGTGTCCCCATCTCTGGACAATAATTAAGTTTATTTTTCTCTTACCTTTCATCTTAAAATCTAAAACTAATAGTCGATGTTGGGTACTTAAAATTTCACTTGGAATGACCTTACAATCTTTCAATCTAAACGATCTATTTTTCTTATCGAAAAATAATCAATCGTGTTTTAGATCCATTTTATAAGTAATAATATGTTCATCTCTTTTAAAAATAAAGTATTAGAATTACAAAATCATAAGCTAAAAAATCTAATATAGTCTCCCTTCTTCATTAGTCACTCCAAATCCATAACCACCATGAATACTTTTAAAATCTTACCACTCTACCAACTCCATTTAAATCTCCCAATAAATACTTTTTTCTTGAGGTATCTTTTGTATTAATCCTCTAATTCATTCCAAAATTTTTTCGAGCTTACCTCCAAACCTACTTGAGGAGCATAAACACTTATAACATTGATAATCTTAGTATCAAAATAATAATCTTTTATAATTTATCTCCACATTAATCTTATAACATTATCCTTCAAACTTTTATCTATAATCACACCTACACCATTTCTAGTTAGACTTTTACGCGAATACCAAAGTTTAAAACCTAAACTATCAATCCTTAGCCTTCTCCCCAACCCATTTAGTTTCTTGAACACATAAAATATTTATCTTTCTATGAACCATAATATATTAATTCCATTAATTTACGTAGAGTACCTATATTCCAAGATCCTAACCTAATTCTAGTTTCATGGACTAACTTCTTTGCGCATCCGTCCATAATGTGGGAACCCGCTTATTTAACATTTAACGCGGTGGCGTCGTGACTCACATTTTCCTTTGTATTCAAAACAGTAGCGTCAGGGGGACGTAGCATTAATGATTTAAAGGATTCATGTCATGATTATTTACAAATTTTACGGTACCGACTACCTGTAACCCTCCACTTTTGCATCCGGACTTGGGACCGGCAATGGTAGTGTTAATTCAAAGGCCAGTACAATGAAAAATTTATACTTCGAAATGGATGGTCTTATTTTGAAGAATGATTCCTTCATAATTTCATAAAATGAAATATATGTTATATTTTTTAGTGATGTACTTATGGAATATGGAAGATTTTTTTTGGAACTTTATTTTGAATGATAATATTTAATTTAGAAAGAGTATGAATAAAAAGGTAATTGAATCACTAGGAAAAATGGAAATAGTTGAAAAGATGTATTGAAAAGTTGGCACATGAGAAAGATGCAAAGCATTTAGGAGCTATTCCATCAATTATTTTTAATGCTTCACACATGAAATGGAAGGATTTTAGATCCATGCCAAAGGTAATTTTATATCATCATCAAATCATCAATCATGTTCCGTTTAGCATTTCTTTGGGAACATATTTTATAAAGTTAGGTCTTCAATAAGAAATTGTCAAGCTCATTAAAAATTCTAAAGTAGTCATGATAACTATAAAAAAAAAAAACCATGCTTTATTGAGATTAAATAAATCAATGCAAATGATCATTGAGTTCATATAGAATTGATGCATTCTTAGATAGTTATAAAGTCCCACTTAATCCAAATCATCAAATGACACTGTATTACAAGCGAATCTTAAAATATAGAAATAGGAATTCAACAATGAAGTAAATATTTCTTGTCCACACCACAGAATTAGAATTTTCAACAATCTTCCTACAACTTCAAGAATTCAGATTACAAAATTTTAACCTCTTACAATAAACAAACTATAAGCAACAAGCAAAAGAATTTCCAGGAAAAGCTAAAATAGACAGTACGTCGCACAACTATTCAAAAGAATTATGGAAAATTTTCTTTACATCTGCTTTCATATTTCATAGGGACCTGTTCGAATATTGTCTTGCTAGATTTGGATAATAGGAAATTGATTTCAGCAAGGGAAGGGTCGGTTGTTACTGAGTTTCCATGGTTTTACTTGCAAAAGAATAGTTAGGCAATCTCTAGGTAGTCTCTATTTCTTTAGATCATAAAAAAAGTAAATAAATAAATAAAAGAAACAGCAGCTGGACAACGGAGAACCTGAGTAAGGAAGTTCTCCTGAAATAAATAACATATTAGAATAATTCCTGGTCGAATGGAGGTTGTTTCTTGAGTTCTTATCCTGAATTTGGTTGAACTGTCAACTGAGTGACAGATCCGATGGATTTCTGGAATCTTGACAGTTCGGGCTGCCCAAGAAATCACACCAAACTTTTGGATTGTCTCAACCGATCCGCAGGAAGCTGTACTTGCTACCCTGAAATTTTGAAATATGGTGTTTCTCCTGTAAAAGAATAGAAAAGAAAAGAAAAGAAGGCAAGCAGTATCCAAATTATAGGGAGAATAACCAAAACATAAAAGAATTGAAAACCTATAATAACTTGAAAGTATTTCAGTGTTCTAGAACAGTGCTGTATGGAATTTTGGGCTAGAAATCAATAGTCTGGCATAGTTCCTGAATCCAGAAATCCTCTAGATCTTTTGGGAAGGTGATGATCTTCCAACCAAAAGGCTGGAATGCTCAACGATTACCTGGATTTGTGACTCACGTGAGTCTGGACAAGCTTGGAAAGGCAGGATGAGCCAATCCTGGCAAGGCTTCCCACCCCACTATGGCCTTCCTATCCTCCAAGCTCTCCAAAGAAGCATTGGGAGGAAGTTCTTCATATCCTTATATACACTAAGAAATCTTCTGGAAGGGGGGTTATTGTAGAATAAGACATGGCATCTTAAAGTTAAAGCTTTTTTCAATGTCGATTATGCTGGCTCAATAGAAGTTTGGAAAAAATTAGGATATTGTATCTTTGTTGGGGGCAATTTGTCCATATGAAGAAGCACTAAATAGATTTTTATAACTATATCTAGTGTTGAAGTTGAATTTAGTTGCATGACTCATATTGTAGGTGAAATAATATGGGTAATAACTCTTGCAGAAAAACTTAATTTTTCTATCTCTCGTTCACCCTTTGACATTGTCTTATAACAATCATGTAATCATCTATATTATTAATAATCCTATTTTTTGATGAATGTAATTAATATATTGAAGTGTTTTATCACTACAATTGGGATGCTATACTATTCAAGAAATTTTTTTAGTCATGCTCCCTCCCAATAAGTGTCTGATATCTTCACAAACTTGCCAAATCACCTATTTTCTCTCATTTTTGTAGCAAGCTGGAGCTAACTAATATATCTTATCCAACTTGTGAGAGAGTGTTGATGCATTTGATGGGTATTATATTAAGAGCTATGTTTTTTATATCACATCATCACGGTTATAATTTTTATTTGTGTATTCTCTTTTGTTCCTCTTGTATGCAAATTTAAAGGCCCAAACTTATTTAGTAATCATATACAAAAGATAAGGTCTTCTCTGTAGGAGAAAGTTTCAATTTTGAAAGAGTAATCATCATGGAGAGAAATGATGGTTATTAGTAGAATTCAAGTTGATGGTTGAAGTGGAGGAATGCATCGGGCCTATTTTGTGGTGGAAAAGTAGCACTTAAGGGAAAATTTTATAAGATTGGGGCGAGACCTATAATGCTTTATGGTGCATAATGTTGGCCAATAAAAAAGAAGCACAAATTAAGTTAGGTGTTGCTGAGATGTGAATGCTCAAGTGGATGAGTGACTTTACACTTGTAGATAAAATGCGATGAAAATGTTTGAGTAGCTTTTGTGGCAGATAAGATTAGAGAGAGTTGTCTTAGATGGTTTGTTTACATAAACGTTGGTCGTCCGATGAAAATGTTACGACAGTAGATTTATTAGATTCGGCCTATGTTTAGAAAGGTATAGGTAGACTTAAGAAGGCTTGGTTAGAAAGTATAAAAAATGATCTTTTATTATAATTAAATGAGAATTTGATACTTAATAGGATATAATGGAGAAGAAGGATTCATGTAGTGGGATAAAAGCTTGTTGTTGTAATTCAATGAGGTACACACCTTGCAGCATTACTGATTTATTTTTTTGATGGCCACAAACTCTGGTAAAGCATGGTAAGCTTATATTGCAGGAGTGCTAAAACCTAACAGTAACATGAGTCTCCTCTGGTCAGGTTGTTTTCCTTCAAAAGGAGATAGCCAGTATATGATTTTTCTGTAATTATTCAATTTTTTAGTCTTGATGCAGCTACTCATTATGTTTTCTGTTTATCCTAAAGGTGTATCACTTTTAAGGCATTCTAGCAAATTTTTTTATTTATTTAAACAGCGTTCTTTACCGTGCTTCATTTTATTTATTTATTTTAGTTTTTTCTCTGGCACTGGTGCTTTTTTAAAATTGTGCAACTTGCAGACTTCATTTCTGCAATTTTCATTTGTTTGTTTGCTTTGTTAGCGTAATGTACAATATATGTTAAATTATGGTTATTATATAGGATTCTAAACTAATTAGGGCTACTTTTCTTTCTTTAGTAGATTTGTCTTTGCAGTCAATTTTGTGATGTAATTGTTCTTCTTTTTTCATTGCAGAAGGTTGCATATCACCCCACTTTTCCTTCATCTTCTTGCTCCAGCCATTGATTTTCAATTTTCCTATTCATGTTTTTCTCTGTCCAATTTTTTATTTGTATATGGAGCATTGCTTTTTTTAATAATTGTGCACTATTTTGCTATATTTTTGTTATGCTATTTATTGTAGCGTCGTGAATTCTGTGTTAAGGAATTGTGATGTATGTTTATTATTAATTTAGAAATCATGGAAGATTTATTAATTGTTTTTATTTGAAAATATTAATTCCATAGTCATGCGAAATGAATTCATTCCTATAATATGAATTGTTTTTTTTTTAATTTTACATCATGCTGTTATCATATTTAGTGTTGAAGATTGTTGTAGAGGTCAAGGTTCTATATTCTCCGAAATCTGCATTGTATGATTTCTTTTTTAAAGGAATTTGGCCCTTATTTGGTAGAAGAGGTGAGTGTCTCATCTTAACTTCTCTCTAAAAATGTTTATTTATCTTCTTGTCATTCCGCTGCACCTTTGTAACTTGTTTAAACATTCTGATTCGTAGGTATAATTCTGAGTTGGCATGTTATTTGTTGGGAAATTCATAGGTTTCCTATGCTGTTAACAGGTCATTGATGCAGGCGCACGGTCTCTTAGGATGATATTCCAATCAAAGCTTGCACCCAAATATGATGTGCTTCAGAGCAAGAACATGATGTTTCTGCTTTCACTCCTCAACAGTGACAATGAGAATGCTACTGAACTTGCTATTAGGATCATTGCACACTCATGTGATAAAAATGAGGAGCAGAATGCACTCTGCGATGCTGGAGTTTTGCAGAGACTTGCTCAACTACTTGAAGGATCTCTAAATCAAAGAGATGCCAGCTTAAGTTCCATAGTTGCAATGGTTAAAAATAACAGTGAAGTTGCCATGAAATTTACGTCTATTGAGAATGGAAAAGCTTTGAATGTCTTAACTGAGCTAATACATGATCGATATCCTAGAACAAGATATCTTGCGTGCATGTGCTTGATTGCCATTGGACAACTTTCTTGCTATGCACAAGATTTGCAAACTAAAACCAATCTGATGCTTGTACTTGTTGAACTTCTTGAAGATTCAGGCCAAGTTGGAGATGATTCTCCATTTGCACTTCTAGATATAATTACAGACAAAGAGGAATTGCAACTACAAGCAATTGCCATAAAAATAGTTGAGAAGCTTTGCAACTACTTGGAAAAGAGTCCAATCCCACCAAGACGTCTCCAGGGAATATTGCTTGCATTAGCTGAACTTTGCTCCAATTCAGAAATATGCAGATGTCAGCTAATTTCTCCTCAGGTTAGTGTTCTCGTCTAGATAAGTTCATGGATAGACATAATCGTTAAATAACCGTCCATCTGTTGCAATTGTTTATATACTTACATTGTGAAACTCAGTTGAAGAAATTTGTTCAACGCTAGTGCAGGTCCTATGAATACAGACTATTGCTAGTTTAAATTCTGCACTCATGTTTGATAGAATTTATGATGGAAATTCCACCGGAAAAAAAATGTCACTTATATGAGGTGGAAATTCCGGCTGAATATGTCTGCATTTTTCTCTAGTATTTGCCTATCAGCTCAACGATACACTTGATATCCATCATCAGTGATGGACACAATATTTGTATGTAATATAGCTTCTTTAGTAAGGGGTAGTTTTCTTAAAATCCACAATATCTAGTCAAAAAATTATAAGTTTGTTTTCAATAATCTCAGATTTCCAGACCCAAATAGCAGGCGTTTTGTCTAACAGTGGTGTTCTACCTCTAGCAAATGAAACTTGCAGTTAAAGGTCATGCTATAGTAGGAAAGTTGAAGTAAACCCATTAAATGTGCTAGCCTGCTATAATAATAAAGTGGCAATTTTTTAAAATAAACGTTAAAATACAATTAAAAATTGAGTATCGTTAAAAAAAATTTAAGAATAGGTAAATTGCCCAATTAATTGGACTCTACGTCTCCGCTGGCGTGGGTATCTCCGAAAGATAGCGACGTGATGATGGCGGGCGGCCTCTCTGATCAGATCTTGAGCCCAGATCAGAGCGGTCGCTGGTTACGGCTATTTTAGGGCCGATCGGCCCGTCGACTAACTCTCTCGGTTTTCCTCGATTCTCACGCGACACTCGCTCTCGCCGTATTCCCAGAAGTCCGGCTAGCGGACGACCGCGGTCCTCCGTCAGGCTTGAACTTCAGCGCCGTGAGATCTAACACGCATTCGCGTCTTTATGCAGGTCGTCGGCTTTTATTTTTTCCGGCGTTAAACGCGCGTTTAACTACTTCCTCCTCTCTAGTCAACTTTAGGTTGGCGATTCTTTGCGACTCCATTTTGAAAAATTGCCTTTGGATTCTACATTTTTTTGGTGCAGATGAATAGAGAATATGTTTGATACTTTATTATGGAGAGTATCGATGAATTCAAGTTATATGGGAGGTGACTTCGTCAATTAAGGTTCGTCCACGCTACGGCATTGAAGCAATTATGAAACTTGACATCGATCCGGCGCGTCACATTAACAGTGGTTATCCGGAGTAGCGGTTAGCGTCTGTCATATCGGCGATGATGTTTAGTTACACTTGACTTCCGGTGATGTTGGTGTTGTATGTTAAGTGGAAGATGTTAATATTGCAAATCATTTGATCCTGGTGATTATAGATATCTGCTAACATACACATGATTTCATCGCGAAACGTCAAGAACAAGGGGATCATCGATGAGTTCATTCAAGTAGTTTATCGTCATAATTTATCGATTAAACTTATAACAATTAATATGATAATTAGTTCTTGAACTTATAAGTTATGTGTGATGATGTATTACCGTTGGATGAAACCGTAACGAGTCTTTGCGATTGGAAATATTAAATATAATGCGTTCATGGTCCTATGCAAAAAAATGAATGTTAAATTATCACTTTAAAAAATATTGAATATTTCATATATCATAACTTACATAAAAGGCGTTACTTTCAGCGTAGTATGTGGTAGTGGATCTATCAGGACCGATAAGTACAAAAGAAGTATGAACTACGTATGATGATACGAGTATTTGTCCACGATTATAATCGACGACAATCCCTCTCCCAAAAGCTATGTATGGTGGTGGTAAGCCCGACATCTGCTACCCATCAACCCTTTTGAAACTAGGGTCAAGCGGCTACATCTACTTGAGAGTAAGGCCAAACGGTCTGTCACGGTAAATCAACTCTTCCGGTGATAAGAGGGACTAATATGTCAGCCAGCATACAATGAGATAGATTTCTCGATCACTTTCGTTCTTCTGACTCAGGATCACCTGCGTGCTAAAAGTATGTTAAAACATAATGTAGATAATAGTATTAAAATTTCAATGTTAAATGCAGATTCAACTGTGTGTCCATGGCCATCTAGCTCATTATTTCTGCAACATTCTAAAGCATTTGCCGCTTTATACTGTCATTCCACTGCGAACGGTTTAAACATATATAAGCGTAATTTGAAATTGTATAAAACACGAACCTCAAAACGCCAAAGAGCTCGCGGATATGGGACATGTAAAGTCTACTACATGAATGTGCTCCCAAATCAAGTAGGTAGCAAACCATGTTGGCCTGGGTCTAATCGACTCGTCTCTATATAGATGGCCGAGCTCCGCCACTGTCACTAAAATCATCCGGATCCTCCAAGAGTGGTAAAATCGTAGGTGGACCGAACCAGACGTGTCGAGATAAAGCCCAATCGAAATAAAATATAAGCGGTGTCGGTAGAAGTCATCATTGCTCATCATATGACTCTCAGAAAGTCCACTAAGCCACGCCGGTGGCATTGTACATCGTGTGCAGCCATCCCCGAATGTCGCCCACGATATTCGGATAAGCCGTCATGATCACGTCGGTAATGGGTGTCGTCCCTAACAACTCATCGTAGCAGCCAGTTCCATCTTCCTCGCCAATCAGGCGCGATAGGTGGTCCATCAATCAGTACCTAGAATCATCGCCCGTCAGGGCGTCGCGGTCATCCGGAGGTGGAAGGTATTGTCGTGAGACCATCTCAAAGTGATGGCGATGATCCGGCCGGATGAAGCGTAAACGACTCACCTTGATCTGCGATGATCCGGATGAATCTCGTGTAATGGTACTTTCAAAGATAAGCAAATGTGATCGGCGCCTCACTGCTCAAAAGCAAAATGTAAGTTAGTGTCCCAAATAAAGGTAAGCGGGTAGCTTAGAATAACAAATTCACTTACGATTGCTCGGGGTGGCCGATCACGTAGGAAAAATACTGGATGAACCTCGAGAAGGTGTCGCTCCGATGGTCGGCCTCTAACAACGTCGACGTCTGGCGGCGGTGCTCCTCGCCATCGTGTCTGTCAAAAAGTAGAAGATTATTGTTTACAATTACATCGCAAATTATGATAAATAAAAGCGGAAATTAATCTTAAGATAAATAAGTGGGAAATCCACATAGACAAGTGCTTTTCGATGAATAATTCGACTACATGAGAAGTATCAACAATCTTATAAATTACAACTAAATTATTAATAAAATGAACTACTTAGTTAAAAAAAGGATAATTTTAAAACTATAATTTTCATTTTCACAAAAAATAGTTTGAAAACTGGTCTCATTATCCATTGATTCATCATCAAAAAAGTTTTCTCATCATTATTAATTAGATTTAGGAGAAGATCCCATTTGATAAGAAGACAAATCCTCTTTGTCTATTAAAGCGAATTATCACTAAGCGAAGTACCATAAAAATAATAGTTAAAGAAGGGTAGAAACTAATTTATTAAGCAAAAAATACTTTCTTTGCACATTATCAAGAAGCTCCATACAATCATGCTTGCCCAAATTCAAAGAAGATATAACAACATTTTCTTTTAAATATTTTATTAGGAAAAATAACGTAACCATTATCTAGATTTTCGGTAAACAATCTCCTTATAATTTGAAACTAAAACAAAAAAATCATCCACTTGCAAATTTTCGAATATACAAATAATAGTAGCTGAAACTTGATTACTCCAAAATACTTCAACAATAATTTCACTACTGAAACATCACTACAACTTACATTACATCGAGGGACTATTCAAAAATTAGGAACAACATTAAAAACACCAATAATATCATTCATAACACCATTACTATTTTCTTTTAAAGCGGTTTTCTTTTATCATAGTTTTATATTATACAAGAAACTTTAGTAGGATAATTTTAGTAGGATAATTTTAGTAGAATAGGTTTCTTGTATCATAAAAATTTCAAGGTTATACCTATGCAACATCACCTAACAAAACTGAAATGGTAGAGACAAAGAAGCATATTTCATATTTGTGTTCTAAGCATTATAAAATAAGAATAATATCAACTCCCCAAACAATGGCATGAATGTGGAACTTAAACTTATGCTATATGTTGAAATCTTTAACATGTTCTCTCGACTTAGTCTTAGCGACGAAATGATAGCAATAGTAAAATACCTAGAAGAAGTCGTGTGAAGCTGGAAAAAAAAAAAAAAAAGCATAATCTGGTGAGACTTCGTGGCGAGAGGCGAGAGGCGGTGCTAGCGGTCGGACTTGGTCGCCAACTTCTGGCGGAGAGCGGAGTGTCGCGTGAGGAATCGAGGAAAAGAGGAGCTAGGCCGATCGGGGCGGCTATATGAGGGTCGCCTCTTGAAGCGGCGGCTCCGTGTCACAACCGGTCGCTGATGGTGGGCGGCCAGCTCCCGATCGCCATTCTTCAGGCTACTTCTCATCCAACGCATCGTAAGGCGTGGTGCGATTGATCGCACTAATTGGGCGACTATTCTTAAATTTTTTTAACGATACTCAATTTGCTAATTCAGATTTTAGCATATTTTAAAAAAATTGCCTAATAAAGTTTCAAGGCACTGTATTTCACTTTGTCATTAGTGCTTATGAATTAGGACATGATAAGGAGACAATGGATAATTTCTAAAGAGGGTAACACATGTTTTTCACAAGGACCAAAAATTCCATATGGATGGGTGCTAGAGCTAATTTGAGATACAATAGAGAATCAAAATTTTCAAATGTAGGGGTATGAGGGTGTAAACGAGTTGAGCCGAGCTCGAGTCACTCTTGGCTTAAGCTTGAGCTTGATTAATTAATTGAGTTCAAGCTTGAGCTTATTTTATGAGTTTGAGCCACCTCATTTAGTATGACAGGGATAAAATAATTCTGATTCAAATAATTATTATTATAAAAATGATAAAAGTTTATGAAATTTAAAATAAAATTATAATAAATTATTTGATATAAGAGAATGAGATATGAATTTTAAATATATTTAATAATTATGTACTTAAATTATTAAATTTTAATATATTATAAATATATTTTATATTAATATTTATTAAATTAGCTGGCTTGCGAACTAATGAGTCGAGTCGAGCTTGGCTTGTTAGTTTATCAAGCTCGACTCATAAATCATTTATTAAGCCAAGCTTAAGCCAGCTCATGAGCCCAGCTTTACACACTTACGTCCCTAGACCAAAGCCACCAATCTTAGTGACGACAATCTATTACTGCTAGCAGACAACTATACATATGTTAAACCGGTAATTGGAAACAACTGAACTAGAAAAATAGACTTGATTGTAAGTATAAAAGAGGAGTCAAAATGCTAGAGAACACATCTAATGCCATTATCACAAGCATGTTTTTATATTTTCATCATTAGGTGTTAACTCTATTTTCCATAACTTTCTTGATTTTCTTATTTTTCTCCCTAATGCTGTCATTTCTCATTTATCTTTAGTTCACCATACGTTTATTTTAAGATTTTCATTTTTAACACTCAAATCTATTGCCAATTCTTCATTTCCAAAGCTTGCTATTATATTTCATGGTTAATTTAATTATATTTTAACAAAAAATTACTTTAAAGTGCCTATGATACTCTTCATCACACAATAGTCCTTGAATTTTTTTATTTTAACCCCTTGTTCTCACTCTAGAAATTATGCATTTATTTATTGGCTCATTTTTTTGTATAATATATCTTATATACTTAAATTTATTGCACCTAGATACGATTTGATTTATTAAATAATATTAAATTATAATTTTCAATTTCAAATATTAAAGTTGCATATTATATATTTATCCTTTATTTTACTAATATTTAGAAGTGGTCTCATTTACCATAATTATGTCATATACAAATAGCATATTTGAAGATATCCTACTTTTATTATCTTTGTAAGAAATACATTAGCAATACACAAAGACGAAGACTTGGTGTTAACTTTCAATACCAGTTTATTATGATTGAATTTTTTGGTCGGTGCACAGCTATTTGCAATGTCAATCACTACATCATACATATTTTGGATAACTTTAGCATCAATATATTTTGGATAACTTCAGCACAGTTTTGCCACATATTTTTCCCTTAGATTCCCACAGTATCAATTTTCAACTTTTGCAAGTTGGACAAACGACATATAAAGATTCTTTCATTTTCCCTCGATTAACTTTCTAACAAAAATTGCTTCCAAAGCATATCATTCTAGATACAATCGAATTGATTCTCTCAGAACTATGCAATTTTTCTTATCATGTGTTCTCATTTCTAAAAAGTGTTCGCAATTGCCTCCTAATAAACTTTTTTGAAAAATAAGCATTTTTTTTATCATATTTCTATATCCAAATTCATACTATTAATGAATCATCTCGTAACAAATGCTATTGAAACATAGGCATCCTTCTCTGGACCTCTGCTATATGTTATACAAACGCTACATATTCACTACTTAATTTTTAAAATTTTTCTTTCATCCAACTTATGGAGCATTAAATAACATTTTGCTGCCCTTACAATTACTTAATAGATGTCACATTATCACTAATTATGCTCATCTCATTGATTTTATTTTTAAATTCTATATCAACTAGGTCAGTGTTTTGTTATTACTGTTAATTCTCATAAAATAAGTAAACTTATAACCTTCCCGGTGTTTTTTTTTTAATTTTGCATTCCTGATGGAAAGAGTTATAATCAATTTTAAAATAGCATATGATCTTCCATTGTAAACACATACTTGAAGAAATACGAAAAGCACTTATATTTTAAAATAAAGCTAATAATTCACTTAAAATTTTTTTATGAAGTTACCTTGAAACATTTATTTTGCAAGGATTATTTGGTGATTTAAGGAAAAAATCAAACCACATAAAGCAGTAGTTATTGAGGTTATGTTTAGAAATATGAAGGAAATCATGGAAATAATTAATTATCCTTAGATGATTTTGCAGAATTTAATAGGATGGATATTGTTAATGTATTAAGTTATATTGTTCTTACAAAGTGAAAAGTTTAAGTTAAAAATCATGATGGAGGTTAAAGTGGCTAGTTTATTCAAAAAGCTTTTTATAGAAGTTTAGGGAAAGTGTAAACATAGATCTTGATTATGAGAGTTGGTGGTAAAGGGAAGTGGTGCATGATAATTAAGTAAAAAATTATGTTTTAAAGCATGGCTTAAAAATATAATTGAGATATTTTTATGAAGTTTCAGTTTTTGTAAATTTGATCTTAAACCAGAGCCACAACTCTCCTAAGGATGGGCAAAAGGTTTAAAGGAGATCTAGAGATTTTAATTAGGCTAGATGTATTAATAGTGAATTTAAAGATGAAGCCACTCAAATTATTAGGTGAGAGTTTTAAGCAATTGTTTCTTAGAAGAGTAAAACGAATTAAATCTTGAATTATATTATAAATTGATATAAAAGTGGAATTTAAACTAGCTTTTAGGATGATTCATGAAGGTAAAGCTGGTGGTTCAATTAATGTAGTTTTGTTAGCAAATTATTTTACTAACAGTTAAGAGTATGTGTATTTCAAATGATTAGAGAATTATTTTGGCTAGATTTTATATGATAATTTTACTTTTAAGTTATTCAATGAAGTTATTGAAATAAAATTATTATGGCTTTGTGATAAGGTGTTGGATTTTGAAAGCTGAGAAATTATTGATTTTTCAAGATGAGTTGTTAAGATAAACTGATCAAACTTTTTTATCTGTGTCAAACTTTATGCAAGATAAGATGCTAATTCCATTAAGAGGATTATTATAGAAGTTTTAGCGAAGTTTAGGTTTTAGGATGAAAAGTTATGCATAAAATTGGCACTTTTAACTAGTCCTTGATGAATGGATGGAGAAGAAAGATTCATAAAACTACATCCTAAATTGTTGAAATAAAGTTAACAAGAACAACAAGCCTTTATCCCACTAAGTGGGGTCGGCTTCATGAATCCTTCGTCTCCATTGTGTCCTATTATGTGTTAAATTCTCATTTAATTCAAGTATACTAAGGTCATTTTTTATACATCTTAACCAAGTCTTTTTAGGTCTACCTCTACCTTTTTTAACATGTTGAGATAAAGTTAACGATGAAGGTTATTTGCTTTTTTATAAATATGCAAATTTTATTCTCCTTTTAAATGTTTTGTCTATCATCCCTTCAGCCTTTCTATCCAATCTCCCCATATTCCTTGTAACAACTAATCTGTTTTAAACGGCCAACCTTTTACTGCTTTTCAACGAAATTGGTTATGAAATCATTTTTAGGTAATGCCCCCAACAATCTTTACACAGTCACCACAATCAAGTTACAGAGTTTCTGGTCACCACAAACAAATGAAGTTGCAAAACTTCACTTATTGATGACGTCATAGAAGATGTGTTCATCAGAGTAAGCCATGGAGTGTGTAAATTATGATTTGATTATATAAATTATATTTTCTTCCAGTCACCCTCTGTCCTTTCCTTGTCATCACCCACTGCCATCTCACGGCCAATCATGCAAGCATCTTTCTCATAGGTTATTGTTGTCTCTATAGTTCACTTTCTATAACCTCTAACATCTGGTTGTAGTAGGTGATTTTTGTCGGTTGTAATCAGAGCTACTTTTTTTTTTTTTTCATTTTTTTCTCTTTAAAAACTTTAGAAGATAATTGAATAGATTGATTGATGTGCCCATTTGTACGGTTAACTCATTCTAGTTAGGGACTCACTGGATGGCTGATATATGTTGCTTTGAGTGACAGTTTTATTAGATGGTGAAGACTTTGGTTTAACATGAGGGATGTCATGTGAAGATTTGGTTGTGTGGATTTAATGATGTTTAAATAAACTTTTTTTCTTCAAGTCTTAAAGCTTATTTAAGGGTACATATACTTCTTAAATCTCCCTATTTGGCCTTCTTTTAAGACTTAAAGAAACCTCTTGGACATAAATGCATTTCTCTTTAGTTTTGTGCCTTGTCATTTAAGCAACCTATACATTTTTGGTAACAATACAGTAATTGACTTTAAATTTTCTGATTTCAGTTCTTGAATGTCATTGTGGATGCGCTAATGCATGAGTCCACTGGAGTACGCATTGCAGCATGCACGTGCATAAGAAACATCTCTAGGTCTGTGAAGGTTAGTAACATGAACCGATCTTATATTTGTAGGAGCTCAAGTAGGTTTCCAGTTTTATTAATGGATTTAGGTTCAGAATCTTTGTGCAGGTCGCCTATCCAATGAAGCTGTTATTGTTCCACTGGTTCATCTATTGAATGACCCTTCTACTTCTGTACAGGTGTGTGCCTTTCAGTAGTTTCAATGTCTTATCATGATACCACATTGTGCCTTTGGTTAGGCCCAAAGGCTATCATCTTTAGCGTTTTGCTTCTGCCATTGATGTGCAAAGGTCATGTTATCATTCCATTGATCATTATGACATAATTATATGTATCAACATATCAGTCAATCTGACTCATCATTTTAAGAGCTATCAGGTGTAAGTGTTTAAAATCATTCCTGCAGATGAATGAATCCATGAGCTATTGCATTGACTGTAGCATTTCTTCTTGGTGTGTTTAAGACCAAGTGCATTAAGTAGAATCCCATTTTTGATATGTAATACCTAATTCTTAGAAAACAATCTTTTATTCCTGCTTGGATCTCAAATTTATTTTGAATAACCTTTTCTGTCAGTTCTCATAAAAGAATTTTTATTAATTGTTAGGGTATAGGGTTAAATTATGAACAAGCAGAAGTATCTGATTTGACTGTTGAGTTGAAGATTTAATTTGATCGTTATTGGTCTGAGTTCTTGTTCTGAGAAATCCACGGTGGAAAATTCTTCTCAAAATCCAAAATCTAAAAATACTTCGTTTCCACCATGTGAAAACCCAAGAACTTAGCCAAGATCCATATTCTACATATATTGTTGTATTTAAATGCATTTATATGCGTACATGCAACATTTATAAAATAGTGTCAATTTGGATTGATAGATTGAGTTCGGATTTGACCTTAAATTGATTGGATCTGAATCTTTTTGATTTGAACTCAACTCATTTATTACGAGTCAAATATTTAACCATTCATTTTTATATGGATCATGCAATTTTTTAGATCAACATAACATGGCTCATGATTATAACATGTTTATCCATATACATATTTTGGGTTATTCAACTCAAATTGAACCTAACTCGAATGATGATCAGATTTACAGTTTACACCTAAATCTGACTTGAATAGTAATTAGGAATGGGACTCCATTTGTTATTTTTATTGAGTAATTGAATCTAACCAATTTACATCTTAATTTTTATTCCTAAATCTAGTTGGACTAGTCTTAACATTCCCATTGCTATATGCTACTAAATCCTTAGCCATTCCACCACAAACTCCAGATCATATCCGTAGACATTAAACTAAAGACTTATACTTATTTTAACCTTTAGTCTTACCAAAAGGCCACTCACTACTATTATATTTGGTATCAAACTAAAGCCTAGAAGGAGGAACACTTTTAGAACCTTTTTTAGTAAGTGGATTTTTTTAATGGACTTGTCTTCAATCTTGTGAGTTGTTTTTGAACTTTTGAGATGAATTAATTTCTTTCTTATGATAACATAAAATCATATTAAAAATTAGTTTTATAAGTATATTGCTTGCAAGCTTATGGTATATGCAAAACCTTCCAATTAGATGATTCTACCATGAAGCTTAGCCCATCTTTCTTTATGAAACTTATCTTTAGCCTTTATGTAAATAAAACTGTAGTGAGAGAGTGCTCTACTCAGAAAATTGCCACACCTCCAATGCAAAATCAACTTTACTTGTTTTTTTTATAATGCTTATGGTTAAATCTTGAAACTTATTTGGACTGAATTTGTGTTGATTTCTTTTTGTAAACTCATTGCAGAAGAAGTATGTTAGTTTTTAGGCGTTTTTATTTTCATTTAAAAGTGCATGCATATGGTACAAGTGTCTAAAATTTGGTGTTTTAAAAGTTAAATAGTTTATAAATGCAATAATTAAAAGATCATATATAAGCTTTCATAAATCACCAATAATATAATGTCAACGGGATTCCTACCTCACCTCCAGAACCTACACGTACTAATAATAATAATTATAAAACTCATGCCAATTAAGCCAATAGAGGAGACACCTTCAATTGCACCTCATAAGTCTGTTGACCTACAACTATATGTCATTTAAAATTAAGTAAATGACATAGAGGTTAAATCTCTAATCGAAATTAATTAAATTCGATTTGATTTGAAAATTAGCTTCGTCAGCGTCAAAAAAATAATTAGAAAATATCGAATCAATTAATGATCGATCAAAATTAAAATTAATTTTAATGAAATTATCGCATATCGAAATTCGAAGCCTCGGCGATGTCCTACTCCGTTTTGATGTGCGTCGTCAGAAACATCGAAACTATCAAGCGACACCTTGCGGTCGAATCGGCAAAGTATGCGGGTCGATTAATTTAAGCGGCGTTGACTAATTTTCGGCCGTCGGCGTTGTCGAAACGACCTCAGATCACGAAATTGATCGTCTTGCGTTCGTTGAACAATTTAAATTTGACACCCATATTGCTTGGGTTTGTCAAAAGTAATAAAATTGATTAAAATGATTAACGCGACTTAATCGCTAATTATCTCTTAATCGCATTAATTACCTTCAGCCTCAACCGATAATCTAAAACCAAAAAAAAAGGGGAAAAGGGAAAGTTTTCATTCGCGGCCAAAAAGGAACGGCGTTGACCTCATTTTCTCATGATCCCTTGGTTTCACGCTCTCGGTCTCTCTCGGTGAAGCTCGACTCGCTCTCTCTCAGGTCTCTCTCACATCCTTCTCTCTCTCTCGGTCTCCGCTCTCGTTCGGCATTCCTTTTTTCTCTGGATCCTTCCTCTTTGTTCTGCTCTCTGAGCACCACGTTCCTTCTTTTCACATCTCCTCTCTCTCGCGATCCCTCAGCGACCTCACTGCTCGCGATCAGCTCGGCTACTCTCGATCCCTCTCGGTGAAGTTCGTTCTCCTCTCTCTCGGTTGAGCTCTTCTCGGCTTCCTCCGACTTGACTCTGCATTCTCGTTGGCTTCTCCTGATTTCAGCTTCTCCTCTCCTCGGCGACTCTCCTCTTCTTCTCCGTAAGCGCTCGATTCTCGGCTCTCTCTTTATAGCTCCTTTGATTCTCGGCATTCTCTTGACTCTCCCGTGGCGGACTTCGTCTCTTAATCGAGCTCCCTCTTCTCCTTCAACTCCTCAGGCCTTACGGCTCCCCCTTTGGTAGAAACTTCTCCTTCTCCCTCTCTTTTAGTAAATCGACACCTCGTTGTTTCTCTCCAACCTAAGCTTGTTTTATGCATTTGAGCTTCTTTGGAAATTAGGGCTTTTGCTAAACATCTATGTCTTATCTTGGGATTATCTAGAGTTTCCTTTTTAGGGATTTGGGATGATGTATGGCCCCAAATCTCATTTCTTATTTCTTTATTGATTATGTTAGCCTTTCTAAAATTGCTTTGGGATGATGTATGGCCCAATGTCATGTTGCATGCTACCTTACAGGGATAGTTACGATCTTTATTTTCTTTGAAATTGATTATACTAAGGAAACCAAATGATTTGCTTTAGGTAAATGTGGTGTTTCTGAAATCATTTCTATGAGAGGGAAATAATTAATTTGTTGTTTGAAGTGTGTCATTTTCTTTGAAATGTGGTGTTGAAAAGGGAAATTGTGGAATTCTGAGATGGGGAAAGATTAATTTGTTATCATCATTTATCTTTGAAATCAAGTGGAAGTTGTATTGTTTCATTAGTTAGTAAGTATGTTGCTTGCTTTATTTCTGCGTATGGGAAATTTGAAATTGGTTTTATAAGAGGAAATTAGATCATTTGTTGTCAAAAATCTGATATTTGTTGAAAAATTCTCAACATTTCTCTTCTGAAATTTTCTTTTTACCAAGGAAAATGAATTAATTTGTTGTAATGGGTATGTGCATGCTTTAAATTTTTTTTTTTTACCAAGGGAAACTAAATCGATTTCTATTTAATGGGCATAAGCATCTTTATATATTTTATGAAAGGGAGAACTATTAGCTTATCTGAGGCATGAGGCTTACTTTCTTATCTAAGGGAAAAATCAATTAACTGCTTGATGAGATATGATGCTATTCTATGAATTTCGCTTCTCTTTGATTCAATTTATTTCATATAAAGGGAATTATATGTATATCATGCCTCATATGCAAGTTGAAATCGAAATTAAGCGAAGGGATTTGGTTATACCTGTTCTTTATTATCATGAGCTTCATTCTTTGCATACTTGCATATGTGATCATATTAGCGAAATCTTGTATCAGTTTTAGCGGTCACTCGACAATACCGCACTTTCTTGGCGTGGTGGGACTCGATCTCTCATGGCCTGCGGGGAGAGGCGTAAACTTTGATAAGCGGAGAAGGATTGGGTAAAGCTATATATTATCACCCCCCATGCACGCCTTTCTTGGCGTGGTGGGTAAATAAACTTTCGGTAGAGGTGTCTCACGACCGCCTTGCTTTCTTGGCGTGGTGGGAAAACGTCTCCGGCGACTATCACGGGGATGATGGGAGGCTGAAAATTTAAAAAAAAAGAAGATAAAAAGAAAGGATAAATGCTTAGGTTCACATGTTGGCTTAAAGTGCTTCTTTAGGTTATATATGAATACTTCTGCTCCTCTACTTTCTTTATAAATTCGTGATTTACATAATAAATGAGATATAGTGAAGAACAAAATCATGTGAAATAAATCTATGTATAACTTGACATATATCGAAGATAAAAAAATTGTTGTTGAGTTAGAAAAGAAACTCACAAGTATGTGTGGCGTAATCTCCTTTAGGTTGAAAGAACTTAAACTTGGCTTAAGGAGAAGAGGAGAGTAGAAAATGTCTTTGTGAAAGGAAACCCTCTATTTATAGCTTCACTTTCTTTTGCCATCACTCTTATGGAATCACATGTGGCCTTGTCATAAATTAAATCTGAGGGCTATCTAGGTGATACTTGTCATGTGCATGCACATGTGGACATGTGCGTCGCATCGTCTTATCCTTCTTTGAAAAGGAAAGTAAAGTCTTTCTTTAATCTTTAAATTTAATGAGTTTATGTCCACTTACCATGAGTTTGCATGTGAGGAGGTGGATTTTAATTAATCAGCCTCTCTTAAATGAAATATGACATACTCGTATTTTTATATTCCTTTCTTTTGAAAGAAATAAATGGGTATGGTATGGTCATATGGGGTAAGATTGTTTTGCATTTATCTCTTGATTTTATCGTAAAGAAATTTATTAAATTAATTCTAAGCGTTTTGGCATTCTTTCTTATGATCGTATGGGATCATATTTTTTAATTTATGTTGGTGATTTGCAATAAAGAGGATGCTTATCAAATCTAGCGATTTTGGATTACCTTACTTATGAAACATATGGGCCTCTAAATCAATTATTTTCACCCTTTATGCTTCTGATTTTAGCATAGGGACATGCAAGTTAGATAAAAATAAAACGAATATATCTTCGGTTTGGTCTTGGTAGTAAAACCAAAACAAAATCGTATACGTGATTACATTACAATCAAATTCAAAAAGAGCAGAATCTTATATCTTCGGTTTGGTGCTTGAGATAGGGTCAAGTTAACAAACTCAAAATCAAAATTTATCAACTTGGCATTAGGCATCTTATCCATTACATTTTGAAGAACGATGTCATATGTGTTGGAGTAATTAGAAATCTGAGCAGTCTTACATGTCGGTTTGGTCTTGGACGGTCAGGATTATAACACAAAAATTTGATATTATAAGAATTTCAAATTAATAATATCGAGAAGTATGCATAATATAATCAAGATGAGCCTCTTAATTTAATTCTTAGGAAGAAAAGTCGCAGATCCTCATGTTGGCCCAGAGTGGACAGGTTTTGAAGGATTATCTTGAGATGATGAATTGACGTCCTGAAGCAGACGAGTTGAGATATCGATTGATATTACTATGATCGAGAAGGGTAATTATAATTAAGATTTCAATGATAAATGATCGTATATATTCAAATCGAAAATCAATCATAAAATGATGATTCAAAAGAAAATAACAAAAAGGAAATAAAATAAATGAAATTAATTATTAAAAACTAAAAAAATTAAAAAAATAAATTAATTCCTCCATGATTGTTTGTCTTGGTGACAAATTAAGAAAACTTTTCTTCATCGATGTCATCATCATACTTCTTCGAATATTCACAAAACGTGGGGCGTGGCGTGTCCTCTGTCCGTGGTTTTTGCATGATAACATATAAATGATTCTGACGCATCGGCCAGTGGTTAGCGTGCACCACTAAATTCTGAGGTGCGGATGTTCCCCACGGCTTTGCTCTTTTTTAATGTGAAATAGAATGTATTTGGTTGAAAAAAAGCCTATGTTAGTAGGTTGACTTATATTTCAGAAAACTCCAGTCTAGGACACGCGGGCGCGTAACCCATGTGTTCTTGACAAGGATCCGGTCGGGTTGGGTATTACCTCCTCACATTAGCGGACCGGGGATGCGGCACGGGATAGCCCATGGGATCTTGATGGGCGTCATCGTTCCCCAAAAGTTTTAAGTTAAAATAATAAATTTCATAAGTTAAACTCACTGCGATTATATATTTCGTTCTTTGCGATTCATTTAGCTTGTCGAAAGTGCTCTCTCGGTATTGGGAGGGTAATTATTAGCTTGCTTTATAGGAAACGAATCAGATATAAAAGTTCTCACCAAATGAGAGCGAAATCTGGTAGTGTCTTATCTACTATTCATCGCTTACGAAATTATCACAACTTAATCTTTCCTTTTTTATCGAAAGATGTCGGTGGAATTTTGGATCCAGATTCTGGCGACTCGGGGCGGGTTTCTCTTTCCATCTTTGGTAGTCAAATCTAAGTTATAATTGCGTGGAGTATAAAAAAAAAAAATGAAAGATAAATGAAATATAAGTTGAAATGAAATGACAAAGTTAAAGAAAATAAGTCTTAAGTCTTTTGAGATTTTATTTAGTGCATATTTAGTATGTTTATCTTATCGTATCCATATTTTTGGAAGTAAGGTGATAGTGCGGTTATCTTAATTCTAATTTTTTTAAATTAGAATGGCATTCTGAAATTTGTCATTGTTACTCTCGGCGATTGTGGTATCCGTTGGCAAGTCATTAATCTTTGGAAGCAGAACTCCAGGTTTGGTGGCGTGGATTTCCGACCATCTTGAGCGAGCAAGTTCTTGACTCGACTTCGGAAGTCTGACTTCGTCTGCGCCGTGTGTATCTGAAAAGGCGTTGAGGTTGTGACCCTACTTTGTAGAACACATCGATCTTTGAGAGGCTGACCCCTTGGAACCAATCATGAAAAGGGTTATTCTTTGGGTCTCTTTGTCCTCGAATAATACAATCCACCAATTTGAACCATTCGCTCAGGAGGCTTTGAAAACTTCTTCATCTGGAGGAAACTGGGAAAGAAAGAAAAGAAATCTTGAAATGCGACTATCTTTAATGCGGTAGCATCATTATGGAACCGGGTGAGTGTTCATCGGTTTGATAAATGGGTTAAGCAGGCTCTTGGTGTCAAGCGATCCTTACGGACCCCACAACATCGAGTTCTCCTCTGCGAAGCCGGCTATATGCAGTACGGGTTCTCAAGTAAGGAGGGGGATGAAAAGAAATACAGGTCACATTAGGATGTTGGGGCTCCTCGAGAGACCTCATCCATGACTCAAATGGCGGGGGCCACATATTCATGTCCCTGCGGTGAACATCGGTGTGACACTTGGGCCGTCAGGGAATCCCTGCCGAAAGGTCCGGTGGAAGGTAGCAGTCACGGAGGCTGGGCCTCAAAATTCTCTGAGCATGGCGTGACATCAGTGTGAATTCAGGAGATCGACTCAAATTGCTCGGCGATGAACTAAAGAGGGCCCAGATGATAAGATATTTATTGAACACGGAGAATCCTCAGGGATCCGTCATCAATCATCAATGAGGAGGTTAACCGATCGAAGTCCTCTGAAGAAATTTGATTCCACAGAATCGGAGTCATTGAGCGTCGATCAGAAATCCATCGAGACGAAGAAGAAGAAGAGGCAACGTTGAAGTAGTGTATATGGTGCAGGTTGGTGAGCCATCCGGTGTCATGATATCAACTGGCGTCGTCTCCACCTCACGAAGAACAACAAAATGTTGAATAGAGGAAGCATCCTCGAGTCTTGAGGAGAACAACGAAGAGGAAGAAGAAGAAAGGAAGAAAATCCCCCCGTCTCAACTTTGGCGGCGAGACAAATTGACGTCGGATGAAAGCCAAAGATAAAAAAATCGTTGAAGCGTGAAAATGGCGAAATGATGATCTGAATGGCTGCGATGATGCGATTAATGAGAAATATTCTGGCGGGTCCCAAATAATCATCCTCCAGCAATGCGATGACAATCCAATAAATTTGATCTCACATGCTTTGAGGGTCCAAATCGAGCACGGCGAGGATTGAAATAAATGAGTCGGCTCGACACTTCTCGGAATATACAAACTATATCGGCGTGGCGGTCTCAACTTGATATTATATTGAATGAGAAGATTAAAAATTTGTTATAAATTGCGGCGGCGAAAAGTTGGTGAGCAAAAGGTGCGTATCCCTGAGTATGATCAAATTCCATATCGAAAGGGATATTCAATGCCAAAGTTCAATCTATTAGAGAATGGTAATCCCAAGCGACATCGGCCCGATTCAAAGCATCCTGCGGTAACACGAGAATGATGCATTATTATTATTGATTCGATGGTAGTTTAACCGCTTTGAATGGTATCTTTGAGTTGTCAAATGACTTCGATTAAAACTTTTGCGAACTTGAAAATATGTTCGTTAAAGGTTAGCGATCGAAACCATTCTTGATCTCGCGCGAAGAGGAAGAAAAGATGAGTGACGATATATTACAGCGTTGGCGAAATTTGAGTATGAAATGTGAAACAATTAGAAGAAGAGCATCTGATTCAATTCTTGATGGGCAACATCGATGATAAGATGGCTTATCTTTGCATGGCTTATTCACATTTGAAGACTTGATAGGGTGGCTAAATTTGAGAAATTAAATTTATCCTCAAATGACGAGATAAATTCAAAAGCAAAAGCTCAGGACCGAAGAAAGGTGAAACACATTTCACCTCATACAAAAGATCTGAATTAAGCGGTTAGTTTATAGCATTAGAAAGAAATACGCAACATCGAAAAACCAAGCGGTCGTTCATCATCTCCATGACGGCTCATACTTGGAGGTAATGATGTACCGGTGCTTGAAGGCCAAGACAAACGAAAGGGCGAATGACTCAGTATGACCTAAAGAAAAGGCGAACAAAGAGTATTCTTTTAAGAGGAAAGTGTGTGTGTTTAACATGCACTCAAAGTAGGTCTCCAACTAGGTGTAAAAGACTGAAGAAATTTGAATGCGATAATCTAACTATTGTCCATATCGTCTTTGGCCATCTGTTGAAGATTGCTACATATTCAAAGATTGGCTATATAAAGCGGTGAATTCACATTGTCGGACGATGTATTGGTGCGTCAGAAGAAAGAATGTAATCACTTCATCTCGATCTTATCAAGCAATGATAAAGGCAAAGAATTCGATGATGATGAAGGATGGCGGTCTAAAAAACGTAAAATGTTGAAAGCAATTGGAAGGTGTTCAGGGTATTAATTAAATCACCACGAGCGTCTTGAGTTGAGACAAAACTAAGTTATGGGAAGGCTAGTTCATGAAAGGCATAAATCTATGAAGGGAAAATAAGAAACACGCGAAACAAAAAATAAATTAAATAAAAGAAGAAGGAAGTAGCAAATATTACTACTTATTATGGATGATGCGTAACTGAAGATCATCGATAATATGGAAGATTACATCTGATCGACAAGGCGACTATCAGCTTGCGGTGGTTTCAAATCTTGGATCGATGAAAGCGGGGAAGAAGGCGAAGAACTTCTGCGAGTCTTGCTTGATGATGCATGAAGTTGATAACTTAGAGGAACTGTTTCCCGGATGAAGATGAATCGAGCTCACCATATCAGCAACATAAAAATGTAAAATTGAGCGGTGATTACGAATCTTAGTCTATCATTAGGCGAGGCGGATCTTTGAAAGCGAGTCATCGAAGATTGGATGCAAATGAAGTAGCTTCAATGCAGTTGAGAAGTGGTGAATCTTACCATCTCAAAGGAAAGAAGCCGATGAATAAAGATAAAGGAAAAGAAATTGAAGTCAATGAAAAAGTTATCCAAGGATTCAAATAAGAAGCCATCAAGGGATCATTACGATATTCTATCCCATCAGGAAAATTCGGCGACTTAGTGTATCTGAAGCACTTAATGTCGGAAGATCTCAAGTAACATTGAAGCTCTCAAAAGGGAAAATTGAAGCATATTTTCTTTGAGCATTTGTCTAGAGACCTTGCATGTTCCTCCAGTCACATTTTGAAGATGATCAATGCTCGGGGACTGAGAGCATCCCTCTGTATGTTCTGAAAGTGATGAAATTATATCTGTGGATCTTAATTGATCCGGTTCCTCGTGAATCTTATGAACTTGAGAACTCTTAGATGGTATCTCTAGATGTACAACATCGGGGGCGAGATAAAGTCATGGTTGAGGTTTCAATGAGAAGGAATGAAAACTATGGGTCATTCGTCCTTCCTCTTAAATTTGGAGACCTCACCACGAAGCTAAATTTCATGTGATCGATCGGAATCTTCATTGAGCCATACGGGTGACCATGGCTTCATAAGTATGGCATTGTCCATCTACATTGCATCGATGTATGAAATATACAAAGGATGGAGAAGAATGCCAAATTGTGGGTGACATACAACCTTTGCGGTGCATGAAATGAAGATTTATCAAGATCTTGGTTATTTCCTTAGAAATCAAAGTAACAACAATGCAATCTGCATCTACTTCAAAACCCATAAAAGAACAAGTTAAGAAGAAGGGAGAAGATAAAATGAATAAAGGAAAGGAGGTTGTTCCAAATATTCCTAGGATATAAGAACAAGTCAAAATCAATAACATTGTTATTCCCAGGCGGTGATCTTGAAGAAGATGAATGTGTTCCTTTAAATCAAGGTCGCATGACTCTTGAGTAAAAGCGATTGAGGAAAACATTTGACTCGATTATGAGTTTGAATCGCTTTTGAAGGTAAGGTGTCTGCACTAAAAAATCATAGATCCATCGCGTGAGACTACACTCGTAGTCACTCATTCCTCACATTTTAAAGAAATCACCCTCGAAACTCAAAGTCGAGTGGTGACCTTATGTACCTCCTCTCCACGGAAAACACGGGCGGAAGCTTTGTTTATAAATCAAGATCAGATGTCGAAGAAGATCTGATTGGGTATCTGACGAAGAAGAAGAAACTATGCCAGGATGCAAAATATTACTCTCAGATCGATGAAACTTGCATGGTCCAGTGGGCGAGTAGCAAGGACTAAGCTCTTTGAAATGATGTGGGGTTCTCAAATTGGTAAGAGAAATAAACTAGGCCTTGGTTTTATCAGAACGGTCCATGAGGATATACATTCTGTTATGAGGGAGATAGAGTGATGATGAAGATGAGAATGTCATTCTTAATGTTAGTCTCACAAATAATGAAAGTAGAAGCAGCCGGCTGAAGAGCTTGAAGATGGTGGGGAGGCATTCTATGGATGAACAAAAGTTAATTTGGGCGAGGAGGATCCTGCCAAGCGTTCATCGGTCTCTTTCGAAGATAAAGTGGAAGAATTAAAAATCTTCTGTGAATTCGGGGATTGCTTTTGGACATATCTTTGAAATGCAGCTTATCCCACGATATAGCGGTTCACAATTAAGCGGGATGCGACACCAGTCAAAAGCCCGGCGAATGAGATTGGAGGTTGAAGAGCAGGTAATTGCGAAACCAAGAAGCTCATTGAAGGCTGGTTTTATTCGAGAGAAGAAAAATCTGGATAATTATTGTCCGTGAAAAGAAGAATGGTCAGATTCGTATCTGTATCGAATTCAGGGATTTAAATAAAGCATGTCCAAGGATGACTTTCACTTCTATCGAGCTGTGGATAAACACTTCAAACCACGACATGTTCTCATTTATGGATGGATCGTCGAGGTTACAATCAAATCAGATGGCTCACGAAGATGAGAAATCATTCGGGCCTTGGTATATATTGCTTCTGATCGTCGCCGGCTTGAAGAATCTTTGGGCTACATATGAAAATATGACACGAATCTTTGGCGAGTTGATTCATCAAAAGTAGAGTCTTATGTTGATGACCTCGTTGTCGAGTATAGATCATAAAGATCATCTCGATGATTTTAAGGATGTCTTTGAAAGAATCGAGAAAATATGATCTCAAGATGAATCCTCTAAGTGCGTTTCTTGGAAAGTTCCTTGGATATGTTGTGTAGTGGAGGGATTGAAATCGATCCAACAAAATCAAAGCGATTGTCGAAATGCCTCCTCGAGTCTTCGTCAACTTAATCTGAGGACATCTCATTCATTAGAAGATTTATATCAAATCTGTCGGATGTCGACCTTTGCAAAATTAATGAAGAAAGATACTCCTTTCAAGTGGGACGAAGAATGTCGAGGCCGACGGTATCGATATCTGTTGAATCCACATTCTTGCCCGATCCGGAAAGCCTCTCATATTGTACAGCGGCCTTAGAAGAATCTCAGGTGCTTTGTTGGCAACATAATGAGGAAGGAAAGGAGAATGCTACATCTTATATTAGTCGAAGACTAATAGGGCGAAGCGCGTTATTCTCAATTGAGAAGCATTGTTTGGCGTTAATTTTTCTTTGCCCAAAAGCTACGTCATTACATCTATCTCGTAAAATTACCCTTATCTCGAGGATCGATCGTTGAAGTTCTTGATGACAAGACCAGCGTTGGGTCGCAGCACGATGGCATTCTCCTTCTGATTTGATATTACATATGTTCCCGGCGGTGAAGGGGCAAATTCAGATTTTCTTCATCCCATGCCGTTCATTGCTTAACGATGATCTTCGATGAAAAATCATGCACATATATGAAAAGAAAAGCAACAAATGTGGGAATTGTATTTTGATGGAGCTTAGTCCATTAGATACACTCGACCCTCAAATCTTCCAAAGGCTGGCGGTATCGGTCTCATCTTGATCACACGAAGGTGGCATCTTGAGACATTCTTATAAATTAACTCAACTAGAACCAACAAGCGAGAATATGAAGCGTTGGTGGCGGGTTTAGAGGAAGCCATTTCCATGGAGGAATTTACAAATTTATGGCGATTCTCAACTCGTCATTAATCAAGTGTTGGGCACAAAATCAACAAGCTTGAATTGGCTCTTATCACAAGCGAGTTCTCGAGCTTATGAATTCAGAATGTCATGATTTCGAGTCTCAGAGCTAGGAATAGCAAGCGATTCTAAATTAAAAAGAAATGGCAGTATGGATGACGGCATTACATCTTAATTAGTGTGTCGATTCGTCGAGTCACAAGATAAGTTTAAGATCCCATTTGGAAGAGGGGTCAACATAAATCGGCGCGACTCATGTTGCTCCTTTCCTTACAAATTATTTCTCAGTCAAAGACAAGCTTCCATTCAGAAGAAAGCCTCCAACTGGAAGTGCTTACATGATGAAATTCTTATAGTAGAAGAGAAGGAAGGCGGAGCGACCCTTCGACTTGAAGGCAAATTGCCAATAATAAGTCGATATTTGCACAAGAAAGGCTTATATGCTTATGTTGGCAATACTACGTATCGTAGATCCTTGACGGCAGATGTATGCGATGTTTGGGAATAGAAGAAACAGTAATTGTTGAAAATCCAAGGACTTTGTGGTGCACAATCGGTCTAAAATGGCTTTCAAAATTAAAGAATTGGATCTTATTGGGTCATGGTAAAAGATTGTATCAGCATGCGAGATGCCATGAATGCGGGCAGTGTAACATAATTCATCGACCTCAAATCCGTTGCATCCGGCATAGCATCTTAGTTTGAGGGGACAGTAATTGGACGTCGATCCATCATCGGTGGTCGCTTCATCTTAGCGGATTATTTCTCCAAGTGGTTTTGCACCATTTAAAGTTCTGGTGAACAGTGTAACTTCTTTACCTGATATTGTTTATAGATTTGGTGTACCAGCGAATCATTTCAGACGATTCGACCTTCAAGCTAAAGTTTATAAATTCTTGACATAAGATTGATTGGCGATATTAGTCGATTTATAATCAGGGCAAATGGCAGGCATTTAATAAAACACTAGTCAAATTGCTTGAAAAATTCTCAAGAAATAAAGGGATATACTTGTGGAAGCGTTATGAACTGCACTACTCTCTGAAAGTCTACTGCTAGTGTTTGGGGCTGAGCGGTTTCTCAGTTGAACTACCATCAGTAGCCATTCAACAAATCTTACCCAAGATGAGAATGCTGTCTGGATGGAAGAGCTTGATCAGAGGTCGGGGCTCAAACTCGACAAAATCTAGAAGTATATCGGCGAGAATGTCGAGCATTGATCATCTGATGCATACTCGAGCTTTTGAAGGAGTTGGTCTGTCTTTGAGAAGACCAATCATCCCTCATCGCGAATTGGCGGTATTTGAACCTAATTGGGAAGGACCTTTTGTTATTGAAAAGGTATATCGAGGCTATCGGCTCGTGGACTTAGGTGAAAGACCAATGTCAGCGGTCATTTAAAGAAATATATTGAAAGTGTGATTGGACAAATCACATTTGAAAATCTTTCTTGTCGAACACTTATGAAAATTTTCATTGGAAATTCTCTTGTAACACAAGATGCATTTCAAAATAAAATAAAATCCCCTGTTAGGCAGGCATTTTAAATTTTATAGTAAAGTATTGAGTTCACGATAAGGCAGGGGCCTTTCTTTCTCTTTGGGTTGACATCGTGCGTAGAGATCCATACATACTCAAATTATTGTATTCAAATTCTCTTTAAAGATTTAAAATAAAATAAAATCTTGTTCAGGCAAAAGAAGTAAAGTATTGAGTTCGATAAGGCAAATTGATAACATTTATCATACTCACTTCAAATCTCAAGTCGAGTTGTGTATAAGTTGGATATCAATCATCACTTCAAATCAAAGGCTTCGAGTTGGTGTATAAGGTCGGTTCGACTTAGAAAATCAACCGAAAGGTAGTAAGAGACCCCATCGTTAGCAGGATAAAATCCTTCATCAATTGCTCAGTCGCGACTCAGTGGGTGTATAAGGTCGGATTCAACCGCAAATATGGGGAGTGTGACGGCTGCGCCTCAACGCATGAAGTAGTAAGGGATCCTCTACTTAGTTAGTTCAAAGACAAAGCATCCAAATCCCAAATCTCTCCAACTTGGTGAGTTTAGTGACCAGGCGAGAAATTATCCTATTGGGTGGTGGGTCATCTTTGAAAATTCTACAACAACAAAGATATCCTTACTCGAAGGCCTTAAGCCGAGTTTGGAATCAAATACAAATGTAAAATCTCAACTCCTTGATAAGTCTATCAGCGAGCAAGCAAGGAAATTCTTAAATCAATCAGCAAAAGCGAGAGGAGAAGAAGCTATCCCAATGTTAGTATAAAATTTAAATGCGAACTAAGGAGTTTTGTCATCAGATGTTCATTACATGTGCAAAGCAGGGTGATGACTCTTTGCCATTGATCAACACAAGCTCAGAGTGGGTGAGGCATTTATCCTTCTGAAGCGGAGAGGTAATTCTTTGACAAATCTCGAGATAATTGGGACTTACTCCATCAAATCCGTCAGGCATGAAGCGGGATAAAGGAGGCACAAGATCTGAATCCGAGATGAAATCTTCAACAAGTCAGTCAAGCACAAAGCGGGGAGAAGACATTTATCTCATCGACTCCATCAAGTCCGAGGCATAAAGCCGGGGAGGAAAATAAATCCCAAAGTTGAGATGAAGTCTTTGAGTCAAAGCGGGGCCAGAAGACATTTTCTCTCGACTCCATCAAGTCCAGGCACAAAGCCGAGGAGGAAAATACAAATTCAAATCTGAGGTGACAAGTCTTCAAGCACAAAGCAGGGAGATGTTCTCATCTAAAGACTATCGACTCCATCAAAGCTGAGCCTGAGCCGGAGGAGAAAATATTAATTTCAAACTCTTGAGGAAATCTTCAACAAGTCGCTCAAGCACAAACATTGGTGACAAACAAATCAGTTCAACGTTGGTTGAGCAGATGCTAAATGCTTGTCCAAGAGTTATACCCACTTATCGAGCAATCAGGTGTCGAGTTGTAGAAATTACAACTTCGCGTGACATCAACAAATCTCTTGGAGATCCATAGTCAATTAATACAACAAAACGGTCATCATGCGGCACCATGTTTGTTGGGGCATTGTTGACCTGTATATATTTAAATTAAATAAATGACATAGAGGTTAAAATCTCAATCCGTCGAAATTAATTAAATTGATTTGATTTGAAAATTGACTTCATGCGTCAGCATCAAAATAATTAAATAGAAAATATCGAATCAATTAATGATCGATCAAAATTAAAATAATTTTAATGAAATTATCGCATATCAAGTCGAGAAACATGAACGACCTCCGTTCGGTGGTGATGCGTCATCGAAACGTGAAACCATCAAGCGACACCTTAGCGATTGAATCGGCAAAGTATCGCGGTCGGTCAATTTAGACGGCGCGCAATTTAGACTAATTTCATCCGGCGCCGTCGGCGTTGTCGACGACCTCAGATCAGAAATTGATCGTTTGCGTTCGGCCTGAAACAACAAATTGACCTATTGCTTGGGGTTTGTCAAAATTTTATTAAATAAATGCTAATTATCTCTTAATCGCATTAATTCCTACAATCGCCCAGCCCACTTAATCAGATCATAAGCCCAAAGAAAAAAAAAGGGAAATCATTCGGATTAAGAAACGAGCGTTGACCCTCATTTTTCGATCCCTTTTTTTCTGCTCTCGGTCTCCCTCTTCTCTTCTGCTCTCTTTTGGCTCACGGCTCTCTCCACGATCCTCTCTGCTCTCTCTCGGCTCCTCGTTCATTCCTCTCGCTTCTCTTCGCTCTCTGGTGGCTCTGACGTTCCTTCTCTGCTCTCTCCTCTCTCGTCTCGAGCGACCTCTTCTGCTCTGACTCCTCGGCTTCGGCCAGAGCATACTCTCGCATCTCCTCTTGGCGATTCTCTCTCTCTTCACTCCTGACTCTCGACTTCCTCCTACTCTCATTCTCCTTGACTCTCTCGCTCCGATTCTGGGCGTTCTCTCGATTCTCTCCTCTTGACTCTCAGAAGCGGCTCCTTCATTCTCTCTTCGACTCTCAGAAGCTCCTTTGATTCTCTCGGCATTCTCCTTGACTCTCCGTGACTCGTCTCTTTCGACTCTCCAGAGCTCCCTCTTCTCCTTCAACTCTCGGCTCCGGCCTTTCTCCCCTGGAAAACTCTTCCTCTCTTTTTTAGTAAATCGACCTCAGGGTTGTTTCTCTCTAACCTAGCTTGTTTTATGCATTTGAGCTTCTTTGGAAATTAGGGCTTTTGCTAAACATGCTATATCTTATCTTGGGATTATCTAGAGTTTCCTTTAGGGATTTGGGATGATGTATGGCCCAAATCTCATTTCTTATTGTCTTTATTGATTATGTGATGTAGCCTACTAAAATTGCTTTGGGATGATGTATGGCCCAATGTTGTTGCATCTCTTGGGATAGTTGATCTTATTTTTGAAATTGATTATACAGAAACCATGTTTGCTTTTGAAATGTGGTGTTTGAAATCATTTCTGAGGAAATAATTAATTTGTTGTTTGAAGTGTGTCTTTTGAAATGTGGTGTTGCAAAGATATTAAAATTCTTTACAGATGGGGAAAACATTAATTTGTTTATGCATTTATCTTCTGAAATCATGGAAGTTGTATTGTTTCATTAGTTAGTAAGTATGTTGCTGAAAAATTTAGTATGGGAATTGCTGAAATTTTTATAAGAGGAATTAGATCTTTGTTGTAAAGGCGTGATGCAATATTTGTTGAAAAATTCTGCAACATTTCTCTTCTGAAATTTTCTTTTACAAGGAAAATGAATTAATTTGTTGTAATGGTATGTGCATGCTGAAATTTTTTTTTTTTACAAGGAAACTAAATCGATTCTTATTTAATGGGCATAAGCGTCTTGAAGTATTTTATGAAACTATTAGCTTGTTATCTGAGGCATGAGGCGCTAAACTTTCTTATCTAGGGAAATCAATTAAACTTCTTGATGAGATATGATGCTATTCTCACTATGAATTTCATGCTTACTTTGATTCAATTTATTTCATATAAAGGGAATTATATGTATATCATACTCTTTCATATCTGAGTTGAAATCGAAATTAAGCGAGAAGGGATTTGGTTATATAATTTCGTATCTATGAGCTTCATTCATCTTGCATATGTGATCATATTGAAATCTTGTATCAAAGTTTATTGCGGTGTCTCACACCGCTTTTCTTGGCGTGGTGGGCGACTTCGATCTCTCGTGGCAACCCTGCGGGGAGGCGGATGTTGTAAACTTTGATGAGATAAGGATTGAAAAGCTAGCTGTATATTATATCATGCGCGCCTTTCTTGGCGTGGTGGGTAAATAAACTTTCGGTAGGGTGTCTCCGACACACCATGCCTTTCTTGGCGTGGTGGGAAAACAGTCTCCGGCACATCTTGGGGATGGTGGGAGAATTTGAAAATTTAAAAAAAAAAAGAGATAGAAAGAAGGATGAAATGCTTTTCATGTTGGCTTAAAGTCTTCTTTAGGTTATATATGAATATAAATCTCATCTACTTTCTTGTCATTCGTGGTGATTCTGCATAAATGAGATATAATTGAAGCTTGAAACAAAATTATGAAATAAATCTGTATAACTGACATATATCAAGAAGATAAAAAATTGTTGTTGAGTTAGAAAAGAAACTCACTTGTCACACCTTAATCCTCACGTTGAAGAACTTACTTGTGGCTTAAGGGAGAAGAGGAGAGTAAGAAAATGTAATCTTTGTGAAGGAAACATTTATAGGCTTTCTTGGTTTCCTTTGCCATCTTCTTATGGAATCGACATGTGGCTTGTCATAATGCATCTTGATTATCCCAGGTGATAAACTTAAAGTTATCGTCATGGGCATGTGGCTTGCATCGATATTTTCTTTGAAAGGAAAGTAAAGTCTTTCATGTCTTTAATAAATTTAATGGGTTTATGTCCCAGAGTTTGCATGTGAGGAGGTGGATTTTTAATCACTTTGATATTAAATGAAATATGACGTCTACTTATTTTTATATTCCCTTTCCTTTTCAAGAAATAAATGGGTATGGTTGGTCATTATGAAAGCGATTGTTTTGCATTTATGTCGATTTTATACATAAAGAGACTATTAAGCAAATTAAATTCTAAGCGTTTTAGCATTCTTTACTTATGATCGTATGGATAAATCGTATTTTCAGATTTATGTTTTGATTTGTAGAAATTTATTAAATCAATATTTTAGCATTTTGGGTTACTATGAACATATGGGTAAATCATTATTTTTTCATTTATGTCGATTTTGTACATAGGGACATGCAAGTTAGATAAAATAAACAGAATCTTATATCTTCGGTTTGGTCTTGGGTAGGGTCAGTTTCAAAACCTAAAATCTCGTATCAAAGCACTAATTAAATTCTGATCAGTCAATCTGAAAAGAGCAATCTCATATCTTGGTTTGGTCTTGGTAGTTAAAGTTATAAAACTCAAAATCAAAATTTGACATGAAACTTCAACATTAGACATCTTAATAATGCAATTTTCAAAAGAAACGATATCCGTATATGTTGGAGTAATTACTAAGTCAAATACAAAAGAAACAATCTTACATAATCGGTTTGGTCTTGGACGGTGTTAACAAAACACAAAATTTGATATTATAAGAATTTCAAATTAATAATATCGAAACTAATTACGTCATATAATACGAATGACAACGTAAACACAAAATTCAAATTCTTAGAAGAAAAGTCCCCGATCCTCATGTTCAAACTAGAGTGGACAAGGTTTTGAAGGATTATACTTCTTGAGATGATGAATTTAGACCGTCCTCTGTAGAAAAGCGACGAGTAGTAGACATCGATTGATATATGATCGAGAAGGGTAATTATAATTAAAATTTCAATGATAAATGATCATATATATTCAAATCGAAAATCAATCATAAAATGATCAAAATTCAAAGAAAATAACAAAAAAATAAAATAAATGAAATTAATTATTAAAAAACTAAAAAAATAAAAAATAAAAAAATTAATTCACCCTCCATGATTGTTTGTCTTTGACAAATTAAGAAAACTTTTTTCACTTGAGCCGATGTCAAATTAAATACATAACTCCTTCACACTCAAATATTCCAAAAGCGTGGGGCGTGGCGTGTCCTCTGTCGCGTGGTTTTCGATATGGCACCACATAAATGGCGGTTCACGACACGAGCCCTCGGCCGTGGTTGGCGATATGGCACCTAAATTACGGTCGGTAGCGGCCGTATGTTCCCCAGCGGCTGCTCTTTGACAAACATGTGTTCGACAGGATCCTTCTCGTTGGGTCGACTACCTCCTCCACTACAGCGATCGGACATGATACTAACCATGGATCTGACGGGCCACATCGTTCCCCACAAAAGTTTTAAGTTAAAATAATAAATTTCATGTTCTAAACTCCACTCACCAATTATATACTGCTCTTAACGATTCATCGACCTTTTAATCGAAAGTCTTCTCTCGAGGGAGGTAATTATATATGAAACCCGAATCAGATATAAAAAAGTTCTCACCAAATGAGAACGAAATCTAGTTTATCTATCACTTTCTAAATTATCACACATTAAACAATTCTTTCCTTTTTTATCGAAAGATGTCGGTGGCGAATTTTCGGATCCCACAAAGTCTATGTCAAATCATTAACCTCAACCAACATCAAATAATGAAGTCCGTATGCAAGTAATAATAATTAGATCCCCTATGGAGTGTGGTAATGATTTTGATTCTAATTTTAGGACTAGTGAACCTACTATACTTTTAGTATTAACCATCCTGAGAGAAGTGTAACTGTGTAAGATCTGATATCTTGAGGGAAGAATTTTCTGGTGTTAGACCACCACATTTATCAAGGAATGTTACACTTAATTTTATCAGTACTCACAAATTTGTTTTGATATTACCCCTTATCCCTTGTTATAGTGCCATTACTCATAAGCATATAATAAATTTTATGCCTGATTCACTGCCACTAGTCATTCTATTTAGAATTCATTGTATTACTACTAAAGACTTTCAAAGCTTGTATAATGAAATAAGAAGGCAAATAACAATGTGGAGAATCTCCTGAGAGGATTGTTTATAATTATTCTACAACAACAACAACAACAACAACAACAACAACAAGCCTTTATCCCATTAGATGGGGTCGGCTACATGAATCCTTCTTCTCCATTGTGTCCTATTATGTGTAAAATTCTCATTTAATTCTAATAAATTAAGGTCATTTTTTATACATCTTAATCAAGTTTTTTTAGGTCTACCACTACCTTTCTTAACATAAGGCAAATCTAATTCATCTATTCTTCTAACCGGGTCATCGGACGGTCGACGCTTTATATGGCCAAACCATCTAAGGCGGCTCTCTCTAATTTTATCTGCCATTGGAGCTACGCCAACCTTTTCCCGAACATACTCATTTCACATTTTATCTCTAAGAGTAAAGCCATTCATCAACCTAAGCATCCTCATCTCTACAACACTTAACTTAGTCTTATGCTTCTCTTTTACTAACTAACATTTTGCACCATAAATCATTGCAAGTCTTACCATCATCTTATAAAATTTTCCCTAGTCTAAGCAGTACTTTTCTATCACACAATGGGCCAGATGCATTCCTCCACTTCAACCATCCAACTTGAATTCTACTAATAACATCTCCATCTATTTCACAATCATTTTGAACAATAGAACCTAGATGTCTTAAACGCACTCACTCTTTTTAATGACTTGATCAACCAATGTCACAACACCACCACTAAAACTTCTACAACTAAAATTACATTCCATATATTCAGTTTTAGATCTACTCAAATGAAAATCTTTAGACTCTAAGGTTGACCTCCATGATTCAAGGTTTTCTTGGACTCTCTTTCTAATCTATCAACAAGAAGAATGTCATCAGCAAAAAACATACAAGGTACATCTTCCTATAAATGCCTAGTAAGAACATCCATAACTAAGCAAAAAAGATAAGGGCTTAAAGCCGGTCCTTGATGTAATCTAATTGAAATTTGAAAATATTTTGTTAATCCTCCTTGTACTAACAGCTTTAGTATGCATATCCTTAATGACGTAAATATAACCAATATTAACTCATTTCTTTCCTAGAACTCTCTAATAGGACTTCTCTTGAAACTTTATCGCAAGCTTTCTCTAAATTAACAAATATAATATGTAGATCCTCCTTACTTTCTCTATACTTCTCCATTAAACTTCTTAGCAAATGTATAATATCCATAGTAGATCTACCTGACATGAAACCAAATTGATTTTGAGAAACTTTTGTATCACATCACCTATGTTCAATTACTCTTTCCCATAATTTTAATGTATGACACATTAGCTTAATTCATCTATAATTTGCACATTCTTGTGCATCATCTTTATTCTTAAATATAGCAACCAACAAACTCTTTCTCCACTCATCCGACATCTTTTTAATCTTTAAAATAACATGAAAATGATTTGTAAGCCAATAAATTTTTTGATCTCCTTAATATTTCCACACTTCTATTGGAATATCATCAGGTTGTAATGTTTATCCATACTTCATTTTCTTTAATACTTATCCAAATTTAAATTTACTAATACGGTGGTAAAAATAAAATTCTCTATTATTGTTTTGGATATTAAGGTTGTTAAAATCAATAATATTCTCAAATCCTTCATTGAAAAGTTAATCAAAATAACTCATCCGTCTATTTTCAATCTTCTTTTCTAAGAAAAATACTTTATGATTTTCATCCTTAATACACTTCACTTGAATTAGATCTTTATTTTTTCTATCTCTTTGATTGGCTAACTTACACATATTTTTTACCTTCTTTGGTATCTAATATATTGTATAAATCATTAAAAGTTAAATTTTTTGTATAATATATTGCTTTCTTAAACTTAAGTAGAATTCAAGTTGGATGGTTGAAGTGGAGGAATGCATCTGGCCTGTTGTGTGATAGAAAAGTACCGCACTTGAGGGAAAATTTATAAGATGGTGGTAAGACCTGCAATGATTTATGGTGCAGAATGTTGGCCAATAAAATAGAAGCATGAGACTAAGTTAAGTGTTGCACAGATGAGGATGCTCAGGTGGATAAGTAGCTTTACTCTTAGAGATAAAATGCGAAACGAGTATGTTCGGGAAAAAGTTGGAGTAGCTCCAGTTGCAAATAAGATTAAAGAGAGTCGCCTTAGATATTTTGGTCACATAAAGCGTCGATTGTCCAATGACCCGGTTAGGAGAGTAGATGCATTAGATTTGTCTTATGTTATGAAAGGTGGATGTAGACCTAAAAAGACATGGTTAAGATGTATAAAAATGACTTTAGTATACTTAAATTAAATGAGAATTTGACACATAATAGACCTGAGACGAATGATTCATGTACACCCCACTTAGTGGGATAAAGGTTTGTTGTTGTATATATCGCTTTCTTAGACATGCACTTTTATGTATTTACCAATTTTATGAGTTTTTACATCTAAATCAAATTTTATAACAATGTTTCTTATTTTTTCTTATATATTTTGACTCTTTCATCAATTATTTTTATTTAAAAAAAAAATTTCTTTTGATTCTCTAAACATATTTTTTACAACTTGCTTAATTTCAGTTGTTTTTTCCCACATAATATTAGCTTCTTTGCAAACATCCCGAAATTTAAGTTCTTGTAGTTTGCTCTTAAAAATATTTTTATTAGTATTCTTTAAGTGCGCACATCTAATCCTAAGATAATAATTTATTTTATTTTTCATCTTTCAATTATTCTTCTTAAAATTTAAAACTAACAGTCGATGTTGGGTACTTAAACTTTACTCATAATGATCTTACAATCTTTATAATATAAATGATTTTTTTTTAATAAAAAATAATGAATATGTGTTTTACTAGATCTATTCTTATAAGTAATAATATGCTCATCTATTTTCTTAAATAAAGTATTAGGAACTACAAAATCGTAAGCTAAAATAAAATTTAATATAATTTCACTTTCATTAGTCACTCCAAATCCATATCCACCATGAATATTTTAAAAATCTTTTATCATTCTACTAACATGTCCATTTAAATATCCTCCAATAAATACCTTTTCTTCAAGATATATTTTTTATATTAATCAATCTAAGTCATTCCAAAAAATTTCTTTTGAGCCTATATTCAAACCTATTTGAGGAGCATAAACACTTATAACATTGATAATCTTAGTATCAACAACAATTTTTAAAATTATAATTTTATCTCCAATCCTATTAATGTTTATAGCATTATCCTTCAAACTTGTAATTATTCTACTAATAAATATAAAAAAGTGATTATGTTGATTTGCATTAGACCTAAGAAATAGCAATCCACCAAATTCAAGAAATTGTATCATAGAACTTTTGAATCTTTCAAAGTTATTAGAAAGATTGGAAAAAATGCATACCTTCTTCATTTACTTACCAATATGTTTATCAATTTCATTTTTGGTATTGAGAGTAGGGTGTGAGTGAGCTCGAGCCATATCAGGCTCGAGCTCGACTCGTACTGTAGACTGTATGCTTGGGCTCGAGCTTATATACCAAGCTCGAACTCATGTACAGTAAATTAAGCTCGAGCTTGACTCGTTTTACTAGGCTCGATTAGAAGCTCGAGTTTGGCTCGTTTATAGGCTCGATTTGAACTCAATTACACTAATAAAGAGCACCAAAAAAAATTACAGAATATTTATTGAATTAATTTGAGTCTTTTGGAGGTTTTATATTACAAATATATGCAATTCCAGCTCAAATAAAGTACAATAAAAAAATTTATAAAATATTGAAAGAAAAAATTAAATGCTCAAAAAAAGAGCTACATACAAGTTACAGAATTAAACACCCAATCCTCCCATCTATTTATAAAAAGAAAAACATAAAATAAAACTGAAATCAACATCTTCTCTTGATCCTTTTGAGAAATGCGTAACATTTTCAAGTCTTCAGAGAAAATATCACTCCAAGTGATCTAAGGCTCAACTTCAAGTCTTCGAGTATCCAACCACCTAAACAAAAAATTGCAAGATTCTAAAGAGAAAATAATCATAGATAAATAGAATAAAGATATAACATAAATATAAGGGATAGAGAGAAAGGCTCGCTCAATCAAATCATCGAAGGAGCAACAATATATGAGATCCAAACTTCATTTAAAAGGCATCACATATAATGCTACCAGCCTAACAGTTAAAGAGAACAAAAATGAGAAATATCATAGCCATCACAGCCAGCATACCTAATTCAAACCAATCAACCAAGTCAAACAACTATTACTCAGTACTCGTTAGTGTTCCAACTTCCAACTTTCAAGACTTGCAGGACCACAGAAAGGAAACGGTCAACGTAGTAACCTCTGTCACCCAACTGGAGCTAAACCAAAGAAAATTATCTAAATGTGTACACCAAAGACCACTAAACAACCACCAAAGTCCAAACTGTATCAGACAGCCACCAAAGATCACCAAACAACTATCAAAGACCACCAAACAACCACCAAAGACCACCAAACTGCACCAAACAACCATCAAAGATCACCAAATAACCACCAAAGACTATCAAACAGTCACCAAAGATCACCAAACAACCACCAAAGACCACCAAACTGCACTAAACAGCCACCAAAGACCACTAAACAACCACTAAAGGCCACCAAACTGCACCAAACAACCATCAAAGACCACCAAACAATCATCAAATACCACCTTACAATCAAATTCTCATGAGTGACAAATTTGGATACAGAACAATAATTGGGCAAAAAAATGCAGAACCCAAGCATGCATGTCAAAGCCATAGTAGGAGCACTAGCCAAAAAAAATAACAATAGACATGATCCCCAATAAAAAAAGAGAGTAAAACCCAAGCAATATATAACCAACAGACAATGCATCATTACCAAATATTTAGAGGGTTTTGATTCAAGCTCATAAAATTTCTTGTGGTTGAATGAGCACCAATTAAACTTTAATAAAATAGCTACCAACATGCTAGAGATATATGAGCAACTACAATAAAGTACTTAGCTACCACCACACATCCAAGAGATGGACAACTATAAGAAAGTAGCTACCAACATCTAAGAGATACATGGACAACTATCTAAATTTGATTCCAAAATCATGAGTACCTGTAACAATTTATTTAACTATCTTTTGGCATCATAGCTATCATCATCAATCTCTCTCTAATATTTTTAAAAATTAGCATTTTTGTAAAGACAATTACAATCAAAACATCCAAAAAATGTTGTCTACTAAACCAAGAACTGCAAGTCTGAAAATCATAAAGAGCTTAAATGTCACATAGAAATCACATAAGGCCAACTATGTAAATATAAAGTCTATTAAAGAAAGCAAGTAATGTCAAGTCTTTTTGGTGTTGAAGTGTAATCGTCCTCAATTCCTCATTTCTCCATTACGCTATTTGTAGAGGACCTAGGGGTATCTCAATCTCTTCATTTTCATCCTCTTCCTAATAAACATACAATATAGTATAATATTAATGTCATTAAAAATAATATTAGTGAAAAATATTAAATTGTAAAATAATTCTCCTTTCAAGCCATAATGAGAGCAACCCGCTAGAGTCACATATTAGAGCTTGAGCTTTCAACTCGAGCTAAGTATCAACAACTCTCTCTCTGACCGAAGGTAAGCAATGGAATAGATAAAATATCAACTGTCATTCTTGAGATATACGATATTTTAGATGGTTGCTTTTCCACCATGCAATTACATCAAAACTACATCCTTCTGGATTTATCTCTAACCCATCTTAAAGATAGTTATCTAGATCTAATTTAGTGGGCCTTTTACTTGATTTCTATGATCCATAAACAGTAAAGTCATGCCAACTACTATATTTTCTTGTTAGGATATCTTGGGTTGACTTACTACTGTTGCCTGTGCTACTTTCTCCTCTAAATGTCCCACCACTTGTAACTTCAACTTCTGGTTCAAAGCATTCAACATATTCTTCATATAACTCAAATAGTAAATTACGAACATATGCTATATTTCGAATGTTTCATTTCCTTCATAGATCATAGAGTATGCAAATTCAATGACAACAAATTTCATTCTTGAGTCCATGACAGCACCAAATGCTATCAGAATGTTACATTCACCTCAATATTTTTCAAAATTTTCTTTCATTTTGTTAGTCAAATCTTGATGAAGTCATCAGAAGATAGTGCAATATCATTCAATACTTTCTTTATAGTATAAATTTGTGAGAGAAATAAATTGGATGTTAGGTATTCAGTGCCTGAAATGATATTGGCTGCCTCATTAAAAAAATCCAGAATATCACAAACCTTTTCTATTTTATTCCATTTATCTTCTATAGGGCAGTTATAATATGTAATCTCCCTCTCGCTGCATGAAAAGAAAGCTTCTTTTAGTTGAAGTGCAACAATCAACATATTATATATTGAATTTCAACGCGTCATCCCATGATAACCTTTCTTTTGGTATTGTAGCTTCAACAACATTAGAAATTTCATAAGTCACCTTTCAAGTTGATAAAATTAGCGCGGATTTTCTCAACAACAAATTCTATACATTTAATTCCATCCTTTACCATTAAATTCAAAATATGTGCACAACAACGTACATGAAATAGTCTACCCCCAAAGAATAATTTTTTCTTAATCCGTAAATCATCTTTCAATAACTTGATAGCCTGATCATTGTTTGATGCATTATCAACTGATAAGGTAAATATTTTATTCCCAAAACTCCACTCACTTAGGGCTTTATAGAATGTGTCAACAATTTCAGAAGTCGTATGCGGATGTGGTAGATGTAAAAAACAAAGAACTCATTTTTGCAATTTCCAGTTTGAGTCCACATAATGTGCAGTGATAGCCATATAAGATATCCGCTGATTTTTTGATTTCCAAATATCAGTGGTAAAACTCATTATATTTATACTATTCAATGTGTTCTTCAATTTTTTTTTCTCTTTTTCATATACTAGCATAACATCGGCATGAACAGTTGTTCTAGAGAATTTAGAGAAGTATGATGACATGGACTTTAGAACAAGATTAAATCTAAATCCCTCCACAATCGAAAAGGGTTTTTCATTAATCAAAATATAATGAGCAATCATTTTCCTAACTTTTGTTTGATCAAACTTAAAGTCAAAGTAAATCCTCCTCGATTTATTTCCAATGAATATCATAATCTTTTTAAACTGTAAAATTTTTTGCTTCATTATTGGCACTCTAACACATCGATCTAAGTGTCTAACAGAATGCACTGCGATACTTATAACAAGTTTTTTTTTAAAATCACAACATTCCCTTTTTCTCTGGCCATCAGGAAGAGCAACTTCTTTAAACTCTTCCCAAACACATGATGTTTTCTTTCGTTTTCTTAATTCAATTAGATTTTCAAGGTCAACTTCATCATCACCCTTATCAACCAAATCATTAATAACATTATTCTCCCCCTCATAATTATTACCATCTATATTGCTATTATGTTCCTTAATACCGATTTGGACACCCACAATTGGGTTATCACTGTTTACATCCAATGACTCATCCTCTCTAAGTGATGGTGTTGTCATTTTTAATCTAAAACAAAAAAGATAAATGAATGTTCATTATAGAATCAAGAAGATAACTGATTTATTAGATATTAAAAATTTTAAAAATACCAAATTGCTCACTGTATATTTGCAACAATCAAAAACCCAATACTGCTTTTATCGAAGCATAAACACTCACAACAACCCTGTAATTCATTGCAATATAGAAGCCAACACAGAAAATCAATTCATTGTCAGCAAACATAGCCACTATGACATAAAGAAAACAAATATAATATAGACATTACAGTATTTCATCATCCAATTGTGATAGAGCCACTACCACAGCCTAAGAAGAGCAAGCAAAATCAAAGAATCAATCCAGTGTTTCATATCCACAAATTACAATCAATGTTCAATATTTCATAATGTACATAGCATAACATGTATTAGACACATAAAGAAGATCATACATGCATACGCGATAACATAACATACACACCAACCAAAAGAAAACTAACATAAAATGATTTTATTGACCAATCGTACAACATCATCAAATCTGAATCATTATCAAAACCGAACATAGTCATTAGACACATAATCCGAAAGATCATACATACTGTACGCAGCATAACATAATATTCTCACCAAACCGAAGTTACCAAACCAACATAAAAATGATTTCCACTATTGAACAACAAGCATATCATCAAAATCATCATCAAAACCAACATAGCCATTAGACCTAATCAAAGATCATCAAAACCGAACATAGATATTACACACCTAATCCGAATCATCATCAAATCAAAATACCAAAAATAAGCAAAAGGAAAATGAACCTGACCAACCAAGATCAAGTTGATTTGCTATCTACTAAGAGAGTAAGAGGACAATGAACTTGAAATATCGCTTTCACCTCCTACCGTCCAACGTGATCAGGGATTTGAAGCTAGGAAGATGAGGGAACTCAGATGTGAGAGTGGGTCGAGAGTTGAGAGAGAGGTAGAGGAAATGGTGAGAAAGGAGAGATGAGCGCTCGAGTCGAGAAGACGAGGAGAATTAGGAAGAAGCCAGGTGCAAAGCGGCAAAGGCGGCAAATCCTATAAGGATATAACTTGACGGATTGCGGAATATCCCGAACCGGCTTCGAGCGGCTCGACGAGTTAACGATCCGAGCCTCTAATTACTCGAACTCGAGCTCGTTAAATCGAGCGGTCCCTTCAGCTTGAGCTCGAGGCTCGATATGCACAATAAACGAGCCAATTATCGAGTCGAGCTCGAGCCGGCTGGCAAGTCAGCTTGACTCGATTGCACCCCTAATTGAGAGTATCTAATCATATAATTGAGTCAGCCAACCTTCAAATGTTTAGTCTACACTTTGATAGGATACAATACTATCCACTTCTAGACACTCTCATAGTCTACTTTCATGAAAATAGCCTTATTAATTATAGATCATATTATTTAGATATAGATCTAGTCTTTTAGATGGTAGAAGATGAGACCCTAGATGGATGACACAGATTTGGAGACTCTACTCTGATGTTAATGACTACTTTGATGTTAACGTTATGGATTTGAATTTAATTGAGCTTAGGGGAGCTAATGTAACACATTATATGGATTAAGAAAATTTAAAGTTCAATAAAAAGAGTGAGGACTAATGCTAATAAAGAAACTAAAAAAGGCCCAACTATAACAGCCCAATTAAGTATTTAATAAGAGTTAAAATTTTAGAAAATTTAAAAAAATGTTTTGTATTTTCTTATTTTTGTATCTTTATTTTTTCACCTATGAACTTGTTTAGTTAGCCTGATATGTTTTGGAATGGTTGAAACATTAAAATAATAAGTAGTTGGAACTTCTCTATTAATGCCCACTATCCACCTTTATACCCTTTTTTTTCACCCTTCAAGTATATTAGTCTTGTAATGCCAATAAATATAAGCTAAAATACTTTGGAACACTCCATTTTTGAATGAAATGCTCGTTTTTGCTTGGAATTTGGTGGCCTTAAGCTTTGCCAATTTTTGTTGAGATTTGATATTTATCTTTATTTTTTTAAAAATCTTTAATAGCTACTCACATAAACACTTACTCTTAATTTTCCTCCCTTCTCCTTCCACATAATAAACATCCTTCAAGATCAGCCACCCATCATCCAAAGCCTTTCAACCACTCCAAACACCTCTATAAAGCTCTCGACCAAACCAGCTAACAATTGATCCTGCTACTTTTGTTCCCTACACCTTGATATCCCTAAATAATAAGTACACATCTTAATCTAAGCTTTTATTACCATTTCCAATCATTTTTCTCACATAAATCTCATTCTCCAAAGTATTCTTCTAAATTAGTCCACACTAAACTAATTTGGACTAGTCTTGGCATTCCTGCTACTATACCCAATTAAACCTCTTAGCCTTCTACTACAAACTCCACATCACATTCTTAGACATTAAACTAAATACCCGTAGTCATTTCAGCCATTAGTCTTTCGAAAAGGGCACCTACCATCATCATTAAGTATAGGTAGTTTTCTCATCTATCTTTTTTGTTGATTTAATCGGTTTGCTTTATTAATATATCTTATGCTTTGTTATACCTGCGATCTATTCTACAATTTTATGCTAGGAATGATAAAACATCTACCCTCCAACTTGGAGTGTTAAAATTTGAATCTTATTATATTTACGGAAGAATGTGGATTAATAGATTTAAGAGTTTTCTTTAGTAATTTTTTGGTGGGTTGTAATGTGATCAACTGTTCTAATCCTGTTGTCTGATTAATATCATATAGTCAGTCAGTGTACAGTCTAAGAACCTCTTTTCTATGTTTTTTCATTAATTTCTTGTAGGAAGTCGCTCTTGGTGCTATTTGCAATGTGGCAATTGATTTTACTACCAAAAAATCTGCGCTAGTCAAATATGGTGGTGTACCACTTCTTGTGCAGCTATCCAAATCTATAGTTCCTTCACTAAGATTAAAATCTCTTTCCGCTTTGAGGAATCTAATGTTTATTGCAGACAGAATTGGGAAAGAGAACATCATTTCAGAGCTAACCATATCTGAACTTGCTAGCCTCATTTGTGGTAATTTTCTTATCCACACGATATCAGCCTGTTGTTTTCTATAGAGAATTGCTCAAGATTTAACCAAAAACATATTACGCTGACAGATTCTGAGCATCTCGTACAGGAGCAGGCGATAGCGCTTGTCAGCAATCTCATCCATGGGTGTGTAGATTTTATCAGACTTGTCTTTGCAGAAGATGGTTTAATTATTAATGCTGTTATCAGACAGTTGAAAACTGATTCTGCAACCCAAGTTTATATTCAGGTTAGTATGCTTACAGTTTTCTTTGGATTTGAACTCTGAATGCATCTTCTAGGGATGGGACGCTTATGGGAAACTTTATGGAAACAATGAATACAAGAAAAATATCCTGTCAAACTTGGTCAAGCTGTGCTATGACTTAGCTGCTAGAAGTTAAGAGGTCTATTGATCAGTTTAGCTACTTAACATATTACACCTCCTAGTTTTAGGTTATAATCAGAATTGCTTCAAAGTTGTGAATTGCGACTCAATGACTAGTCTGTAAAGCAGCATGAATATGCTGTATTTTCATTCTCTGTGTTATTTTATGTGTTTTATCATTTTTAATGTCCATTAATGAATTTTAGTTTATTTTTGGGCCAATAGACTTTTAACAAATGTTTGACTTGATAGATTTAGAGTTAATCAGTATTTGATCGAGTAGATTTGCTAATCCCATGGATTTGAGTGCTATAAGAAAATGACTATTGGCATATTCCAATGCCTCCAATGGCTATTTTCTTATGCACACGCATTGATGTAGATCCCCATTCGGTATAACAAGTTGAGTTAGACTTGGCGATATCAAGATTAGTCTTAAGTTGGAAACTTTTTTTGAGGTTCAACATAATGACAGCAGAATCAAGAGTGGAATCAACATCTTTCTTGATGGTAGATAAATTTATTACATCAACTATTTCTTTCTAAATATTTTTATTTTTTTAAGTATTTGACAGAAATTTATTGAGGAGCTGCAAAATTATTTATGTATTGATAAATACTTATTTATGTTATAATCCATCGAGGAAAATTTTAAATTTCAATGTGGACAATTGCCCACTCTGAGCTCTTCCTAATTCCGTCCCGAGTAAAATTGCTATATTTGCAGAACCTGCGTAATATTTCTGTGACCATTCTGAATAGCCTCCTCCTTCCACGATTTCTTTTACTTCTCACCAGTGAGTTTATAGAAATCATTTATTAATACGGATAACACCTGTGGCAGGGGATGCTTTTGCTCTGCAACATTGCAGCTGGAGATGAATCCCATAAAGAAGCAGTGCTCAGTTATCTCATTCCTTTAAAAGCAGAAGGGAGAAACTCCTTAATGATTAGATTCTTGCAGAGTAAGGATCAGTTCCTCAGAACAGCCGCCGTATGGTGCATACTAAACCTCACTGATCCAGATGGTCTAAACTCACCCCATCGGGTTGGAAGACTCCAAGAAGGAGGCATATTATTCCAAATTAAGACTATGGTGAATGATCCCTGGCTGGATTGCAAGGTCCAATTTATATATATATTTTTTTTTTCAATTTTCTACTTTCATTTGTTGTGTGATAGAAAAGTACCACTTGGAAGACATAAGGAAAATTTTATAAGATAGTAATATTGGCCGGTAAAAGAAAATCATAAATTAAGTGCCTCAAAGATGAGGATGCTCAGTGGATGAGTGCCTTTACATTTAGAGATTAAATGCAAAATGAATATATATGTGAAATGATTATCACATAAAATATTGACCGTCTGATGCATCAATTGGGAGGCCCATATTAGAAAGGTAGAGGAATACCCAAAAAAAGACTTGATTATGAAAGTATAAAAAATGATCTTATTTTATTACAATTAAATGAGAATTTGACATTTAATAGGACAATGATGAAGAAGGATTCATGTAGCCGATCCCACCTAGTGGGATAAAGGCTTGTTATTGTTGTTGTTGTTGTATTATGCTTTTTTGATCTACTTGATTCACACAAATAATATAGTTTTCTTTCAATGGATAATTTGTGCTGCAGTATAGAGTCAGAAAGGTGCTTGAACAATGTATGATCACTCAGAACACAAAATGTGACGCACAAGTTGGTTGTAGCTGAAGAACAAGACTTTCTGTGAGGATTTTGCTCCTGAATCTGTGGGATGGTAAGCGTCTAAAACTCTTTCCATCTGCCAGTCTTTAGGGTAAGCTGAATGTCTTTTATTTCTAGAAAGATGTCAGTTCTTAATCCACTGTTGTGATGATTCATCTCAGCCTTTTTTGGAAGTGGAATCGGGAATGTGTAAAGTAGTTTTGAGATGGAACTTTGATCTTTGTAATCCACGTCTGTATGCCTCTTGAATTTGGAGCATTAGTTGTTTTGGGATTCATCCTGAATTTCTTATTTGGTTATCTGTTGCTCTTTGTGATATCCAATAGTAATGTTATTTTGAAAGATCTTTAAGGTGGCTATTTGTTTGTAAAAGTAGCTGTAAAATTATTATGATAAAAGTTGACTTCTTCTTTTTTTTTTTGAAATTTATTGTGGTTATTCTTTTTGAATAAGTTGAATACTAATTTTTTTTAAAGTAATCATATTTTAGCATATTTAGCTGTAAAAAATAGATTTTTATAACAATTTTTTTTTAAAAAAAAAGCAGCACAAGGAGAAGTGTGGTTGTAGTTTAAAAAGTATAAGTTACCAAAACATATGGTCATTAAGCTATGAACAAATTAGGCTTTCAACAAGAGATCTTGGATTCAAGATTTTATATGTATTATGTGTGAGTTTGTGATTAAATTTACTTAAATGTCTCAAAAAAAAGTTACTAGAATGAATTCTGATGCTATTATGTATGACCTATATTAGCAAAAGAAAATACATTTACAAACTGTTATTATATGAACTGTATATCTCAGTAAGGAACAAGGTTAGAAGTGCTGATGAGGAAGAAAAGAGTTGTTCGAAATCAGTCTTTAGTTTTGAGATTTCCTCTGACACAGGACTTCACTATGTTTTTCAAGCCCTTGTGTTTTTTCTTCTCCCTGCTTTTATTAGTGCTGCTGGTCTCTTCTGTCTCCCTCTTCCTCTCAAACTCAATGTTCTCCTGCAGCTGCAAAACAAAATTGAACCTTCAGTTCTTCAGAGGAATATATAGTGAAATTGTTGAAATTTAATTTCATTTTCTTCACTTCGACTCAAGCAAAATGTTAAATATCAGGGGAAAAAAAAAATCTGAAATCGCTGAAAAGTGATGTATATTACAAATAAATCCTGAACAATATTAAATATTTAATCAAATACACCTAAATTTCAAACATTGTTTCCATCCATTCGACAATTATAGATATACCCTTTTGAAACCCAATTAATTATTGGATAGAATGATGAATAATAAGGTTTTTGAGCAATAATATTATTCTTTTAAATGGCATAACTCAATATTAATAGTTCAGATGTTTTGGGACAAATGCATTGCGCTCTATCAACAATTTGAGATTATATATATATTTCGTAAATTTAAATTTCCTATGAAATTGAAGTTAAATCCGAAAAACCATTATAGTAAACATATTTCGAAGGTACCTGAAGGAGGCGAGACTCAAGAAAGATAATACGATCAATAAGACTTCCCTTGGCCTGGGTCTCCATAATCACCTCCTCCATGTTCCTACACCCTTTCTTTTTCTCCGACGACGAGCTCTCCGATGAGTTCCGCCGTCAGCCGCCGCCGTCAGCCCCTCGCCACCGCTCGAAGTTGATGACACCGCTGAGCTCAACCGCCAGCTTCCGCCGCCACCACCACGCTTTTATCTCTTCCAAACATAGCAGAATGTGTTCTAGCCTCTCCAACCGCGAGATCACCGTCATTCCTCCTCCCGCCACCGCCGCCGCAATCGCCGTTGACATTTTATGATAAGAGTATTGAGAGGGTGATGCGGTTGAATTCGTTCTGTATTTATGGAAAGGAATTAGGTGGCGAACACGTGTCAGGCTGAGGAGGTTTTAGAAGACTGTTGTGACACGTGGCGGCATGGATTTTCGTGGTGGTTTGTCGATGCCGCGCCAACCGATAGGAAATGGGCCGCATGCATGCAGCACGTGGGGATAGGGTTTACCTATTAGAGATAAACCCTTTCATAATACTTTCTAACGTTATCTTTAATATATATATATATATATATAGACACTTTCACAGATGTCAAAACTAATATTATACATATTCTATCAAATTAATATGAAATATGTGAAATTAATTTATAGAATATTTAAGATTTTTTTAAAGAGAATTTAATCTTAAATTCACACATTAAGAGGCATACATGATATTCAATATTTAAATTAATTAATTAATTTAGAATTTATTTAAAATAAAAATATTATGATTACCCTAAAGTTAAAATAATTATATGCAATCATATCATCTATGTAGAATATACAATTATACAATCATAATATTTTTTTTAAAATTTAATGTAAAATACCAACAATAGTAAAAATATTAATAATTATTTTAAAGTTATAATAAAATAAATTAAGGATATTTATATAAAATATGAGGAGTCGTGTAAGTCATAATAATTAAAAATATAACAATTTTTTAAATACAATAATTAATGTCATTTATCATTCTAAAAAATAGCACTTGAGAGGAGAACACATGATTATTATTATATATAAACATACTCTATTGCCTACCTATATAAATAAATAAATAAACTTCTAGAAATAATTGAGTTTTATAACTTTCTATTCTGGTCAGCAATTTATGTGACTATTAAATTATGCTGGTCTTCATCTCATTAAAATTAGGCTCACATAAATGGAATATCTAAGGCCAAGATTTTCTTAATGCTAAACACAATTGTAGGCACCATTCAAAACATTCTATTATCTTTAAATTTAAATATGTTATATTGTTAATTTAATTAATATTTATATAGTATATAATACTCGTTATTTTAAAATTTAAGATTAATTTGATAATTATAATTATCTTATCTCTATATTTAATTATTACATCATGATATTGATCAATTATTATATCTAATGACTAGTTCTATATTTATGATTAATTCAACTAAACATTAATTAATATTTTAAATGAAGTTTATTTACTCAATTTTAATCACCATTACTTAAATGGAGCCGAGCATTACAGGAATCAAAATTAAGTCAAGATTCAACCAACTCAAAATACTTTTACATATTATATATTTAAATATCTAATACCTAAACTTTAATATTTACATACATAATATTAAAATCTTTAATATCTTATTAAAAATATCACTATCATATTTAAATAAAAAATAAAAAAACATCTTTACAAGCATAAAAAATATTATATATAAATATATACATGTTGAGTAGAAACCAAATCAGAGTGAAAGTTTACTTAGCTTGTCGATTAGTCAAAGACACACACGTAATTAAAGAGCTAACAAGAGACACCTGCAATTTAACGGAAAACCTCAAAAGAGGGAAAACCACGCTACCGAAAAAAGCTTCCACTATGCCGTTTTGAGTACAAGTCTTCGATAAGATTACAATGAGAGAGAGAGAATAACTGTAACGATGCCAGAATATTCTTGAGATGCGGTAATCGGTGGGAATGGCATCTTGACACGTGAGATGGTTGATGGTGCCGAGCTGAGTGCGATCTTGGTGAGTCTTGCTTGGAGGATCTTGCTCGAGCCTCTCTTCCTCGACTGCTTTTCCTCTTCCTCGCTGGACTCTTCCTTTCTTCCTTGCTTGACTCTTCCTCTTCTTCCTGGACTCTTCCTCTTCTTCCTTGTTCGGGCTCTTCCTTTTCTTCTTTCTTTGGACTCTTCCTCTTCTTCCTCACTGACTCTTCTTCTTGCTTGGACTCTTCCTTTTCTTTACTTACTCTCCTTCTTCACCTCACTCACTTCACTTGGCCTCCCCTTTCATGTGAGGAATGAAGTCTATTTATAGAGGAGGGCATTCTAAATTCATATAAAGCGTACCACTCCCTCGACGGACTCGGGATGATTCCTTGATCATTTGATGTATTTTGAGCATTTGGATGCCCAAATGAAGTCGGAATTATGAGATCTTAGGCTCGTTGGATCCGGCTCGTCGAGACGCTCGATTTGACTATAAACACTTCATATTTGATAGCTGTTTTGAGATTTTGATGTCCCAAAGATTCCAATGATATTTTAAATGCTTGATCTGACGGTTTAATTTCAAAATCATATCGCTTCGACCAAGATTCTGACAAGTGGTATTTTGAGAGCCATATCAATACATAAAATTTTCAGATATAAATACATAAAAAATATATTATGTAAATAAATATTCCTAAAATACATAAGAACACATTGATTTCACATTTACATTTGTTCATGCATTTATTTTTTATGTCAATACAAAATAAATGAATTCATTTTTTAAATATATTCATTCATTTATACCTTTATTCTATATATGTATATATGTACACATAAATTATCATCTTAAAACTAAAAAAATAATGCAATATTTGTTGACCTCCATATACGTGCCTTAAGTCAAGTCAAGCCCACATGTCGAATTCGACGGACTGTTAAGCACAAACGGAAGTTCAAATGCATGATGTCACAAAAATGGTTGAAACATATTGACACGAACGGACTTCACCATCAATGCATAACATAAATTGGTCAAAATATAAATATGCATAATCTAGAAAGAACCGTCACATCGAGCTATCATGTCGACATATATCGAGTCGGAAGCTACGACGATATTTGAACGACCTCCGTTCATGAAATTGATCATGCTGTTAGCTTTGAAACATCGAAAACTACCAAATGAGACTATCCACGCTCAATTCAGACGAGTCTGTGCAAATGTCGAACGATCAGATGTGACAGCGCGCAAATCGAGGTTGAAATACACGGGACATCACCAAAATAAACCCAAATGACCTACAATCGAAGAACGAACTTTTCCATCGCATTCAGAACGTCAAAACTGGTTAGAATATAAATATAACACAACTTGTTGATCAACCGCTTAAGCAATTAAGTGGTTAACGCGCCTGCATGCATATTGAGGTTAAGAGGCGCCAACGCAAACCAAATGACTTCCGTTCTTGAAATTGATTGCGTCGTTAGCTTCGAAATGTCGAAATCTATTAAGTAATATTATTCGTACTCAATTGTCTGTGCGAAATCGAGCAAGAAAGAAATTATAATGGCATTTTGAAAATTGAATTGATGCCGATTTAAATCAAATGCCAATCGCTGAAAATGATCGGCGTCGTCAAACATCAGATTACCCTAACATCAATATATATTAATTATATAATAATCTCATCACAAAAGTTAAATTTAAAGTTTTTTAATATATATATATATATAAACCTAATAACTAAGTCCCGATTCCCTCCTTTCAACCGACGGTCGAGTCCCTTCTCTCTCGGTCGAACGAGTTCAAACTGAACTCCCCTTCAAAACTGTTCCCTCCCGAAGCCGGTTCCTTACCCGTTCCCACTCCCTCCTTCGCACACAACTGCACGCGAGATCTTCACGCTCGGCTTCCTCCACACTCCACGATTCAAACCGCAGGCAAGTATCTTCCGATTTTTCCCTCTCCCTCGTGAAAATCGAAAATGGCAAGAAGTTCCTCCCTCCTTGGTTCAAACTGCAAGCAAGAGTAAGAAGATCGATTTTCTCTTTTTCTTTCTTCCCTCTTCTTTTTCTCTTCTTCCCCTTCTCAATTTCTTTTCCTTTTGGCTTTTTCTTTTTTCTCCCTTCCACCAAAACCGAAATTCCCTGGGTTCTTCTCCCGGTTTCGGTATCTCTATTTTCCCTCCTTTCTTCCAAAACTGTAAATTCTCTCATTTTCTCACAATCCAAATTTCCAATTTCTTTTTGCCGCAATCGGAGAAGAACACCGTCATTAGGCAGGTTCTTCTCTCGGTTTCCGACATCGCCATTTTTATACCCTTCCGACAATTCCTTTTGTCATGAAGAAGAAACCGGCCATAAGACAGTTTTTCAGTTTCCGCATTTTGTCCCCTTTTGACCTTTACTTTTGTCGCAGCCAAAGAGGAACATCGTTATTAGGTGAGTTCCTCTCTTGGTCCCCGACATCTCCAACTCCCTCTCTTTGACGATCATTGCAACGTGTAGAAGAAATGAGTCAGAACATGTGAGATCAATATGTGATTGTGTATATTGTGCTTGTGTTTCTTTGTATGTTCAAAGGCCTCGTCGTGCTCATTAGGGCGCAACGAGATGAAAAATCGTCTGCGGTGTCGCAAGATACCGCTGCCACTTCATTAGGCATGAGTAAGCCATATTAGTTGTCGCCCCCCAAAATGCTACAAATTTTGTCAATTTTGGACTTAGAAAAAAAGAAATGAATATATATATTGCCTTGCATTTATCTTCTTTTTGGTTTAATGGCCTCTTCATGACGAGTTGGAAATCGACTGTGGCGTCGCAAGACACCAGTCACTATGCTCATTAGGGCATACCGAGAAATCCAAAACAATCTTGATGCAGCCCCCTATGTGGGGATGACGCCGAAAGGCTGCCGAAATTTCATCAAATTTTTTAGACTTAAATTTAAATTAATTGAATATTAAATTAATTGTCAAACATAAAGTCTTAAGACAAAATAAAATGAAAAAGGGAATGTGGAGTTCACGTGTAACTTAAAGTAATAATAGAGGGTGGTGTGCTCAATAAAAATTATTTTCCTATGAAAATGTACTAAGTGAAGATGAATTTAGTCACTTAATTTATTGCTAAATGATGCTTGACCCATTGTTTAATATGTTCAAACAAATGAGGATACTCAAGTTAAATGCAAGTGAAACTTGATGTGACAAATGCCAAACTCAAAAGAGACTTATAATAAATTTGAAGTCTAGTTTTTAAATAAATATGATATTTGATGTGGAGTTAAGGATAAATTCATGTTGGATTTGAACTCTTCTTATGTGAATAAAGCTTCTCTTTGAAAATTCAAAGTGTTAAATTCATTAACAAGTAATCAATATGAACAATATTAATTGAGCATTTGAACAATCATATTTAATATCAAATAAAATAAGGATCTCAATTGAATATTAAATGACAAATGATTGGCAATAAGTCTAAATATCTAAATCCAAATTGAGAATAAAGTGTGCAAGAAATTTGGTAGCTTTCTTATAAGCACAAATTCAATTAGGCAACTCATGATTAGCCATGAATGTGGCCTTTAAAAGGATTGTTGGGATCTTGTGCTTAAAGTCAGGTTTGAAGCACAAGAGATTAGTTAAGTGAAAAATTCAATAATATATTTTGCCACCGGATTCGCAACACACTGTACAAGTGAACAGAAGGCGTTAATTAAGACATTTTCAAATTCACCTATATGGGCCCCGACACTATGCTGAATGTTTAAATTCAAGTGCCTGAGGATGTTGTGCGGGTTGCATCCCGATTTAGTTTTAGGACTGAGTCCGAGTTAATAAAACTTAAAAATCTATTATAAGATTTTCAACAAGTGAAAATCGAGAAGTTAATTGACGCGATTGATATGATCTCTAGAGCTAAACAGAGTCAATAGGATCTAAAGTTCTCAAATATATTTAATTCAATCAATTAACTACCCCGATGATGGCTGTGTTGAATGGTGATTTCAACCAGAGGGGATATTTCCATCAAAATGCAATTATAATTTCAAATCAAATTAACTCAAATTGAGTGTAAATCTAAAAACTGTTTAAATGAAACTCAATCATTAAAAGCTTAAAGAAGAACTCAATCTATCCACCTTCCAAAAGTATTTTTCGAATGTGATAAATTAAGAAAACTCTAGCTCACAAAGGAGCCTAAGTCAAATCAAGTGTTCTACTATGTTCACTCTTAATCAATCTCACAAGAAGGACGTGCGGTCCTCGACTACGCAGTCCAAGAGCTCCATGATGACGATTACCGAGTCCTTGATTTGGCTAGTAAGACTCCATTATATTAAGATCTCGACCGTAGCCCGTATGCTCCCCAATAGCTCTGCCCTTTGAGTTGTGAATCATGGGGTACACCTGATAGGGCAAAAGGCCCTATGTCAGCTAAGGTGGACTTAAACTTGTTTCCTTAGACAAATACCACCCCAAGTCTACAAAGATTTCTTGGACGATGTAACCCATGTGCGATAAGGATCCTTGGTCGTTAGGGTCATTACCTCCTCAAACTAAGACTAGGACCGTGACTTGGGATGACGGAACTATGGGATCTAGATCGGGCACGTCATCATTCCCCCAACCATCCACTTCAAGCTAAAATGGTGAATTTCATAATCTCATATTTTAAAATCCATGTGCTGTTATTATATGCTATAGAATTAGTGATCTAATGACTAGCATTAGTAAAAAGTTCTATCCCACTTATTGAGAGGGGTAATTAACTATTGGGGCTTGCGCCTATAGGAAACTTGAAACTAGATCTAAAGTCCTCACCAAACGAGGACGAAATCTCTGGGTAGTGTCTTATCTACTATTACATCTGCCTTCTGAAAATTACACCAACACATAAATCAAACTCTCCTCATTGTCAAGAGGTCGATGGTGAATTTTTAGAGCACACAGATTTCTGGCGACTCCACTTGGGACAAGATTCTCTTTCCATCTTTGGCTAGTCATATATGTGCTATAGTAGCAATAATTTTTTTGAAAAATCCAAAACAAGAATGATGATTTAAATGTGTAATAAGTTTAAATTACTAATGTATGAGGCTCTATGTCGAATGAATTATTCTGCAGAGTATATTTTTATTACATTATTATTTTATTCTGTAGTACCTCTGCATTCTGAAAGTATGGGGTGAAATAATAATTGCTAATTATTAATCCCCATCTTTCACTTTTGTAGAATAGATCTACAGAGCACTCCTTTCATCCAGGCGTGCAACATCTTTACAATACCGTCATTAACATATGAGATGTTGGGGCTACCATTCAATTTGGTAGCTTGAATTTCCCAACTATTGTAGCTGCAACTCCTGAAGTACCCACCCGTGGTACACTCATCCGAGGCAAAGCTGGAAGGCCTCAAGTTACTGAAGCTCCTACAAGCCATGTTCATCAATCAGTTCTGCAGCCAACTGCTGTTAAGGAGTTCTCCTGACAGAGAACTTCAATTTTTAAAAGGCTAGGTCAATTTGAAGCCCCCATGATGAAAAGAATCGTCAGTGAGCAAACTGTGTCTTTAATACCTCATGGAACAATTACTTCGTCGATTGAACCTTTCGTACCTAGAAAGCATGATCATGAAGCTTCCTCATTAGGAAACAAATTAACCAGAAGGCAGAAAAGAAGAAATGCTAAGCTGAGGGCTCGGTAGATCCCCTTCAAACGACCTAGTGAATAAGCGATACTGTCGCTAGAAGCGAGTATTCCTATCTACAATAACTTTGAGACTCTAAAGTGGATAAAAAGGGATTGCTCTATTAGTGAAGTAAAGCAATCTTTCTAGAACTAACAACATCAAGCTCCACCATCATAGAGGAGACAACCAGAAACACTATTTTCCAGAATACATAAAGTTCTCAAGGTAGCCAAAGATAGAGGCTTAATGAAAAGAAGATTTCAGAGGCTTGTGATAACTGAAAATTCTGAAGCTCCAACAAGGAGGTTGTCATCTCTTATGGTAACTAATCATCGAGCCAAGTATGCCTCGCATGGTGAGCATCGGAGCGTGAAACTCGGACCACGTGTTCAAGAATCCGCTGTGGAAAGGTCCTGACAAAAGGATAAGTAGATATGGAGGCCAAGGCCCCGTGAAGAAATATAGAAGAATGGAAGAGGTGTGACATCAGATGCATATACCCAGAAATTCACCTCAAAAATAACTTATCAGAAGTGGATACCCAAAAGAAGGGATATCACTGATGGAAGACATGACAATCGACTCCCTGGAGAATCCTCTAGGTGATCCCATCATCAATCAGATTCACCCCCACAAGAGAAGGTTGACTTTGATCACAGTCCTTTAATGGAAGAAGTGTTTGTTCCGCACATTGAACTAGAGATCCACTAGAAATGTCGATCAGAAATTCATGTATAAGAAGGCAATGAAGAGGACACTATGGAAGTGGAAGTCGTCTATATGGTCAGAGATATAGATGAATTTTCTGCTCAGCACCATTAGCAGCAACATGGATCCAGAGAACTTAAACTTGAATTCGATATTTATGAAGAAGAGTCTTCACAGAAGCAAGTAGAAGATGGATCTTCAATCTCCACTGAAGAAGAAGAAGAAGAAGATAAAAATGAGAAAGAGATCATGGGTGTTGAAGCTGTTTATATAGTTGAACTAGGAAATGATCAGACTAGTACACATTTTTATAATCAGCGTCATCATTTATCCCTATCAATAGCTGCTTGTGCAAATGCACAAGGAGAAAGATAGTCAAGTTCTTCCCCTGAAGATGAGGAAGGAGCATAACGACAAGAAGAAGTAAAGGAAGAAGAAGAGCCTGTACTTGTTGACGATGTGGTGCTAGCTAGAGAGCAAAGAGAAATGCAACATCAAATGAAAGTCAAAGACAAGAAAATTGCACAGCTTGGCACCAAGATGATTGACATGATGATACAAATGAATATCATGATGAAGATATTGCAGAAGAATATCATATCAAATGTAGCACCTGTATTGTCTACTAATTAACATGTAACTAATAATACAACTTCTATACCACCAGTCGCTCTAGTACCTCAAGCTCCTACAATACATGCTACACATGAAGCGATGAATGAAGTTAACCAACTACCTCTTCAACTGATAATTCAAAATCTGGCTAGCACATGTGGAGCGATAATAGCTGCTCAGCTAGAAACAATAATCAATGAAAAGATAAAGGAAGTTATAGCTTTAGAGCAAGCTGAAAAGTTGGTGAGTAAGGGTCGCCCTTACCCAGGTGAATTTGATCAAGTGTCGTACCCAAAAGATTACTCAGTGCCAAAATTTAATACTTTCAGTAAGCTTGGTAATCCAAAGCAACATTTAGCCCAATTTAAGGCTACTTGTGATAACACAGGAGGAAATGATACGCTGCTTTTTCGTTAGTTCATCAACAGCCTGACCCCAGCTGTTTTTGAATGGTATGTATAATTACCGAATGATTCGATTAAAACCATTACTGAATTAGAGATAATATTTGTGAAGAGGTTCGACAGTGTAACCAAGAAAATCACAATCGCTGACCTTGCCTTGCTGAAAAGGAGAAAAGATGAGTTAGTGACAAAATTCATAAGTCATTGGCGTAACCTAAGTATGAAATGCGAGCAACAATTGGAAGAAAAATATGTGATCCAATTGTTAATGGGAAATATAGATGATAAAATGATATCATTTCTATGTATGGCGTCGATTGCAATATTCCAGGACTTGCTCGATAGGGTAGCTAAATTTGAAAAGCAGAATCATCCTAAGTCTGAAATTTATGCAGATAAAGCAAAGAGAAATAAATCTTCAGGCTCAAGAAGAAACGAAACTCATGTCGCTTCCTATAGCTCAAATGGTGAAAAATAAGTGATATATAATGTGGATAAAGGAAAACAACCAATGTACAATAATGATAAGGGAAAGAAACCTGTCTATCCTAATCCACAGCCAAAATTAATATTAGGAGGCAATGATAAACCTCACACTTTTCTAAGTGGTAGAGAGCATCCAAATCAAGCAACAAGAGATGATGAGCGACCATCTCTTTAAGAAAAGATGAACAACGAATATCCCTTTAGAAGGGACAGCGTAGCCAAATTATTTCGACAAGCAGTCAAAGCTGGTCTACAATTAACAAAAATTCAAAGGCCTGAAAATGCTGATCAAGTCAACAATCCAAATTATTGTCCCTATCATCGGATGATCAGTCATCATATATAAGATTGTTATATTTTCAAAGATTGGCTAGAAAGAAAGTATTTGTGAGGTGAATTTATACTATTCGACAGTGTTCTAGTCAACCCTAAAAGAGAGTCTACAAGGATGATTGCGTCCTTTCTGTATCATCCATCAAAGACAAAAAGAAGGAGAAATCTTTTCAGGCTGAAGAATGGGAAACAGTAGTCTCCAAAAAGACCGTGAAAATGCTGAAATAGTTGAAGGGTGTCCCTAATGTTAAGTGGAATTCACCACTTGAACCTATATTGGACTTAAAAGAGATGCCTAAACTAAGTATTTGGGCTTCTCAGTGGCATTTTGATAATGCTACTTCATCACAACATGAGGACCAATCTACTAAATGCATGTCTCATAAATCAAAGAAGCTGACTGAGAAAAAGAAGATCAAGAAGAGAACTATAACTCAAAATATTATTAAAAATTTAGAGGAGTATCATTAGCCAGCAAGACAACCATTTAGGCTTGTAGACTTTATGCCTAAAGTTCGCATTGCTGAATTAAATGAAGAAGATAATGGTGAATATTATCCAGTAGAGATATGTCGAATCATCTATGTGATGTCAGATGTTCTTCAGCATTAATAACTCTGAAATGATAAGGGTAGTCAGACAGACTCGACCAACCCATCAAAATTCTTATCAGAAAAGAAAGAAGAGCCTGAGAAGTTAGCATCTGAATTTTATTTAATGACTCAACAAGATGATAACAGTTCAAATGAAGATCTATATTTTCTTGATGGAGAAGAGTCAGACTCATCGATATCATCACGCATGAAACGTATAAAGTTGAAAAATGAGTCTAGCCCTTTTGGCCAATCCTCCAAAATAAGAAGGGAATTTGAAGAAACTATCTCTTCAGAAGAATCTGAGCACGACAAAGTTATTCAAGTTCAGTTCTTACCACCTTCATCAAAGAAGGGAATGCAAATAAAGATAAAGACAAATAAATTGAAGTTAACGAAGATATCATTCCCAAAAATCTTAAACTAAAGCTTAAATCAAGTGAAAAAATAGATTATAATATTCTATCACATCTGAGAAAGATCCCTGCATAACTGAGTGTGTATGAGGCTTTCTTAATGTCAAAAGACCTCCGTGAAACTTTAACATAGGCTCTCAAAGATCCAGAAAGTTATGAAGCATACTTTGTCGAAAAATGCATGACTGAATGATTGCAAACTCAAGATCTCCCAGTAATCACATTTTCTAAAGATGATCTTATGTTGGCAACAACAGATCATAACTGTCCTTTATATATTACTGCAGAGAGTGATGGCATCTCGATCAGTCAAATATTGATTGATCCAGGTTCTTTTATCAATCTTATAAGTCTAAAAGTATTAAAAGGATTATCACTTGATATTCAACATCTTAGGAGAGATAAGTTGATGATTCATGCTTTCAATGAAAAATGATAGAAAACTCTAGGTTCTTTGACTGATGATTCATGCTTTCAAGATTTATATACAGAAGCCAACTTTCATGTAATCGATACTGATACATCATTTAAAGGTTTTTTGGGTCGACCATGGCTGCATGAGTATGACATGGTCCCATCAACTATGCATCAGTGTATGAAGTACTTGAAAGATGGAGAAAAGTTCAAAATTCCTGGCAACTGACAACCATTCATCGTCCACGAAGCAAAGATTTATAAAGATGCAAAATATTTCATTCTTAAAGAGCCTAAGCCAATAGAGCCTCTGGAAGTGGTAACATCCACTTTAGAAACTAAGAAATAGTTTCACAATGTGAAAAAGCAGAAGCAAAGAGAAAGAAAGAAGGCAATGCTGACTCTCCCTAAAATACTTGATTTTACATCTAAATCAAGAATATCAGTTCCTCATTTGGGAAGTGACACACAAGAATAAGAAGATATTTCTATCAAACGTAAAGGAACTTATAAGCTTTCAAGAAAGGCAAAGTATGAAATAAGTGATTCTGCTTCAGACTATGATTTTGAATCTACTTATGGAAATAGAGTTTCGATGGTTACATCAAGAAGGATAGCGCACTTGGCAGTGTTAGAAGACTCTTTCAAAATTATACCTATCTCTCAACAGTACTTCAAAGAAATCACTCCACTAGAGGTTCATAATATCGAAGAGTTGATAATATTCTATGTGCCACTGTTGAGTGAGAGTGGCAGGACAGGAACTCTATTTTACAAATCTGAAGAGTCTCAGCCTCACAATTTTAAGCAGCCTACTCAATATGAAAATTCTGATGAGATAGTGCCAACAAGAATACCAATATACTATCCACAGAAATTATGAAGAATGATGCACAAGCTTGGAATTCATATTGGAACTACTAAAAATAGAATTCAAATCTTTAACAGGATGTGGAGCCAAAGAAGTCCTCAGACATCACGAAGAAGTGATAAGTTTATCACTAAAGGTCTTGGGTTCACCACAAATCTCGTCAAAATAAAGTTTGTTATAATATAATAGAAGCTGAGATCGAAACTAATAGTGATGAAGAAAATGATCTCCATAAAATTTGTCTCACAAGCGATGAAGAAGTAGAAGCCAAGTCTGCACCTGAAGAACTCGAAGATGGTGGACAAACAACTACTATGGATGAACTCAAAGAAATCAACCTAGGAGCTGAGAATGATCCCCGTTTAACTTACGTCAATTCCCTTCTACCTGATGAGAAAGTTGAAGAGCTAAAAATATAACTTTGTGAATTTAGGGATTGCTTTGCCTAGACATATTCTAAAATGCCAAGCTTATCCCATGATGTAGCAGTTCAAAAACTGACTATTAAATCAGATGTGATGCCTATTAAGCAAGTTCCTAGGTGAATGAGATTGGAGATTGAAGAACATGTAATTATAAAAACTAAGAAGCTGATCGAAGCAGACTTCATCCGGGAGGAAAACTATGCAGATTGGATAGCAAATATTATCCCAGTTAGGAAGAAGAATGACCAAATCCATCTCTACATTGACTTCTGAGACCTAAATAAGGTGTGCCCAAAAGATGACTTTCTGCTTCCAATATCAGAATTACTAGTAAAAAATACTTCAAACTATTACATGTTCTTATTCATGGATGAATCAATATGATATAATCAAATCAAGATAACGCCTGATGATGAAAGACATATATCATTCAGAACATCAATTAGTATATACTGCTACACAGTTATGCCCTTTGATTTGAAAAATATTGGAGCTACATACCAAAGAGTCATGATGCATATTTTTGATGAGTTGATTCACCAGAAGGTGGAATGTTATATTGACGATTTGGTGGTGAAAAGCTTAAATCGTGGGGATCACTTTGAAGACTTGAGAATTGTATTAGAGAGAATCAGAAAATATGATCTCAAGATGAATCATCTAAAATATGCATTCGGGGTATCCTCCGAAAAATTCCTTGGGTATATTGTACGTCACAGATGAATTGAAATAGACCCTGCTAAAATCAAGGCAATTGTGGAGATGTCTCCACCGAAGAGTTTGTGTTAGCTCTGTTCTTTACATCGCATTCATCCATCAATTTATATCAAATCTATCAGGATGCTATCAACCATTTGCAAGGTTGATGAAGAAGGATGCTCCATTCATGTGGGACAAGTAGTGCCAAGAAGCCTTCAATATCATTAAAAGTTATATGTTAAATCCACCAATCCTTACAACGCTTACTCCTGGGAAGCCCCTCATTCTATACACGGCTGTATTAGAAGAGTCCCTTGGAGCATTATTAGCATAACACAATGAAGAAAGCAAAGAGAATGCTCTTTATTATATCGGTCGAAGATTAATAGGAGCAGAAATGAGATACTCTCAGATAGAGAAGCACTGCTTGGCATTGATCTTTGCAATTCAAAAGTTCCGTCACTATATGTTATCTCACAAGATTATCATCATCTCAAGGATCAATCCGCTAAAGTACTTGATGACAATACCAGCATTGACAGCTCGCTTGGCAAGTTGGGCAGTACCGCTTTTATAATTTGATATCACATGTGTTCCGTAAAAAGCAATTAAAGGACAAGTCTTAGTAGATTTTCTTGTTGCACATCCCATCCCTACAGACTCTTCTCTTAACGACGATTTGCCTGATGAGCAAATTATGCTCATTCATGAAATAGAAAAATCATAAATTTGAAAAATATACTTTGATGGAGCCTCTTCGATCAAACAAGTCCAACCTCTAAATTTCTCAAGAGTAATCGACATCGTCTTCATAACACCAGAAGGATGGATAATGAGACGATCATATGGGTTGACCGAGCCAAGAACTAATAATGAAGCCAAGTACGAAGCATTAGTGGTAGGTCTTGAAGAAGTTATTTTCATAGGCATTCAAAACTTGCATATTTTTGGCGATTCTCGGCTTATTATAAATTAAGTACTTGGCATCTATAAAATCAACAAGCTTGAGCTAGCTTTCTACCACAAGCGAGTTCTCGATCTTATGAAAAAAATACCAAATATCAAACTAACACGAGTCTCTCAATTCAAGAATAGCAAAGTAGATTGCTTAGAAAAATTAGCTAAGTAAATAAAAAGTATGAGTGGTGATTATGTCATGATCGGCATATTTACTCGATGAGTTCTAGAGCCAGCGAAATATCAATCCTCACAGATAGATGGGTTACTATATTCGGCATAGCAGGATGTGACTCAGGTTGCTCCTCGTTCTCCCCAAAATCAACAAGGTGTTATACTAAGAAAAGTTAAGAATGATATTGCCTTAGAAAAGCAGTGTGAAGCCTTTATTGTTGAAGAGCCACATGATTGGAGACAACCCTTAATCAACTACTTTAAAGAAGGAAAATTACCAAACAATAAATCACTGGTAGCTTAAATTGAGAAGAGAATGTTGCGCTATGCTTTCGTTAACAACACTTTATATCATAGATCCTTTGAACAAATGTGGCTACGATGCCTAAATGCAGATGAAGCTAGCAAAGTGATGGTTAAAGTTCATGAGGGACTTTGTGGTGCACATCAATTAGGTTCCAAGATGACAGTAAAGATGAAAAGGATGGGCTATTATTGGCCATCTATGGTGAGAGACAGTATCAATCATGCTAAAAGGTGTCATGAATATCAAGTACATGGGAATATAATCCACCAACCTCCAAATCCATTACACTCAACAATAACATCTTGGTCATTCGAATACTGGGGTACAGATGTAATTGGACCAATTGGTCAATCGCCGTCAGCTGGACACCGCTTCATCCCAACAGCGACTGATTATTTCTCTAAGTGGGCTGAAGCTACCCTATTTAAAGAAGTCACTGTTGTTCGAGTGATTAACTTTCTCACATATAATGTAATCTATAGATTTGGAGTGTCACATCGAATAATTTTTGATAATGACACAACTTTCAGTAATACAAAGATTTATAGATTCATCGATTGACATAAAATTGATTGGCGATACTCTTCAATATATAATCCAAGAGCAAATGGTTTGGCGGAGGCCTTCAATAAGACATTAGTCAAGCTGCTCAAAAAGATCCTTATTAAAAATAAGAGAGAATGACATACTAAACTAGTAGAGGCACCATGAGAGTATTGAATTACCTACAAGACACCGACTAAAGCCACTCCCAATTCATTGGTATTCGAAACTGAAGTAGTTCTTCCGCTCGAAGTTGATTTTCCTTCATTTCGAGTAGCTATCCAATACAATCAAACTGAAGATCAAAATGCTCGTTTGAGAATGAAGGAACTTGGCGCGCTTGATGAAGTTAGATTACAAGCTCATCAAATTCTAAAAATTTATCGAGCAAAGATGTCCATGAATCTTGACCAAACGGTGCAGCCTCGAACATTCCAAAAAGGAGAACTGGTTCTGGTGCTGAGAAGACCAATTATCCCCATGTGGGCTCCAAAAATTCACCACCGACCTCTCGACAATATTGATGAGAGTGTGAATTATGATGTTGGTGTAATTTTTAGAAGGCATATGGAATAGTTGATAAGAAACTACCGAGAGATTTCATCCTCATTTGGTGAGGACTTTAGATATAGTTCCAGGTTTCCTATAGGCGCAAGCCCCTATAGTTAATTACCCCTCTCAATGTAGAGAGAGAACTTTCGATTAGTTGTCGCAATGCACATAAGTAAAGATATGGAGTTTCAATTTTGAAATTATGAAATTCATCATTTTTAGCTTAAATCGGATGGTTGGGGAAATGATGACGGCTTCGATCCTATCATCATCATCGTGTCGTGTCCCGCTACTTAGTCAGAGGAAGTAGTCGACCCAACCTGACCGAAGGATCCTTATATGCAACATATGGGTTACGTTGTCCAAGAAATCCTTGTAGACTTAGGGTGGTGTTTGTCTAAGGAGACATACTTAAGTCTACCTTAGTTGATAGAGGGTTGTTTGCCCTGTCAAGTATACCCTATGATTCACAACTGAAAGGGAAAAGCCATTGGGGAGCATACGGGCTACAGTCGTGATCATAATATAATGGAGTCTCCAACCCGATCGAGGATTCTTGTAGCGATCATCGAAGCTACCTACCAAGCCATGCAATTAGAGGACACGGGTCACGTCCTTACTAACATGAGATTGGTTGAGAGTGAACATAGTAGAACACTTAATTTGACATTGGCTTCTTTGTGAGCTAGAGTTTTCTTAATTTGTTACCTCTGACAAACAGTTGCAGAAGGTGGATTGATTGAGTTTTGCTTTAAGTTTTTAATGATAGAATTTTATTTAATCATTTTTAGATTGATATTTAATTTGAGTTAATTTAATTTGAAAATAGAATCACATTTTGATGGAAGTATCCCCTATGATTGAAATCACCATTCAACACAGCCATCATCGGGATAGTTAATTGATTGACTCGAATATATTTGAGAACTTTAGATCCTGTCAACTCTATTTAGCTCCTAACATAGGATCAGATCTACTGTCACATGACATAATTAGCTTCTCAGATATTTCATTAAGTTGAAATTCTTATAATAGTTTTTTAGGTTTTGTTAACCCGGACCTAGTCCTAAGACTAAACCGGGAAGCAACCCATACAGCATCCTCAGACACTTGAATCTAAATATTCAGCATAAAGCCGGGACCCATGTAGGTGTATTTAAGAATGCCTTAATTAATGCCTTCTATTCGCTTGTACAAAATATTGCGAAGCCGGTGGCGTTTGAAGGCGGAAGCAAAAGTGAAGTAAAAAATTAAGGACAAAGTGAGGTGTGAGCAGCTCGTCCACCACTATATTCACGTTCTAATTTTGTAATTAGGTGTTGCGAAGGTTGCATTTGGGTTCTACTCTTACTTGAAACTAGACGTTCAGATATATGGCAGATCCCATATGCTATAACCTTAAATTCAATTGAAGCCTTCTTCAATTCCTTTAAATCGAGATACTACAATTGGCGAGCTTCCCAATTTGTTGTGAGTCTTATTTATATTTCTCCTATTTGATATCAAAAAATATGAATTAGAACATAATTCACTTGTTAATTGGAAAGCCACTTTATAAATCATTTTGTAGATTTCATTTGGACTTCGTTAATTTTGAAGACAAGAAATAGATATATCACAAGCATTTCAAATTCAACCTTAAATGCAAGCTCCAAATGCTCTTTTAAAGGATGCATTCATGGTTGATCATGAGTTGCCTAATTGAACTTGTGCTCCGTAAAGAATCTTCAAATGTGATATAGATTTTATTTTGAAGCTTTCTTCATATTATTTTTTTATCCATTCAATATGCTGCATATTTAATTCCATTGCAAATTCTATCCAAACCACTTTGACCCACTCATTATAATTGTAATACTTTGAAAGTTTACAATACCCTATTTATATTCCTCTTGCTTAAGAGTGAATTTTTAGACTTGATATTAACGATCAATTAATTAACTCAATCCCCAATAAAAGTTGTAATAGGATTTGATTACTCAATTAGGAATCATTCTTATATTTATGAGTAGGTCATCACATGATGCTTATTGAAGTGCTTAGGAATTTCCTTTCATATGCTTGATTCTGAAGTACTTTAAAGAGGAGGAGGGCTCAAAATTTGGGTAAGCTTCCTATTTGCTCAATTTCTTGTATAAGCTTCTTCCCCTTTTTTTTGTGTTTGATTCTTTTAATTTGAACTTAGCTCTAGATTTCTTTGTTTAGCGCTCTTAAGCTACTTTTTTTTCTAAGTCTAGAAATTTGACAAAATTTCGGCAACATATTGGCTAGTGAGAGCGACATTTAACAAATATTATTACTCAAGATCAATGATAATGAAATGTGTCTCAAACACCTAAATGATTTTTCATCTCGCCCCAAATGAGCATAACGAGGCCTTCAAACCTACAATGACGATGTAATGATCGGCAAAGAGACGAAGTTAGCGATGCTGAAGACCAAGAGAAGAACCCGCCTAATGATGGTATTCCTCTCTGGTTGCGACAAAGAAAAAGGTTGGAAAGGGAGATAGAAAGGGAGATGTCAGTAACCGAGAAAAGAACCCGCCTAATGACGATGTTCTTCTCCGGTTGCGACGAAACGAAATTGGAAATTCAGATTGGAGAAATGGGTGCATTTTTATTTTTGAAGAGTGAGGAAAGAGAGAGATGCCCAAAACTGAGAGAAGAACCCGCCTAATGACGGTGTTCCTCTCCGATTGTGGCAAAAAAAAAGGGCAAAGATTTTCGGGCAAAAGAAATTGAAGGAAATGGGGAAGGATTTTCGGCCAAGAAGAAGTAAAAGAAAAGGAAAGAAGAAGAAGAAGGAAGAACTACCTTGCCATTTTCAGTTTGGAGGAGGAGAGGAAAAATGGGAGAGCCTCATTTTTGGTTTGGAGGGAAGAAGAGAGTGGGAGAGGAAAACGGGAGAGCCTCTTCCACTTTTGGAGGGAGAAAGTGAAAAATGAGAGAGGCTTGCGGTTGGAGTGTACCTTTGAAGGAGATTTAACAGAGAGGGGAACGGCGGTCAACTGCAGACACGGCGGGGGGAGAGGCTTCGTTGGATTGAGAGACTCGAGTTAGTGTGACATTTGATATTTGCTTCATAAGTTCAAGAACTCGCTTATGATAGAAAGATAACTCAAGCTTGTTGATTCTATAGATGCCAAGTACTTGATTTATAATAAGCTCGGAATCACAAAAAATATACAAGTTTTGAATGCCCAAGAAAATAGTTTTTCAAAACCTGCCACTAATACTTCATACTCAGCTTCATTAGTGGTTCTAGGCTCAGTCAACCCATATGATCATCTCATTATCCCTCCTTCTGGTGTTATAAAGATGATGTCGATTCCTGCCCTTGCCCTTGGAAAATTTAGAGGTTTGACTTGTTTGATCGATGAGGCTTCATTAAAGTACATTTTCTAAATTTGTGAGTTTTCTCTTTCATGAATGAGCATAATTTGCTCATCAAGAAAATCCTTATTAAGAGAAGAGTCCACAGGGATGGGATGTACAGGAAGAAAATCTGCTAAGACTTGTCCCTTCACTATTTTCTACAGAACGTATGTGATATCAAATTATAAAGCAATACTGCCCATCTTGTCAAGCGACCTACTAACACTGGTCTCGTCATCAAGTACTTCAGCGGATCGATCCTTGAGATGAGGGTAATATTGTGAGATAACATGTAATGACAGAACTTTTGGACTACAAAGATCAATGTCAAACAGTGCTTCTCTATCGAAGAGTATCTCATCTCTGCTCCTATTAATCTTCGACTGATATAATAAAGAGCATTCTCTTTGCTTTCTTCATTGTGTTGTGCCAATAATGCTCCGAGAGATTCTTCTAATGCAGTTGTGTATAGAATGAGGGCTTCCCAGGAGTAGGCGCTGCAAGGATTGGTGAATTTAATAAGTAATTTTTAATACTATTGAAAGCTTCTTGGCACTCCCTGTCCCATTTGAATGGAGCATCCTTCTTCATCAATCTTGAAAATGGTTGATAACATATTGATAAGTTTGATATAAATCGATGGATGAATGTGAGCTGTCTTTGTAAAGAACAAAGCTAGCGCAAACTCTTCGGTGGAAGCATCTCCACAATTGCCTTGATTTTAGCAGTATTAATTTTAATTCCTCTATGACGTACAATATACCCAAAGAATTTTCCGGAGGATACCCCGAATGCACATTTTAGAGGATTCATCTTAAGATCATATTTTTTAATTCTTTTCGATACTCTCAAGTCTTCAAATTGATCCTCATGATTTAAGCTTTTCACCATCAAATCATCAACTAACATTCCACCTTCTGGTAAATCAACTCATCAAAAATACATGTCATAGCTCTTTGGTATGTAGCTCCAGCATTTTTCAAGCCAAAAGGCATGGTTGTATAGTAATAAATGTCAATAAGTGTTCTGAATAATGTATGTTTTTCATCTTCAGGAGTCATCTTGATTTGATTATATCCCGATGATCTGTCCATAAATGAGAACATATCGTAGTTGGAAGTATTGTCCACTATAAGTTCTGATACTATAAGCGGAAAGTTATCTTTTGGGCACACCTTATTTAGGTCCTGAAAATCAATGCAGAAACGGATTTGATCATTCTTCTTCCTAACTGGGACAATGTTGGCTATCCTCGATACTTCTTCTCTCGTGATGAAGCCCGCTCGACTTCTTAGTTTCTAATTACCTCTTCAATCTCCAATCTCATTGCCGAGGAGCTTGCTTAATGTGCATTGCATCCGGTTTAATAGCTTTATGAATTGTTACATCGAGGATAAGCTAGCATTTAATATGTAAATAAAGCAATCTAATTCACAATATTGACTAAAGTTGGACGGGGATCATCCTCGGCTCCTAGGTTGATTTCTTTGAGTTCATCCATAGCAGCTATTTGTTCACCATCTTCGAGTTCTTCAAGTGCAGGCTTGGGTTCTACTTCTTCATCGCATAAGAATTTCAACATAGCAATACGTAACTGAACGAAGTACACAGAGTTTCTATCTCAACTTCTATTATATTATAGCAGGCTTTATTTTGATGAGATTTGTGGATGAATCCAAGACCTTTAGTGAAAAACTTATCACTTCTTCGTGATGCTTGAGAACTTATTTGGCTCCACATCCTATTACAGATTTGAGTTATATGCTTAGTAGTTCCAATATGAGTTTCAAGCTTATGCATCATTCTTCGTAACTTTTGCGGATAGTATATTGGTATTCTTGTTGGCACTATCTCATCAAAATTTTCATGTTGAGAAAGACGATCAAAATTGTAAGGCTAAAACTCTTCAGATTTGTAGAATAGAGTTCCTGTTCTGTCACTCTCGCTCAACAGTGGCACATAGAATGTTATTAACTCTTCAATGTTATGAACCTCTAGTGGAGTAATTTCTTTGAAGCATTGTTGAGGGATGGGTATAATTTTGAGTGGGTCATCTGACTCTGCCAAGTGAGCTATCCTTCTTAATGCGACCATCCGAACTCTATTTTCATAAGTAGATTCAAAGTCATAGTCTAAATCTGAATCACTTATTTCATACTTTATCTTTTTGAAAGTTTATAAGCTCTCTTAGGTTTAATAGAAGTATCTTCTTCTTCTTATGTGTCACTTCCCAAATGAGGAACTGATCTTCTTGATTTAGATGTAGAATCAAGTGCTTCAGGGAGAGTCGACATTGCCTTCTTTCTTCTTCTTTGCTTCTGCTCTTTCACTTTTTGAAATTATTTTTTAGTTCCTAAAGTGGATTCTACCACTTCAAGAGGCTCTGTTGCCTTAGGCTCTTTAGGGATGAAGAATTTTGCATCTTCATAAATATTTGCTTCATGGACGGAGAATGGTTGTATATTACCAGAAATTAGGAACTCTTCTCCATCTCTTAGGTACTTCATACATTGATGCATAATTGATGGGACCATTCCATACTCATGTAGACATGGCCGGCCCAAGAGAGTTCTAAATGATGTATCAACATCGATTACATGAAATTTAGCTTATGTATATAAATCCCAAAACTTGAGCAGGAGAATAAAAGAACCCAGGATTTTTTGCCCTTTTTCATTGAAACCATGAACCATCAACTTATCTCTTATAAGATATTGGATATCAAGTGATAATCCTCTTAATACCTTTAGACTCATAAGATTAATAAAAGAACCTGGATCGATCAATATTCAGCTGATCGTGATGTCATCACTCTCTGGTGTAATATATAGAGGACGGTTGTGATCCGTTATTCCCAACATAAGATCTTCTTCGGAAAATGTGATTATTGGGAGATCTTGAGTTTGCAATGATTCAGTCATGCATTTTTCAGCAAAGTACATTTCATAATTTTTCAGATCTTTGAGAGCTTGTATCAAAGTTTCTCTCGGATGTCTTTTGACATTAAGAGAGCCTCATACACACTCAGTTGTGTAGGGAACTTTCTCAGATGTGATAGAATATTATAATCTATTTTTGCTTGATTTAGGCTTCATTCTAAGATTTTTGGGAATGATAACTTCGTTGACTTCAATTTGTTTGCCTTTGTCTTTATTTGTATTTCCCTTCTTCGATGAGAGTGGTAAGACTTTACCACTTCTAAACTGAACTTGAATCACCTTGTCTTGCTCAGATTTTTCTGAAGTGGTAGTTTCTTCAAATTCCCTTCTTATTTGGGATGATTGACCAAAAGAGTTAAACTCACTTTTCAACTCCATATGGTTCATACATGATGATATAGATGTGTCTGACTCTTCTCCATCGGGAAAACATTGGTCTTCGTCTGAACTGTTATTGTCTTGTTGAGTCATTACACAAAATTCAGACGTTGACTCCTCAGGCTCTTCTTGCTTTCTTGATAAGAATTTTGACGAGTTGGTCGCGTCTGTCTAACTACCCTTGTCATTTTGGAATAATTGATGTTGAAGAACATCTGATATCACATAGATGATCCAGCATGTCTCTACTGGACAAGATTCGCCATTATCTTCTTCATTCGATTCAACAATACGAAGTTTAGGCATAAAGTCTACAAGCCTAAATGATTGTCTTGCCGGCTGGTGATACTCATCTAAATTGTTAATGATCTTTTAAGTTGTAGTTCTCTTCTTGATCCTTTTTTTCCTAGCTAGCTTTTTTTATTTATAAGGCCTGCGTTTAGTAGACTTCTCCTCGTGCTGTGATGAAGTAGCCTTATCAGAATGTCATTGAGAAGCTCAAATACTTAGTTTATGCATCTCTCTTATGTCTAATATAACTTCAAGTGGTGATTTTCACTTGACACTAGGGACACCTTTTAGCTGCTTCAGTATTTTCACAGTCTTTTGGAGACTACTGTTTCTCATTCTTCAATTTAAGCTGATTTCTCCTTCTTTTTGTCTTTGATGGATGATACGGAAGAGGACGTAATCATCCTTGTAGACTCTCTTTTTGGGTTGACTAGAACACTGTCGGATAATGTAAATTCACCTCGTCGATACTTCCTTTCTAGCCAATCCTTAAAAGACATAACAATCAATAGTTGTTACCTGAAAAAATATTATACATGATATATATATTCTCGAGGTATAATAGGAATCCCCCTGCAAGATAGGAGATATTTTTTTAGTATATATATTCAGGTCGATATCGTGCTTCATGTCGAGATCCCTAAATAAATATACTCACTCAAGATAAAAAAAAAGCTTTTCCGTGAAAATTCCTTTATATTTTTAGATATATATATATATATGAAATCAATGTTGCATATTAAAACTCTCCTAAGAGCATATCAATTCAAATATTGATGTATTTGCATAATTTCAACTTGAAGGTTCTTCTAAATGTTTAGAATTCCCCTGAAGACACGGGTATTTTTTTAGTTTATGTCAAATTTATTTGAGTTGACATCGCTATAAGAGGAGATCATCAAATATATATATATATATATATATATATATATATATATATATATATGAAATCAATGTTGCATATTAAAACTCTCTTAAGAGCATATCAATTCAAATATTGATGTATTTGCATAATTTCAACTTGAAGGTTCTTCTAAATGTGCCTTAGAATTCCCCCTGCAAGACACGGGGTATTTTTTTAGTTTATGTCAAATTTATTTGAGTTGACATCGTGCTATAAGAGGAGATCATCAAATATATTCTGATTCAGGTTGACATCGAGCTTTACATCGAAATTCCTAAATATATCCATAGTTGCCATTGTTAAGCTGTTGATTCTTACAAGAACAAAAAGAATCTATTACTACACATAAAAAGATAGCCATAAATGTCAAAAAAAATTTATCTTCCAGATTTGTCAAATTCTGGAAATCAAGTCAAAAGAATTCCCAATTTAAGAAGCTTCAATCAACTGAGTTGGAAAAATATCAACCTCTATATCCTAAAATCTAGGACACGGATGGGTTCTAAAGGCCGAACTCAACAAGCCCACAAATGGTCGAGTTATTGACACTCTTCTCACTTAACAAGCCGAAAGAAGGCCGCAGTCAAAAAGCCCATATTCGTCTGTCTGATGATAAAACCACCAACTCACTACAATTTAAGTCAAGACTCGAGTAGGTTTTAAAGGTCGAACTCAACAAGCCCAAATGTGGTCGAATTGCTAACGCTCTCCTCAATCAACAAGCCGTAAGAAAAGGCTGCAGTGAAAGAGCCCCTGCTCATCAGTTCAATGATGATAGTTGCTCAATCTCAAACCAGATTCAACTTAGTGATTACAAGCAACCAAAATCCAAGAGATCTTTTTACTTGATCGATAGACCAAGACAATCCGAGGAAACTCTCAATTCAGAGCTACCTCAAGTCAATCTTTATATTGCCTGCAAGGTGATATTTCAATCTATTCTCAAATGATCTGATCAAGCTCAAAGTACATCAAAGTCAATCTCTCATCAAGTCCGGCAAAGCGAGGCAGACCAAGGAAGCAATTCCATAGTTCATACAAAGTCGATGACAACTAAAGGAATTTCGTAGTTATTCACCGTTAAACACATTCTGACGATAACTCAACATAGACCCAAGATAAGGGGGTCATCATCAGACGCACCCTTCAATGAATCCATCAAAGCAAGCAGATTCATGGCGTATACACTTCCCGACAAGTCGATATGGACAAATCAGGTCAATTTTTCATCAAGTTCGTCAAGCTTAAAGCTAGGACAGAAAGAATTTCAAATCTGACCAAGCACAAATAAACCAATTCCCTAGCGGAGTCCTTCATCAAAACAAATAACCAATTCCTCCAACAAACCCAATCAAGCACAAAGCTAGGATTGGAGGAAACTCAAATCTGCTAGGACATAAAAGAAAGAAATCTTCAGCAAAGCTATTGAAGGAGAGAGTAGATGGTGTAAGAACTATTATCTATCCGACAAGTTGATTCTGACAAATCAGTTAAATCCATCATTTAGCGTGTCCTAAGTAATACATCATACTAATGACAAATTCTATCAAAGCTCCGTAAGCTATTGCAATCGAAGTTGAAATGATTCAAGTTCTATGGCCAGCCCAAAGGATCAACTAGTTTTCAACAAACGTGACTCGCTCCATGCATGAATCACATTTGTTGGAGGGCATTTGTTGACCTACATATATGTAAGTCTCACAGTGAATTTGACTAATTTGTGACGGCGCAAATCGAGCTAAACAAAGGGATGCCATCAAAAATGGTTGAAACGACCTTCGATCGACGAACGGACTTCACCTTCGCGTGCAGAACATCAAAATTGGTCAAAATATAAATAATGCATAATCTAAAGAGCAACCGATCGGATCGTTTATCAACGCTATCAAGCAGTTGAAGCAAACGATGTCTGAACGACCTCCGTTCATGAAATTGATCATGTTGTTAGCTTCGAAACATCAAAAACTATTAAATGAGACTCTCCACGCTCAATTCGAACGAGTCTGTGCAAATTTTGAAAGATCGAATGTAACAACACGTAAATCGAGATTGAAATACACGGGACATCACCAAAATCAACTCAAATGACCTCCAATCGACGAACGGACTTCGTCATCGCATTCAGAACATTAAAACTAGTTAGAATAAAAATATAGCACAACTTGATGATCAACCGATCAAGTGATTGAATTATTAACGTGTCTGCACGCATATCGAGGTCAGGAGGAGGCACCAACGCAAACCACGACCTCCATTTGTAAAATTGATTGTGTCATTAGCTTCAAAACGTTAAAATCTATTAAGTAATACTATTCGTACTCAATTCAGACAAGTCTATGCGAAAATAGAGGGTTGGAAATGATAACGCGCATTTGAAATTTGACGCCGACTTAAACCAAATGGTCCATCGAAAATTAAAGCGAGGTCAACATCGAATACCCTAAAATCAATATATATATTGATTATATAATAATCTCATCACAAAAGTTAAAATTAAAGGTTTTTTTTTATATATAAAAAAACCCTAATAACCTAAATCCCGATTCCCCCCTTTCAACCAACGGTCGAGCCCCTTCCTTCTCTCTCAGTCGAACGAGTTCGAACAGAGCTCCTCTTCAAAATTGTTCCCTCCCTAAGCTGGTTCCTTACCCGTTCCCACTCCCTCCTTTGCACGCAACCGCACGCGAGATCTTCACGCTCTGCTTCCTCCACACTCCACGATTCAAACCACAGGCAAGTCTCTTCCGATTTTTCCCTCTTCCTCGTGAAAACCGAAAATGGCAAGAAGTTCCTCCCTCCTTGGTTCAAACCACAAGCAAGAGTAAGAAGATCTATTTTCTCTTTTTCTTCTTCCTCTTCTCAATTTCCTTCCACCAAAATGAAATTCCCTTTCTTTTTCAGAACTGAGGAAGACTATCAGGTGAAGCTTCTCTTCGACATCTTTCAAAACCGAAAATTCCCTCATTTTCTCCCAATCCGAATTTCTCAATTTTAGAACTGAGAAGAACACCACATGGTTCTTCTCTTGATTTTCAACATCGCCATTTTTGTACCCTTTCAACAATTCCTTTTGCCATAGCCGAAAAAGAACACCGTCATCAGACGGGTTCTTCTCTAGGCTTCTGGCATTTCCGTCCCCTTTCGACCTTTACTCTTTGCCGCAGCCAAAGAGGAATATCATCATTAGGTGGGTTCCTCTCTTGGTCCCCGGCATCTCCAACTTCGTCTCTTTGCCGATCATTACAACGGAACATGTGAGATCAATATGTGATTGTGTATATTGTGCTTGTGTTTCTTTGTAGGTTTGAAAGCCTCGTCGTGCTCATTAGCACGAGATAAAATCGCACGCTGTCAAGAACTGCCACGCTTCATTAGAGATATATCGAGTAAGCCAACATCTGTTAGATGTCGCTCCCCCCTAACCGAAATGCTGCTGAAATTTTATCAAATTTTTAAACTTTGAAAAAAAATAAATATATATATTGTCTTGCATTTGTCTTCTTTCAGGTTTAAAGGCTTCGTAATGACGAGTAGAAATTGATTGTGATGTCGCAAGACACCAATCACGCCGATGGCATCTTGAGAAAGCCAAACACTCCTCGATGATCCCTAGGGGATAATGCCGGAGGTAGAAATTTCATCAAATTTTTTAGAATTAAATTTAAAATTAAGTGGATATTAAATTAATTGTGAAACATAAGGTCTTAAAATAAAATAAAATGAAAAGGGAATGTGGAGTTCACATGTAACTTAAAGTAATAATAGAGGATGTCTTGCTCAATAAACATTACTATCCTATAAAAATATAGTAAGTAAAGATGAATTTAATCACTTAATTTATTGCTATATGAATGCTTGACCCGTTGTTTAATATATTCAAACAAATGAGAATACTCAAGTTAAATACAAGCGAAATAACTATGGGATTTGATGTGGAGTTAAGGATAAATTCATGTTGGATTTGAACTCTTCTTATGTGAATAAAGTTTCTCTTTGAAAATTCAAAGTGTTAAATTCATGAACAAGTAATCAATATGAATAATATTAATTGAGCATTTGAACAATCATATTTAATATCAAATGAACTAAGAATCCCAATTGAATATTAAATGACAAATGATTGGCGTTAAGTCTAAATATCTAATTCCAAATTGAGAATAAAGTGTACAAAAAATTTGGTAGCTTTCTTATAAGCACAGATTCAATTAGGCAACTCATGATTACCCATGAATGTGGCTTTTAAAAGGATCATTGAGATCTTGTGCTTAAAGTCAGGTTTGAAGCACAAGAGATTAGTTAAGATCATTTTTCATTAAAGTAAAAATCAAATGAATTTCAAAAGTTTATTTTACCAAAGATGAGCAACCTGTTGGCAAGTATAACTAAAGAACATAAAAGACTACAAGCTAAATAATATCTAAGAATTGGAAAATTCAATAATACATTTTCGGATTACACATTATATGTAACAAAGGCATTAATTAAATTCTCAAATATCTCACATCACCATCTTGAATGTTTAAATTCAAGTGTCGAGGATGTTGTCGAGTTGCGTCGATCTTGGGGCTTGGATTAAAATCTAAAATCTATTATAATATTTTTCAACTTAGTGAAATATCTGAGAAGTTAATTCTATCATGTGAAAGTAGATTCGATCCTCTGTTAGAAGCTAAACAGAGTCAACGAGATCTAAAGTTCTCAAATATATTTAATTCAATCAATTAATTACCCTGATGATAGCTGTTAGCTATGTTGAATGATGATTTCAACCAAAAGGGATACTTCCATCAAAATACAATTCTAATTTCAAATCAAATTAACTCAAATTGAATATCAATCTAAAAACTGTTTAAATGAAACTTCATTAAAAAACTCAATCTATCCATTCAATTGTTTAAAGTGAAGTAAGAAAACTCTCACAAAAAAAGTCAACTCAAGTGTTATCATGTTATTTCAATCTAATCTATGGGATGTGGCGTGTCTCGATGCGTGGCGGCTGGCTCCGAGATGATCACGATTACTGGGTCCTCGACGGGTGGTTTGGTAGGTAAGTCCATTATATATTACGATCATCATCAGTATGCTCGATGCTGCCGAGTTGTGAATCATAGATATACCGATGAAGCAAAAGCCTCTATCGCCTAAGGTGGACTTAAACATATCTCCTTAAACAAACACCACCCCAGATCTACAAGAATTTATTGGACGACATAACCCATGTGTTGTTGATAAGGATCATTCGATTGAGATTCATTACCTTCTTTAACTAAATAAATTAGAGACGATAGTAGGATGGCCTATAAGATCTAGATCGAGCACGTCATCATTCCCCCAACCATCCGCTTTAAGCTAAATTTGTGAATTTCATAATCTCAAATTTTAAAATTCATATGATGCTATTATACGCTACGCACTTAGTGATCTAACAATTAGCCTTAATCGAAAATTCTCTCACTTATTGAGAGAGGTAATTAACTATAAGGGCTTGCGTCTTTAGAAAACTTGGAACCATATCTAAAACCCTCCCCAAATGAGGACGAAATTTCTGGATAGTATCTTATCTACTATTCCATTTGACTTTTGAAAATCACACCGACACATAAATCAAACTCTCCTCATTGTCAGGAGTTCGATGACGAATTTTCGAAGCCCACGATATTAAAATAATTTTTTTCACACTTAATCTAAAAAAAAGCTCAAATTGAGGTCAAGCTGAACACATAATCAAAGAATGAAGAAATCAAACTAGCATAACAGAATTCCTTTATTTCAATCATGTCCAATAAAGCTCTTCATATTGAAATATAATCCCCTCATTAGGACTTGAACAACATCCAGAAATATAAATCAATAATACAAGTCATGACCAAAAGTAAACTTCTTTGAACATTTTTTTACAGAGTTCTTTCAATAAATCAAACATACTAAAAGAACACTTGAAAGTTGAGAGCACAAAGACCAAATTTTTCGAACTCATCAAACTCTTAAACATGCATTACATATTTACAGCGCTTATTGTCATTTTCTTTTCCTTTTTTTTTTTCTCTTTTACCCTTTCATTTCCATTGTTCAAAGTTCAAACACTACACAGAAGAGCTGCTGAGCTCTATCAACAAGACAAATCTTCAGCTGTTCTCAGCTGAACTGAGAAGATCACAGACAGCAGGTGAAAAAGAATATCAGAGTTCTAAGAAAAAGAACAAAGAAGAAAAATAAAGAGAACTGAAATGAATTAATAAGCTTATAGACCATTGGTTCAAAAGAAATATACTTTCTTTCATCTCACAAACATATGGCTTCTTTCCTTGCGCTCATCAGCCATCATTTTTCAGCTGTAATGATCCATCCTTGATCAGCTTTAGGCTGAGGTTGGTGAACCGTTCGCGCGAATACTGCCTCGAAGCCTTCCTCCAATCCGTCCCTGCCTTCATCATTGCTGCAAATTCCTCGTAGCTAATTTTTCCATCCTGTGGTTGAAGATGAAGATAAGATCAAAGAACAATTTGAATGTATGAAGTCTGACAGAATATGATAAGTAAATAAGATTAAGCAACCTTGTCAGTATCAACATCTCTGATGATGGCATTGATGACTTCCTCAAGATTGGGACCTAAGTCATCTTGCAGGGCGCTGCTGAGCTCGTCGATCTCAATGTATCCGCTGTTATTCTGATCAAAGTAGGCGAAGGCTTTGTGGAGATGCTCGTCGTTTCCCAACTTCCTTATGTGTATTGACATAGCGATGAATTCTCCAAACTCGAGTGCTCCATCACCATCAACATCAGCCTGTGATTGAAATAGTTCAGTGTTTTTGTCCCAGAGTTTATACTGGTGAAGTTAAATATTCATGTATCATGAAGATCATTGACCAGCAACACAACACTAGAAGGTATAATATATCTAAGAAGAGAATTATCAAAACGGTCTATAAGACTTTTAAAATGCGTTCATTTTAATCATAAACTTTTCCAGATGTTTAATTTTGTCCCTAAGCTCCATAGAATTGAATCGTTTTAGTATTACTGTCCATTTTTGTCATATTTTTTTGGACCAAAAAACAAAAAAAAATGCTGATGAGAAGCTTTGCATGAGGCCCTGTAGACTTTTTAAGGTCAAGCTCATTAATTTCAGCGGATGCTAAGTAATGAGATTAACCCTCACAAGTTTAAAAAAGCTTCCCTCCATCAACTAAAAAAAAAAAGATGAAGTAGATGATATGACCAAATTAATTCAGATTTGATAAGTTTAGAGATCACTGATAAAAGTCTAGGAAAAAAAAAGAATCCATCTGATAAATTTAGGACAATAATGAAAACTTAAACACACAATGAACCTCTAAAACTGATTATGCTCGAAATTCTTAATTAACACAAGCTTAATATGAATGAGAAAGAAAACATAATGCCAGAGACTCACAGCATCCATTAATATTCGAACATCTGCGTCTGGAATCTGATGCCCAAGCCTGTGGAGTCCAGACTTGAGCTCTTCAAGGGTGATTCTTCCCTTGTCCTCTACATCCATCTTCTTGAACATTTCCTTCATATCTGCAACTTCCTCAACGGATAAATGCTCAGCAACAACCTGCAAATTATGCAAAACAATTTTCACATAAAAAATTATATTAACATGGAAGACATTGTCTAATGTTAAGGAGTTTCTGAATTTGGAAACTAGTTTTTCAAATTAAGCAGATTAAATACTGAATGAATCTTACCCTGAGAGCTCTCTTTTTGAACTTGTTCATGACAGAGAATTGTTGGAGTCTTGCACGAACGGATTCACCCAAATTCACATTTGGAGCTTTCTTGGCATTCTGCAACCAGGGATGATCTGCCATAGAAATATACTATATTAGAAATGTCAAATGAAGAGACTCAAAGTTTTATCTAGGATTTGAGCAGTACAATTTGCCGGAGGCCATGTAGAATAACTAAATGAAATGGATAACAATGCTTATGCACCGATCATATAAAGGAAGTGACCAATAGAGAAACGACTTCAAAGATTAAGGATTTGGGATCAATAAAATAAAAACTGAATGTATGATACTCTGGTTTATAAGAGTGTTTACCAATGAAATGTTGCTAGAAGAAAAAGTTAAAACTAATTGTAATATGTTTAAGTATCTCGAATCAATCTATACAAAAGAATAGAGAGATGGATAAAAATGTAATAAAAAAGTAACTGCTAGACTTAAACATGTTGATTAAATGGATAGCACATGAAGAGTTAAACAATAAACCTTATAAAATTGAAATTAGAATAATTAAGTTGTATGAATCAAAGTTTTCAGCAATAAAGAAATCACTGACAGCCAACTTGCGCGTGTGAAAAATGATGATATTAAGATAAATGTGACAAAACGAAAAGAATAAATTCAGAAATAAATTTAGTAGAGAGTAGAAATAGGATCTTGATGATAAGATAGTGAAAAATAAAATTAGGTGATTTGACAAAAAACATAAAATGCACCCAATAAATTAGTAGATAAAGTTAATATCAAAGGATTAATAAGTAAAAGGAACAAACCAAAGATAGCATGAATAGAAATAGTTCAAAAGGATTTGTGTAAAATAAGTTTTAACACCTTAAAAATAAAATGCTCAACAGAAATGAATGGTATATCAGAATTGGGATAAGATCAATAACAATGTCAATGATAATGCTGAATGTTTGATTTTCATGACAAATTATAGGTTTGAGAGCTTGATTAATGCGTCAAAGATGCAAAAATAAATTCATATTCCTGAAAGCATCGTCCGGTAAGCATGAAATACAGGGAAAAAGCTCCAAACTGAAGCTTACCTAGTACTTCTTCTGCTGTTAATCTCCTCTTGGGATTTGGATCAAGCATCTTTTTAACAAGATCTTTCGCAGTATCAGAAACTTTAGGCCATGGATCTCTTCTAAAATCTACGACAGAACGAATAATTGCTTGAGCAACTCCTTGTTCAGTTTCTGCATTGGACATAATTTTTTAATGGTCAGATAATATGCTCCATAACGAAAGCATATACTTGCCATAGGATGGACCTCACAAACTCACAAACCCAGATCTTACAAATGAGAACACTATTAAGCTTTAAAACTGCAATATCAATAACTGAAAAAAAAAAAATTTAGCAGCCTAAGTAGTGGATATTGAAACATTTTTAAAGAAAATTACCAGCCCAAAATGGTGGTACTCCACAAAGCAGGATGTATAATATAACTCCAGCACTCCAGACATCAACTTCTGGACCATAATTGCGCTTAAGAACCTCTGGAGCCATGTAATAAGGACTTCCAACAATCTCAGAAAAGGTCTCACCTGCTCGTTAAACATAATCAGTAAAAAATTCAAAAAAGCTTAAGGATTTCACTCTTCACTGTGGTTCCTAGAGCCCACATTCCATAAGCACAATACAGAATGACATTATCATAAGGAAAGGCTTTAGTGGTACAGTAAGATTGTGTCCCTAGAATCTATGGTACAAAGGTAAAACAATAACGGTAAGGGAATTATAACACAATTCAAACTAAATTTCAAAAGAGATACCTGGCCTGAAATCCACAGAAAGCCCAAAATCAATAACTTTGAGAGCAGAAGTTTCCTTTTTATTGGCAAACAAAAAGTTCTCGGGCTTGAGGTCCCTATGCATCACTCCATTCTTGTGACAAACCTGAAACAAAACGCAACAAATAAAAACATGTATTAACTTATTATTTTTCCATAGTTAGAAAAGAACAGCTATAAGCACTGCAGCAGTGCAGCCTCACTCAACTCAATGTAAACTGAGACCAGATCTCACTGGTGGCAAAATAGTAGTGCATACACATGGTCAAGAAAAGCATGAACTGAACAAATCCATCATTTCGCATCATTGCTAAGAAGGTAGAAGGTTACAAACAACAAAAGGAAGATGTGAATATCAATTACCTTCATGGTTTCGCTACAAAAAGGCGCCGTGGATCACAGTAAATGATAAAGAATGTCAATTTCTGGGTTGAGTCATATTAGAAGAACACATCTTTGTAGCTTAACAAAGTATATATTTGTATGCTTCCTCAATCGTAGAAACTTGTTGATTGGATTCTATTTGTCCAATAGAATCCAATCAACAAGTTTTTATGATTGAAGAACCATAGCTAGTAAAATTTATCACATAAAGGTTGAAGAAGACCAAGACAAGTATGAAGGAAAATAAAGCAACTCTTATATTTATTCGCCACTCAACAGGAGAATCTGAACAGTCATAAAAAAAATAGTAGAAACAGTATAGTATGCATATATATAAATTGAGAAAACAATAGTATTGCCTTAAAAAGAATAATTATGATAGCTTTTATATCCAAAATCAATCAAATATCAAATTGCGGAACATCACTAATCATCCAAGTTCCGATCAACAGTAAATTAAATTTCCATGAAGTAAATCTCATCAGTATGAAACATAAAAAAAGAGACAGCAGAGTTGAAGAAAATTCATGGCAACCATCAAGAACTCTAAAACCTAACGCAGAAGATACTCAAAAAAAAAATAAATCAATAAATAAATTACATATGCCAATCGAAGATTAACTATTACAGAAATATCAGCTCACCTGCACGACCTCAACGATGGTCTTTGTGACCGCAGCCGCCGCCCGCTCAGTATAATGTCCCCTGGCAACAATCCTATCGAACAGCTCTCCTCCTTCACAAAGCTCCATCACAATATGAACGGCGTTATCATCCTCATAAGTATCCTTGAGGCTCACAACGTTAGGATGAGGCGGCATCTGCCTCATGATCTGCACTTCCCGCCTCACATCTTCGATATCAACGGCGGTTCTCAGCTTTTTCTTCGAAATAGACTTGCAGGCAAATTTCTCCCCTGTCTCCTTATCGATGCATAGATATGTGATCCCAAATTCACCTCTTCCCAGCTCGTTGCCGAGCTGGTAACGGTTGCCAATGTCCTGACCGGTCGACTCCTTCAGAACGATAAGCTTCGCGGCGCTAGGGATCGGGGATCGATTGTATTCAACTGAGTAAGGGTTCGGCTTCCTGGCCTTCACGTTCTTCGTCTTCTTCTCCTTCTTCTCTGATGGATCAACCGGCGAGATGCAGCAGTTGCCCATCTCGTATCAAGATCTGGTTTAATTATTCGTAGGTAGAGAAAAAAAAAATATCAGATTTTTTTTCCTTTGGAACAACCACGATTAATAGAGCTACAACGCCGGATACTAAACAGGGAGAAAGCGCGAGATCTGCTACAAGCTGGAGATTACGTAAAGGAGGAATTGCAACCTTTGGAAAACAGAAGGAGAAATGAAGGAAGAAAGGGAAATCAGAAATAGAAAAGATATGACTGATTATATGAGAGATTTGCCTAATGGCTGTAGGGCGAAGGGTTCGAGGAAGGAGAAGGCGCTGCTAGAAGGAAATTAGGATGGGTTTGAATTGGCCTTTAGAGATGGTCAAAAAGATCTCTCTCTCTCTACCCTCAGTTTTTCCCTGCCTGCAAACGACGGGAGATGGGAGGAGAGAGAGAGAGAGAGAGAGAGAGAGTAAAGAACTTTGAATATCCCTCACCTTTCTTCTTCTCTTCCTCACGTCGCCAAATCGTCCCTATATTATTTCAGCAACGTGTCCCCAATATTTGGTATTTTTGGTCCATAGGAATTGATGGAGATCATGCCGTCGGTTTTGTGTCGTAAGTGATGAAATTGAAACGATCAACGGTGTGATCAAACGGTGGCCGGAAGCTTTTTTTTTTTTTTTTTTTTTATGAGGTTTTCTCACGTGCACCATGACCCCAACACGGTTTTCCATGCTTTTTTATTTAAAACTTTTCGATTTCTTCTCCACTTCTCCGGGGTGAGTCGGCCATTTCTCTCCTCCACTAGAGGTGCTTGCCTGAGCTATATCCTGAGTGTCTCCTCCCACCTCCCGGCTTCGGCCGTTCAGTCTCCCACCTCATGGACTCAACCTCCTTCCCCCACTAAGCATCACCTCTTTTATTTCTCGGCCCCTCCCTCTTGGATTCCTCAACCCTCTAATCCATTCTGCATGAATCACAAGAGTTCGTTTACCTCCTCAATTCTTCAATATTGGTGCTGATGAGTGTCTAGTTCTCTAAAAGGGCCAAAGATTGGTGTCTTGTTTGTCAATTATGTTATTAATAATCACCCTTTTTATGATAACTTATTTCAAGTTCTTGAGGATATTTAGAAAGAAACTCAAACGTTTTTTTAGAAAATTTTTTTAAATTAAGTATTAAATAAAAACTAATTATTATATTAAGTATATATAAAAAAAATTAAATTTTAGGTACAGTCACTCAATAAGTGGGTGATTGGTCTCGTATTTGAAGTGTCGTGCCACTTATAGGGGTGACTTTCTAAAATCGCCCGATAATCGATTATGGTCAGTGAGTCGACGATTATCGACTACTACCACAAATTCACTTCGTCACGACCGACATTCTTTCGACATCCCGACCCCGCAACATCGCTATAATAAAAACTAATTATTATATTAAGTATATATAAAAAAATTGATTTTAGGTACAGTCTATAATGGTGATTGGCCACCACCTCATCCCCAGGGTGGCTTGATCGTGCCCACTTATGGGGCGACTCTTTAAAGTTTATCGCCTAGAATCGATCGACTAGCTTTAAGTGGAGCGATCGACGATTATCGGGCTACACTCTAAATTCACTTCCTAGACCCGTGCATTCGACATCCACCTCACATCATTATCTCCCGAGAATCCGTCCCTTCGGCTCCACCCGAAGATTTCAGTCCAGGTCCACTGCAAGTTCAAAGGTATACGCAAGGTATTTTTTGGGAGAAAGTAAAACAGAGGCCTATCATATTTTTCAACATTTTTTTTCTTTTCTTTTCTCACTCAACTTGAATTGAGGCTTCATGATCAAATAATATTTCATCTTCATTTATAAATTATTTTTTGCTTAAACTAGTGTCATGAAGACAAGTCTTCCAAGGAATTTTCTTATATAGGGAAGAAGAAGAATATCAAGCATCATTACAAGGAGAATGCTAAACAAAATCATCTTCAATTTCTTCTAGTTTAAAAATAGTGATATCAAAAAATAATGAAAAGCCTATCAAATATCCACCATGAAGTTCTCTCATCTGACAAAATATGTTTATAGTTATAAGCTTTCCTTTTAATTAAATTAATACACATTTAACCCATATTGGGCTCTTCATAGCTAAGAAACACAGTCATGATAGAATTCTTATTAAGTTTATGAGAAAAGTCACTAGAATTATGCACAAAACACACATTAGTACTTGAATGTCAGAAATATTTCACATTTTACCAAACGACTTCTCATATGGAGAAACACTATCAATATTTATAAGAGTATATTAAAGATATTAGAAAAATAGTTTGTATGCCTTCCTGAAAAACTCATTCTTGATAATCATGAAACATACTTATATTTGCTGAAAAAAATATTAATTATCCTTTTTAGCACAATGTTTTGTTATAGAATACTTGGGTAAGTAAATTATGTATAAATTTCACACTTAATTGAAAATTTAAGAGTTTTTCTCCATTATTATTAGCATTTTTTAGGTTGCATTTAGTTTTAGATCCATATCTAAATGTTTTTTTTTTTTTTGGCTCACCTGCTTTAATGCTACTTACAAGGCTTCATCATCACATTTATATTACATCATAATCACTATTTTTTTTATGAATGATGAGTGAATTTTTAGGTTGCATTAGAAATTTGGTTGCTGAGCATATGCTAGGATGAGTCAAGAGCTCGTTTCCTTAATTCTCTTCTATGACGGTCAACTGATCGTTGGTGATCAGTTCATTCCAAGTTATGTCGGTGACAAAAATCATCTCATGCGAGTTTTGCGTCATGCAAGCTTAGAAGATTTAAGACATAAAGTGCTTAGATCTCTGCATTATGATGTTGATAACTTCACAGTAGAGATTACATATTGTTTTCCGTTTGTGGGATACATAAACTACTATTTCTTATGATGAAGTCAGCGATCGTCTTGGATGAAGCTTCCGAATATTAGTTCTTTATGTGAAAGTGAAGCCACAATATACTGCTGCAGCTAAAATTGATACTAATGTCATGCAACATAATGTTCAATGGATTACGTTCATGGGAACAACTAATGTACCCGACATATGACAAATAATCGTAACTCAAAGTAGTGTTAGTGTCTTCATTTATTGGTTTATACTATCTTATTTTTTTAAGAGATTACGACTTTTTTTAACGAAGCATGTTCAACCGATGAGCAACCTAATTCATCTAGAGTATTATCGGATGATGAGAACGAAACGATGTTGAGGAGGATTCTTTACTAGGTAATGCCAATTTATTTGACACCAATGTTGGTCATGAGCTTATTCGGAGTCATTCAATTTGAAATTCTTCAAATGATGATGCTATGATTTGCAATAACGACTATGTCAGCATATGCCAAACCGCAAAAGATTGGGATGCATATATTATGTTTGATGGTCCATATGATAGTTCAAGTTTTTCAGATGACATTGAAGTTCTAGTTGAGCTATATGAAGGTATGTGTTTCTCAGATAAGAAGGAGTTTTAGTTTGCAGTAACTAGTTGATCAATTCTTAATAATGTTTAGTTCCTTACCGTCACTTCAAATCAGAAGAATTTCACTATTATATGTGCACAACATAATAAACTTGGCTGATCTTGTCAATGGCGCATGCACTGTAGCAGAAGCAAGAGGTTGGGAGATGCCTGGAGGATATCAACATTATGTGTACCGCACACATGTGTTAGCACTATCAGTGGTTCTAGACATCATCAGTGCACTTTAAGTTCATTAGTTATTTTATAATGTCAGTTATGCGATTTCAGATAGACTTGAAACCAAGAGAGATCATAGAAAGGATGGAATCAAATTTAATATTAAAGTGTCCTACATGAAAGCTTGGGATGCGCGACGTAAGAGTATCAGAGCAATATTTGACAGCTAGGAGGAGTCATACCGCTATTTAGGCCTATTTATGAATTCATTATGCTTTGTGCTACCATGAACTGTTTACATAATTTTATCATCAAATACATGCAGGTTTTAGAGATTGTTCTGGACTTTTGGACCATCAATTTCAGGTTGGAGATTTTATCGTCATGTTCTCAGCATGGATGGGACATTCCTATTAGGAAAGTATCGAGAATGCGCTCAAACTATTGGTATTGATGCCAACAACGGACTATTTTCGCTTGCTTTTGTTGTAGTTGAATCTGAGAACAATGAGTCCTAGCTCTGGTTCATTATGGGCATACAATAGTTGTTGCCTATTATTTCAGTAAAGATCGAACTATGTATTATCTCAAATAAGCATTCGGGTTGGTAGGTGGATGCCATGATGTTTTTTCATGGGCCGCACATCATCATTTTTTAAGACATCTCAAGGAAAACTTCAAAAAAATAATGAGGAAAATGGGTATTGCGGATGTCGAGTTTATGTGTAAGAAAATGTACATTTTTTGCAGCACGGATGACATCAACATATTCAACCGTCACATGGCAGACATAAAGAAAATTAAACCTGAAGCATACCAATAGTTAGTAAACTGTGATGTATGCAAGTGGACATTGGTTCTCGATGGCGGCAAGCGTTATACTATGATGACAAATGCATCAGAGTATTTTAATGGGGTACTTAAACGTGCACGGGGACTACCGATTCAAGCACTGATCACCGCTATTTACTATAACATCGTGAGTTTATTTTATAATAGAGCAAGTACCATTGATTCGGGAGAACCAACTAATGAATTCACATTCTCTCCTAGAACATACGATATATTTGAGATGAGGCCAAACACTATCCGCAACCAGTCAATATTAATGCGAATGAAGTGCAAGTGTTTGATAGGAGTTGTCGTTCCTTCAAAGTTGACTTTACGGTGGATCAGTGCAGCTCATGTAATTTTACTCAAACACTGATTTATCACATGCCATGTAATCATTCTATAGCAGCTTTAGTCCATTGGAGATTGAATCATTTAGCTTATGTGTCGAAGTACTACACCATGTCAATGTATGGGCATACATACTCTTCGAATTTTCACGTTCTGCATGATCAAAATACCTAGGCAGACTACGATGCGGAGCGGGGTCTTTATCCTTTAGTGCCACCAATTGTTAAAGTTAGATCAGGTAGGCCACGATCAAGTAGATACAAGAACACAATGGACGAGAGCGCAGTACAAAGTAATCACATGTGCAGTATCTGCAAATCAGTTGATCATTACCAGACATCGTGTCCACATAACCCTACTAGTATGAGGTTAGTATGGATAGTATTGCAAAATAACATATACATCAAATGCATAGATTTTCTTTGTTTCTTTTAATGTCTTAATCATCTAACAAATTGTCATTTTGTTCTTCTTTTCGATCGATGGCGAGCCTTCGAGCCCTAGATGTCGGAAGCATCGAGATGGTAGATGGCGCACAGATCCACTGCAAAGGTTCATCCCAAGCATAGCCTTACTTCGTGGCAAACATAGGGCCGCGCATCCAGATTCGATATGAACTTACTTTTAAGTTTATTTTTGTCTATAATATTTCAATTGTTCTACCTGGCCTGACAATAATTTCTTCATATTGCAGTGTACTATTTTGGAGGCAGCTTCTCATCTTCTAATGCTTAGGGAGTGGCCCGTTACGTGCCAATGGTTCATAGCTGCCCTCCGCGCACTGGGACTTTATTGTGTTAGCCAGATGAGATATATCAGACTTGATCATCACCTATTGACAACATTAGTTGAACGTTGTTCTACCCAGACCAACACTTTCCATTTTGTTGTAGGAGAGATGACAGTGACATTGCAAGACGTTATAACGATCTTGGGTTTACATATACGGACCATATTCGGGCGATCTTTGTTGGGCGAGGCGGTGGCGGTGGTGAGTCGTGATGATGCTGGGTGGACATCCCATTACTGATATATCATGACCGGTTGACCAGAGTCCATTTACATTCGGATGGGCGGACATGCTCGCATGCTTTTAGGTGGTTACGCTGAACATTTTTCAGGGAGTCCTACACAAACCTCTCAGATTTGGATTTTAACAGACATATACGAGTGTATGTGTTGTTCCTTCTAGGGAGTTTCTTACTACCAGATACATCAAGGTCAGAGGTGCGCTTATAGTATCTACCGTTGTTAGAAAATCTAGACACATTCAGTACATTCTCGATAAGAGGCGCAGTGTTAGTACACTTATACAGGGAGTTACATGAGTCTACCAGATCGAAGAGGGCTAAAATGGTTGGGTGTCTTCAGTTGCTCCAGATCTGGTCTTTGGAGCGACTTCATGTAAGGAGACCAACATTACATTACATGTCCCCTACCATAAGGATCTCAATGGGCTCAGCATTGGTTTCAGGTTAGAAAACTAAAATTTATTTCAATTGTTTTAATATACTGAGTTGAAAGTAACTGATTTGTATATTAAAATTAGTTTTCTCAGGTGGAACGAGAGGTATGTGCGGCAGATGTCATTCAGGAATATCAAATTTTTTCGGGATGAGCTAGATGGGATCGAGCGTGCGACTCTTGAATGTTATAACATATTTTCCCTGAATTTTATCCTACTACTATCTAACATCCACTAACAGATGCAAGTGACTTGGGAGCCATATGACATTCTGATTAGAGGTGCTCTCAATATTTGCCTTCTTTGGCGGTATGCGGCGAGTTTCATTGATCGGTGGAAGATGGTGGAGTGGCACCTTCGACAGAGTTCTTCATCGGTTTGGTCACTTACCCGCGATGTCACTCCATGGATCCCATTTCAAAGAGTTAATGGCGTAGAAGGAAAGGCGTCTGCGGGTTCCATACCATCGGCATCACTTTCTAGGAGGCTCGCAAAGATCACATTGTTGTGGTAGATGACACTTACACACACCAGTCCCTACGCATGTGTCATGGTTTAGGTGCATTGGCTGTACTTAGGCTTTTGATCCACGACGACTTACTACCTGAGCACATAGCGAGCATATGTTAAGATAACATAATCACAAATTTACTTAGCTATTATGTCTACAGATTTTCATAGTAACATTTTAAACTAGTTTAATGTAGGCGGAGCATATCTTAGCGACGGAGGACCTCTTTCAGCCTTTCTTTGGACGTCCAGGTGACGCGGACTTCCAGTTGGCTATAAATAAGTACGAGCAGATGTGTCACGATCTGAGATCGAGAACCCACATCAATGACTATAAACTCCACATCTCGTGAGCATATATCATATGGCTACGACTCGGCCTGACAGGCACGTGGCCTATCCACTTATGCGTCGGGGCCATCACTTTTTGGAGAACTCTCGGTCTGTATCATGAACATTGCATCACGGGATTAGGTACTCTAGCCCAGAGATAGGAGTGCAGTGATTAGGGACCACATGATGTCTCCCATCGTTCTTGCGATCATCCATTGCTACGCCTTCTACTCAGTAGTCTTGAGCATATAGACATCGCCATCGACGATAGTGTATAGAGATGTATTTATTTTGAGTATTTGTCACTGTATATTTCTATAGTTTTATATTATCTGCATTTGTAATTGAGTTTACTTAACATATGAATGAAATTTTTTGATATAATTTGATTAGTAGTACATCTGTTTGATGTTAGCAGTTTAAATTTGTGACTTATTCTTTACAATATGTTTACATTCTGTGTAGTTGGTAAAAAAAATATCTCCTTATTTTTAAAAAAATGCCATAGTAGGAAAGTCGCCCACTTATGGGGCGACTAACTCTGATTGATGCAGATAATCGGTCGGTAGCTTCACTTAAAATCGACCGATTATCGGCGATTAGCTTTAAGCAGTCATACATGAAAGTTCCTAAACCACCTCGGCGGTGAGGTGCCACCCACTTATTGGATGAATGTACCTAAAATCAAATTTTTTTTATGCGTACTTAATATAATAATTATTTATTTTAAAAAATTGCTAATTTTTTTAACCTTTTCTCTCTCTCTCTCTCTCTCTCTCTCTCTCTCTCTCTCTTGGAGTCTTATTTTTTTTTAAACACAATGTTATTTCTAACCTTCTATCTCTATCTTGATGAGAGATTATTTTCTCTTTTAATTCACTTATACCGAGAACTTTGATCTAGTTTATGATGGAGGTTTGTAGTCCATTTTATTAGAAATATCTATCATAAAAAGGTACATCTCTCTTATTTCATAGTGAAACTAGTACATACATGCCTATATCAAAAAAGAGAGAACAAAATAAAATATAATAAAAGAGAATATCGACATATTATACTAATAAATATTCTTGATGCATATTATAAATATTAGACATATATTCTAATATAAATAGTAGGCACATTATATAATATTTATATGATAATGAATACTGATAGATGTAATGATTTCAAAATTTTCACACAAACTTGTAATATAGTTGCAAGAAGCATCAAGAGTTTGCTAACTAAAAAGCAAAACATAAGTGAATTGGACATAATCATTTCTTGTCATTGCTAATAACATTGATTATCATTATTGCTAATAAAGTTAATACCTGTTGTTGATGCCAATAAGATTATTGATTGTCATCGCCAATAATATTGACACCTGTTATTATTAATGAAGATGATGCATTTTATTAACATAAATATTGATGCTAATAAGATTTTGTTTGTCATTACCAATGGCATCAACAATATTATCATTTATCATCACTAATAAATTTGATGCATATCGTTGATGTCAATGCCAACACCAACAAGTTTTTTGCTTGTCATTGTGAATAACATTTACATGTTATTTCTAATAAGATGATGCATATCATTAATACCAATGTAATGCAAATAAATTTATCATTTGTCATCCCTAACAACATCAAAAACATAGATGCTTATCATAGCCTACAAAATGATGTACATCATCAACACTGATACATTACAAATAAAATTATTTCTCGTCATTACTAAAAACATTAACAACATCAACAAAATTGATGCTAGCCATTATCAATATGACTAATGCATTTCATCAATAATAATTTCAGTACAAATAAAATTGTCATGATCCATCACCAACAACATCGAGAAAATCAATTATCTTAAACTCGAGACAACAAAATTCCACTTGTTTCTCCTAATCTATCCAAGCTCAATAAAATTCTCTTAGCCTTCACCACTAATCCCACCAAATCCAAATTGAGTAACCCACCATGCTTTGTCTACAAACTCTAATAATGAGCTTAATGGAATTATTGTTAGCATTAAAAATATCAATATTTGACTATTCAAGTTGATTTTTAGGCTAAGATTGATTTAGTCATTCTCAACCAAAAATATTTAAATTTGATTAAGTCATTGTCCCTTCTTGATCCTCTAGTTTAACTTTTAAGATTTTTTTCTCATATATTCAAATTCATTTTTCATCTTTTAGATCATTTATAGGAATTGACCCAATTAGCCCAATTAGACTATGATGCATAACTCAATTGAATATTTAAACTCAATTAAACTTGAAAATTTAATTTAACCTAACAAATGAACCCTAAGGCTTTCATAGGATGTATGTCATTCAACGAAAATCCTTAGATAATAATTGATCCTATAGATTATTCAATTGAATCTCAAAAACTTTAAGGAGAAATTATATACATAACACTCAAAATTTACTATATTATATATTTAGCATTCAAAATTTTTATTCACAAATAAAGCACTCAAAATATCTAAAATATATCAAAATTTTACTTCTCCCCATTAAAACAAATCCATCCCCTTGCTTGCATCGCCTCGCAGCCATACTGGCATGCTCCACTTTGCGTTAATGATCTCCATCTACTAGCTTGCAACTATGGTTGGAATCCATCCCTTGCTCACAACCTCTGCTTGCACCCATCATTAGTAAAGAAGCTAAGAAATCATTGGTTGAGCTTGTTGAAGAAGGCATCTATGGGACCCATCAAACTATTTACTCATACTACCTTACAACTATGTAACAAGCTTCATCTTGCATCTGTGACCTCTGCCCCCTCACCTGTGACCTATGTCCACAGTGCTCCTCACAACCTTCACCAGCACTTATCATTGGCAAATAAGATAGGAAATCACACATAAAACTTATTGGAAGAAGGCTTTAATAAGAGTTGTGATAACGACAATATGATTATCAACAAAATTTGGCGAGTCTAATGAAAAGGTTAAACTTTGTTAATAAGGTGTTATCTTTGTAAATAAAAGTTTTGTTGTTAAATATATAATATAACATATTTTGAGTGCTATATGTAACTCCTTTAATTGGGTTATCTAAATTTACCTAATTAAAATCATAAAAGTTGAATTAGATCAAACACTTTAATCATCCTTATATTGGCCAACCCCTTTGGATCCTATGCTCCCAATATAATGTACATAAGTTATTTAAATCCCTAGTAAACCAATTAACCCTTTGATTTGACCTATTTAATCTATTTGACATAATATAGCCTATTTGAATGGATTTAATTAAGCCAAGTTAACCTTAACTTCTAAAATGATTTAATTTATTGGAAAAGGGACTATCTTAAGATGCATTTGACCTAATACAACATAGGTCATCCCATTTGACTCATAGATTTAGTCGAATTTGTCAAATTTACCCCAATTAGATCAATATAAGCCTAAGTGAGTTTAACCCATGCAAATCCCCAAATGGGCATATATAATTAATTCCATTCATTGCATAATAATGCCTCAAAATAGCTCATCCATCATCCCAAATCCATTTTAATCCCATTAAAACATGATTAGATAAATTTAAATGATTTTAAGAGTGCTTAAGAAAAACTAAATGAGATTATGCTTAAGTTAAGCCAAAAAAATTTTGGTCAGATAAATTATCTCCCTAGCAACATATCCAATTTACACTTGCCTACAATGCTAATTTCCAACTTCATACTATGATAATTAACCACAATTTAACTCTAATTTTGGCACATTTGGATATAGTTAATCAAACTAAGTTGCTAATTCCTATGAATTCATTAACATCTGCTTCTTTGAAGTTCATAAAGTTCCCTAGTGCTACTTTGTTCTCCCTATCATACCTAAATAGCTCTAGTCACTATTATAGCTCAACCTAGGCTCAAGTCTTAGTCTTCAGTAAGCCCCACCATATCAACCCAAACTCTAATATAGTTTTTGCCTACCTCTATCTAGTGAAGGTGAGGGATCGAAATCAACAATTGTTATAGCCGCTGAGGTAAATTTCCTAAACTCCAACAAATCATGTATGAGCTTGACCTATGATGAACTTTATGTCATGATAGCCAACCCTAGTTAGCCCTAGACCTTGAAACTTTATAACAAAGGATTTCTCTTAAAAAATTTTGTGTAATATACATCAAGCTAAAATAAACTTTAGGTCAAGCTAACCTCAATAGGGCCACCACTATGTTCTGTTATATGACATTAAGAAAGGGACCACATGATAGAATTTAATGCTAAAAAAAAATACAAAATAATTAAAAATAATAAGACAAATGACATGTCAAATGAGCTTTTAAGGAAAAAATTATTAAAATATAACTAAGATTTCATGCATACTTAGTTAAGATTAAAAATTTTAAATATATATATATATAGTCTTCTTCATTGACTATGCCAAAATGATTTTATATTTGTGATATTAAATTTCTTAGAGTAATGTCCATGTTGCCAAATGCTATGAACTGGTAAGAATCATATTGACATTATCTCTTAGTAGGTTTGATGAAGTTGACTTTAATGACCATAAAATTACATGGACTACCCTTTGCTGGATTCAAGGTTCCCGAAAGCTCTATTGAAGCTTCCCATGGCATTTTTGGCATTATACTTTTTCTTAGTTAAAATCCTGTGCATTAGACGTTGGTAGAAAAATCTATGAAGGTGTTTAAAGCCTTTAGATTTGCTTTGATTGTTTGAAAGTCTAGGCCTAAAAAATTTCAGATAGCAGTTATCTCATATAAGCTCACACATCTCTAGAATCCAACGGCTGTAAATTATTTTTGTAAAACCGATCGGATTTCGAGTTGTCACAGTGAATTCAATTTAGCTCGGTCATGAATGCCGGCTCCAGATGGATTAAACTGCCAGACTTGAAATTATATTATTATTATCATTATTATTATTATTATTATTATTATTATGTATAAATTAAATATTAAAATAAAAGATAAATTTCTTAATCATATCATGTAGATCTTGCTAGATTAATTCAGCTCCAAATGTTTTAATCATTTCATTAAAGTTATCATATAATTTTTATTTATAATTAGATAAATTATTTTATATTAAGTATAGCTTTGATTTAATTATAATCATGGTGCTATTTACTTTAATTTTAATATATAATATGACATATTTAAATTAGAAACAAAAATTTCATTATAATGATTAAATTATCCCTCCATATATTTAAAATAATACTAGTTTCATGGTTGGTAGAGGTAGTCATCAAACTAATTCAAAGGGTTCACATATATCTTAACATGTCTATTATATTTTGTAGCAACTATAATTAATAGCCTTACATTGAAAATGAGATATTTTATTAAAGTTGTTCTTATCTATTAGTTTAAATTTTGAATTGATTAATATCTATTAACCCCTATAGACCTTATGATAAAGGATAGGTTCAATTTAAACATTACATTAAGTTCATGATTGCTAGTAGAGATAGATTCTCTTATATTTTATTATTATTTTTATTTTTTTAAAAATTTAAGAAAAATATTATTTAAAATATAAGGATATCAAAATTGAAAAAATATATATATAATTTGAATCAAAATTTTGAAAATCAGATTAGACATTGAACTGAAAATTGATTATTCTTTTATATATAATTTGAATCAAGATGTTGAAAATCATATTTATTTTACTATTTTAATTTTATAGCATGTGATTTCTTATTATTATTTTAATATATACAATTCCCTCAAGGGTTCTAAAGATGCTCTCGAAGAGTACGTTTGGGATAAACTTTTTTATTTGTTTTGTTTTAGCGTAGGATAATTAGTTTAATTTGGTACCAGAACTTTTTCAAAATTTTGTAGTGAAAAAGTTGTGTTGAGAATTATAACTATAAACTATTTTTTAAAATTTTTAATAATAAAAATATTTATAATACACATAATAATTTTTTTAAAAAATTATTTTCTCTACAGCAACTTTACAACCAGCTTTTCAATAAGCTATATTTGTCCCAAACAAACCCTAAAATCCAACCCTTCTCTTATTCTCCCTAAATTTAACAAGTTATTCAACTATCAATCATTCTTTCTTCTCCTCACACTAAAGGCCTATTTGACATTAATTTTATTCTATATTTTTTATATATTTATTTATTTTTCAAAAACATATTTATTTAATATATATTTTTTAAATGATTTTTTTTTATTTTAAAAAATAAATCAAAATATTTTTAAAAACACTCCAAACAATTTTTCAGTATTTTAAATATTTTTAAAAATAATTATCAGCAGCAAATATATTTTACTATTCTCAGATATTTTTTTTTTCAACAAAAAAATCTTATATATCTAGTGTGTCGATTTCAATTTAAAAATAAGCGTGCAAGATTTTTCATAAAGTCATAACACATCAAAATCATCTCCTCCACAGCAGATATTTTAGTACGCATAACACCAAAAATAAATCAGTGTTCTTAATTATACAATATATATATATATATATTTTAAATCAAATAAAATAAAATAATTTAATTTCAAACCATAATATATTTAATTTTATTTCAAGACACTAAATAAAAATTAAAACATGTCTGGCTGGCAATAAATCTCATGAATTTTCTCTTCAACACATTACTCTGTAAGTACGTATCAATTAAATAGCATTTTATGATGTACCAAAATGTATGAGAAAAATGAGGTTGTATTTTTTTTATATAATAATAAATATAACTCAAGGTCTTGATCTTTATGTCATATCATTAATTAGAATAAAGCATAGGGACATAAGATTTCATTAAAGAATAATAATTATTATTATTAAAAATATATAAAAATGCATAAACTTAATATATATTTTTTAAATATAAATATAAGAAGACATACTTTGCTCAATTAATAAAAAAAAAAGGTAATAGAAGAGAAGAAAAATAGGATGATCTAATAAATTTATTTCTATGCACTGATATATGTCAGAAGTCATGAGAAGTCTTAAATCGACGCGGTGGTATTATCTTATGAGATCATTTTAAGGTTAACCTAAATCTGAATTTTTTCAAATAAGATCGACGCGGTGGTATTTTCTTATGAGATCATTGATCGTCAAATAAGATCGACGCGGTGGTATTTTAGGGGCTATTTGATTGCCTGCATTTGAAATGCAGTGTAAAAGGATTACTTATAGTTGTTTGGTTAAGAAACTTTCTGATCACGACTTTCTTACTTTTGTTTGGTTGTGACAAAATATAATATAAAAGCAAGTTTTAACATCATGGCGGGGAGCGGGCGGCGTGGCGGCAGTGCGGCGGCCGTGGCCGGCGGCACACGGCGGTCGGCAGCCACCATCACTTTATTGGCGGTGTATTTGGAATTGTCAAAATCGAATTCCAAATACGTGATCTTTAGTGTATTTGAAATCTGGAGAATTTTACTTTCTTCCCCAGAAATGTTAGCGTATTTGGAATGCGTCAATCGCAGCAACCAAGATGAGTGTAATATTAATTACCCACATATTGCACTTATCTTAAAGTAGATTCTATTGATAGAGTCAAATAGCTATCAGTGATGCTCATCTTTCACTATTACAGTAAAACCTGTCTAAAGTGATAAGGACGACTCGATCCCAATTGTATGATATTGTATGTATATGCGCTAAAGTGATAACTGTCAAAGTGATATCTATCTCCTTAAAATATTAAATTTCTTGTATCAATATTATTTTCCTAAGAGAGTGGATAGGAATGTTGCACCATCCACTCCCCCAGGCCCAACTGAATTAACACACTACAGCCAAACCTTATCTAAAGATGCATCAAATTCCACACAAAAATTACTAACTAATAATATAAATAACATTTTTTTCTGCATAAAATATAAATATACCAGGAACAAGAAGATAACAAGTACAAAGGAAACTTCCACATAGATGACATTAGAAGAAAGACTTAGTCCAAACATCAAGGAAACACGTTAAAGACCAGAGAAGAAGAAGACGACTTTGTTCAACAAGTTTTCAAAAGAAAGCTCTCATGCATTAGACTACAAAAATTTGGTTCAAAACAGTTTCATATATAGCAAAAATGTTAAAAAAAGAAAAATAAATATAACAAAAGGAAGCAGAGCTGACACCCAGAATATTGAAAAGTATTGAAACATTTAAATTCCTAGATGTGGATATATAATTCATAGGTGAAATGAAATCTCTCCTTTAAACAGTCAACGGGTGTTAAGCAGTTTTAGAGAGGGAGCTGGCAATACCTCAAAAAGGGCACTGCTTTCAGTGGATTGAAGAGGAACTGATTATTGTTCTTCTTTGCCATTTTGATTCTCAGCAAAAATTTTTAGATCATGACTCGGTGGTTGATCAATAATACCGTCCCACTTATCCACCATCTCTTGCAACTTGTCAAAGCCCTATAGGCCAAGGGAAATGAAGGGGTTAGTTACAGATTTTATATAATTTTTATATAATAAATATGTTAAGAAGCTTGGGTGAACACTTCATGTAAAAAGCATGTTAAGTGGAAATCAAAATGCATGTAAGAATCAAAATGCACTACCACAAAGTACAAAAAATAAAAAAATAAACAAAAACATGAAAGAGATATGTTGATGCAGCATGTCTTACAGTAAGAAGTTTACGAATACAAAGTTAGAATGAGATGCATGAAAGAAACACATGCAAAGTCAATATTTCAATCTCTTTTGAGTTTTGATGCAAATTAATAAAAATGTTTTTGAACTACATCCAAATGAACTCAAATTATATATTTGAAGTCAAATTAAAAACTACCTAACATTAATTGAAGGATCAAAACGACTTCTAAATTGTGTATGCTTATCATCATAGCGAGCGTCTCAAGAACATGAGTCTAATAAGTCCAAGCTCACTTAATTTTTAGGTTAGTAAGACAATTAAATGAAAAAAGAATAATCTGGTCAAAGGAATCAATATGTTCTATCTAATAGAGTGTTTCGTAAATTTACCTAGAATCATCAAAAAGTTGTTCTCAAAAACTATGAATAAACCCTCATTCTATATATGAGAAGAGCTTAAACCTAGAATTGAAATTAGAGAGAATATGGAGATCTAAAGAACTCAAACTCTACCTGATATTTGGCATTGATGATCATTGCCAGCTCCTACCGTTGTTGAACTATTGCCGTCGCCTAAATGCCATCATCTAACTATCCTCACTCAATTGTCATAGCCTGTCCACCATAGCCTGGCTATCATTGCCCATTTGCCGTTGACAATTGTTGTTATCTCATTTCAATATTTATTCAACATTCTCAATTGAATCCATATGAAGTCAAGTTTATGATCCATACTTTATCACACTATCTTCTCCCATTAAAAGAAAAAGTAGACCATTGTAATCTCAATTAATATGGTGTATCATTTCATCTTGATCAGATCTTTCTAAATTTTGGTATCTCGTGTGTTTTTTTTCTTCTATGTATGTATGTGTAAGATATTCATGCAAAATTTGGATGCAAAACTAACATTCTATTGCTATAAATTTTCTAGCATGCAACAGGGGTAAGTCCAAATCAGTGGTAATTTCCAAAGGCATAAGGTAGTTGCGAAAGCCAGCAAAGCCCGCACCACTTGTTACAATGCTGAAAACATGGACTAAAGGTTATAGCCGTGGTAGTGGCAGAGGGATAGATCAGGGATATGATGGAGGATCCCGATACTCGAGAGGCGAGGGTGGTTTGATGGGAACTAGAGAAACTGAAGAACAGTCAATCCAATCTGCTACTTATAGAAGTGTGTCTTTAGAGAAGAGATGGTTCTAGTTATCCAAGGTTTTTGATCTGCACTATGCATGCTAATTTGTTATGTATGCATCACTTGAATCTTAGAAAACTTGATCTGCTACTTGGTTGATAAAATCAAAAAGAAGAAATGTTGAATTTCCAACTTCAATATCAATTCTCGAAATCAATAACGAATAGCGGTTGGATACTCAAACCAACAAAGGGAACCAAATCAAAAAAACTTAAGATTTAAGAGAACCCAACCCATTCTCAACGGTATCACCACTACAAGCATATTAAAAAAATAAACTAAAAAATTTAAAATTAACAAGAAAACTAAAACAACATCAAAATTATAAGTTCTCCTTAATGCTTACATCCTATATTTCTGATGAGCACAAACCTTTAGGTTTTTATTACATGTTGCTTCAAGTCAATTAAATTGTACAAACAAAGATTTACAACACCACTTCCCCATCCATAAATAACATTTTTTTTATTACAAAATGTAATATCATGGAACTCACCAAATTTTAATTACAGTGAAATAGAAAACATGAATTTATGATGATTAAACCAAAGTCCATTATCTATGATGACTGCCCCACAATTAGAGCATCAGATAGCAGATCAAAGGGGCCCAAAAGATGGTAACAATTTTTCAATAGAAGTACAAGATAAATCAAAATTACTAGCACATTGACAAAATCTTTTGAGAATAATCTCTTTATAAATTAGCTAAGTGGCTAATACCTAGGTGAAAACTTCCGCATCAGATTACTTATTTTTTTGTTGCATGGGTTTTCGAGTCAGGGGAGAGTATAATAGAGGATTGTTATGCACTAGAATGAGAGTTTATTCTCTTAATTGAACGAAAATTTCACTAACATATAAATATATGAGAACTACAACCACGCTATACAAGAATTAAAGAGCCTAAATTATTTGAAATAGTTCTACAGTGTAAGTCAATATTATAAAGACGCATTCTTTACTATAATTGAAGAAGATATAAATATAATGGACTAGATATGAACAAATAAAAATAAATTAGAGTTTCAAACACCTAGTGTAGGAAATACAGTAATCTACGTGATGAGGGTACCAAATCTAAACGAATGCAGCTGTGAAAAAAAAACCGTAGTGTAGGAAATACATGTTCAGTTCAAAAACTGATTCAATTGTAATCTACACATTCAACAAAAACCACCAATTCAAACACATAATACAACTTGCAAAGCAAAGTGATGATATGATTCTTACTATTCTAGTGGTGAACTGGCCAAATGACTCTCCCTGTAGGCGTTTACTCCTCCAATTGTAGAACAATGGCTCCAAAACCTTCTCCAGATGTTGAATCTTCACCCTATTTTGAAAGCATCTTGCCAAACTAGTTTGGTTAGGTGTCCCTCCTAGCCAAATCTGTACACGAAATAAGAAAGAGGATGCTCTTCATAAGCAGATATTGTTGACTAAAGAACACAGTCTGGCTTTATCAAGAATAGGACTACAGTTTCAAATACCTGATAGCTGTTGGGACCATCTCCAACAAGTCCAAGCTCAGCCATGTAAGGCCTAGTGCAACCGTTAGGGCACCCAGTCACCCTTATTACCACTGATTCATTGTGTTGAATACCCACCTAAAATGATCAAGCCTAGGAATTGCCTAAATGATTCTATTTTACAATGTTCACTGACAATTTCAAAGTAGGAGAATAATAGCCATTACCTTATCAAAAACTGCTCGAACACGCTCAAGAATATCAGGTATTCCTCTCTCAGCTTCTGTTATTGCTAGAGGACATAGCGGTAGAGCCGGACATGCCATTGCAGTTATGTTGAGAGGATCAACATACCTTGGTTCCTGGAGCATGATTAAATAATTCAGGTCAAAGTTCAACGAGAGAAAAAAAAATCGGGGTAAAATATACATTTCCCAATTTTAGCATACTCTCAAAACTCATGTCTAATGCATCCGTCTATGTAATGCTTACATTGATATGTTTAAATAATCTCAAATCAAATATCTTCTCACAAAAAAACTGTTGACCTTGATATTTATTCCATAATCACATGAACTAGCAACAGCGACAAAGATAAACTATAATTATTATATTACATAAATCCAAATTGGGGATATGTATGCTAGAGCTGTCACTTGTGTCCAAACACAAGGAGAATCTACAAAATATTTTCTTATTTCAGTTGGATTACATCAAGGATCAGCTTTAAGCCCTTATCTTTTTGTTTTAGTTATGGATGTTCTTACTAGGCATTTACAGGAAGATGTACTTGGTGTATGCTTTTTGCTTATGACATTCTTCTTGTTGATAAGACTAGAGAGGGAGTCCAAGACAAACTTGAATTATAGAGGTCAACCTTAGAGTCTAAAGGTTTTCCTTTAAGTAGATCTAAAACTGAATATATGAAGTGTTATTTTAGTTATAGAAGTTATAGTGGTAGTGTTGTGACATTAGGTGAACAAGTCATTAAAAAGAGTGAGCGGTTCAGATATTTAGACTCTATTGTTCAAAATGATGGTGAAATAGATGGAGATGTTATTAGTAGAATTCAAGTTGGATGGTTGAAGTGGAGGAATGCATCTGGCCTGTTGTCTGATAGAAAAGTACCGATTAAACTTAAGAGAAAATTTTATAAAATGGTGGTAAGGCCTGCAATGATTTATGATGCAGAATGTTGGAGTAGATGTATTAGATTTGTCTTATGTTAAGAAAGGTAGAGGTAGACCTAAAAAGACATGATTAAGATGTATAAAAAAATGACATTAGTATACTTGAATTAAATAAGAATTTGAAGCATAATAGGACACAATGGAGACGAAGAATTCATGTAGCCAACCCCACTTAGTGGGATAAAGGCTCGTTGTTGTTGTTGTTGTTGTTGTATAAATCCAAATAGGGACACATTCAATAGATAAGGGGTTGTTTGGTTGCTAGGAAAAGAAATGCAATATAAAAGAAATGTAATGTATTTGAATTACATTAGATTGTTTGATTGAAAACTCTATAAATACACGATTTATTTTTTCATATTTGATAGAATGAAAGAAATGTAAAATATTTCCTGGGGAGATGGACGGTGGCAAGATTCGGCAAGCAGCAGTTAGCCGGCCGGGTGGTGGGCAACAACGATCAGGTGGCTGGTGGAGGTGGTTGAGTGGCAACCAGAAGAACGGCAACAGCTTGTAAAGCGGTCAGGGTCGGATGGCAGGTGGCCGGGCTTTTGACCTCCATGTATGTCACATCAGTCGAGTCGAGCTCACGAGCGATTCGATGGGCTTCGGATGCAACGACGCACAAATCGAAGCTGAAATACACCCGACGACGTCGAAAATCAATCAAAACAATCTCCGATCGACGAACGGACTTCACCATCACGTCCAGAACGTCGAAATTGATCAGAATATATATATTGCACAATTCGACAGTCGACTGATCAAGGAGGACTGCCGATGCACTGACACGCATATCGAGGATGGGAAGCTGTGACATTGCCCAAATGACCTCCGTTCGCAAAATTGATCGTGTTGTTAACGTCAAAATGTTGAAACCTATCAAATGAGACTGCTCGCACTCAATCTGGACAAGTTTGCACGAATATTGAGCGATCGAAAGTGATGACGCATAAATTTGAACTGAAATTGACCCGATTCGACGTCGACTTGAACCAAACGGCCTCATCATTTAAACGGTTGCGTCGCATTCAACATCGAGTAACCTAAAATTGATATCCAATTTGCCTATGTGCGAATACAATTGCGAAAACTCAAAATTGAGTTTATTTTATCTCAAATAAAAAAAAGAGGAATCCTACCTATATATGCACACATATACCTAACCATAGGGATCCCGATACATAGCCTTAACTCAGCGCCACACACTCACTCTCTCGGTTCAAGCTTCCAAACCGAGTGACTCCCCTCTCTCATGCACAACAAACCTCCTCTTCGATCCCTCTCCCGACCGTCCCTCTTGCGATATCGAGCTGCATGCCAGTCGAACGAGCCTCCTCCCTTAGTTCCTTCCTCTCAGCTGAACGTACAAGAGCAATGTTTCATCTCCCGTCCGTCGCGGCTGCAAGCAACCTGCAATCTCGAGCTTCCAAACCGAACGGAGCAACCGACCCCCTGCTGCCCTCTTCTTCGCAAGCAGCCGGCAAACTCCTTCCATTCCCTCCTCCCACCTGCACAAACGACCCAAGCCCGATCAAGTCTTTCCCTCTGACCGTCCGACCCGAGCATTGCACAACCGAATATCCTCTTGTTCCGTCTCCAACTCCCAGCTGAACCGAGGCAATTTTCTTCTCTTTCGGCTGTCCAACCCTAGTATGCCTAAGCCTCTTCCCTTCCCTCTAGCAACTGAGATCTCTAGGTATAATTCTTTGGCTTGTTTACAATATTGCTGCTGTGATTGTTGCCAGATCCTACTTAGCTCATTATTAGACTATTGTTTCATTTTGTTGAATTCGAGGAAGGCAACAATGATTTGATGCTTTAGTACGAATGTGATAAAATAGAGTGTAGGCTTGTTGAGTGTTCATGCTGTCACTTGTTGTTTAGTAATTTTTTTAAAAAAACAGAGAAGGAGAATAGATAATGTGATAATGAAAGTGATGGTGAGATGAATTATCTTATTAGTATTTTCAGCATCTTGCCTTTGTATACATGAAGATAAAATTATAAGGGAATTTGCTGGACCTAAGTATTCGTGCATGTTGCTTCAGTATAGAGAAGAAATTAGGGTGTCTTTTACTCAGGTTTGAAGGCTATGCAACTTTTCATAAGCCAGAAAAAATCACTTCACATGGTCGAAGATACCACCATACGCTTTCTTGCGGAAGCCTCAAGACTCGATACAACCCCCTACATGGGGATGACGCCGAGAAGCTGCAAAATTTCATTTCAAATGTCTCTTACGCATGTATTGTAAGCCTATGTACGCTTTCTTAAGTGTGGTGGGTTTGAAAAATTTCTTGAGCCGCGATGTCGCAAAACACCTATTATGCACGCTTCCCATAAGTATGACGAGAAGGCTATAGCACTCTCGATGCAACCTTCTACACAGGGATGACGTCGAGAGGCTGTCGAATTTCATTTCAAATACATGTACATATTCTGCTTAGTATCTTAAATTCTTATACTTACTACTTTAATGCAATTGCACATAATTGCTAGATATAAGTATTCGTGCATGTTGCTTCAGCATGGCGAGGAAATCAGAATGTCTTTTATACAGGTTTGAAGGCCTATGCGACGCTTTTCATAAGCGCGGTAGGTGCAAGAAAATCAATCGGTCGCGGTGTCGAAAGACACCTACCATGCACGCTCTCCATAAACATGGTGGGAAGACCTTAGCAGCCCCCTATACGGGGATGACGCCGAGAGGCTGTCGAATTTCATTACAAACACAGATATTAAAGACATATGCACGCTTTCTTAAACGTGGTGGGTTTAGAAAACTCTCTAAGCCGCAGTATCGCAAGACACTTACTATGCATACTTTCTTAAGCATGGTAGGAAGGCTCTAGCACTCCCGAAGCAGCCCCCTATGTAGAGACGACGCTGGGAGGCTACCGAAATTTCATTAAATAGAGATTGATAATTAATGAACAAATGAAATAGTTAAAGAATAATATTTCAAGCTTAAACGAGTAATAAAATCAATAATTGAACTAAGACTAATATACTAAGCTGCTTAGATAAGATTGGACTTTCAATGATCTGACAAATAATAGTCTACAACAAGTTAAATGTCTATCAAATGTAAACAAATGAATATTAATCTAAATAATTGAACAGGAGTTGAAAAAACTTTACGCCACCAAATCAGCAACACATCGTACAAGCGAACAAAAAGCGTTAATTAAGGTTTCAATTGAACCCTCGCATATATTATGAAGTAGAATTAAAACTCAAATTCAATGCCTTAAAATTATGCAAGCATTCTTAAATACGCGATGGGCTGACACTACGAATGCTTAAATTTGTCGAGGATCGCGGGTTGATGTGTTGGGTCTTAGGACCGAGTATGGGTTAACAAAACCTAAAAATCTAATAATGCTATTATATATTTTCAACTTAATAAAATGTCTATCATATGACAGTAGATTTGATCCTCTATTATTAAATTAATAGAGTCGACAGGATCTAAAATAATAAACTAAAAGATCAAGCAAACTTATATACCCCAATGATGGTCGCGTTGATTGAAAATCTCAACCGGAGGGGATATTATAATCAAAAGATACTTGAGCTCTAAATTAATTCATCATAAAACTAAATTTCAACTAAATATCTAAACTAAATGAAATTTATTATTTAAATACTTAAAGCAAACAATTCATCCACTCATCCACCATTATTTATGGGATGATTAAGAAAACTCTACCACAGAAGTTTACGCCAAGTCAAATAAATCACTATATTTAAACTCAAATAATTTCATGCCAGTAAGGACGTGGCCCGTGTCCTTTGTCTGCGTGGTTTGACCAATAAACTACACATATGATGCGAATATGACCAGAGTCCTCTGATCGAGTGGTTGTCATCAAATGATACCATTATATTACGGTCACGACTGTAGCCTGTATATTCTCCAATGGCTCAGTCTTTTGAGTTATGAATCATATGATATATTTGATAAGCATAAAATCCTTTTGTCAGCTAAGGTTGATTATCTCTTTAGACAAACACCACCCTAGGTCTATAAAATTTTTTTAGACGCAACCCATGACTGCTGATAAGAATCTTTCGGTAAGATAATTTTGTCCCAAATCAAGAGTAGTAAGGTTGCTGCAGTTTTTGAGAAATGGTATCTCTCCATAAAAAGCATTGTTGCTAAGGTACAATGATAATAATATTGGCGTTCCCTATCCAGTGGAATTAAACCCAATAAGTTGTTATTTGTAAAGTCGATAAACTTTAATATCTTATAGCTTGAAATATTACCATGGCATTTGAATTTCTCCAAAAGATTGTTATAGATAGATCAAGAATAATTATTGAAGGCATTTGGCATATTGAATCGGGATTTCAATATGCGAAAAGATTATGAGATAGTCGACTACCTCCTCCCACTAAGTAGATTGCAGACAATGGCCGAACTACGAGATCGATCGAAGCATCATCATTCTCCCAACCAACCAGTTTAAGTTAATTGATGATGAATTTCATAAATCTAAATTCTAAAACTCCACATGCCGCTACTATACGCATGATTTAAGAATCTAACGACAAATTTTAATCGAAAGTTCTCTCAATATCGGAGGTAATTAACGCGTGCCTATAAGAAACCCTAAACAGATCTAAAGTCCTCACAAAATGAGGGTAAAATCTCTGGGTAGTATTTTATAAACTATTCAATCTGTCTTTTGAAAATTTCACTGATATTTAAATCATACTCTCTTAATCGAGTCGGACGAATTTCGCTCACCAGAAGCAGTGCGGTGGGCATACAATGATTTTGACTTTACACTAATTGATGTACTTGGAATTCACCCAATTAGACGAATTCCAAATACACCACAAATCACCCTTCCAAAGCATTTCAAATACACAAAAAATGCTTTGACTTTTATTTTGTAGCAAACCAAACGCTCAAAAAGTTAAAGTCTCTGCATTTACTTTACACTCAAAATTCAACAAACAAATCAGCCCTTATAATCATCACAAGAAATCAATCATTTTGCACAACACATTGTATTGATGCTGTCACAATGCCAAAAAAAAAATAAGTTTAAAAAAATCCTAATATCATCAATTGTAACACTGAAAAAATATGAATCTCCCATAAATCAATTATAAAAGTAAAATTGATGGGCAAATAAAATAATAATTCAATAGAAGCGGAGTTTGTTAGCTTAATTATATAACTAAAAAAATATAGCAAAGTTTGTTATCATGTACTCCCTCAAAATTGATCCAACAATTTCATAATATATATGGGCAATAAACTTAATTTAAACACATTATAAATATAGTGAAGTTTGTTAACTTAATTATATAACTAAAAAATTTATTAGATTAAATCAAATTATAATTCATGCACAAACAAAAAAACTATTGGTTATCCAAATTATATTATAATTCCTTGGTTGTAAAAAAAGAGAGGGAGAAAAGAGAATTAAAATTTAATCAAACTAAATTTAACTTAAATTATATTAGTATTTATTTAACATGCTGATGTATATATAATTAAAACTTTCATTATTATTATTTAAGTTAAAATAAATTAAATCAAAATATAACAGTATATCAAATACTATCCTACACCTATTCTATTGCTAAAGCCACCACCTAAGCAATCATGCCCATGTAGCCAAAAAAATTTATAATTTATAAATTTTTTTATTATCAACCTAAATCTACTGATGCAGCTGACACAAAAAAATAAGAGAAAAAACCTCACAATCTCCTCTTAGCTCTCACTCCCCAGTCCCATACTCACACATGAAAGCTTCAGCTCCCCTTTGGGTTTCGAAACTCCAACCAATCCACTGCATCCCCCTCTCTCAACCTCTTATTCTCCTCACCTGCATCCAAGCCTCCCCATCCCTCCCGCCTCCCATCTCCAGTTGGCTCATCACACCTCCTTCCTCACTCTTTAGCTTGAACCAACACCTCCCCCCTCAAGTCTTCAGCTAGAACGTAAAGCCTCTAACCCCACTTCCAATACATGTGGTCCACATTAGATCCCACGTGCCTTCTACTTTCTCTCTACCTAGATACACTCCACGCAAGAGCAAGCTCCCATCTTTCCCCATCCCAGTACTTCGCTGCTCTTGATTCAACCCATTGGCTCACTCATCTCTCATCCTCATGTCAAGCATGCACGCCTACCCAACCCAAGAACTCTCACGAGCTAACAAACCCCCCACACAAACCTCTAGCCTCGTTCTTGCTCACGCAAACTCCGCTCCTCCTGGTCATGACTCGAACAATCCCACTTCACTCTATTCACTCACACCCAAGCTGCTTCTCCCCTTTATTTGACACCTCCTGCCAACCACTAAAGACATTAGCTTCATCCTAGCTTTCCTTTCCTCTATTGCCCCAGCCTTCTAACTTGTAGGGGTGTCAAAAATTGATCTGACGCGAACTTAACTCAAAAAATTTGAGTTCAAGTTGAACTGATTAATTTTCGGGTCGGGTTAGGATTCAAGAAATTGACCCGTTTAATATTTTGAGTCAAGTTTGAGTTAACCCGTTAACCCAAAATTGATCTAATTTTGACCTGTTAGCCCAAATTTGACTTAATTTTAACTCACAAACTCAAATTTAACTCGATTTTGACCTAGAATGCATACATAAATAGATCATTTAGATTAATTAGGTTGAAGGCGGGTTGGGTTCGGGTTGAGGTTTTTGACTCATTTAATAAACGGGTGTGTTCGAGTCAAATCAATTCGAGTCAGGTCAATTTCAAGTCAAGGACTCGAAACCAACCCACCGACCCAAATTGACACCCCTACTCACTTAAAAACTACAGAACTACCCACCATTTCTCAACCTCTCTCTCCAAACCAAATCATATGGCAATAGTGGCATAACATACGAGTCAGGTCAATTTCAAGTCAGGAACTCGAACCCAACCCAGAGACCTGAATTGACACCCCTACTCACTTCAAAATCACAGAACTACCCACCATTTCTCAAACTCTCTCTCCAAACCAAATCATATGGCAATAGTGGCATAACATACAAGTCACATCCTCTGATCTAACCTCATGATAGCAAAGTTGTACTTCCTCATCCCTCCCATTGCCCAAAACTCAAAATTGCTTCAACACTATTTGCCTGAGCCACCAAAAAATCTTCCTTCCTCCTACATTCATCTCATCGAACAAAGAATTTTTTCCGTATTTAGTTTCATTTACTACACATATTTAGCCAAAAATAAAATAAAATTAGCCACTCCAATAAAAAAAATTAAATTACATTCTTCCTTTCTCCTTGTCAATATCACATCAATCCTTCATCGCACTATTTCATGCATAGCAAGGTATAAATGATAACAAAAAAGCATGCTAAATTCGCATTAAATATCAATTCAATTAGATTAAGTCAACTACCTCTTCTGCTAAACAAATCGGAGATCAAAACAGCTAGCTTGGGATGACAGAACCTTAGGATATTGATTGAGCACGTCATCATTGGCCCCACCACCAACTTTAAGTTAACAATGATAAAGTTTTCAAAATATTAAATTTAAACCGCTATTAATGTATGCTAAGTAATTAGTGACCTAATAACTAACCTTAATAACAAATTCTTTCTTCTTATTAGGAGGAAAAATTAACTATAGGTGTTTATGTTTATAGGAAACCTAGAACCAAATTTAAAAGTCTTCACAAAAAAGAATAAAATCTTCGGATAGTGTCTTAACTATAAATTTATCTACCTTCTAAGAAATTGACAGAGATGATCAAAACTCTCTTTATCAAGAAGGCAAGCATAAATTATTGGAGCTCACAAAAACCAGCAATTTTAGTTTTATCAATCCTAAATCCTACCACCAACATAATATCAATATCTTTGATCAAATCCATGGCATTTAGAGCACTCTGAAGTCACATCAATTACGGAACAAAAAAATGGTTACCATGCTGTATCACGCCTCTCATCACTCAACATACAAAAAGCCTGTCCTCCACAAACAGGACCAGTTTATAGTAATGCAAAGGAAGGACATCAAATGTTTATTTATGGATCAACCTAGTAAAGAACAGTAGTGAAATGTCACCTCGAGAATGACACATCAGATAAGCTCTAGTATGGAGTTATTACTTTCTTTTGCACCTCTTATTTTTGGTCAATTTAGCACTATACTTCACCCTTCATTTCAGAAGCTATTGCTGGCCATATATATATATATATATATATAGATAACAAATCCATGAGTTATGTCATATGTGTTGGGAATTAGGCGAAAGAAAAAAAATAGAAAATAGATCAACTAATTGATAGCTACATCCTATTGCCATCATTATAGATATCAATATGGTTTGAATTGTGGAGTTTGTACAACCCTAATCTCTCCAATGTAAAGAAAAAACAAAAACAGTAAAAAATATAGTCAAACCCACAAAATACCCTTGACAAAATAATTCACAAATATTAGATACCACGAGTAAATTTGCATAAAGTGTTTCTTCCCTGGGCATAATTAGAGTCGACAACAATCTCGTGCGCTATAGAGTTATTTATCAACTAGGCTATAAAATTGGTCACCAACAATTTTTCTGCTTTTTTTCCATTCTTTCATTTAAGCCCCACTAAAACAAGTGTGCCCTTTACCAACAAGAGCTGAAAAAAAAAAGGAAATGAACTTTACCAGTAGACCAGCCTGAGCAAGAACTGTAGAAATGGCTTGTCTCCAAGAATGATGAATATCACATAAAATTAAGTTCTGATTGGGAGTAATCCTCACACTTAAATTATATTTCTCAATTACCTCTCTCAAAGCTTTCTTCCTTTTACCTCCGATACGACCATTATCAATATGAACGCCACAAAATAATGCACCGTCACCCTGCAAAACAATATGTTCACAAAATGCAAGAATCACAGTGAAACCAACTAGAACTATAATTCAAGTACAAAAATGTGCAGCATTCAAAAAATGTATAATATACTGCGTACAAACCTGCTCATGCCATCCTAGGTAACTCTTAAATTCCCACACGGGTAACTCTCTGAATGGTTCAAATTTTTTCCCATAATACTGCTCAACGACACCACGAAACTTTTCAATTCCCCATTCATTTATCAAATACTTCATTCTGCTGTATTTCCTGTCATCCCTTCTGCCATTTTCTCTCTGAGTAACAACTATTGCCTTCACAGCATATAGTATATCTTCTTTTGGTACATAACCCAGGGGTTCTCCAAGACGAGGGAAAGTTGTCTCCACCCTGTGCGTCCTTCCCATGCCACCACCAACCTAAGCTTTCATGCCATCATGAAACATTTGACGAATTTACAAGGACATAAATAGAAAATAGGCTGCAAAACAAAATATTTACAACTTACATAAATATTGAAGCCTTTCGGCTCTCCATCGGCATCAGAAACTACCACTATACCAATGTCATTTGTTAGAATGTCCACTGAGTTGTCTGTAGGCACAGTTACAGCTATCTTGAACTTTCGAGGCAAGTATTGTGAGCCATAGATGGGCTCCGGAGAATTCGGAAAATTTGTGCCATTGGAATTGTCGTTCCGAGCTGCAACTACCTCGGGAGACTCTGCTGACATCACCTTCTCACCATCCACCCAGATATCATAATAAGCACCAGATTGAGGAGCCAAAAGCGAAGCGATATTCTCAGCTGTCTCCTGTGAAAAAGCGTACTCTTTTTTTGTATACGGAGCTGCTGGAGCAAGAACATTTCTATTCAGGTCTCCACAAGCACCTAGAGTAGACCCCATATTTTTTATGATTGAGCTCATCACAGTTTTAAGGTTCTTCTTTATTATTCCATGTAACTGAAATGTTTGTCTGGTGGTTAAACGTAGTGTACCAATACCAAATTTATCTGCAAGATCATCCATTACCAAGTAGAGCTTGTTCGGAACTTTGCCGCAGGGATTCTTTGTTCGTAGCATAAATTGGTATGACTTTGTCCCACGTTCATCCCTGTTGGTCTGTTGATAACTTCCATGAAATTTAATTAATTGGGTGGCAACTTCATTTATGTTAGGGGCCTCAGTTTGCAACTCCTCGTTTAGAGGGAATCTAAGAAAGTTGCTCTGCTCTTTGAACAATTCAACCTTGCTTCGTTTAACAACAGCAGTGTCTGGCTGCAATATACATGATACAACATAAGCAGTATATTATGGTTATGCAGAAAATAAATAAGACTGAGAAAACAAATAGATATAGAAAAGCGTTTTCAGATCTTTCCTAACTGAACTAATTTAAAGTAAATACTTTTCCTTATGGGAGAAATTCAGAATCATAATACTCTTATTTTTTAATCAATACAAAGAGCAAATGAACCAAATGTTCATTAAACTATTTATGTGTGATCATTTTAGTCTGAAACTTTTCTTACCTTCTAATTCAGTCCCTCTGTCACCTCAGTGGTCTAAAATTGATGTAACTAGTTCTGAAAGTCTTTGGCAAAAGATTATTCCTGACCTTTCAAGCTATGAAATGCCCTAGAGATCTACTGGTTGATAGAATTCGCAAACAATAATGAGAGACCAAGGATCCTCTACAAAGATTAAATAACTGGGGAAACATGGCATGAGAACAGCTCAAAACTCATCTACAAAAAGTATAAAAATTGGCCATAGATTTAATATTAATTCTCTTGATCAACTTCCATCAATTCCAAATGAGTGAGATGACGGAAGAACCAATTTAATAATATTTAATAAATAAAGAGCTAATTTAAATAAAAAGAAAAGTCTGGGAATAAATTGGCACACCTAACTAGTCTAGGGATCATTATAGTGATTTACTCTTAAGAAATTGCAAAGTCAAAACATAATTTATAGTGATAAGGAGGCAAACGTTGGGTAAGAAATCACAGAGAAGTGATATGCCACATCTTAACCCAATGATAATAAAATGTAGGAAAAGGTTGATTAAGACATTAAGTCTAAGCTTAAATTAGGTTGTTACTTGATATTGTGAGACAATGGGTAGTCTAGAGAAGTAGGGGAAATAATAATGATAAAATTAAAATTAAATGGAAAGAGGTAGATAACCACAATATTAACAAAGTTATATGAAATTTTAAAATATAACAAAAAAATGAAATAGGGATCGTAGTGTATATGTAATTAAAAAAAATTATTGAGGTGAATAGAGTTAATGAGAAGAAGTCTGCTACCAAGATAAATTACAAGAGATTTCAAATGTATCTGTGCTTATGCTCTTCAAATTGGATTAAGGAAAGCCTGACAAATTAATTTCAAAAACGGATGAATGTACTAAACGTATACACAAGGAAGAAAGCAAACTTTCAAATGGTGACTTACATAAACGTATATGTCCTAATAATTTGGGTTACAAAAAGATTGATGATGATAATGAGGTAGAGATAAAATTATAATGAGATGACAATCGATTCTCTAGTAATATACAATCTAAAAATAATTAACATACTATCTACAAGGAAAATAATATTTAATTAAATTCAAAGAATATTTATTATATATATGAAATAGATTACTATTACTTGTAAATAATTCTTCTTCTTAACTTTTTGACGTGATTATGATTGAAAGCTTAACTATGAAATAGAGAGTTGCTATCAATGTGTGCCAAGTGCAAAGAAATGTTTAATTAAATTACGAAGACTTTTAGAAAGAACTTAAAGAGTCTAAAGACAAACTTTGTACCAGTAAAAAGACTTGGTACTAGAGTGAGGTAAGAGTGCTTAAAAGAATCGATACTCACTCAAATTTTGATTGTAACTTAAAATTAAGTCATTTCAAGTCCACTTCAAACAAAAAATTGATTTCTAGTTTGTTTCAAGTTGCTTAAATATAGCTCAAGTTGACATGAAATGTATATATATATATATATATATATATATCTATATAAATATATATATCTATATATATATATATATATATATTTTTTTTTTTTTTTTTTGTAACAGAAGATTTATATTTTTGTATATAAATAGTTAGAGATCAGTTTTAAGCTATCACGCATGGACACATTAAAACATCTTCCATGTTTTGTGCCAAACAAAAACACACCCCAAAACATGTTCCAAATACTATTAATCAAATTTGAATTTTGTCCTTTATAAAATTAGAGTTAGCCATATAGGGGACACACCCCAAAAAAGCTAGAACCTAATGCCAAGGTTAAGACCAATTTTTTCCCTAAAGCCAAATTAAAAACCGCAATCCAAATAACCTCATTTCAAAATCTAAAATCAAAACACCCTTTAATAGACCAAACCAAATCAACCAAATATACCTAGTTCGGTTCAGATTTTCGACTTAAACTGATTAATGCGCACCCTTAGTGGAGGTGATTGAAAGCAGTTAAGATCATCCTCCTTTTGGAGATAGAGATAACATGACTTGAAGATTGTGGATGAAAATGCAAGAATGTTATGAAGGTCACTAAAAGTAGTTTGAATAATCCTCCTTTCAAATATAGTGATGGCATGACCTAAGGGAAACAAATGAGGTGACAATTAATGTTAATGGAGGTGACAGAGACAATCAAGATGCCCCTTAGTGAGGTAAAGATGACATTACCTGAAAGCAAAGCATCGCATGAAAGCCATGGAGGCGAATGAAAGCATTCAGATGATCCTCCTTTGAAAAGTAGAAATGATATGATCTTAAGGTGGCAGATGAGGTGACACAAAAAGATCTCCTTTTAAAGGTAGAGATGAAATGACCTAAATGCAGTAGGTAATGCAGCATACGAAGATCGTAGAGGTGATAAAAGATGGATAGAAAATTCCTCTTCCTATAGATAGAGACAACACGATTGGAGGCTAAAAGCAAGACAACGCAAGAAGGTTATAGATTTAAATTGAGGTAGTCAAAATAGTACTACTTTCAAAGGTTAACACGGTTCGAGATATTCGTTGATGGAAACTTCAATTGGTTAACCAAATGATACAATGTAAGCATAAGTTTAAATAATTCCCAATGAGTGGAATTAGGATATATTCATGGGTTTTCAAAGGGAATTTATTCCCCACATATATTATACCAAATTATTCATTTTCTTATCAAAAATGACTAAACCAAATTGTGTAATAGCCTCATCACTAATTAACTAAATGATTTCACCCTCGAGTGGCTTCCTGAAATAATATCTATCGATGTGACGGTCGATGATGATGACTCAATGATGGTCATTACTAAAAATGTCTTCATTCAACAAATTGTATATACCATCTACTATATCTTAACCATACAAATCCAATAGAGTTAGCAAATCAAAATTCCAATAATTATATTCATAAAAACAATTCTAATGAGATTTGTTTATTAGGGTCATCGAAAAATGATGATGATAAGCTGTCATTTTAATGTAAAAATATTTATCTTCACCATTTTCTACAAATCAATCATAAAACATAGACTTATGGAGGCTCTAGAAATTCTGTAAAGTTCAAATTTTGTCAAATGTCTATACTCAAAAGAACACACGCCTTGTCAAGATCCACCTCCACCAATGCAGTTCTCACGATGAGAGTTTTCCGAGGGATCAGTTTGACATCCCCCTAGAGGTCAATGACAATGATGGTATAGCCCATTGCCACTTGAACCGAATGCCCAAGCCTTCTCAAGGAGATCTAGACCAGTTGGCCTAAGTCCTTTCCATGCTCATTTTTTGAGTAATTGGACTTGTCTTAACAAGCTAGTCATTTCAACAATAAACTTACATCATCTTAAGTACATTTAATCTCTAAAAGAAAATTCAAAGTTAAAATTCAGTGTTGATTTAGCATCTTTGAGTGAACTTAGATGCATGACTTAAACAACTATACATAATCATATAAGAATTATTTTATGATCCCAACATGAATGATGATGATTGAGATAAATTTCCTTTCACAATGTAGTTAAAAGTAATAACTTAGATATCATGCTTCAATCAACTCCAAATAGCAATAATTCTAAAAAAATACCAAAAAGGGATGCATGTAATACATCCCGAACTAGAACATTCACAAAAACATCACTTTCAAGTAAAGACGCAAACACAAGTAAGAAAATTTTATCGCTGATTCTTTATTATCGTAGGAGGCAAGCTAGCCCCAGTAAGTAAAATGCCTTTCCCGACTCCTTTCACTAGCCAACAATTCCTTTAACTCCATGAACCAGAATCCATAATCATAAGCTCATAAACTAGGAAAGGGGAATCTCACCGTAGAAACAGCTCTCACAATCGAAACGGAGCTCGAGGAAGAAGAAACAGGCTGAGCACGAACCGATCCCACGGAGGACCTCAACCCTCGGTACACATTTACATGGAGCTTTAATTCCTTCTCGGCCACGATTGCCTTCGCCAACGCGATTGCTGCTGCCATCTCCGCGAGCTCGAACGAAGCACGAGACGGAGAAAGAAGTGAAAGACAAAGAACACAAGATGGAGGAGAACTAATAGACGGAAAGAGAAACCTTCGCCGGACTAGCGACGGTTTCCGGTCGCCGGGAAACAAACGGTGGTCGATTCAGAAGAGCGGTGGCTACAGGATAGGCGACGGCGTACTTCAAATGAAACACAATTTCTCGGTATGATATTGACACCCCAAAGAGCAATGTTTTCTTTTCGAATCGTGGATCTATTGGCAGCTTTTAATCTGACGGATAACACATTCATGATTGATTTACGAATAAAACTTTTTAATAAATGAGAGTGTGGATATCACGCGTGCTGTTCTGGCTGCTCGATACTTGGATGCTTTGACAAACAAGGACCGGTTCAATGAACCTGGTCGAATTCTTATGGTGGTCGAGCCGGAATCAACGGGCCCTTTCGGGCCAAAATGGGTCCGCGGTCATAGCCTATAGCCCATACCTATTATTTAATTAAGCAATATGTTGCATCTCTTATAACAATATATTTTAATCGATTTTTATATTCATCAAATTATTTTTGATATGTCATTGAAAACTTTATTAGTTGAAGCATGAATCTTGATATCAAATATAATATAATTTTGAGTCGAGACTAGCCGAGATCAAGCATTTAAAATATAATTAAAAACTTTGGGATATCATTCGGATTCTTAAATAGCTCCTAAATATAAAGTATTTATAATCAAATGAGTGTCTTGACGAATCGGATCTAACAAGCCTAAGATCTCTTAATTTTGACTTCATTTGAGCATTCAACAACAACAATAACAACAACAAGCCTTAATCCCACTAGTATTGCTACATGAATCCTTGCCTCCATTCCATTATGTCAACATCTTAACCAAGTCTTTTAGGTCTACCTCTACCTTTCTTAACATAAAGAAATTTAATGCATCATCTCCTAATCGTCATCTGACTACCGACGCTTTATGTGGCCAAACCATCTTAGTGACTCTTCCTAATCTTATCTACCGGATCTACTCTAACTTTTCCGAACATACTCATTTTGCATTCTATCTCTAAGAGTAAAGCCACTCATCCACCGAGCATCCTCATCTTTGTAACACTTAACTTAGTCTTATGCTTCTTTTTTATTGGCCAACATTCTCGCACTATAAGTCATTGTGTCTTACCACCATCTTATAAAATTTTCTCTTAAGTGGAACTTTTCTATCACATAATAGCCGATGCATTCCTCCACTTCAACCATCCAACTTGAATTCTACTAATAACATCTCCATCTATTTCACCATCATTTTGAACAATAGAGCTAAATATATGAATCGCTACACTTATTAATGACTTGATCACCTAAAGTCACAACACTACCACTAAAACTTCTACAACTAAAATTACACTCCATATATTCAGCTTTAGATCTACTTAAACGAAAACCTTTAGACTCTAAAGTTGACCTCCATAATTCAAGTTTCTGTTGGACTCCCTCTCTAGTCTTATCAACACGAAGAATGTCATCAGCAAAAAGCATACACCAAGGTACATCTTCTTGTAAATGCCTCGTAAGAACATCCATAACTAAAATAAAAAGATAAGGGCTTAATGTTGATCCTTGATGTAATCCAACTGAAATAGGAAAATATTTTGTCAATCCTCCTTGTGTTTGGACACAAGTAGCAGCTCTAGTATACATATCCTTAATGACTTGAATATAACCAGTATTAACTCCTTTCTGTTCTAGAACCCTCCAAAGAACATCTTTTGAGACTTGATCATAAGCTTTCAATATCTTTTTCTAAGAAAAGCACTTTCTTATTTTCATCCTTAATACCCCTCACTTGAACTATGTCTTTACTTCTCCTATCTCTTTGGTTGGCTAACTTATACATACATCTTTCACCTTTTTTGGTATCTAATCTATTATATAAATAACTAAAAGCTAAATTTTTTGCATCATATATTGCTTTCTTAGAATCTCTACAGGTCACTTTATATATTTTCCAATTCTCTGAGTTTTTACATCTAAACCAAGTTTTATAACAATGTTTCTTATTTCTTATCTTTTCTTGCACACTCTGACTCCACCACCAACTATTCTTATTAAAAGAAGCTTTTCCTTTTGATTCTCTAAGCACATCTTTAGCAACTTGCTTAATTTCACTTGATATTTTTTCCCACATAACGTTAGCTTCTTTATGAACATCCCAAATTCTAATTTCGTATAGCTTGCTCTTAAAAATATTTTTATTTGTGTTCTTTAAGTATTCTCATCTAATCCTAGGACAATAATTTAGTTTATTTTTTCTCTTACAACCTTTCATTTTAAAATCTAAAACTAATAGTCGATGTTGGGTACTTAAAATTTCACTTAGAATGACCTTACAATCTTTACAATATAAATGATCTATTTTTTTTATCAGAAAATAATCAATCTGTGTTTTACTAGATCCATTTTTATAAGTAATAATATGTTCATCTCTTTTCTTAAATAAAGTGTTAGCAACTACAAAATCATAAGGTAAGGCAAAATTTAATATAGTCCTACCTTCTTCATTAGTCACTCCAAATCCATAACCACCATGAATACTTTTAAAATCTTCTACCACTCTACCAGCATGTCCATTTAAATCTCCCCCAATAACTACTTTTCTTCAAGAGGTATCTTTTGTATTAATCCCTCTAATTCATTCCAAAATTTTTCTTTTGATCTTACCTCAAAACCTACTTGAGGAGCATAGACACTTATAATATTGATAATCTTAGTATCAACAATAATCTTTAAAGTTATAATTTTATCTCCACATCTATTAATACTTATAACATTATCCATTAAACTTTTATCTATAATCACACCTACACCATTTCTAGTTCGACTTTTATCTCAATATCAAAGTTTAAAACCTAAACTATCAATCTCTTTGGACTTCTCACCAACCCATTTAGTTTCTTGAACACATAAAATATTTATCTTTCTATGAACCATAATATCTATTACTTCCATTAATTTACGTAAGAGTACCTATATTCCAAGATCCTAACCTAATTCTAGTTTCATGGACTAACTTCTTTGCGCATCCGTCCATAATGTGGGAACCCTATTTAACACGGTCGATCTGCTTATACATTTTTCAAATTCAAGCCATACTGGTGTTGCTTCCAGGGGACGCGCTAGCATTAACACAATGATTTAAAGGATTCATGTCATGATTATTTTGATAAATTTTACGCTATCTGTCGACTACCTAACGCAACCCTCCACTTTTGCATCTGGACTTGGGACCAACAATGGTAGTGTTAAAATACATCAGATGATCGAAAGAATTATTTTGAGCCATCTGATGGAGTAGTTTAGATTTTGTCTGTATTTACAGAAATGTCACTCTCATAATCTATAAATAGCTCATTATTCTTTACATGAGGGAGACCAAGCTAAAGAAAGGAGAGAGCTCTAAGACTAGAAGAATCTCAAAGCATAATCGAGATATCGGTCGACCATCGCCGACCACCATCGGTCGCCGCCATCGGTCACCACCGTCGATCATCGCCATCACCGACCACCACAGTCGATCACCGCCGTCGACTACCATCAACCGCCGTCGTCGGCCACCACCATCGGAAAGTCACAAGCAAGGCCTTCGTCGCTAATCCAGTGAAGCTTGTCACGAAACTTATTCTTGTAAACTATCATTCTTCAACTTTCGAGAAAAGTTAATAATTGTAAGAGAAGCTGATATAGTGAAATTATTTTTAAGTGGGCTAGGCCCCATAGATTTTCCCTTCTTGAGTTTTCCACATAAAAATTTTGAGGTCTCTCAAACTCTTTTGTTGTGTGTGCAGAATTTTTATACAACACTAAGACATCAAATTCTCCTACTCTACCGACCTGAATCTTCCTGCACACGAAAGTTTGGCACCGTCTATGGGAAAGAAATATCACAATCGCAATCTCTGTGAACACATGCATTATGGTCAACAGGCGCAATACTCACAATAACAGAGCATACGCTCCAACTCTCATCACTCTGAAACCAATCCTTAAACCAAGTACACTAAGCTTATGTCTCACTTCCCTCTGATAGGCATGGCCCTATCGGTGAAGGTGCAATAGGAACCTCTCTAGAATATCGTGTTTGTCGAATGGAAGAATTTCAAAATGAGATAATTCAACTTTTACGAGAAATACGACAGCCACTACTGCAATAAACGTATCTCCTCCAAGATCGATCATTAGCCAAAGGAGGTCAAAATGCTGACACAGGGCCTTCTCGCCATCAAGTTGAAGTTCCTCCGCTTCTAGACCGTGATGTTAACCTCCTTGACACTACTAGTTCTACTCATCCATCACTTGCGGCTCAATCGATTGTTAACCCACTAATTATTGTCAATGGCTTAGCACGTTCTTATCTTGTTGATTCCACCTGTCATGTTATACGTGTTGAATTACAATACTTAATGCAAAAATAATTCCACCTTAAATATATAAATCATCCTCTCTCTCATTGCGGCTATCAGGAGTCTTCACATTTAGCTAAAGTAATTCTTCAACATCCTATTCCCGTAGATTTTAAGCTTCCAAGCATCGACTCCTATGATGGGGCAACTGACCCATATGAACACATCAACCATTACATAACTATCATGCATCCAAGCGAGCTCTAACACCTTTGTCGTCTTTCCGGTCACCCTCAGGTCGCTCACTTGGCTCTACTCTCTTCCAAGGTGATCTATCCATATATTTGATGAACTCGCCAAGATTTTTGTAGAATAGTTTATTGCAAACTGGAGGATTATTAAAGATTCCTCTCATCTCTCATGCATTCATCAAAATGAAGGTGAATCACTTAAGGAGTATTTCTAGAGGTTCTCCTTAGAAGCTCTCCAAATATCAGGGGTGAACCCTAAATTACTAAGAGGAGTTTTCCTTCGAGGGCTCTGTCCTAGGCCTTTCTACTCATCACTAATGCATAATACGGTTCGCTCGTATGCTAGTTTAATTCATCATATGGAAGCATAAATTTCTACTGATGAGGCTATTAATGCCCATCTAAAATAGTTTGAACAATCCGTAGGAAAAGTAAGAGTGCCCTAGAAAACACCAATCAATAATCCCATCAAAATAAGCAACAAGGTAGTCGTGATCTCCCTCCACGACCCCTACACCAACGACGTGAATCACGACCAGAAAAAGAATACACACCACTGAACACATCTCGTGTTAACATCTTGATGACCATTCGAGATGAAGAGATCATTAAGTGGCCACATCCACTGAAACTAAATTCAGGAAATTAAGAGAAATATTGCCACTGCCATTGAAGTCGTGGACATACTACATAGGCGTATAAACAACTCAAAGAAGAGATCGAGAGGCTCATTCAGCAAATATATATGGGTCAATTTATGTAGAATTAGTTAACTCAAGCAAACATAACTCAAACTAGGGGCAACATGAATAATCATCGCAAAAATAATAAAATAGTCAACAAATAGTTGAAGAAATTGAAATAATCGCAGGAGGACCACTACTATCTAATCAAGTCTTTATCGCCACCTCCGAAGAGCTAGAGTTAAAGAAATCTCATATTGATTATTCTATCACTTTTAATGACTCAAACTTAGAAGGAGTTTAAATTCTGCATAAAGATTCACTTATCATCAGTGTGGGGATCGGTAACTCGTGTTATAATGTTAAGAGAATTTTGATTGATAATGAGAGTTCTATTGATATTTTATTTTACTCCACATTTCGTAGCATGGGTCTTGTTAAGAAAAAAGTCCAACCCGTTGCAGGACCATTATATGGGTTTGATAATTGCCCAGTGCGAGTAGAGGGGGCAATCACCCTTCCTATTATTTTCGGAGAATTTTCTCGACAAGTGACTCGTTCAATTCAATTCATAGTGGTCAAGTCAGATTCAGCATACAACATTATCTTCGGAAGGCCCCTTCAATTAATCTTTGGTGTTGTTACTTCGATACATCATCTAAAGATGAAATTTCCAACCCTCGTTAGGGTTGGAGTGGTATGTGAAAATCAACAAATAGCATAATCATGTTACCTCAGATAAGCTCAACCACGCCCTTCAATGACCTTCAGTATCAAAAATTTTAACTTTCGAGATGAAGAAGTACCTCAAAGGGATTTGCCTGTAGAAGACTTGCTCCCTATTCCATTAATAGATGACCAACTCCTACGACTAGTGCAAGTCAAATCTCTACTCTCAAATGAACATAGGGTAAAATATATAGACTTCTTGCGCAAGAATCAGGACATCTTTGCTTGGAGTCTGACAAATATGACTGGGGTCAACCCTAATATAATCATGCAGTCTCTCAAGGTTGATCCAGCTTTCAAACTGATCATCCAAAAGAAGCGGAGTTTTGCACCTGATCGCCTCCAAGCTATTGAACAAGAAGTTAATAAGCTTTTAGAAGTAGGATTCATAAAAGAAGTACATTACCGTACATAGTTAGCAAATATTATCATGGTTAAGAAAATAAATAGAACTTGAAGAATGTGTATTGATTACATTAATCTCAACAAAGCTTGCCCAAAAGAAAGTTTTTCCCTCCCCGGAATTGATCAATTGGTTGATGCTACATCTGGGCATACAATGCTCAGTTTCTTAGACGCTTACTCAGGTTACAATAAAATAAAAATAGATTCAACAGATGAAGAAGCCATATCTTTTCAAACAGATAAAGGTTTATATTGTTACTAAGCTATGTCGTTCGGGTTAAAGAACGTCAATGTTACCTATCAATGCCTCATGAATAAGATTTTTAAAGACATCTTAGGTCACGCAATGGAGGTATATGTGGATGACATGTTAGTAAAAAACTTAGAATAATCACAACATATTTCTGACTTAGAAATATGCTTTAACCTCTTTTGATGTTATAACATACAACTCAATCCAACCAAGTGTGCCTTTGGGGTTATGTTGGAAAAATTTCTTGAGTTCATGGTCACCCATCGTGGGATTGAAGCTAACCCCGAGAAAATTAGAGTGCTTAGAGACATGGCTCCTCCAAAAAATATCAAGAAAGTTTAACGCTTGAATGGATGAATTGTTGCATTATCCCGCTTCTTAGCTCATTCTAGAGATAAATATTTATCATTCTTTAAGATATTTAAGGGAGCTAAAAATAATAATTTTTAATAGACTGATGAGTGTCAAGCTATTTTTGAGCAACTAAGAGAATATTAGCATCTCCACCCTTACTATCCAAACTTATCCAAGTAGAGATGTTATGCTTATATCTCGTAATCTCCTCCTACGCAATAAGCTCAGTTTTAGTGCAAGAGAAAAATACGATACAATGATCAATCTATTATGTTAGCAAAATTCTCTCTGATATAGAAAGTCCTTATCCATTAGCATATAATATGGCTTTGACTTTAGTTTTCTCAGCGTGAAAATTACATCCATACTTTCAAGCTCACATTATCGATGTTCATACTCATTCACCATTAAGGGTCATTCTACATAAATCGAAGGCGTTTGGAAGGTTAATCAAGTGGTCCATAGAATTGAGAGAGTTTGATATTCATTTTTTACCCAGGCCAGACATAAAGTCTTAAGTATTCGCAGACTTTATAATTGAGTGCACTATCCCTACTCCAAGCAAGTTATCACTTCACCCCTTTCAACTCCTCCTTGGACCCTCTATGTTAATGGAGCTTCAAGAAACACTGGTGCTAGAGTAGGAATCTTATTTATTTCCCCCCAACAAGACACCTTAGAGTATGGACTTCGCTTAAAATTCCCTACAACTAATAATTGGATGAATATAAGGCTCTCATCATAGGGTTAAGACTTGCCATCGATTGTGAAGCTCAAAACTTAATGATCTACACCGACTCTCAGCTTGTCGTCTCCCAAGTTGAGGAAGACTTTAATGCTCATAATTCCTAGCTAGAATAATACCTCAGCTTGGTGAGATCACTTCTTGCCCATATCAAAATACATCAAATCATTGATAAACTTCGAGAGAAAAATACTCGAACTAATGATCTCGCTAAGCTCACTACCTCAAGTAATGGAGATCTATTTAAGAGAAGGTGCATTGAGGAAATATATTTTTCTAGTATCCAAGGGTCATGAGTAATACTAGAAATTAATGAGACGAAGGAACCTTCGTAGATGGACCCCTTCCTATCCTTTCTACAAGAAGGGATCCTTCGTGAAGACCCAACTGCTACAACTCATCTCCGAAGACAAATAGCAAACTTTATTATTATCGGAGGCGAACAACACAAACAAACTTTTTTTGGGTCATACCTTAAATGCCTCTCACTATCAAAGGCAGATAATGCATTAAGAGAGGTTTATTCTAGAATATGTGGAGAACACTTGGGAGGAAGGGCGCTGGCCCTTAAATATCATGAGGCAAGGATTCTATTATCCTACGATGAGGTAAGACGCCTTGGATTTCACAAAAAAAATATGTCAGTTGTCAGTTGCACTCTAAACTCTCTCATACACCATCTACAGAGCTCTCATCCCTTCAAAGCACATGGCCTTTTGCTCAATGGAGAATTGATATCATGGGGCATTTTCTAGTTGCGTCAGGGCAACAAAAGTTTATCATTTTAACTGTTGACTACTTCACTAAATAAGTGGAGGTTGAACCACTCGCTAAAATCACGAAGGCAAATACTAAATAATTTATTTGGAAGAATATAATATGTCAATTCAGTCTTCCTGCAAAGATCATCATCGACAATGAAACCCAATTTACTGCAAAAAATTATATGTCTTTTTGTAAGGATCTTCACATTCAGCTGCTGCATACGGCTGTAGCCAATCCTCAAACTAATGGACAGATTGAAACTACTAACAGGATTATACTCAAAGGGTTAAAAATATGCCTAGAGAAGGTTGGGGGGCAATGGGTTGAGGAGCTCTCTAGTGTTCTTTGGGCATACCGCACTACTTCACGAACTCCGACTGGCGAGACATCATATAATTTGTGTTTCGGCACAGAGACTATTATACCAGTAGATATCAAAATTTTAAGTCCAAGAGTTCAATCATTCAATCATAATAGCAATGAAAAAAAACTCCGATATAATTTAGACCTACTCCCTGAAACTCATGACATGACCCTACTTCAAACTACTTCTTACCACCTAAGAGTAGCTCACCCCGTCCCGTCTCTGTCTGTGACTTGGTCTTGTGAAGTCTTGAAGCTGTTGGCAAAGGCCCTCAATGCAATAAGCTCTCACCTCTTTGGGATGACCTTTATGTGGTTACAACTATGGTCAAGCCAGGAACATTTAAGCTCAAAGATCTAAAAAGAAAAATCTTATCTTGAACTTGGAACACAGAGAATCTCCGAAAGTATTATCAGTGATTTTTACTGCATAAATATTACAGTCTTTATTTTGCCTCGTTTGGCATTTCCTCTTCACCCCATGTCATTTGTTAACTCTCATTCCTCTTGTTAAGTTATCTTATGATAATATTGTATCATCGACCTTATCCAAGAAAGGAGTTTATGATTTTTTTCTTTCAAGCTTATTGCACATAAATAATCTTCTTCATTCAATCCTCCCACTTGAGGAATGCACAACTCACATTGTGTCTCAGTCGGGGCATGATCAATCCCAAGGGGATTTGATAGGACCTCTTCCATACAGGTAATAAGTCAAGTAACACTTTGACTAACACCTATGATAGGTCAAAAAACTTGTAGTGGACATTCCATACAGGTAAGACGTCAAATAATATTTTGACTAATACTTAGGATAGGTCAAAAGTCCTTGGTGGATTTCTAACGACCTCTTCCGTACAGGTTAGTGTCATCGAATAATATTCTGACCAATTACCTTAGATATGTCAAAAAAAGAGCAAATCACCCAAATTTTTTGGTTTACTAATGTCATTGATAGCTCTAATATGATGATATAAGAAAGAACTAAAATTTTAGATATAAGATAAATAAAAAAATAAAAGAGAAAGAAATGCGTCCTCAAGTGATACTACATGATATCAACATCCTCCTCACCACTGGAAGATGCTCCCTTAAACTGACTTTCAACCCATTCATCTCCTGAATCTGGCGAAGAATCTTTAGATACTTGGTTGGGAAATAGATTTTTAATACTAATCCAATTTTGTGATGTACTAAGCGAATTCCTTTTAGGAATCATCGGATAAAGCCTTTCTCCAAATATTGGCACTCTAAGTCCTTCACTTCAACATCAAGAATATTATTACGAGCTTCTTAGATATGATTCTCGATAGTATCACGATAAGCTAGAGAGTTAAAGTCTTCCACGACCTTCAAGGATATGATATTTACTTCCTCTTCTGATATAATAAGCTCCTTCTCAGAGAGACGATCCTGTAATGCTTTCTTCTCCAATTCAAGAGCATTCTTCTTTGATGCAAATGCCTTGAGTCATTTCTCTTTCTGATGAGTCTCTGCCCTCACCTCAATTAGCTCATCATGAGTACGCTCCACCTCCTGATGTTGGAGAGAAAGAGAAGTTGACATATTCACCAGCTCAATTCAACACCAATTAGTTGATCCTCCAGAGCTATCACTTCTTTGGCCTTAGCACTCATTCTTCGCTCGTACTCGCCTTGCAAGTATTTTATCTTCACAAATTCAGTATTCTACTCATCTAGAGTGACACCCAAATGAGCCATAAGCCCTAATGTTTGGGTTACCTACAATCAAAAAATCACAAATATTAGACTTAAAAAAGGGAGAGAAGAAAATAAAGAGAAAGAGAAGATAATATACTAATTCGTCTGCTCATTAACGTCTTGTGCATACGTGCTTTAACACCCCTTCAGGAATATACAACTTTAAGAAACGAATCCTTACATTATGAGCTGAGATAGCTAAACTCTCAGAGACCAACTTGGGAGAACATCTTCTCCGTAACTTCTACAATAATTTGACATAATTATGCTGGCATGTGTCTTCTTTTTCTTTAGAGAAGAAGCATTGTTGTCACCATGACTTTGTAATAGGCTTCTTGAAAGAATTCTATGAATACGAGGAGACATTTCATTACCTTCACTTGGTATCTTTAGTGGAAGAGCATGAGATCTCCCTGCTTGAATAGAAAGGCTAACCTTGAATATTTTATCTTCAATTATATATTTATCGATGTGACGTAACTCATGCTGCAAGCTTCCTACATCAAAAATATTGAGAATTATTAGTATTTCATTATCTTCAATTAGTAATAGATATGGAAGGTCGTTCAATCTTCCTTATCTCTCAGGGAGACCCCACTCATTTTCATAAAAAAGAACCCATTAAACTAATTTCTAGATAGATCCCATATTGAAAATTCTATCAAATTTTTTATACCTCGATATAAAACACGTCCCTGAGCATCACATGTGAATCTACACATTCTGCATAAATACTTGATGTTCAAAGTCATACCACGCTCTCTAAAGAAGACAGTCAAACCAACAATAATCATTAGAGCTCGAAATAAAATTGTGATAAAGTTACATCACATATTTTAAAAATCTCAATCAATTCAAGAGACAAAGGGAATCATAGTCCCGCATGAAGAATCATCTCAGAAATAGTAATGTATCCTTGCAGAGGAAAACGTGCCCGATCATACTTTTTGACAATAAGAGCCACCAACTCATTTGAGAAATGAAATTTCCTGCAGAGCACCATTAAACTATCAGTTGTGATAGTAAATGATATATCATATGTAGCTGTCGTGCTATTAGTTTTCTTCTGGTCATCATCCTATGAAAATGCTTAATAAATATGAAATAAAAAAAAAGAGGAGAGAAAGATAATTGTCTGAGAAATGTGTGAAGTTACTCACTTACCTCAATACTTAGGCACATCCTTTTCTGACTTTATTTTTCACGGACATTTTTGGATATAATCTTTCACCTACAATCTGATGAAAAATATATGCATACGTATGAGTTCACAAAATAAGTTATTTTTCTCTAATGATACTCCAAAATTACCTACTAGATTTTCTAAGGAATAGTTCTTAATCGATGCTTCCTCTCCACCTTGGCAGTTTTCAACTACTGAGCCATTCATTGGAGTTTCAAGAAAATTAATTTCCTACAAGAAAAATTAGAAAATGAGGGCTTTAATTGCCTCAAATCTGTCGATGAGTTGACCTCTTTGAGAAAACCAGCCTCAGATAAACCATCTATGGTCGCCTCCTGTGGGCTCCAAAAATTCACCATCGACCTCTCACAATTGAATGAGAGTATGATTTATGTGTCGATGTAATTTTCAGATGGCAGATGGAATAGTATATAAGACACTACCCAGAGATTTCGCCCTCATTTTACGAGGACTTTAGATCTGGTTCCAGGTTTCCTATAGGCGCAAACACTTATATTTAATTACCTCTCTCAATGCTGAGAGAGAACTTTCGATTAAGGCTAGCCGTTAGATTGCTAAATGCATAGTGTATAGTAGCAGTGTGTGGAATTTTGGAATTTAAATTTTAGAATTTATGAAATTCATCATTATTAGCTTAAAGCAGATGGTTGGGGGAATGATGACGTGCCCGATCTAGATCTCATGGTTCTGTCATCCAGATTGTCATGGTCCCTAATCTACTAAGTCAGAGGAGGTAGTTGACTCAACCTGGCTGAAGGATCCTTATCAGCAACACATGTATTATATCGTCCAAGAAATCCTTGTAGACTTTGAGTGATGTTTATCTAAGGATATAGACTTAAGTCTACCTTAGCTGACAGATGATTTTTTGTCCTATCAGGTGTACCTTATGATTCACAACTCAAAGGGCAGAGCCATTGGAGAGCATACGGGCTATAGTCGTGATCGTAATATAATGGTTTCATTTGGTGGCAACCACCCTATCAGAGGACTCTGGTCATAAATGTATCATATGTGGAGCCTACTGGTCAATCCACACAATCAGAGAACATGAGCCACGTCTTTACTAACGTGAGATTGATTGGGAGTGAAACATAGTAAAATACTTGATTTGACATTGGCTCCTTTGTGAGCTAGAGTTTTCTTAATTTGTCACCTCTGACAAACAATTACGGAATGTGGGTTGGATTTTGCTTTCAGTTTTTAAAGATTATAATTCATTTAAACATTTAACACTTAGTAATTTATACGATTTTATATTTGTATTGACACTTGATTTTTATTAATTCAATTTGAGTTTGCAAGCATATTTTGATGGTAGGTATCCCCTTCGGTTGAAATCTTCATTCAACACAGTCATCATTAGAGTATATTGATTGCTTGATCATTTAATTTATTATTTTAGATCCTATCGACTCTATTATTTTAATAATAGAGGATAAGATCTACTATTATATGATAGAATTAGCTTCTCAGATATTTCAATAAATTGAATTTTTTTTATGATAATTAGATTTTTAGATTTTGTTAACCCACATCCAGTTCTAAGACCAAACTGGGAAGCAACCCGCGCAGTATCCTCAAATACTAAGTTTAAGCATTCAGCATAATGTCAGGGCACATGCGGGTATTTAGTAATTTAGGTAATTTTTATTTCTGAATCATGAGATTAATTTCATATTTTCATTTAATTCTAACTTAGCCCGCCCAACCTTTTTAGACAATAAAATTTGCACTTTAAATCTCTATGTCCAAGCACATGCAAGTATTTATAGCTTAGATAATTTTATCTAATTAATGAAATCATTGATTTTAAAAATCATGGTTAAAATGAAATTCCTTAATTTTTGCATTGAAAGAAAGTTCCTTCATTTGTGCAGCATTTAATTTAGTGTCGCCTTCTATCTACTTATACAAAGAATTGCAGATTCGGTGGTGAGGATTTCAACTTTATATTTTCAATTCAAAGTAGTGTAACTTTGCTTATATTTAACTTAATAGCAAAATAAAATGGATATTTAGCTTATGCATATTGATAGGATTTTACATCTTTGTTAATCATCATATTTAACTTGCATTCTCCTCTATATATAAGCTATTATACCTCTTTCAACTTAGTTATTAAATATAAGCCTTGTTGCTTAAGTCATGCTTGAATTGCATTTGTATTTGAATGCTAGCTTTCAAGCTTACTATAAGCATCTTGTGATTTTGATTATGAATCTAATTAGATTTTCTCTTAGATCATTTAAGGTGACACATTGTAAGAAGTGTAAGAATTATATTCATAATTATTGATTATGTAGCAAATTATTTTTGTGTCTTACTTAAACTTTCTCGACACTCCTCAACTTGCTTAGTGTGAATTAAACATTAATTTATTTGTTAATTGAGTAGCTTTGTAATGCTTATTATTGTTCAAGAGCTTGATATTTGGAATAATCAATGATAAATTTTGTTCATATTAGCTTATGAAATATCAAAATCCACATTTTCTCATAGATGAGTTATCAAGCTTCATATTCATTCTCCTAGCTTAATTGTGTTCAATAATATAGCCAATTGAAATTCCTTCAATTATTTCAACGTGAATTACAAAAATGATCCAAAAATTTAGTAAACGATTTTGCTTATATTCACTTGTAAGCATTCATCTTATTTTAGTCTCAATTAAGTTCAATTTTTGCTAACTATCTATCTCAAAAGTTGATGATTTCAAATTCAATTGATATCATTTTAATTTTCAATTTTACGCTTAAATTTTTTATTTGAATTATTTTATTTTAGGACTTTAGATTTCATAATTAATTTGACATCCAATTAATTTTAAGTTTGATATGACACTTAAAATACCACTAGTCGAAGTACAAATCTTGATGTCAAAAGCAAGTTGATCCTAAATTAAAAATGGTGGAGATCAAGCACTTAAAATATCATTGAAAACTTTGGGATATTAATTAAATCTTTAAATAGCTCTTAAACATGGAGTTTTTATAATCAAATCGAGCGTCTCGACGAGCCGGATCTAACAAGCCCAAGATCTTATAATTTTGACTTCATTTGAGCATTCAAATACTTAAAATACATCAAATGATCAAAGGAATCATTTTGAGTGTCATGGAGTGGAATGGTCGGGTTCATATATATTTACAGCGCCACTCCTCCACCTATAAATAGTCCTCATTCTTCACATGAGAGGCGGCGAAGAGATGAGAGAGCTCTAAACAAAATCTCCCAAAGACAATTATGCCACTCACGGGTCGCTCACCCCGTTGGTTACCAACCACGCCGCCGCCATCAATTCCGCCGGTTCACGCCACACTATCAATGCAAACGTTGCCGAGTCACGCCACATCGCCGCCGTTATCACCATCACGCCGGCATTATCGCCGTACTATCGCCGGTTACGTCGCCGACCATCGCCGGCCCTCAATCACGATGACCTTCATTATCAGTCGCTGATCCCCGCTGTTCACCATCATTTACTAGCAGCTGTTACAACCTAAACGTGACTATATAATATAGATTTCGATTTCGATATCGCTCTTCACATATACTGCAATCCGATTATCATGAAGATTTGTACTCGAAATAGATAATAGTGGAAGATATTAAAGGTTTTTCCTTTCGAGATTTTTCACGCAAAAATTTTGGAGTTCTCTTATTAAATCTTCAACATCCGCGCTAGATTCCACAACAAAGCTCGTAAACTTTATTCTACCGAATCGATTTTTCTAAGATAACTTTTATTCTACCGCAACCGCTGTGTATGCTAGAAAACCTTAGAATAAAAGTTTACGCTTTGGCTTTATTATGAATCCAAAGACACACAAAGACATTCGAAGAATAAGAGAACTCTAGAATTTTTACGTGAAAAAATCTCAAAAAGAGGGAAAAACTATTGGGCCTAGCCCAGTAAAAATCTTTCACTATGTATCTATTTCAGAGTACAAAATCTTCTCAATAACGGGATTATATATAGAAGTCGACAACGATCCCGTAACCGCAACAAAGCATATATTCACGCTCGTGTAATAGCTAGATGATGGTGAACAAATGCGTCAACAATTGATGGTGAAGGTCATCGTGATGGTGACCGCAAGTGGTCGCGAATGGTGGCGACCGACGATGTCTGCGCGACGGCTGGTGAGGACCGACATTTGACGACGATGATCGGTGAAGGCACGAATGCGGTAAAGCGAATGACCGGTGATGGAGATTGACAGGCGGGCGGATACCGGGGCAAATGGTTGGCAACCGACGGGGTAACGCGAAAGTGGTGGCAACATTGTGCTTTGGAGGATTTTGCTTTTGAGCTCCTCTCTTCGCTGGCCTCCCTCATGTGAAGAATGAGGGCTATTTATAGATTGAGAGTGACGCTCAGAATACATAAAAAACCCAACCACTCCACTCCATCGATGACTCAAAATGATTCCTTTGATCATTTGATGTATTTTAAGTATTTGAATGCTCAAATGAAGTCGTAATTATGAGATCTTCTAGAACCGTCGAGACACTCGATTTGACTATAAACATTCTATGTTTAAGAGCTATTTAGAGATATAATTGATATCCCAAAATTTTCAATGATATTTTAAGTGCTTGATCACCGCCAATTTAGGATCAACTTTTGACATCAAGATTCGATTGACAAGGGTATTTTAAGTGTCATATTAGTTATTTTTGGATGACATTATCTCAATCGTCCAAAAATATATACGCCAAATACTTGAAAATAACAAATTCTTCAATGAAATTTGGGGTCCATTAAGCATACATTTTGAAAGAACAGATCTTCATGGGAGCACAAGATTATGATCACTGCTGCGTAGGTCATGTGTGAATGCTTGTAAGATTTCGGGGTTATGGACCCATCTGGGCACTTACGGGTGCCCGCGGGCGCAAACGCCCATTTTCGATAATTTTCAACAATTTTTGATCTTTTTGCCCCTATAGGGGGTATATAAAAACCCTCATAGGGCCAAGGGAGATGGCACACACCTCATATGCTTTGGTATTCCTCTTCTTCTTAGGAGAAGGTCATTTGGAGGCAATAAAAGCCCGTGGTACATACGTCGTGGTTCTGATTTTCCCTCGAAAGAGGCCAAGCCTCGCCGACCAACCGAGTTGAGGCAATCGGCGCCATATTACGCCGTTCGGTTTCCCTCGAAAGAGGCGTCAACCGGACTAGTCGGACCGACCGGATTTGGAGGCGATCAAGGCCCACGGTACATACGTTATGGTTCTGATTTTCCCTCGAAAGAGGCGTCAACTGGCCTCGTCGGATAGACCGGGTTTGGAGGCGATCAAGGCCCGCGGCATACGTCCGGGTTCGGCTTTCCTCGAAGAGGCGCCAACCGGCCTCGTCGGACCGAGATTTGAGGTGATCGGGCGTACATACATCGTGGCTCCAGTTTTTCCTCGAAAGAGGCGTCAACTGGCCTCATTGGACCGACCGGGTTTGGAGGCGATCAAGGCCCGTGGTACATACGTCGTGGCTCTGATTTTCCCTCGAAAGAGGCGTCAACAGTCCTCATCGGACCGACCGGGTTCAGAGACGATGATCGACGATGGAGATGATCGACGATGGCGGCTGATGGCGATGTCCGACGACGGTGGCTGTCGACTGTGGTCGGTGGTGACGACCGACAACGATGGTTGACGGCGATGCCCGATGACGGTGGCCGGTGACAGTGGTCGGCGGTGACGACCGGCGACGATGGTTGATAGTAATACCCGGTGACAGTGGTCGGCGGTGACGACCGGCGATGATGGTTGACGACGATGAGAATTTTTGACTTATCCAAGGTTGTTTGTTAGAGTGTTACCCGATGACGTTAACCTGTATGGAAGAGGTCGAATTGAATCCGCTGAGGATTTCTGATCTATCCGAGGTTGTTTGTCAGAGTGTTACCCGATGACATTAACTTGTATGGAAGAGGTCGAATTGAATCTGCTGAGAAATTTTGACCTATCCGAGGTTGTTTGTTAGAGTGTTACTCGATGACATTAACCTGTATGGAAGAGGTCGAATTGAATCCACCGGGATTTTGACCTATCAGGTTGTTTGTCGAGTGTTAATGACATTAACCTATATGGAAGAGGCCAATTGAATCCAGAGAATTTTGACCTATCAGGTTGTTTGTCGAGTGTTATGGCGACGCTAACTGTTCAAAGGAGGACCTTTTGACCTATCCTAGGTATCAACCAAAGTGTTACTTGACTTCTTACCTGTATGGAAGAGGTCTGATCAAGTCCTCTTGGAATTGATCATGCCCCAATTGAGATACAACGTAAGTTGTGTATTTCTCAAGTGGGATGATTAAATGAAGAAGAAACAAGCTTGTAAGAAAAAGCCATAAACTCATTACTTTGATAATATTGGTGATACAATATTGCCATAAGATAACTTAACAAAAGGAATTAGATACATTTTTAGAGAGAGTTAACAAAAGACAAGTGGCAGAGAGGAAAAGATAAACGGGGTAAATTAAAGGCTGCAATATTTATGCACCAAGAATTACATATAACACTTTTCAGAGACCCTCCATGTTCTAAGTTTTATGGAAGATTTTTTCCTCTGGATCTTTGGTCATAGCTTGACGGTTGGTCATCTGATAATGAAATGGGGAGCAAGTTTTTTACAGACAAAACCCTCTAAGGTACTTCTTTATCTTGAAGATTAAATTTCTCAATGTTGAAGGTCACCGAAGGGCGTGGTTGAGCTTGTCTGAGGTAACATGATTATGCTATTTATTGGTTTCCACAGACCACTCCAACCCTAATGGGAGTTTGAAATTTCATCTTAAGATGAGGTACCAAGGTGACAGCACCGAAGATTGATTGGAGTGGTCTTCCAAAGATAGCGTTGTATGTTGAATTTGACTTGACCACTATGAATTGAACTCAGTGAGTGACTTGTTGAGAAAATTCTCCGAGAACCACGGGAAGGGTGATTGTCCCCTCAACTCGTACAGGGCAATTATCAAACCCATATAACAGTCCTGCAGCGGGCCTTGATCGCCTCCAAACTCGGTCGGTCCGACGAAGCCAGTTGATGCCTCTTTCGAGAGAAAATCGGAACCACGACGTATGTACCGCGGGCCTTGATCACCTCCAAACCTGGTCAATCTAACGAGCCGGTTGACGCCTCTTTAGAGGGAAAATCGGAGCCATGGCGTATGTACCGTGGGCCTTGATCGCCTCCAAACCCGGTCGGTTCGATGAGGCCAGTTGATGCCTCTTTCCAGGGAAAATCGGAGCCATAACGTATGTACAGCGGGCCTTGATCGCCTCCAAACTCAATCGGTTTGACGAGGCCGGTTGACGCCTCTTTCGAGGGAAAATCGGAGCCACGATAAATGTACCGCGGGCCTTGATCGCCTTTAAACCCGGTCGGTCCGACGAGGCCAGTTGATGCCTCTTTTGAGGGAAAACTGGAACCACGACGTATGTACCGCAGGCCTTGATCGCCTCCAAACCCGGTCGGTCCGACGAGGCCGGTTGACACCTCTTTCGAGAGAAAACCAGAGCCACGACGTATGTACTGCGGGCTTTGATATGACACTTAAAATACCACTAGTCGAAGTACGAATCTTGATGTCAAAAGCAAGTTGATCCTAAATTGAAACTGGTCTAGATCAAGTACTTAAAATATCATTGGAAAGTTTGGGATATTAATTAAATCCCTAAATAGCTCTTAAACATGGAGTGTTTATAATCACCCAAGATTTCATAATTCTGACTTCATTTGGGCATTCAAATACTTAAAATACATCAAATGATCAAAGGAATCATTTTGAGTCGTCCGATGGAGTGGAGTGGTTCGAGTTTTGCATGTATTTACAGAAGCGCCACTCCTCCAATCTATAAATAGCCCCTCATTCTTCACATGAGGGAGGCCCAAGTAAAAGAGATGAGAGAGCTCTAAAGCTTGAAAATCCTCCAAGCACAATCGTTACCACTCGACGGCCGCCACCACCCCATTGGTTGTCAACCACCGCTGCCGGCCGCTGATCCTCGTTTGCCGTCACCGCCAACCACTATCGCCGACAACCGCTGCCGTCATCATCGCCAACCATCAGGCCATCATCAACGCCACCACTGCCACCGCTGTCACCATCCGGCCACCTCACGGTCACCATCATGACGACCTTCATCATCAGTCGCTGACCCCCGCTTTTCACCATCATCTACCAACAGTTGTTACAACCTGAACGTGACTATATAATCACCCAAGATTTCATAATTCTGACTTCATTTGGGCTTTCAAATACTTAAAATACATCAAATGATCAAAGGAATTATTTTGAGCCGTCCGATGGAGTGGAGAAGTTCGGGTTTTGCATGTATTTACAGAAGCGTCACTCCTCCAATCTATAAATAGCCCCTCATTCTTCACATGAGGGAGGCCCAAGTAAAAGAGATGAGAGAGCTCTAAAGCTTGAAAATCCTCCAAGCACAATCGTGCCACCACTCGACGGTCGCCGACCACCCCCATTGGTTGTCAACCACCGCTGCCGGCCGCTGATCCTCGCCGATCGTCACCGCCAACCACTATCGCCGACAACCGTCGTCGGTCATCATCGTCAACCATCATTGCCAGTCATCATCAACGACCACCGACGCCGGTCACCGCCGCCGACCATCGTCGGCCACCCTCGCCGGTCACCATCATGACGACCTTCATCATCAGTCGCTGACCCCCGCTGTTCACCATCATCTACCAACAGCTGTTACAACCTGAACGTGATTATATAACTGTTGTTGTCTGATTCTGGGATTCTCATTGTCAGCCCTTCTCATATACAATTATGTAATCCCGTTATTGGAAAGATTTTGTACTCTGAAACAGATACATAGTGAAGATTTTTACTGGGCTAGGCCCCGTGATTTTTCCCTCTTTTCGAGATTTTTCCATGTAAAAATTCTAGAGTTCTCTTATTAATTCTTCGAATGTCTGTGTGTGTGTTGGATTCCGCAACAAAGCTAAGGCGTAAACTTTTATTTTACCATAACTGCTTTTCAAGCACGCAACAAAGTTTAAGTCTAAAAAATTTGATAAAATTTCAGTAGCATTTCAGCAGTAATCCGGTGTCATCCCCACATAGGGGCTACACCTAACTTTGTCTACCCAGACGCCTAATAAGCGTGATGAGCAAATCACACACCACCCATCTTTCAATCTCATTACATCCTAATGAGCATAACGAGGTCTTCAATCACTTACATAAAAGCAAATATATATACAAGTATTTTTCTCCCTCTTTTTTTTCTAAGTTCCAGATTTTGTCAAAATTTTGGCATTATTTCGGCATAGGAGGCTACATCTAACACTTTTTGGCTTACTCAGTACGCCCTAATAAGCGTAGCGAGCGGTGCCTTGCAACACCACAAAAAATTTTCATCTTGTCATGCCCTAATGAGCATGACGAGACCTTCAACCTGCATAAAGAAGCAAACGCATATGTATGCATATGATTTTCACACATTCAAATATTTGATTTGTTTCTTTTTTCTTATCGAGAAGGCAGTGACGCAATATATTTCACTATTTTCTCTTTTCTTCTCTTTCTTCTGTTTTTCTTTTTTTTCCTTCTTTTTTCCTTTTGTCTCCTTTTTTTCATATGTTTGTTGTTAACCCGAGAGAGAGAGAGAGAGAGAGAGAGAGAGGAAGATATTTTTTTTATTATTTTTTATTTTGTTGTTGTGAACTCGAAAGAGAGAGAGAGAGAGAGAGAGAGAGAGAGATAGAGAGTGGGGAGGGAGAGAGATTTTTCTTTTTTTTCTTTTTTTTATTTTGTTGATGTGAACTTGAAAGAGAGAGAGAGAGAGAGAGAGAGAGAGAGAGAGAGAGAGACGAGGGATGATTAATATTAATATTATTATTATTATTTTTTTCTGTTGTTGTGAACCCGAAAGACACACACACACACACACACACACACACAGAGAGAGAGAGAGAGAGAGAGGAGAGAGATGTGAACAAGGGTTGGAAAGAAGACGAGGATTACCTTCATGACATCTCCTTTTTTTTTCGGGCAGCGGGAATCAGAGAGAAGAAGGAAAGCGAGGAGAGATCAAAAATGAGGGGGATCCGTCTATGGCTTGCAATTTTTTTGAGAATGAATGAGCGGGAGCAGTTTTGTTCGATTTTGAGGGAGGATCGGGCGTGAACAGTTGAGAGAATTGGGAGGGAACGTTTTGCGGCCTTTTTTTTTGTGAAAGGCCAACCGACGGTCAACAACTCCAAACACGGTCGGTCCGATGAGGACAGTTGACGCCTCTCTCGAGGGAAAATCGAAGCCTCGTCGTATGAACTACAGACCTTGATCACCTCCAAATCCGGTCGGTCCGACGAGTACAGTTGACGCCTCTCTCGAGGGAAAACCAGAGCCTCACTGTATGAACTATGAGCCTTGATCGCCTTCAAACCTAGTCAGTCCGATGATGATAGTTAACACTTCTTTTGAGAAAAAATCGGAGCCTCACCATATAAACTACGAGTCTTAATCAACAAAGCAAATAACATTCTTTTAAGAAGAAAGTCAAAGCCTTGCTCACAAAAGAAAAAATAATTTTTATTACTCTTAGGCCCTGAACTTCTGCTGGATAATTTCTCATCAAATATAAGAGAGCATTAGAGCATATGACAAACTGGTCTTCTTACTTGACCTCAGCGGGGTTGGTGGGTTTCATAGATCCACAATAGTAAGAAGAATAAATTTTGAAAAAATTTAAAAAAATTTAAATAGATTTCAAAATTTTTGCACTGAAATATATCATTCCTTTTATAAAAGTGAAAAAATGAAGAAAATAAGAAAAAATCAGAGAAAATATCAAAAAAAATGAAAAAATCTAAAATTTCCGTCATTTGCACTCACTTGCTTGTGTTTGTGCACATGGACGAGTGTCGCTGCGTGATTGCGCCAAGAACCCCGCTGCCCCTCATTCAGTGTGCTCATGGCCCCACTGCTTCACCCTGGGCTCCCACGACGGTTGCCATGGCCATGCGACTGCGGGCCATGGCGCCAACGTTCGCGACGCTCGATGTGTGCACCTGCACTAAGTTGGCCACAACCTCACATGTCCACCGCTATGCTTGTCCACGCATTCGTGGCCTCACGCACCTGTGTAACTGGTCTCTTGCACCCACTTTTGTGATCATAGTCTTGTGTGCCCATGCAGATATATTCTCTCAAACTATATCTAATGCAAAGGTTAATGAGCCTGCAAATTTCATTAACACTGAAGAAGTTATTATTTTTATTTATTTGACATATATTTTTAGATGATAGAGATGATATCATCCAAAAATAAAGGGCAATTGATATGCCACTGAAAACTCTACTAGTTGAAGCACGAATCTTGATATGGAAAGCAATCTGATTCTGAGTCGAGACTAGCCTAGATCAAGCACTTAAAATATAATTGAAAATTTTAGGATATCAGTCGGATCCTTAAATAGCTTCTAATTATGGAGAGTTTATAGTCAAATCGAACGTCTTGATGAGCTGGATATAACAAGCCTAAGATCTCTTAATTCTGACTTCATTTGAGCATTCAAATACTTAAAATACATCAGATGATCGAAGAAATCATTTTGAGCCTTCCGATGGAGTGGTTTGGATTTTTTCTGTATTTATAGAAATGACACTCTCATAATCTATAAATAGCCCTCATTCTTCACGTAAGGGATGCCAAGCTAAAGAAATGATAGATCTTTAAGACTCGAAGAATCTCAAAGCATAATCGCGTACCGGCCATATCATCGGATCATCGCCGCTACCACCTCGACACGCGCATCATCGACGCCATCCGGTCACCACCTTCATCGATCATCGGCAATCACCGTCGCCGACCATCGCCGTCGGCCACCACCACCGATCATCGCTGCCGAACACTCACCGGATCACTGCCGGTTAACGCCGCTGCCGCCACCACCGTTATCATCACCGCCCACCACCGATCACCACTTCGCCACGCTTCAGCCGGTGGATCACCGCCGCCATCCAATATCGCCAGCTGCTATCTACCGCCACCCGACCATCTTTCGATAGTTTTCGTCAAATCATCAGACTATCGCCTCAAGCAAGACCTTCGTCGCTAATCCAACGAAGCTTGTCACAAAACTTATTATTCTAAGCTATCATTCTCCAACTTTGGAGAAAGAATAATAATTGTAACATAAGATGATATAGTGAAATTATTTTTAAGTGGGCAAGACCCCGTTGTTTTTCCCTTATTGGGATTTCCACGTAAAAATCCTGAGATCTCTCAAACTCTTTTACTGTGTGTGTGAAACTTTTGTGTAACACTAAGACATCGAATTCTCCTACTCTATCGACCCGAATCTTCATGCACGCAATAATTTTGAATTGAATATATATAATACATTTTAAATTTATGTTTGAAGAAATTCATAATCATATGATTAACATGATGTTATTTACAAATAGGCCATCTGAATGATATTCTAAAGCCTCTCTCTTTTTTCTAGTAATATAGGATTTATTGGAATATCATTTAATATTACTTATGAGGTAAAGTTCATCTACATTAGGCTTTTCTTTTGATATTTGAAGAATCTCAAAGCATAATTGGGCCATCGCCTGATCGTCGCCGAATCATCGCCAACCGCCACTACACCAATCGCCACCACCCGAGCAATACCGGATCACCGACCACCATCGTTGGTCATACGGTCACCGCCATATCATCACCGCACCGCCCAACCATCATCGGATCACAGTTGGTCATTACTATTACCACCGTCAACTGCTATCGATAGCTATCCGACCATCGCTCGATCGTTGTCGGCAGATCGTTAGACTACCACCTCAAGCGAGGCCTTCGTCGTTGATCCAATGAAGCTTCTCGCAAAATCTACTCTTATAAACTATCATTCTCCAACTTTTTGAGTTAGGATAATAATTATAACAAATACTAATATAGTGAAATTATTTCTAAGTGGACTAGACCCCGTAGTTTTTCCCTTCTTGAATTTTCCACGTAAAAATCTTGATGTCTCTAAAATTTTTTTACTGTGTTTGCAGAACTTTCGTGTAATACTAAAATATTAAATTCTCCTACTCAACTAACTCGAATCTTCCTGCAAAAACACCTTTAAAGTATCTTTTCATAGTTAATTAAAATAAAAAGATAAGTTGAACTAACGAATACATAATGACAACTCAAAATATAATATGAGCATTAACAAAAAAAAAATTATAACTTTCTCATGGTTTTAAATAACAAAACTCAAAAAAAAAAAAAAAAAAAAATTGCAAAACTAATCTTTAATCCTGCAATTTATTGATCGATTCTTTCAAAAATAAAATTTTGATCTGAAAATTTTAAACAAATCTTCAAGGTTATTCAAAACTAAGGGCTTTTTCTGAATTAATTTTTTAATTTATGTATTTTTTAAAAAAATATTTATTTGATATATTTTAAAGTATTTTTATTTTAAAAATAAATCATATTATTTTAAAAATATTCATAATAATCTTTAAATATTTTGAGCATTTTTTAAAATACCTATCAATACAAATATATTTTATGTACAAACAAAATAATAATAATAATAATAATAATAATAATAATAATAATAATAATAATAATAATAATAATAAGTGATCCCAAATGATTTCTAAATGTGGACACTTAGGGGCTGTTTGGTTCCGAGTAATTACGGTGTAATGTAATCCAAATACGCGCAATTCTTCTTTTTCCCTGTTTACAGAATGTAATTACCGTGTAAATTTTCACAAGATTGCTTTCCTCCTTTAGCCTATTTTCATAAACGAAATACAAAACCAGCGATTGAATTCACCTGAGCGGAGCTGAGGAGCTGAGCTGTTGGAGTTCTAATGGTATAGGCGCTTGCTCCCGCCATCCCGTTTCTCTCTAGCCTCCTCCTGAGTGAAGAGTTACTACGAGGTGCGCAGTTCCCAATGGCGATGTGATCAAGAGAGCTGCAGGCTTGCTCAAGTACCACCCTGACAAGAACCGAGGGAACGAGGAGGCCAATAAGAGATTTGCCAAGATCAATAATGCATATGAGGTGCTGACTGATTCGGAGAAGAGGGGTATCTATGACCGATACGAGGAGGAGGGCCTTAAGTAGCACGCTACTAGCGGTGGAAAGGGTCCTGGGATGAACATTCAGGACATCTTCAACAGTTTCTTTGGTGGTAGCACACGAGAGGAAGAGGAGAGAATTCCAAGAGGTTATTTATAAAAACTTAATTGTTTTGAATATTTTAAAAAATAAATATTTGACCTAAAAAGATTATGTATATATATATATATATATATATATATATATATATATATATATATATATATATATATATAGCTTCCTATGAAAACAAAATAAAAAATATTTTAAAATAAATAATAGATATCATTAAAATAAATTTATTTATCAGTTATATAGAGGTCATATTGTTTTCTACTTTTAAAATAAATATATTATAATCTTTTTTTTAACTAAATAATAAATTTTTATTTATAAAATATTTATATTTTAATATATAATTAATTTATTTATTTAATATTTCAATTAATGAAAAAAAATACATGAGTATTCATACATGTATTTACTTTACTTTTATATGCCAACCAAACGTAAAATATAGTTTATGTATTTACTTTTCATAACCAAACAAGTAAAGTATTAATTCACGTATTCACTTTCTGTATTTCACTTTCTCTACATTCTAAATGCACCACAACGTCGCTTTTGAATCTCATTTATCCTCAATGAAGGCGCGGATCGTTGACGGTCAACGGACGATGATTAGCAGGCCAATGTCCCTTTCCTCCGCTAACCTCCCTTCCCCTCTCTTGTAGAAGAAGTGTGGCAATAGGGCCACTAATGAACTGAGCATTTGACAAGTTATTCATGACTCGATTTGATTAGAGCTCGTTCATATTCATTTGATTAACTAATCAAATTAGCTTGAACATTTTTTTTAATACACGATTGTTAAATGAACAAGCATGAATAGCTTATCATTCAATTCATTTATGTTCATGAGCAAGCTCGCTAAGGAGCTCGATTATGGCTCGATTACTGCTCAATTAAGGCTTGTTTGTGAACAGTATTGTTCAAACTTTTTTTAGGCTTAATAAGCTTTAATTGATACATCTCAAGTATATTTCTCAACAAACTGGTTGTGAACAAGCTCAATTAAGGCTTGATTAAAGCTTGTTTATTTTATTAAACGAGCTGCTCATTAACAGGCTTGATAATCCAATTTGAATCGAGCTCATGAACAAACTTGAATCGAGCTCGAGCTCGATAATGGTAAATAAGCTCAAGCTTGAACAATATTCTTAAAAGCTCGAATTGAGCTCAAACTCGATAATATTAAATATGCTCAAGCTTGAACACATAAATGCTTGGCTTGGCTCGGTTCGTTTGTATCCCTATGTGGCAACTTAAGTATGCTCTTAAAATAAAATCCCATATATTATTATATAATAAAGAATTATTATGCTTATAATTAAGCTTTTGTTAATTCCTTAATTATTTATATTTCATGATTTCTTCCAAGCTAAATCTTCATAGATCAATGTAATTATTATTAGCATCTTGATGAATTAAGTCAGTCAAGCTAAGCCCAAGCTTGAGCGAGAATTCGAGCTTAAGCTTGAAAATACCCCAATGAAGCTTGAGTTAAATGTGATTTGTGGTTCATTTGGTAATTATATTTTAAGTTTTGAATGAGGTCATGCATGATACAAGGACATGATCAAAAGCTAATGCTTTGTATGGTTTTATCTTTTTCATGCTTAAGTTTTACAATAAATGTGTTAGGGAATTTAAATAAGGGTATTGATTATGATAGAAAATGATGTGCCACATAGAATAATTAGAAAATGAGAAAAATAACACAAAAAAATCAAGATATATTCTATTTGATTTCAACAAAGTACATATTCATGAGAGAGGAGATGATTTGATTCAATGATAAAATCTATATAATCTTAAAGTACAAAGTAAGAATTTTTATAATTTCTATATTTTAAAGTACTCAATAATAATCTCTTGAATCAAAATTATTCCACACTCAAATTTTCTTCTTGGATCCACCAAACAAATTTTAATCCTCCAATGAACCCCAAGTCATTGAAAGCTACAATCTTGACTCCAACCACAATTGAAAGAGAAAGTATAATCTAATAATAACATCCAAAATCAATTATCCTCCTTCACACAATTTTTTATTCTTTTAGTTTTAGAATGTTGAGCGCATTCGAATGCCCATCTCTAAGGATATATACAACACCTCAAACTCGGGCAGGCGCTCAAAGTGCGCCGCACACAATGACACAAACCTTCATCTCATATATCTAAGGCATGACCTCACACTCGTAAGAGATTGCACATTTCATAGAGAGAGCTAATTCAATCACATGTTCTAAAATAAAATTATATGAATAATGGAAAGTCCTAAGTCCTTGGTCTATATAATGTGAACATAAGTAGAAGATTCTTCATCTCATGCAGATGAAAATTTAATCAAGTTATTCAACCTAAAAATGTTATAAATAAAACTTTGAGAGTCATTGAATTGATTTTGAAATTAATGCAATAGAATTTTTAAATGATTTTTCATATATAAATAATATACTCATTTTAAAATAATAATAATAATTTTAAGATTCATTTCAATCAAATTTTAATCATAAAGTCTTAATTTTTTTTTTTTTTTGATTAGTGATTATATTGCATCTTTTTAACTATAGAAACTATTCGCTTTTATTATTAAAAAAAAAAATCATATTACACCTTGAAAAGTTAGCCCTACAAACATGTATAAATCAAATCTAGATATATATATATATATATATATATATATATATAAATGATTGATTGAAGATTAAATATATTTTAACTCAAATAAAAATAAAGAATCAGGTTAATGAATAAAATTTAATTATGAATAAATTTATATTATTCAAATTAACTCAAGAAGTAATATTTCAATAATTTTAGAAAAATAATAATAATATTTCAATAGTAAAAACTTATCATAGTGTGAAAGAGGCATGAGAGTAAGATGCTCATAATTTTCAATAACTTTCTTAAATGCTTCTTTGATGGGTTGGTCAATGCGGCTGGCCAATTTTGTAAAGGAACCTTCAAAACATCGCAATGGACGACTTGAGAATTAAAATAACCTTACTCAAGCTTTGTTATAGTATACTTGTAATAGTTATATGTCCAATAATAATAAACTCGTACAACTATATATTATAGATTTTGTATAAAAATATTTACATACATACCAAATAATTTTTATACATCCACATATTTAATCCTAAAAATATTATTTTACATCATATATATATATATATATATATATATATATATATATATATATATATATATATATATATATATATATATATATATATATATATATATATATATATATATAGAACTATTAGAGTGCCTAATAAATGATATTATTCTAAAAAATAAAGAAAATATATAAGACATCTTAGTCTATTGATTGAGAATTTTGACTTTCAATCAAGAGATATTGCGATCAAATTCTTAGGCATATATTTTGGGTATAAATTTATGATTAAATTCATTTAAATGTTTTAAAAAATAAAAAATAAAAAATAATAATAAATAAAACAATATCTTTCGATTTCACTATTTTATTCTTGGCACACGCAACTATATTCAAAGTCAGCGTAGACTCTAACAGATGTCCTAGCATAGGCAATTTTTTTAAAATAGGTACGGTTAAAACCGAAATTAGCTAATTGAGTATCGATAAAAAAAAATTTAAGAATAGGTAGACGATCGGGCATTTCCACGTCGGAGACGGCGTGGCGTGGTGTCTCGTAAGTAGGCCAATTCGGCGACCGGCTCTAATCAGGCGACGGCTCGACACTTTAGGGCCGATCGGCCCCTCGACCAGCTCCTCGGTTTCCCTTGATTCCTTCCCCCGAACTCCGCTCTTGACGTAGAACGCCGACCGTCCCCACCGGCGTGCTCGTGGCGGCGAACATCTTGGCCGCCGTACAAAGCACCGCCTGCATTGTTTTGTTTTTGTCCCGTTGCACACGACTTCTTCCAGGTATTTTTTTTTTTGCTATCACTCGATCTCGTTGCACATTAAGTATAATGATACGCAATGTACCGTGGCTTGTGACTTTCCTAATATATCATATAAATTAAAAGCTTTACTCACTATGAAGTCATTGTTGTTTTTTTATGGAATACATACATGTAGAGTGGCGAGACAGTTTTTTCATGGTTGAATTGTTTAATTTACTCTGTTTGGTCTTGCTTTAAACTCCTTATGGGTTTCTAAGAAAATTCCTTTCATGTTTTTTCTTTGCATTCTATCTTCAAGTCGGAAGGTTTAATGTTTTTTTTTAATAATTTCGCTTTATCTTTACTCTACGATATTTCTAGTTGCTTATCGAGAGAGAGATTGGTGAATGGCTATCTAACCTTTTTCATTAAGGACATCTATTTGGGTGGAAGTGATGTTTTGTCAATTATTCCGATATAACTATTGTTAGTCACAAGTTGTTCCTATTTTACAACATGTTTCTTAATTGTATTTGCTTATCGAAGAGTGGCCCATTACATGCGATTCATCCGGCGCTAGATCGATTGGGCAGCTGCGTGAGTCGGTACGCTTCATCCTGGATCATCAGTTGCCACGCCCTTGAGAGATGGTCTCCCAATACCTTCCACCTCGGTAGGTGAGATGACCGACGCTCGGGGCGTGGCGATGATTCTAGGTCTACTGGATTGATGGACCACCTATCATACCCGATTGTGATTGGCGAGGGAAGAGATGGGACACTTGGCACGATTCGCGATGAGTTGTTAGGGCGACACCCATTACGGCGTGATGTATCATGACGGTCTATCCAATATCGGGGCGACATTCGGATGGGCGAGCACATGCATGTACATGCATACCGAGTAAAGGTGGACTTTCTGAGAGTCATATGATAGTGAAACCGAGATGACTTCTTCCGGCACGTGCTTATATTTTATTTCATTGGTCGTTCTTATTGCACGATCGTCAGTTGGTCCACCTACGATTCTACCACTCTTGGAGGATCCGGATGATTTTAGCATGATGTCTATAGGTGGAGCTTGGCTCATCTATATAGAGTTGCAGTCGATTAGACCAGGCCAACATGGTGTTGCCTACACCTACTTCAGATTTGGGCTTGGGAGCATATTCATGTAGGTAGACATGTCCCATATCCGAGTCGTGTTGGTTGCTTTGTTCAAATTTCAAATTATACGCAATTTTAAAATTTTTTACGTATGCAGTGGAATGAAAATATGTGCAAAACCTTTAGCGAATGTTGCGATACTGAAGCTAGATGGCTTGCGGGACACACAGGTTGAATTTGCATTTAACATTGTAAATACTATTATTTACATTATGTTTTAACATACTTTTATCATACGTGTAGGTGATCTGGGAGCCGTACAATGAGCAGATCAGAGCAAATCTATCTGTTGTATGCTCAGCTCAGGCTCGACATATAGTTAGCAGTCCCTCTTATCGGGAAGAGGGTTGAGTGGTATTTACTGAGTGTCGCCCGGTTTGGCCTTACTCCCAGTAGATGTAGCCCGGTTGACCCTAGTTTCAAAGGGTCGATGGTCTGGTAAAGCGGTCTCGGGTTGAGTACCACCAGTCATACATAGCTTTTGGGAGAGTACGGATTGCCTCGTCGATGGGTTAGATGAGGTCGTGGGAAATCATATCATCGTTCGTTGGTTGATCATGGGCTTCTTTGTACTTGTCGCCGATAGATCCCACATACGCTAGAGCACCGGTGGAGCGTCTTTATGTAAGTTATGATATAGGAAATATTCAATATTTTAAAAGTGATAATTTAACATTCCTTTTTTTGCATAGGACCATATCACGCACGCGGACATATTTGACCATATTTGGTCTTGCCGATGATCACCACTTACGGCGATGTGTCGATAGATCTGGTGATATCTGCGAGACCTTGATGTACATATGCGACACATATTGATCGGTGCACAGAGGGTGTCGCGACGATGAAGCCCGGTCCATCATCGCCGATCCAGTCCTTCTTCAGACGCCGAAGCTAGTTCCTTCTACACGATCCGGGCCATTCTACGTACGATCCGGGACCCGTCACATATCGGCCGTCGGCGACTCGCGCCACCTATATTCACATCACGGGATGATATGTCGCATAGTCAGGATGTTATTCTGAGGGCCGGCATCACCTACGTGATCGCCCATCTCGTCGCTGACCCGGACACACACAGGAGTGGTGCAATCTACGACGCCAGGAGGAAGGCGTTGTCTCACGGGTGGCTTAGAAAGTGTCTCTACATTTGCCTTTCGATTCATTACAACGACATAGTCATGTACATGTTAACCTTGATTATGACATAATAAATGTTTATAAGTTTTGTTTCTAAATTTTTTTTATGTACATAGCGGTTAATGTATTTACTTAAAATACTCATCGTTGTCTTGATGATATGCGCTATTGATTTATTAGCCTATTTAAGTCAACAATCCAAATAAGTCAATTATAAATATTTCTTTAATATCTTACAGGCATGTAGGAATAGCCCAAAGATTAAAGTATTGCGACCTGTTAAAGTCCTTTGTTGATATTCTTCCAAAAGATTGTTTCACTAGGAATAGTACCCCATGAGGTATGAAGAAGAAAGATGGCAAAAATAGAAAATGTTTAACTAAAAGTCTAAACTTTAACTTGCGTGTTTAATTACGCCAAGAAATTCTGGAGATAATCTGCTCAAAGGAAGTTTTTTTGTGAGATTACCTGCTCAAAGATATCAATAAAATGAAACAGCTTTTTTACTCTCCTTGTAGTTACGGATCATATACGGCCCAAATGAAGTCGAAAGTGTGGCGGCCCGGTCGGTAGCTGATTCTTTAAAGCCATGAAGCTGTGGCCCTTCGGGCGTAACTCGGCTTAGCGTTGTTCGATCTGGCTTTCCGATCGCCAGTTCGAACAATCGCCCAATGCTTCAGTTATCTGAAAATCCGGTCCGTTTGACCTTCGAGGTGCATTTGTGCTTAAGAGTTGGATTGTTTGGATAATGATTTAAGTATATAAGAACAAAAATAGTTAGTATTTTGTATCATATCAAATTCTTTTCATACAACATTTTAGAAGCCTTGCAAGCATATTCCATCCTATCGAAGTTGGCACATTTAATTCTCAATTTGAGCACATAAACATACACTAATAACCCAATTCATTTCACAAATGGACAATAAACAAATGTTCATTATGCCGCGAGTTAACTTGTACATGACTATGAAGTTGGTTATCAAACCAAAAAAATAAAATGTAGTACACATTGTCCTAAAACCAACACCATATTACTATCTGTCCTCAGTGCATCGCCCGGATATGTCGTCGACGTCAGCATGCGCGGTGGCCCTCTACCATCGTACGAAAGAATCTCAAATAAAGTGTCAATATTGTAAAATCTTGAGAGGGAAAAACAAGCATTGTCCTATTGGAAATATATATCGATCGATGTTATGGGGCACGATGACCTGTAGTGACGGATATTTTGCATATGCTACAAGTTCGCTAGAACTGCGTTTTCATCCATTGTGTTTCTGAATCTATTGGTTCGTGGCCGGCCTGACCTTCTACGAAAGTTAGGGGCCTGCAACGTGACTAATCCAAGCTCTTCACCGAAGGATGGCCAATCAGAGCGATCTGGTAGAGTATGAAATTCATTTAGGTATGTCGCCTGTTGTAGAGTGTAATCTTGTGACACGCGCGCGTGAGGTGGTTTAACGTCGAAATCCCAATGCGACAATGACATGTGGGCATGGACAATGATATATGATTGTTGTTACCACAATTACAAACACAGCCATTATCTAATAAATCAACTCAACGAGCGATTGGACCTATCAAAACACATCTCATGTGGGTTTATATTAACAGTTCGGAAATGCCTATCCCTTTCAAGATGCGTATAAGTGTGGAGAACCTCGGGTATAAATAGACAAGTTTACTTCCTCTTCGAGTAGCGGTGGATAATCGTTTCATGAACAAAGCTACTAAGTTATAGTAGATAGCGGATTAAACCCCGAATTGGTAAACCACGCGTGCCGCTTGATACCGTTAAAAGCGGATGCATTCGTTGTCATTGTCCCATAACGATACCACCATCTGCACAAGTGACCATTTTACGGTCACGCTCTACAAACAATTGTATGCTTCTTCGCTCACATTTTTAATGTCCCCAAATGGTTGAATTGGCGAACATCATCGGTGTTACGCCATGTACATCTTTTGGCATACAAACTCAACATCAGCAATTCCTAGTCTGCGTAGGACTTTTTTAAAATTCTCACGCAAATGACGCAATGCCTATCGTGCGAGGAAAAATCTCTTTGCATCCACGCGAGATGTTTATCGATATTATGCATAAATCACGCTACTGACACCACCGGGTAACATATCATGCAGGCACAACAACAACCACGAATCAACATTTTCTGATTCCACAACAGCAAAAGCTAAAGGAAACAACCCATTATTGCCGTCGATGCCTACGGCAGTTAATAATGTGCCACGATACTTGCCCAACAAAAATGTACCATCTAAGCTTAAAACAGGTCTGCAGCAACTCCATCCCAGTATAGAAGGTCCGAAAGCCCAAAAAAGTCTCAGCGTTGCGTCTTGGTAGACAATTCAGGTAGCGGTAAAGTAGTAAACGATTGCATATAAAGACGAGAGTCCTGTAGACTCTTCCACCACGAATATTGCTTTTATTGCCTTTTCGCCATCCCATGCTTTCATATATGAAACTTTAACATTAAATTTTGACTCCATCCTACCTATAATCTCTAGGTTTCAAATCAATCTGGTGCCTGATCACAGGTTTGATGTAGTATGCTATGAAACTGAACTACAGATGACCGGATGAACTTCGCATTGACACATCTATGATTTTCACCAACTTTTGATATTCTCCAAGCACCCCTAATCGTCACGCCTGATGCGCAATCAGGGCCTTGTATTATCGTCTTTGCCAACCGTAGTTCCGTTAGAGGTAAGCTTGTACATTATTTCTTATGACCACGACAATAAGCAAATTGCAAACTCCGTTTGCAAACACATACCGGAATGTCATTTGGAATTTCAATTTCATCATTTAGAGACTTTGTCAGATGGGCGTCAAAGTAAACATCGTTGTCCCACGCCGGCGTAGTTTTACATCCGGACATACTCGTTTGTGGACAACATTTGACTCTCACGTCAACATTGCGAAATGAGTGATTTCTCGTGAGTATGACGTCTATATTCTCAGGTACAGTGGCTTCTAACCCAACGGTCATCATCACTAATACGCCCTCACTTTTGACCCACTTTCATACGATACTCATCTCCAACGCAGACTCTCGGTACGGTTCATCCGAACGGTAGACAGCATCATCACTGCCACATAACTTAAAAGTTCAGCAACTAATTATCATATTAATTGTTACAAGTTTAATCAGATAAATTATGACAATAAACTACCTGGGAATAAACTCATCAGAGCTGCGTTGTATCCCCGGATGTTCTTGTGCGATGAAATCCTGCGTATCTGTTAGCGGTATATCTACTGACCTTACTACCGGATCAGCTGATGTGGATGCAATATTAACATCTTCCACTTCGACATACAACACCAACACATCGGCGGAAGCTTCAAGTGTAACTTCACAAAGCGTCATCGCCGATATGTGACGCTATAAATCCGCTACTCACCGGATAACGACACGGTTAGAGTAACAGTGGCACTCGGATCGATGCTTCTCATAATTCGTTGCCGTGCGGTAGGTCTTTAACATTGGGCGATTTCGACCTCCCACATAACTTGGGCCTGCTCATCGATACTCAGTTCGCCTCCATAGAAAAGTATCAGGGAAACAAATTCTCTATTCATCTTGCACTAAAGTTGACTTCCACCGGCTGTTAAATGAGAGAGGGAAGTAGTTAAACGTCGTCAAAGCGAATACCGGGAAAAAATAATAGTTTCGATTGAAACGGTGGAAAAAAAAGCAATCGCGGTGAGACTCTGGCGGGAAGTTCGAGAGGGGGAGAACGGTGCTGGGGCGGTCGGACTTGGTCGGCGTTCTAAGCGGAGTTGGGAAGGAATCAAGGGAAAGCTAGAGCGTCGAGCCCGTCGACTAAAATGGGAGCGATTAGTGGTGGCCCGGTTCCGCATCGATGATGCGGCTTCTCCACTGGTACGCGTCGTCTCCGGTGAGCGTGGCATCAAGAATTAGGCGACTCTACCTATTCTTAAATTTTTTTTTATCGATACTCAATTAGCTAATTTCGGTTTTAACCGTACCTATTTTAAAAAAATTGCCCCTAGCATATGACTTGAGTTTTTTTATATTTATGCAAAATTAATAAAAATTTACACATAATATATATAGAAAAAATTAAAATTAATTAAAAATTTAAACTCTCAACTACTAAACTACTACTAAACTAATAAGATTTATATGATTATTTAAAATTCAATCTTTATTTAAAAACTATTTAAAAACAGATAAATTACATCTTCTTTAAATATTAAAAACGAAGGAAAATTTACATATATATACATAATATTAAAAATTGAATATTATGAATATAAATATTTAAAATTTAAATATTATGCATTAATTTGTTGTTATTTACAACGCTCATATAAAAAATAAAAAGAATGCCTAGCACCTTAGATGTTAGGCAATCATGACGCCCTTAGACGCTTCAAATATATATGACGATGCAAGGAAATAAGAGCCAAAATATTTTATTTAAATTTTATAGGATAGACTGTTAAGTAAATCTAATATAATATTTAACAAATTTACAAACATATCACATAATTCTTATATATTTATATATCTAATATTTAAAATTTAATATTTATATAATATTTTTATGCATGAAAAAAAAATATTTTACATTAAAAAATTTAAAGAGTTTATTTTAGATCAATTTTATTGTGTATTCAACTTTTATTACATATTAATTTCTTTAAATATATTTGTTTAGAGGCCATTTGAGATCATTTTTATTTTTTATTTTTTTATTTTATTTTTTATTTTTAAAAATAAAAAATATTATTTTTAAAAATACTCAAACCATCTAAAAGATATTTTGAATATTTTTAAAAATAACAAATACAATCAAACAAATTTATTTTAAAGTAAAATATAAACAAAACAAAATAAAAATAAAAAAAATAAAAAATATAAGTAATCCCAAACATCCCCTTAATATATTTTTTGATTTAAAAATATTCAAAATAATTTTTAGATATTTTATATCTTTATAAATAAATATAATTATCAAGCTTCTTTTATTTTGAATCAAAACATAAACATAATAAAATAAAAAATTAGAAAAAAAAAGTAAGTATTACTAAATTTAGGTAAAAATATTTGACATGTTTTTTAGATATTTAGATGAATTTAATCTTAAACTCACACATAACTCGTGCTAACTGACAGAAGATCTCATTGAAGTAAAAGTTTTAATAAACTAAGATAAATTTCACATAAGATAAATTCTTCGTGTACACAACCAGAATCTCTTTCTTTTACAAAAGGACCAATTTCCTCATTATTCAAAGAATCTAGAAGCAGTAGCACTTATAGCATAATACATAATCACGAAGAAAACCTTCACAGAAATTAAATCAGAAAATAAGGGAAGAAAAAAAAAAAACATATTTCTATGGAAATAAAGGTTACAAAGTAAGCAAAAAAAAAAAAAAAGGTTTATCAACAGATATTCGTCATGAATTAGTAGTATATAAAGTTAGACCTCTTGTTCGGCCAGGGGCTCCTCCTTTAAGTGAGGACAAATCAAGAATTAACCTAATAAATGAAAAAGCAAGATGTGAATTAAAAACCATAGTATGAAAATATATAAATAAATAAAAATTTACAAACATACCACACAATTCTTATATATTTACATATCTAACATCTAGAGTTTCATATTTTCATCCCTTATATTTTTCTATGCATGAAAGGTGTATATTTGATTTAATAGTAAAGATTTAAGTATTATGCATGTAAATATTAAAATTTAGATGTTAGGTACGTAAATACATAAGAAATGAAAGAGCAACATGTGAAGTAAAAGCCACAATATGAAAATATGTAAATAGACAAAAAATAAAAAAATTGTTTGAAAAGCCTTACTTGGTTGAAGGAGAAGCACTCAGTTCATTAGTTCCACATTGAATTATGACTTTGTGGTCTAGTTTGGAAATCGAGTGAGAGAATGGAACTATGAAACTCTTCATAGCTGATTTAAAAAATAATTTCAAGTTTTCTCATAAGGAAATTAGCAAATAAGTGGGAAAAAAATTTTGAAATAAGCTGTTTACAACATACAAGGTTGAGATGGTTCTTTGTCAACTTCATCTAAAGAGAGTAGTTTCTGCAAGAAATAGAGTTTGTGTGAGAAGTAATACATTAAACAGCTTTCTAAAGTAGGTTCTCTACTTTTGTAAGAAAATACTAAGCACACCTTCAAGTTTCGATAGCATGACTCGAGCTCATCATTCACCAACATATGATCGAAAAGCGCCAGAGACTTCGCTTGCTCAAGCTCGGCTCTGGCGTTTCTTAATCTCTTTTGGATCTGCTCTTCAGTCTCTGTTCCACTGTAAATGTTAAAAATAACTAATAAGATTAAGTAAATTTAATCGTAAACTCACACATACAACACATATACAGGCCTTAAACCAAAGACCTATTTGGTCGAAAGCCTATGCTCTCAACCATTAGGCTACATTCATATAAAGTTTGTCTTTTGATTCAAAAGGCTTTAAAATATTTCGAAAAGTTATTTGTCTTTGCTTTTGAAAAGGAGCTAGAACTTCAATGAGATTAAAACGCAGTTCAAAAAAGCACTATTCAAACGGTGTCAAAATTAAAAATTCACGCTCCCAAAAGCAAAACGCACTAAAAAAGCCCTCCCAAACGAAGCCATAGTGTAGATGCCATAAAAAAGCTGTTGTTCAACTTTTTCTAGAGAGAAAAAAAGTCTAGGATGCTCAATTTCAAAAACCTTGCTCTCTCAACCATAATTTCATAACCAATTTTGCTAATAGTTACAACCATTCTAAATGAAAATACCGCGCACGGAGTCGCGTCTCAAGCTCCTCGAATGATGGAGGGCAAACAAAGATAAATATTGCTTCAAGTGGACTAGCCCTCACAGATCTTGCACCTTGAACATCAATATCAAGAATGCATCTCTGTAATTCAAAAACAAAAAAGCAAGAAAAAAATCACCAAATGCTAGGAAAATGAACTCCAACTCTACATAAATTTCTAGACTTCATACTGGCAAAGAAAGCACATTTGAAATTTAATAGAGAAATTCACATATATGGCACACCATTCTTATGTATTTACATATCTAACACCTAAAATTTGATTTTACAAATATAGCACTTCTCCTGTGTGCATGACAATATGCATTTCACTTTAAAAAAGTTAATGATGTTGTTATCTTTGATGAAATATTAAACATTTGAGTGTTATTTATCTAAATACGAAAGTTTAGATGTTAGATATATAAATACATAATTACATAAGAATTGCATGCTATTAAATATCACCTTTCCAGCGTCAGAAACAGCTTCAACTGCCTCTAAGCTTGTTCCATACAGGTTTCCATGAACCAATGCAGACTCAAGGAACTTCCCATCCTGTATGTCTTTCTCCATCTTCGTCCTATCGACAAAATGGTAATGAACACCATTAACCTCATATTCCCTCGGAGCTCGAGTCGTGTGGCTCACAGAAAACCCAAAGGCTGAAGGAAATTCTCTCATGAGCTTTGCTATCAAGGTTCCTTTGCCAACTCCTGATGGACCACTGATCACAATAGGCTTTGATCGATATCCTATTAGACCCTTACTCCATGCCACTACCTCAGTACCAAGCTGCTCTCTTTTCTGTTTAACAAACGGAGTGTCCACCTGCGTTAAGAACAATTTTGAATGGCCAACTGATATTTGTCATTATGAAACAAAGAAAAAACAAAAATCTGGCATCTTCAGAACATGTATATGATGCATATTCCAGATTAGACTGCCATTTAATAAAAAATTATATTCCATTAAACAAATCATGCAGCAAAATATATCAAAAAAGATATCAAAATTGCAAAATATACAAATTTTATGTGAAAGAGAAGAGAAGAAACCTCAAGGAACCAGATGCTATTATCTGGGGAAGATTCCCTTAGAAGAATTAATACCCTCTCATCATCTAGAAGAAACGAAGAATGTCCCTTACTTGCAACTGGTTTTGTGCCAAATACAGCAGGCTCCAACCTGATAATTACTGTAATTTTAAGTAACTATAATTCATCTACAAAAAAAAAACAAATTTTTAAGAAAATAAAATCAAAGTGGAGTCATAATTTACACCATGTGCCTGTTTGCTTATCAAAAATTCTGACATTAATTGACAAGTTAGATGTGCCTTCAGATTCACCAACTGAATACTGAACATACAACATTACATCAGTTCAACAAAATCTTAAATGTTGCAAAAAAAATGATTGCATGAATAAATAACATAAATTATATAATGATTTCACTTAACTATTTTACCAGCAATGACTGTTAAGGTCTCATAGCCCTGTGATTCTGAATCTTGCACCAGTGGAAAATTTTCAGTTTTAGAAAGGAGAAACTCATGTGCTTCTTCCCCCTGACAAGTTAAAATAAACAAAATCTCAAATAAAATTTACCAAAAAAAAATTTTTTTTTTCAAGGAGAAAAATTGGGTGAGAATATACTGTCAAATTGATTTTAAAATTCGTGAATTTACTTTAAGCATGTCGAGGCACGTGGCCCATTCCTCTAAACTTGTATTATTTTTTTTTGCAATGGGTATCCACCCACCTTGTGGGTGGGATATGTATTAATCCAGCTAGCACATTCATCACTCATACATGTCGGGTTCCCACTTACTTTCCCCACCTTAGGTATAGGCGTCTCCTGGAGGAGGCTCGGTCAGGAGTTCGGCCGCTTACTGAGCTAAGAGACGGTGGGTAACTTGTATTATTTCCTTATAAACTATCTATATATATATATACAAAATTTTATTTCATGTTTTATACAATAAAAGTCAATTTATATTATACTATTTAAAAAATTTTGGAATCTACTATCATGTGCGATACATAAACAATAATTCAATTTTGATATTAATCATTTCAAAGCAAATATATTCTCACCTAATTTTTTTTTTCCTATTTTCAATAAGTTCAACATGAAACATTCACAATAATTTTCCATCGAGGATAACATACCATAAAAAGAGGCTTTTTACAGATCAACCTGTTTCATGAATAATATTAAATAAATAAATTACTCACTAATACAGAGAAAAAGCATACAAATACGAGCATAAATATATTGTTTGATCACAACTGTCGCCATCGGAAAAGCAATGAACATAAATATAATTATTAAAAAAAAACAATAAAAAAACTTTTTAATCGCACAGTAAAAGCATAGTAAAACCTACAGCGAAGTTGACAGAAATCATGAACAGAGATGATAATTGTACTTTCTTTAATATAACAACATGGATCTCAATTCACAGAAAAAAAAAGATAAAAATAAAATCAAAATCAACAACTGAAACTTACTGAAATCAGATCGGACAAAGAAAAAGCTTCATATAAAGATGAATAGAACTGTAGAAAAGCATACGGAATAGTATCTTTAAAACAATTTCAAAAATTTCACCAACTCAAAATGCCAACCAAAAGCGGCATCAGAAAACTCCAGCCTCACGAAACTAAAAACCCATGCTTGAAATTACCACGAAGATCATCAAAAAAGAAAAAAAAAATAAAGAAAATCTAAAGACATAGCGGTCTATGAAAAATGCTTGAAAATCGTAAGAAATTAGCAACAGGAATAAAAAAAAGACCGGCGATCATGATGTAAATATATAAAGAAAGCGAGACCTTACTCTCCAATTGCAGATTCTTCTGAGGATTAGGATTTGGGTAATGCAAAGAGACCCCTTAAAAATAAGTTAACCAATCAAAGCGGAAAGAGGAATCGAAGCAAGGAAGACGAAAGAAGGAAGAAAGTATTCGTTCTCCCAAATTTCACCCGTCGCTCATTATATAAAGAGAGGGAGAGACACAGAGAGACGAAGCCCATTTTGGAGGAAATTTCGCGGCTTTTGCTCGATTCGCGGCGGTCCGGGAAATACTAATGAACCCTAACGGTTCGAACCGGCTATGATGAATCAACGACTTGGTGGGCCCATCTTCGCAGGTCTAGTGGGAAAGACGAATGATTATATTTATATTGATAGATACTTAAATGAGAATAATAGATTGATTTTTACCATTAATTAAAGTTATAATAATAATAAAATTATGTTTTAGCTTGCTAAGTCCATCTGAATTTAATTAATCTAAATAAAGAATATTTCTTCAATTCAATAAATATTCAAATATAAGAGAAATTTTTCATGAGAGGTTTACATATATCTCATATTATTCTAATATATTTATATATTTAACACATAAATTTTAATATTTATATAAATGATATATAAATTTTTAACATCATATTAAAAATATCATAATCATTATTTTTTTTAAAGTAAAATATTTTTCATCTAAAGAAAGTGATTAGATGAAAAAAAATATTCTCTGTGATTAAAATTTCTCTCCATTATTCTTATATATAAGAAATTCAAATTAATAATTATCAGTGCTTGAGAAAATTTAGATATGCAAATATAAAATAATTATCTAATATATATGTAAATCATTTTTTAATCATTTTATGGGTTACTGAGTACATTCAAATTGGGTAAGCATGATCATTTCTAGGGATGTTCACTAATCAGTTCAAACCAAAATATCAAATTGAAACGATATTATTTAGTTTATTTGATTGATTTATAATCTCATAGTTTGGTTTTGATTTTAAATATCTTGTTATTTTATTTTTAATTTTTCGTTCAATTTGTAATAATAAAAAGATCAGCAAAATAAATAAATGGAATAAACCAAAAATAATTAAAAAATTAAATATAAATATATAATTTTAATTATAAATCATTAATTATTTGTATAAATTAATAGACTTTTAATTGACAAAAAAGTTTTTTAATTTTATTAGATTGCTTTTTAATTAATTAGTTCATTAAAGAAATAAGAAATTAATTTTATAAATGTTATTCGGTATAATTTTAAATCGAATCAAATTATAATTCAACTTGATTGATTCAGTTTTATACCTTATTTTATTTTGATGATTCAATTATTTTAAATTATTCAGTTTAATTTATTTACTTTAATAAAAAAAATTCAACTGAATCGATTTCAAATATGATTGTAACCTAATATTAACACTACTTAACAATTCTCATCACCTCATGTCGAGTGATCACAAGTTTTGAGTTTGAGTTAAAATTTTTAATATAGTTATTAAATATGTTATTTTTTTTCAATTATCTAGATTCTTATTGTACAATTATGTGCTAAGTATGTAAATGCATAAGAATTATGTGCTAAGTATGTAAATTTCTAAAAAAAATTATAATCCTCCAATTCTAGTTGGGATACAACATCATCGGAATTAGGGCGGTTAACGAGCTCGAAATCGGCTCAAAATATTTTCAAGCGGCTCGAGATTGACTTGTGGCTCGAATCATTCGATTTTGAGCGAGCTTTAATTGAATATTTCAAACTTTTTTTTTTTTGCTCAAATTCAAATGGAGTTGTCATTTTGATCTCATAGCTTGAATTTAATAAGACTGATTATTAAAAAAAATTAAAAAAATTGAATTAAGTGCATGAAATGAAAAATATATATATGATTTGTAAAATATACTTATAAATATATTATATTTATTTTAAAAGATTAAAAGTTATAACTCTATACACTTAAATTTAGGAATAATTTTATTATTACAAACTTAGAAGTATTATATATAAATTTAAATATTTTTAATAATAGATAAATTCGATCCAATCTCGAGCTAGTTCGATCCGATCTGCGCCCGGCTCGAGATCGGCTCGAAAAAAAGTTCGATCCAAATCTTTGGCTCATTGCTTGGCTCAATGTAATCGATTCAATCTAGATCCGATCCAAATTTCAATTCAATTTTCGAGAGATCCTCAATTTTGGAGCTAAACTAACAGCCTTAATCGGAATAGTTAGCTTCAACGAAGTAAAATAATAATAATAATAATTAAAAACTTAATTATTTTTTTATCTTTAATCTTAAGAAAAATAAATGTTTAATTAAATTTTTAATTAGAATGAACTTGAAATTTTAATATAATTTTTTTTATATAAATTACATCAATCATAAAGCAAATTAAAGAACTTCAAAGTCTATAAAATGTTTTTTTTATATAATCTCATTGTCATTAGTAAATAATTAAAAAAATATTTATGAGTGGCAATTAATTCAATTGTTAAAGGCTATAGAAGTTATTATTTGAATCTTTTGTTTTGTTGCGTGATAGAAAACCAGTTATGGTAGAGTGAAAGTTTACGCCTTTATTATAAAATCCAAAGACACACACTATTTAAGAAAAAGAAGAAGAAAACTCTAGAAATTTTTATGTGGAAAAATCTCGAAAATAGGGAAAAAACCACAGGGCTTAGCCCAGAAAAAATCTTCTTCTATGTATCTGTTTCAGAGAACAAAATTTTCCCGATAACTGGATTACAATTGTATAGAAGGAACAACAACTATGTAGCTCATTGGTGTTAGGGTAGCGAATGATGGTGAACAACGATGACATCGATGACGGCGGGTCGCCATGATGGAGACAGAGATTGACGACGAGGATCGATGCATGACGGCGGTGGTTGATGACCGTCAGTGGGGCATAACGATTGTGGAGGAACTTCAAACTTTAGAGCTCTCCTCTCTTTGGGGTCCCTCATATGAGAATGAGAGATTATTTATAGATGGAGGAGTGACGTCTATAAATACATGCAAAATCCAAACCACTCCACTTCATCGGACGGCTCAGAATGATTCTTTTGATCATTTGATGTATTTGAATGCTCAAATGAAGTCGGAATTGTAAGATCTTGCTAGATGTTCCGACGCTCAATTTGATTATAAATATAAACACTCCATGTTTGAGGATGGGATTTAACGATATCCCAAAGTTTCCAATGATATTTTAAGTGCTTGATCTCGAACTTCGATTACTTTCAACACCAAGATTCGGTGACTAAGTAGAATTTTCGTGTCATATCGGTTCATATTTTTTTGGATGACATTATCTCAATCATCCAAAAATATATATGTCATATACCTCAAAATAGCAAATTCTTCAATGAAATTTGTGGGTCCATTAACCATACATTTTGAGAGAACAGATCTTCATGGGAGCTCAAGGTTATGATCACGGAAGCAGGTGTAGGGCCGCGGATGTGTGCAGATACGGGCGAGTGTAAGATTTTGTGGTTACGGACCCATCCGAACTTACGCGCCCACGGATATCACGCCCCATGGGCGGCAAGCCAGCTTGCTGGTCGCTGGTCGGTGCGGCGTCGTGGCGCACGCAGGGCTTTACCATGACATTTTGAAGCGGATGGCCACGCGAGCTACGGCACGATGCGCTCAGCGGCCCGTTAGACTACGCACGGTGGCGTCAGCGGTGCGGCGTGTCGACGGTCTGGCGACGGCAGGGTCCACGGCCAGCTCGGTTTCGCGCCACGCAGTCGTCGGAGTGAATGAATATGGCCACTGTTAAACAACGTTTTGATTTTGGCAATTTTGATTTTGCCTATGGGTCTATAAAATCCCCAGGGCAAGAGAGAAGGCACACTTCTCCACTGCTCTAATATTTCTCTTCTTCTTGGGTGAGGGTCGTTCGGAGGCGATCAAGGCCCGTAGTTCATACGGCGAGGCTCCGGTTTTCCCTCGAAAGAGGCATTAACTGCCCTTGTAGGACCGACCGGGTTTGGAGGCGATCAAGACCCGTAGTTCATACGACGAGGCTCCAATTTTCCCTCAAAAGAGGCATTGACTTCCCTTGTCGGACAGACCGGGTTTGGGGGCGATCAAGACCCGTAGTTCATATGGCGAGACTCCAGTTTTCCCTCGAAAGAGGCATTGATTGCCCTTCCGGACCGATTTGAGGCGATCAAGACCGTAATTCACAGGCTGATTTTCCCTCAAAGAGATGTTGACGCCCCTTGCCGGACCAGGGTTTAAATCGTAGTTCATATGGTGAGCTCATTTTCCCTCGAAAGGCATTGACCGCCCCTGACCGGAGGTGATCAAGGCGTAGTTCCTACTTCTTCAGGAAATTGGATTTCTTGAAACTTCAATGGATGGTTCAATTGATAACCGCCGAGAGAAGAAGCGTAGAACCATCATTGAACCACGTAAAATTTGGCGTAATTTAGCATCATTAGAGGTATCCTCTCTCTCTCTCTCTCTCTCTCTCTCTCTCTCTCTCTCTCTCTCTCTCTCTCTTTCATATGTATGTGTATTTTTTCGATCAGAAAAAATTTTATCTCAAGCTATCCATGAGCGAGAGAGTCAGAAAAGGATACGCCCAAGTATTAGATAAATAAGCTGCTTCACAAAATTTTCAGATTTTTATCATTTCTTCCTCTTTATTTATCATGTACTTTCACAGGGTGATGGCTAGAAGAAAACTCATAACGTGACGGCTACAGATGATATATCATCCACTATCACATCAGATAGTTTAATGGTGTCTCGCAGAAAATTTCACTTCCCTAATGAGTTGGTGGCCATTGTTGCTAAAAAGTCTAATCGAGCCCGTTCACCTCCACCGGGTACGCTTCCGAGATGATTCTTCATGCGGACCGCAATTCTGGCCCCGAGTTGATTGAGATCTTCAAAATATGTGGTGTAGCTTTGTCACAATTTTCATTTCGAGCTTTAGTGGTCATTGTTGGTTTAACTATCTTCTTTAGAGAGCATGGTGTTACTTTGAACATCAAATACTTGTGCCGAATATGTAGATTCACATGTGATACTCAGGGACGTGTTTCTTATCAGACTATAAAGAATTGGATAGAATTTTCAGCACGGGATCCCTCTAAAAATTAGTCTACTGGATTCTTTTATGTGAAAAATGAGTGAGGCCTTCCTGAGAGATGGGGAAGATTGAATGACCTTCCAGATCTATTGCTGATTGAAGGGAATGAGATCTTAGCAATTCTTAATGTTCCTGATGTAGAAAGCTTACAACATGAGTTACGTCACATTAGCAAATATATAGTTGAAGATAGAATGTTCAAGGTTGGCCTTTCCATCCGTGGGAGATCTCATTCTTTCCACTAAAGAGGTCAAGTAAAGGTGATGAAAGATCTCCTCATATCATAGGGTTCTTTCAAGAAGCCCACAAATCGGTGGTGGCAATATTTCTTCCCCAAAAAAAAAAAGAAGACATGTGTCAAGTGACTACGCCGATATCTCGAAGAAGATGTTCGCCCCATTCCTCTCGAGAGTTTATGTTTTAACTCAAGAGGTGTTAAATCACATATGCACCGACGCCAACGAAAGGATGAATTGCGTGTCTCCTTCTTTCTTCTTTTCTTCTTTTCCTCCTTCTTTTCTTTTGTGTAATATTTGTGATGGTTTTTTTTCTTTATAGGTAACTCAAACATTAGGGCTGATGGCTCATTTGGGTGTCTCTTTAGACGAGTTGAATATTGAATTTGTGAAGGTAAAATATCTGCAAGGCGAGTATGAGAGAAAAGATGAAGGCAGAAGTGACAACTTTGGAGGATCACCAACCGCAGAATCGAGCGAACATGTAGACTTCTCTTTCTCTCGGTCGAGGGTGGAGCGCACTCGTAATGAGCTGATTGAGGTGAGGACAAAGACTCGCCAGAAAGAGAAAAGACTCAAGGCACTTGCAGTAGAGAAGAGAGCTTTCGAACTGGAGAAGAAAGCATTACAAGATCGTCTTTCTGATAAGGAGCATATAATGTCAGAAGCAGAAGCAAATGAAATCTCCTTGAAGGCAATGGAAGACTTTAAGAACTCCTTGTCTTATCGCAGTACAATCGAAGACCATGTCCAGGAAGCTCGTAATCATATTCTTGATGTCGAAGTGAAGGATTTGGAGCACCAATGTTTAGATAAGCGCTTCATCCAAGGGTTCCTAAAAGGAATCCGCTTAGTGCATCGCAAGACCGAAGCTAGTATTGAGGATCTATCTCCCAGCCAAGTATCTGAAGACTCTTTGTCAGATTCAGGAGATGAAGGAGTTGAGAGTGAGTCCAAGGGAGCATCTCCTAGTAGTGAGGAGGCGTCGATATCACCAACTAATATGATGTAGCGTCACTTGAGGATGCATTTTTTTCTCTATGTATTATTATTAATGTGTATCAGAATCTTGATTCTTTCTTATATCATCATGTTAATGCTATCAATGAAATTTTTTTTTATAGATGATACGTTCTTATTTTATTTTTACCTATCCGAGGTAATTGATCGGAATATTATTCGACACGCTAACTGCGATGAGGTTGAATTGAATACACCGGCGGATTTTGACCAATCCGAGGTTGTTTGTCAAAGTGTTACTTGATGACGTTAACCTGTATAGAAAAGGTCCCGGGATGTCCACCAAGGACCTTTTGACCTATCCTAGGTATCAGCCAAAGTGTTACTTAATGATGTTAACCTGTATAGAAGAGGTCGCAGGATATCCACCAAGGACCTTTTGACATATCCTAGGTATCAGCTAAAGTGTTACTTGACTTCTTACCTGTATGGAAGAGGTCCGATCAAGTCCCTGATTGATTACCATTGAGATACAACGTGAGTTGTATATTTCTCAAGTGGGAGGATTAAATGAAGAAGAAACAAGCTTGTAAGAAAAAAGCTATAAATTCATTACTCTGATAAATTCAGTGATACAATCATAAGATGATTTTAACACGGAAATGAGTTTTAAGAAGAAATGATGGCAATAACAGTAAGTATTTATCCCACTAAAAGTTGGTCGGCTACATGAAGAGGAAATGACAAACGAGACAAAATAAAAGTTGCAATAATTATGCAGTAGGAATTACTGATAATATTTTGGAGATTCTCGTGTTCCAAGTTCAAGGTAAAGTTTTTCCCTCTGAATCCTTGAGCTTGAATGTTCCTGGCTTTACCATAGCTATAACCACATATGGGTCATCCCAAAGAGGTGAGAGTTTATTGCGTTGAGGACCTTTGCCTACAGCTTCGAGGCTTCGTAAGACCAAGTCACCGATAGATATGGGATGAGATTTTACTCTTCTGTTGAAGTGATGAGCTACTCTTTGGTGATAGGAAGCAGTCCGAAGTAGGGCCATGTCACAAGTTTCGGGGAGTAGGTCCAGGTGCTGTCGGAGTTTTTTTCATTACCGTCATAATCGAATAATTGAACTCTTGGACTTGGAACCCCAATATCAACTAGTATAATAGCTTCTATGCTGAAACATAAGTTATATGGTGTCTCACCAGTCGGGGTGCGCGATGTAGTGCGGTAAGCCCAAAGAACATTAGAAAGCTCATCAACCCATTGCCCCGCCTTTCAAGATGTGTTTTAGTCCTTTGAGTATAGTCCTGGTTCACCGCTTCGTTAGTTTGAGGATGTGCTACGATGCGTATTGAATGTGAAGATCTTTGCAAAATGACGTAAAGACTTTTCCAGTAAATTGGGTTCAGTTGTCAGTGATGATCTTTGCAGGAAGATCGAATCGACATATTATATTTTTCTAAACAAATTATTTAGTATTTGTCTCCATGATTTTAGCGAGTGGTTCGACTTCCACACATTTAGTGAAGTAGTCGACAACTAAAATGATAAACTTTTGTCACGATGTTATCTAAAAGACCTCATATCAATCCCCATCGAGCAAAATGCCACGGGCTTTGAATTGAGAGCTCAGTATGCGCATGTGAGGAGGTTAGAGTGCAACCCGACAACTTGCACATTTTTTGTGAACTCCAAGGCGTCTTATTTCATCGTAGGCCAATAGAACCCTTGTCTTATAATTTTAAGGGCTAGCGCCCTTCCTCCTAGGTGCTCTCCACATATCCCTGAGTGAACCTCTCTTAATGCGTAATCGGCCTATAAAGGTGAGAGGCATTTGAGGTATGGTCCAGAGAAAGCTCATTTGTATAGTTCACCTCTGATAATAGTAAAGTTTGAAGCTTGTCTTCGGAGACGAGTTACAGAAGTTGGGTCTTCAGGAAGAGATCCTTCTTGTAGAAAAGACAGAATGGGGTCCATCCATGAATATTCCTTTATCTCATTAATTGCTTGAATTACTCATGACTCTTGGATATTAGGAAAATATATTTTTTCAACATGCCTTCTCTTAAATAGATCCCAAGATGTGATGTAGCAAGCTTAATGAGAAGCGTCCGAGTTTTCTTCTCGTAGTATGTGAATGATTTGATGTGTCTTGAAATGGGCAAGAAGAGACTTTACCAAGTGGAGGTATTGTGTCAGCTGAGGATTATGAGTATTAAAGTTTCCCTCAACTTGGGAGGTGACAAGAGAGTCGAGTTGATCACTAAGTTTTGAGCCAGAATAAATGGTGAGTCTCAACCTAATGCATGACCATATTATTAGTTGCAGGAAATTTTAGGTGTAGTTCATACTCTAAGGTATTCTATTAGGGGGAAATAAGTAAGATTCTAGTACCAGCACCGGTACTTGGAACCCCGATATCAACTGGTATAATAGCTTCTGTGCCGAAACACAAGTTATATGGTGCCTCACCAGTCGGGGTGTGCGATGTAGTGCAGTAAGCCCAAAGAATATTAGAAGTCTCATCAACCCATTGCCCCCCAGCTTTCTCAAGACGTATTTTTAGTCCTTTGAGTATAGTCCTATTGGTAGCTTCAGTCTGCTCGTTAGTTTGAGGATGTGCTACAGCCATATGCAGCAGCTAAATGTGAAGATCATTGCAAAATGACGTAAAGACTTTTCCAATAAATTGGGTTCCGTTGTCAGTGATGATCTTTGCAAGAAGACCGAATCGACATACTATATTTTTCCAAATAAATTGTTTAGCATTTGCCTCCGTGATTTTAGCGAGTGGTTCGGCTTCCACCCATTTAGTGAAGTAGTCGACGACTAAAATGATAAACTTTCGTTGCCCTGATGTTATTGAAAAAGACCCCATGATATCAATCCCCCACTGAGCAAAATGCCACGGGCTTTGAATGGATGAGAGCTCTGTATGCGGCATGTGAGGGAGGTTAGAGTGCAACTAACAACTTGTACATTTTTTTGTGAACTCCACGGCGTCTTGTTTCATCGTAGGCCAATAGAACCCTTGCCTTATAATTTTAAGGGCTAGCGCCCTTCCTCCTAGGTGTTATCCACATATCCCCAGTGAACCTCTCTAATCATGAATCCTCAAAGGTGAGAGGCACGAGGTAACGGGTCCGTGAGAAAGCTTGTTTGTATAATTCACCTCAGAGTAAAGTTTGAAGCTTGTCTTGAGATGAGTTAAGAGTTGTCTTCGTGAAGGGATCCTTCTTGTAGAAAAGATAGGATGAGGTCCATCCACGAATATTCCTTTATCTCATTAATTGCTTGAATTACCCATGACTCTTGGATACTAGGAAAATGTATTTTTTCAACATGTCTTCTCTTAAATAAATCCCCAAGTAATAGCAAAAGCTTATGAGAGTTCACTGAAGTTTTCTTCTCAAGATGTGAATGATTTGATGTGTCTTGAAATGGGCAAAGAGACTTACATCGGAAATATCGAGATTATGAAAGATAAAGTTTCCCCACCCCAACTTGGGAGGAGGCTGTCGAGAGTCGTGAGTGGGATCACTAAGTCTCGGTCAATGAGTCTCAACCCTGATGAGAGTCTCATATTTGGCCATATTATTAGCGAGAAAATTTTAGAGCTCATACTCTAAGGTATTACATTGGGGAAATAAGTAAGATTCCGGCACTTCAAGCTCCATCAACATAAAGGGTCCATTGAGGAGAAATGCATGTAGCAGATAGCTCCTCTGAGTTAGGTATTCTACTATAAAGTCTCAGTACTGAGACTTTATAGACCCATGATAAAAATTTATATCAAACTCTCTCAATTTTCCGATCATTTGATTAACCTCGCGATGCTTACGGTTTTCAGGATGACCCTTAATGGTAATGGTAAACACCGAGATGGTGTGAGCTTGGAAGTATGGACACAATTTTTGCGCTAAGAAAACTAAAGCCAGAGCCACCTTATCTGCAAGTGGATAATGACTTTTTATGTCAGGGAGAATTTTGCTGACATAGTAAATTGGTCGTTGTGTCCCATTTTCTTCTCGCACTAAAACTGAGCTTATCGCGTGGGAAGAGACTATGAGATATAAGTATAATATCTCTCCTTGAATAGGCTTGGATAATAGGGGTGGAGATGCTAAATACTCTCTTAGTTGCTCAAAAGCAAACTGACATTCATCAGTCCACTGGAAATTATTATTTTTAGCTCCCTTTAATATTTTAAAGAATGATAAGTATTTATCCCTAGAATGGGCTAGGAAGCGGGATAACACAGTAATTTGTCGATTCAAACGTTGAACTTCCTTGATATCCTTCGAAGGAGTCATATCTTTGAGAGCTTTGATTTTCTCGAGGTTGGCCTCTATCCCACGGTGGGTTATCATAAATCCAAGAAATTTTTCTGACGTAACCCTAAAAGCACACTTGGTTGGGTTAAGTCGCATGTTATAATGTCGAAGAAGGTTAAAGCATATTTCTAAGTCAGAAATATGTTGTGATTCTTTCAAGCTTTTTACTAACATATCATCCACATATACCTCCATTGTGCGGCTTAATAGGTCTTTAAACACCTTATTAATAAGGCGTTCATAGGTAGCGCCAATATTTTTTAACCCAAAAGACATAACTTGGTAACAGTATAAACCTTTATATGTTTGAAATGTTGTAGCTTCTTCATTCGTTGGGTCCATTTTTATTTGATTGTAACCAGAGTTAGCATCCAAAAAATTGAGCATTTGATGTCCAAACGTAGCATTAACCAATTGATCAATTCGAGGAAGAAGAAAACTATCTTTCGGGCAAGCTTTATTGAGGTCAGTGTACTCAATACACATTCTCCATGTTTCGTTTATTTTCTTAACAATGATAACATTTGCTAGCCATGTAGGATAATGTACCTCTCGTATGAATCCTGCTTCTATAAGCTTGTTAACTTCTTGCTCAATAGCCTAGAGGCGATCAGGTGCAAAACTTTGCTTCTTCTGAATGATCGGTTTGAATGTCGGATCAATCTTGAGGGAGTGCATGATCACATTGGGGTCGACCCCGGCATGTCCGTCGGACTCCAAGAGAAGATGTCTTGATTTCTGCACAAGAAGTCTATGCATTTTTCTCTTTGTTCGTCTGAGAGCAGAGATCCAACTTGCACTGTTTGTAATGGTTGGTCGTCTGATAATGCAACATAGAGCAAGTCTTCGACAGGGGAAGCTTTCTGGGGTACTCCTTCATCTCGAAAATTAAAATCTTCGATCTTTGAAGGTCAAAGTGGTTGAGCTTGTCGAGGTAGCATGATTCTTATCTTGATTTCCACATACCACACTCCAACCGGTTAGAAATTTCATCTTTAGATGAGAGATCTATTTACCGAAAATTGATTGGAGGGGTCTTCCAAAAATATCGTTATATGTTGAATCTGACTTGACCACCATGAATTGGATTAAATGAGTCACTTGTCGAGGAAATTCACCAAGGACAACAAGAAGGGTGATTATCCCCTCTACTGCGCGATTATCAAACCCGTATAATGGTCCTACGGTTGGAGCTTTTCCCAACCGTGCCCATGCTAAGAAATATGGAGTAAAATAAGATATCAAGAACTCTCATTTGTCAATCAAAATTCTCTTAACATTATAGCATGGGTCGATCCCTGCGATGATAAGTGGATCTTGATGAGGAACATGGACTCCTTAGGTCATTAAAAGTGAATGATCAATCTGAGACTTCTTTAACTTATTGAGGTGGTAATGAGAACTTGATTAGATAGTATTGGTCTTCCTACGATTGTTTCAATTTCCCCAATTGTTTGATGATTATTCTATTATTTTTTGTGATGTCACAGTTTGTTGAGGTATGTTTGTTTTATTCGATTGATTCTTCATGCGTAGATATCCTTGTTGAATGAGCCTCTCGATTTCTTCTTTGAGTTGTTTGCATGCCTCGGTTATGTCCACGACTTGATGGAAGTGATAATATTGCTCGATTTTTACGAATTTGGTTTTTGGATGCGGTCACTTGATGTTTTCTTCATCTCGAATAGTCATCGGTTGACACGAGATGTGTTCAGCGTGTATTCCCCTTTTGGTCATGGTTCACATCGCGTTGATATGGGGAGGGAGATCACCGGTTGCCTTGTTTCTTTTGATGGGCGGATTCGGCATTCACGGCTCATTTTTTTGTGGATTGTTCAAATTATTATGATGGGCATTAATAGCCTCATCGGCGATTTGTGCTTCCACACAATGAACTAAGTCGGCATATAGCGGGGCCGTGTCTCACATTAGTAACAGTAAAAGGCCGGACGAGTCCTCCAAGGAAAACTCCCTTTAATAGTTGGTCTACTCAGTATTTGGCGAGCTTAAGGAGAACCTCGGAAGTATTCCTTAGTGATTCACCCTCATTCGAATCTAGGAGAGATGGGAGGAATCTTTAATGATCCTCTGTTTCAATGAATTGTTCCACAAAAATCTTGGCGAAGTTCGTCAAAGGTGATGGATCCCCCAGTGCGGGGCCCTTGAGGGTAACGGAAAGACGACAAAGCGGTGTTAGGAGCTCAATGGATATACATGATGTAATAATGATCGATGTGTTCATGTGGGTCGCCCCATCATAGAATCAAGCTGGAAGTTTGAAATCTACGGAATAGGATGTTGAAGAATAGCCTAAAGGTGAGATTCCTCATAGATCGGTGAGGGAAGATGATTTTTCTTGAAGATGAAATTCTTGCATTAAGCGTAATAACATGACAAGTGGGGTCAACAGGATTAGAATGTGTCAAGCTACCGGCAATAATTAGTAGATTAACAGTCGGTTGAGTTGCATGTGATGGATGAGTAGAACTAATGTCGAGGAGATCGATCATCCGCTCTACGGAGAACTTGTTTAAGGAGATTAGCATTTTGACCTTCCATCGATCTTGGGGAGATGTGTTTGCGCAGTATGTTGTGTTCCTCGCAAAAGTCGATCATCTCATTTGAGACTCTTCCATTCGAACATGATCTTCTAAAGAGATTCCTATCTCCTTCACCACAGTCACGCTTATCGGGGAGTGGGAGCTTGGTTGTTCAAGGATTGGTTTGAGTGGCGAGAGTTGAGCAGGAGGCTCCATGTTATTGCAAGTATTCACAGATATTGAAGGGTTCTCTTCCCACGCCCATCAAGCTGTGTGCTAGAAAACCAGGTTGTGGTAGAGTGAAAGTTCTGCCTTGTTATAAAATCCAAAGACACACGTATTTAAAGAGTGAACAAGAAAACTACGAAATTTTTGTGGAAAACCACGGTAGCAACAAAATCTTCCACTATGTATCTGTTTGTACAAAATTTTCCGATAATGGATTACAATTGTATGAGAAGATAACTATGTAATCATGTTCGGTTAGTAGCTGAGTATAGCGAGATGATGATGAACAACGAGGACATCGGCGATGATGTCATCATGATGGAGATTCGAGAATCGCGGCGCATGCGTGGTGGTTGACAACCGTCAGTGATAACACGATTGCTTTGGAGGATCTTCAAGCTTTAGAGCTCTCTCTCTCTCTTGGGGTCCTCATGAGGAATGAGAGGCTATTTATAGATTGAAGGAGTGACGTCTTTGTAAATACATGCAAAATTCGAACCACTCCACTTTGTCGGACGGCTCAAAATGATTCTTTTGATCATTTGATGTAGTTTAAGTATTTGAATGCTCCAATGAAGTCGGAATTGTGAGATCTTGAGCTTGTTAGATCCGGCCGTCGAGGCCGATTTGATTATAAACACTCTGTTTGAAGGCTATTTAGGGATTTAACCGATATCCCAAAGTTTCCGATGATTTTTAAGTCGATCGGTTTAACTTGGATTAATTTACTTTCAACACCAAGATTCGTGCTTCGACTAGTAGAATTTTCAGTGTCATATCATGTTTAAATCTTATTTTCACTATAATAAAATTTAACCTTATATATATGATAAGCCAAAAAATATATATATATAAAAAAAACCTTAGATAATACATGATATAATCTAGGCACAATTAATTAAATTAATATAAACTATCACTTCGTATATATGAGCGAAAATTAAAATTTTATTTTATACATAAATGAAATATCTTATATTTTATTATGTGATGGATTAAGGGTTGGAAATAAGATATGATTGCACATATATTGATTTAATGATTTAAAAATAAATAATATCAATTTTTATTAAATAGCCTAAATGATAATAATATAATGATAAATATAGTATGAGAGTATAAATACTTTATTGAATAAAAATTTATTTATGTCCATGAAAATGCAAAGGACCACATAGTCTAATAAGGAGGTGCAAAATTGATGATTAAGGGTCCATCAATTAATGTTTATGGGACAAAATAAATGCTTTTCTCTATCTAATGGCTACACCAACAAAACCAACTTGGATCTTTAATATCGATCTTTGAAATTAATATTAGAGAGTAAATTTTTGTCTTAAAAAAAGGAGGATTTACATACATATCATACAATTTTTATATATTTATATATCTAATATTTAAAATTAAATATTTATTTATCAAATATTTTTTTATGCATGAAAAAATATTTTTTAATTTTTTAAAAAAGAGTGATAATGATATTTTGATATGATCTTAAAGATTAAAGTGTTATATATATAAAAACTAAAATTTAAGTATTAAATATATATAAATATATAAATTTTTTGTGATATGCATATATCACCCAAAAAGTACTATTCGCTTGAAAGAAAGATGAATTAGGATTTAATTGTGTTGAATTTAACTTTTTTGTTGCAAGATTATAAAAAGAACACTAACATGATTAAAATTAGAAGATAATTAATTAAAATAAAATTATTTAAATATAACTTTAGATGATAAAATAAATTTTTTTATTAATTTTAAATTTACACATTAATTTAAATGATCTTTATTTTAAAATATTTTTCTAACTTTTCTATTTTATTTTCTTAATAATAATATATCCAAATGTTTAATTTATTTTTTTCCATGACGAAAAATATAGCAGCCGATCCGACCGTTAGCAGCTTTGACTTCTGAAGAAAAATATTTTAATTATTATGATTGTCATTTTTTTTTCTGAAAACTGAGAAAATAAATTCTCATAATTATCACATTCTAATGTCTCTAATCATAAAAAGTTTATTAACTTTTTAAAAATTTATTTATTTTACATCTGTCTTAAAAGAAATTACAGCTGTCCCAAATGACAAAATGAACCGTAAAAAAAGATAAAAGTTGATCCGAATGCAGGCAAATAGGAAAAAAAAGATGTGTCTGACCCTAAACCCTAAAAATTTATATTTCTAAATAATAATGTATGCTGCTAATTATTCTTGCATTATCCATTTATCCATTTAAGATAATTGATGATTGAGGCACAACAAGACCTAAAAAAACTATAACGGTCAAATATAACAAATGGAATATACTCTCAAGCAAAAAGTTTTTTTTTTCTTTGAAATTTTTACAAATCAATCCTCCCAAATATATGGATTTATAATTTAATCTTCATTTTTTTTTAATGTAATCATTAAAAAATTTATAAAAACTAAAATAAATATGAATTACATTTTTATTATAATTTTTATTATTTAAATGTCAATTTAAAAAAAATAAAATTAAAGATGATTAATTTATAAATATAAAACTCTAGATCTCTACTCATTAAAAATTTATTTTCAACATAAACATTTAAAAATAAAAAATAAAAAAATTGAAATGTGGCAGTTGTCTAAAAATAAAAAAATTAAATAACTTAGTTGCTTGGCAAGATGATTGTCATATATTAGCTTGCAATCTCCTTCAGAAACAAGGGGCAGTAGTTGGTCCAAATGCAAATGAGAAATGAAAAATATAAAATTTATATTTATAAAACAATTGTCGAAATATTGAAATGAAGAATTCATCATTATGGAAATGCAGCTAAATAATCCTTCTCTCTCAACGCACAGTGGAAATCAAGTGCTGATGCTGCACTAGATTAATGAAACATTCTACACAGAAATTTGAAAATTGGAGGATTTACATACACACCACACAATTCTCATATATTTACATGTCTAACACATAAATTTTAATTTTTACATATATAATACAGTTATTTTGAAGTGGCATGCACTATTTCAAGCACAAAAAATGTTTATATAAGTAAATATCAAAATTTGAATGTTAGATATATAAATGCATAAGAATTATGTCATATGTATGTAAATCTTAAAAACTTTGCAAATAAAATGCGGTGATTATCTTACAGCAAACTGCAACAAAATAAATTTATATAAGACTAGAAAAAAATAATTGAAAATGCCTATTAGACCAGAAAGTGTAATTTACTCTAAGAAAATTAAGCTAATATGCAAAACAAAACAAAAAAGACAAGTGCACTTACAGAAAATACATTGGAGATATATATATTTATATATAATATTGAATATTTCTTGGAGGTATAAGTGTAAATAAGAAAAAACATAAAGGTTTATTTCAGAAAAAAAAAATTCCTGCTAAAAAATTAGCTAAAGTTTAGTTTAGAGACCTGGACCTTTCAATCACCTTCACTCCCAGAAAACATGCCTTCATAAAATATCATAAGCAATCAATCAAAAAGAAAAATCACTCCAATTTTTTCAACAAAAAAGGATAACATTAAAAATATTCATGTAAACTTAATTTAAAAAAAGAACATGAATTAGTAGCAGTACTAACCATTGAAACTATGTGTCATTCGCATCATTAACTGCATCTTCAGCTCCATCAGAGAGATCAGCTGTCTCCTTCCCATCTTCAGACCAATTCCCTCCCATAGAATGACTCTTCTCAGTTGTATTAACCACAGGCTGCTGCTTCTCCAGCATCCCTGACAGTGCTAGCTTGGGAGACCATTCAAGCATCTCATCAATAATGTTTGAAACTTTTGATTGATACCTATAGAATGAAGAGCTCTTGGTTATATATATCATACAAGAGTATTAAGATTCTTCAATATTTAGGGGTATATATATATATATTTTTTGTCTTCTATATAAATCCCATTCAGGTAAGTATATATGTACTTTTTTGTTATATTTTGATTTGAAATAAACCATATTTGATATCGATGATTGTTTTTAAAAACACTCAAAAATATTAAAAAATTATTTGAGTGTATTTAAAAAAATGTGATTTGTTTTAAAAATAAAAAATAAAAACACTTAAAAATATATGTTAAACAAACAAGATTCTAAAAATAACAAAAATAAAATAAAAAACAAAATTGATCCCAAACAGGCCCTTAAAGTATTGAATTATCCCTTCAAAATGTTTTACTGACCTAGCTCTGGCAGCTTCATCAGGGGCATGGTGCCTGAGCAGTAGTATGACCAGCACAGATACAACGGCATAGAAGAGCCTTGATGTCCACTTGGGGGGTTCGCCTTCTTCCTTCTTGGGGAAAAACCGGATCAGCTCTCTGAAAGTTGTTTCCTCCGCATTGATATTGGGAAAGAACCATATCCGCTTCCCAAGAACGACGTAAAGTACACCAAATATTGCAGCTCTGACTACATGATGAAGAGTAAGAAATATGATTTAAGTAAATGATTTTTTTTTTTTGATATATTATTTATATTAATCAATCTGTTAAGAAGTTGGAATGTTGAAGCAGTGGTGTTTTAATATTCAGAACAAGAAATTTAAAATCTTCATGCATATTATGCTCTAAATCACTAATCAAGTACTCCAACAAGGTTACAGCATAGCACACATTATGTCACTAAGCTTAGTTGATCACAACATCATCATCATCATAAGCTATATCCCAAATGTTTATTATCAGAATTATTAAGTCTCAATTCTCATGTGCTTATGCTGAGTGTTCCCTATCATTAAGCCTAATTATTGCAAATCAATTTCAACAACTTTGATCCATGAAACCTTAAGTCAACCTACTTTCCTTCATAATCCTCTGATAATAATGGATCTACTCATATAAGAAGAGTATTTTCTACACTTTATTGTATCTCTTCAAACCATTTATGTCTATTTTCAATTATCTTATCTTTGATAAATAGCGCAACAACATTTTCTGTAAGATAAATTTATCTTTCCAAATTTTATCACATATTCATCTTATTACAAGAAATATTATTTTATAATATTACTCTAAATACAGTTAGTAGAGTATATTTATTTTGTTGTACCTTGGGCTATTGTATTAATGTATTTATTGCAGAGTTAAATCTCAAAATGGTCACCTAACTATCAGTATGTGGCCAATTTAATTCCAAAATATCACATTTCTCAAATTTAATTTCTTGATTATATAAAATTGATCCAAAATGATCCCTCAAAAACTAGATTGATATCAATTTTGTATAGTCAAGGGACTAAATTCGAATCAATTTATAACAAAATTTTTATAAAGGGCCATTTTGGATCAATTTTATACAAACGAATTAAAAAATTGGAGATATGTGATACTCTAAGACTTGTTGGTTGCATACAAGTATACAAATAGCCAAGAGACTATTTTGGGATGTAATCTATTTATTATATATAGACGGTTCTTGATTGAATAATCTACATAAAATATTTTTCTATAATAGCATAATTAAAACAACGTTATTAGTCCTTACCTTAGCCACCAACCTCCCTCCTTTCTCTTCCTCTTCGCCCACGATACCAACCTGATCCCCCATCCATCCTCCAACACAAGCAACCTTACTAGGCCCACCCTCTTTGTTCTGTGGCATACACTCCTGCATGACTACAACAAACCATGCTAGCTCCATGCACACACATGTCTACTCGTCTAAGATTACGCTCTCATGCAAACCCATAGCATTAACCACATTTTAGCATTTGCAAGTCACCCTTCAATGCACACTTAGATCTGCCTCTACAACTAGCATTTTAGCACTCAATCGCTAACACGATATTTGTCTATGATGTACCCCATGTCCCCGCCATCATGTTCTTGTTGCATTATGTTGTCTCTTGCCCATTACTTAGGTACCCTCACCCACTCTCAATGATCCAAATTGGATCTTCGATTCACTAACTCTCTTTTTCATCACGACATCATGGCTTGTAATCTCTTCTTGTGACTTGAAATTTATCTCTAGAATAACACAAGCAAATTCAATGGTACAAACTCTCTGTTGCTTGAGGGCTTTTATTTGTTGTAATCAACATTTTGACATGTTCCTTTCAGCATGTGACAACACCAATCAGGCTCTCAAAATTGTAAGCACTCGATTATGTTGTCCTCACCTATTTACCAAATAGTCCCAAACCTTCCATTACCCCTACTGGCCACGTTTCGAAACATTGGCAAGAAGGCGTACGACTTCAATCCAATTTTTTTCAGGAAAGTAACATCTCTCATTTTACACCCTCTATGTTTTGATCTTTTTATCTTCGTCAACATGATTTGCCCATCCAAGAATATTATAAAACATTGCAGAGTAAGTGGATGACCCATTACAATACACACCATTCACTATTGATGTGATCGTCTAAAAAAAATAAAATGCGCTATTGGCAGGCAAATTTCGCAATGGATTCCATCCCTCACCCCAGCATGTACAATCTCAAATAATTGTTGAATCTACCATCCCCAACATTGAAATTTTCTCTCTTAAGTTCTTTGGATCATAGAGTTTTTGAACCCACTCCATTGATTTTTGATCAGTTTACCTTTGCTACTGTGATGGCCAGTTTGATAATCATTGTGGCATTGGGATGAACTATTCCCCTTATTCTCATTGTGGCCATACCAATTAATCACCATCAGAATGTTGTTAGGATAAATTTAGATATCATTCCACTATTTGGCATGCCTCTAATCCCTCTATGATTATTGTAGACACTTCTAATCCCACCACTAATAAATTAGTCAATCTCAAGAGAATTATGATCTCTAGTTCAACACTATTAAAAGTTTATGCCAGCCCTTACGCCATATTCTCTTCTCGCATTATAGTCATTGCTTCTTCTAATACATCATGGATTCTAGACTATGATACTTCCACACATCTGACAAATAATCGCCAATTTTTCTCCTTTTTTGATGTCTTCTATATCACTTGTCATTGTTGTTAACTAACAATTCCCTTATCTTTGTCTAAAAAAAATCTATATCTCCCTGTAAGCATTTTTATATCCAAGATGTTTTATATGTTCCAATTATCATGTTATATTATTATCTGGTAACTATCTTATAAAACTCACAAATTATAACAATTTATCCATCACATTATGTGTTTAGGATCAGCGTGTAAGGAAGATGATTGACGAAAGTGTTAAAGCTAGGAAAATCTATAACACTTGAGGTTCCATTTGCCATCTTTTCCACCATCACTATGTATCGGTGATGTTGTTTGGGACATCCTCTATTTCAAAAACTTCAAGATTCTGTCCCCACCTCCTCCATTCTAAAGTATGAATATAATGCTAATGGGGTAGGTAAACATCATTCAATATATTTTCATCTTCCACATATATCCCATTGGTGTCCCTTTGAACTTAATCCATTCTAATCCTAGCATCCAAGTTTTGTCCTTGCCCAAGTAAGATATTAATATCTTATTACTTTTGATGATGGTAACTCTTGGGTCATAGATATGTTTTACTCAAGTGCACAGTCTAAAGACTTGTTTGTATTTCACACCAATTTAAAAAATGAAAGTTCATTTTTCTACCATTATTAAAACTCTTAGTATTAATAATCCTTTGGAATATATGTAGTTCAAGTTTGCTTATTTTTGTTGAAAATGGAATAATTTATAAAGCGTTATGCTGCTATACTTCTAACAAAATGGGATTGTTGAACACACGCATCATCATCTAGTCAATGTAGCCAAGACCTTAATGTCTGATACAAATGTTCCTCTTCAATTATGAGGTGATGCAAATTTGATTGTTGATTATCTTATAAATTGCGTCCCATTTATCCTTGGTCATGTCACCTCCTTTTTCCATTCTATAACCAAGACAATCCCCTTTTCATTTTACACCTAGACTTTTTTGCTGTATACTTTGTGGATCTCTTTTGGACTAGTCATAAATTCTCTCATCAATCGATTCACTGCATCTTTTTGGGATACTCTCATACTTGGAAAAGTAATCATTATAATGATTCTCATCAATAGAGACATTTATATTTCAACGGTCACCTTTTATGAGTCCTCTTCTAATTCGTCATCTTCACTCGCTCCTCTTCTTTTTGAAACATCTACATAGTTGCCTCACTAAATTGGTATTGGATCTAGTTACTCATCATCTTAAAGTTGAACCAATCCCATGTTGATGGGTTTACACTATTATATATTATCTTGATGATTATGTTGATAAATTCAAGACCAGCATGGTTGCCAAAGGTATCACACTTAAGTCAAATGGGATCAATTGCTTTCACACATTCTCCTCTATACAAATTATTTTGTTGTTTGCCGTCAATAAAAGTTGGCTTTCGTTGCAATGAATGTGAGTATCATTGTTTTCTACAATGTAATCATTAAGGCAGTTTATATGGACGAGATGCTCAGAAGGAGACCAAAGTATGCAAACTCAATAAAGCAATATATGAGCTTAAGCAAAGCCCTAAGCTTTGGTTTGATAAGTTTCACAAAGTTTTTTCATAGAGGTTAGGCTTTACAATGGTACATCAAATCACTCCATATTCACCAAATACAATTCATATAGTTTTGTTACCTTGATAGTCTATGTAGATGACATCTTATTTATTGTGAGTGATCAAAAAAGGGGTTATTGAAGTAAAATAACATCTACAAATTTATTTCCTCGCTAAAGATCCAGGTCTTCCCAAGTACTTTCTACACCAAAAGAAAAAAAAAACTTAAGCAAAGAAAGAGTATCATTATCTTAGAAAAACATGCCCTTGTGTTTTCAACTTTAACTTATATGAAATTATGAGTACGGTTAGTGGAGTATATTTACTTCATTATACCCTAGCTTATTGTATTACTGCATTTATTTATTTATTTCTCTAATACATCTTATCATTCATATTTATGTCACGCTCAACTTAGATATCAATAACTTTTTTACAACCTAACACTTGGATCTAAACAAAAATATGGGTTTGGACAAAAAATGGGGGACCATGGAAAGAATTTTACTTTTTAGTAAACTTATTTGCATAAAACATATCGAATAATAATAATATTACTATGTTTCAATCATCGATTTAAAAAAAAGATTCAATGCAGGTTGTCCTCACACACGTACGTTCGTGCACGCATGTGCGCATATTGTATTTTGTTGGAAATATTAAATGCACACAATAGATGTAAGTGAAGCTGATTTGATGGAAAAAAAGAGTAGCATGGGTGCAGTGTGGCCATCACATGTAGTTATTGCATAATTATACTCCTAATTGACAAGATAGCAACAAATTTATCATAAAAAAAATGAGCACCAAAAATGAACACCAAACAACTTAAAAATTACAACAGCTTCATGAAGTGATTCAACCAAGCCTTTTCTTTATTTTTAAAACTCAGATAAAATTTAATGTAAATTGAAAAAGCTCATTATTGACTTATATATTTTTGAAATAGTAGCAAAAAATTCACAAATGCATGTTATTGTGAAGTATATCATTTTATTATTCTAGTATTGAGAAAATACTAATGTAAAGCAAGCATTTGATGTTAAAGTTAATAATGTAATACTATACTCCCCAAAAATCCTTCCCATAGGAATGAAGATATGTCTATGGTAAGGGAAATTTTGTATGAAAAATTTTTTGGATATATTTCACAAAAAAAAATTAGGCCTATTATGTAGCATATAAAGTCAAATTTTCACACACATACATACACAATATATATATATATATATATATATATATATATATATATATATCATTGCTACAATTAAATATATGTGACATTTTAATACAATTTGTGTATTTATTAGTATTTTTGAGATACTTCACCATGACTCACATGTCGAACTAAACTCTAATTTCATATTGGCTTGCTAAATTTGAATATAACCACAAAACTTCAAACTCAAATTAAGACAACTTCACTTGGACTCACTATAAATAGTGCACACACATATTGTATTTTGTTGGAGATATTAAATTCTGACAATACATATCAGTAAGGCTATTTTGATGATAAAAAAAGTAAACATGGGTGGAGTGTGACCGTCGCATATAGTCAATGCATAATTATACTCTTATTTGACAAGATAGCAATAAATTTGTAATAAACAAATGAGCACTAATAATCTACTACAAAAAAAAAAAAAGAGATCGTATGAATTGATTCAACCAAGCCTTCTCTTTATTTCTAACTTAGATAAATTCTAATGTAAATTAGAAAATCTCATTACTGACTTCTATTTTTTGAAATGGTAGAAAAGTTTGATAAATGCATACTATTGTGAATTATATCACTTTATAATTATAAGACTGAGATAATATTAATATAAACCAAGTATATGATACTAAACTTTAAAAAGTAATACTATACTCCCAAAAAATCCTTCCAACGAGATCAATGATTAGGTGTACATATAATAATAAAAGATACACATACAAAAATTCTATATATACTAAAAAATAGGTCAAGATATTTTGATCAAAATTTTGGTCAAGATGGGTGTCAAAGCCCTAGGATTTACTTTGAGATAAGTGCCATATATAAAAAATTAAGAAACTTTACATGCATGATATATAATTCTTATATATTTATATATCTAACACCTAAATTTTAATATTTACATATATAACACTTTATTCTCAATCACAATAAAAGATATATATGAAAAGGTATATTTCACTTTAAAAAGTTAATTTTAGTTATTTTTATGTGATTTAATAATTAGGGTGTATATAAGTAAATATTAAATTTTAGGTAATTAATAAGTAAATATATAAGAATTGTGAGGTATCTATTAAATCTCCCAAATAATTAATATTACACTAATGTCATAGCAAATCTAAAAATTAAAAACCATCCTCACCAATTTTTGTTAGGATATCCTAACACAATTTTTTCTACTCCACATGAGAAATTTTTCTTAAATATATGTCTTGATTCCCATACTAAAAAAATTATTCATTAAATGATTTAAATCCCATTGTCCAGTTTCAAATATACTCCAACCTGAATCAATCTCAACAACAACAAGCCTTTATCTACTAAGTGGGGTCAACTACATGAATCTTTCGTCTCCATTGTGTCCTATTATGTGTCAAATAATCATTTAATTCAAGTATAATAAGGTCATTTTTTATATATCTTAACCAAGTCTTTTTAGGTCTACCTCTACTTTTCTTAACATAAGGCAAATCTAATGCATCTACTCTCCTAACCGGGTCATCGAACGGCCGACGCTTTATGTGGCCAAACCATCTAAGGTGACTCTCTATAATCTTATCTGCCACTGGAGCTACTCTAACTTTTTCCCGATCATACTCATTTCGCATTTTATCCCTAAGAGTAAAGTCACTCATCCACCTGAGCATCCTCATCTCTGCAACACTCAACTTAGTCTTATGAAAATCTAAGATGAGGCTTCACCTTAAGTCAATCAATATCAACAATTAAAAATAATTATAAAACACGAGTTTGCAAATCTAAGATTTTTAGAGTCACATTTTTCACCATCAAAATAAAGAAAACAAGCCAAAAACAAATTATTTACCTAGATGATAAGACATCGAGTTTGCTTCACCTTAAGTCATAATGAGGCTAAAGATTTCTTAGAATTTCGCAATCAATAATAAAAGATTAAGAGCAAATTGACCATTTAAGTCAATCTAGAGCCATTTTTTCTTAGGGTAATTTAAAGACTTAAACAACAGTTAAAGCAACTACTCACCAATATAAAATAATACTTAAAAAATAGACAATTTGCATCTTAGAAACCTTAAAAAATGAACGTATTGTCAAGTTAACATCCATTCTGGAAAAAAATAGTGTCCCGGGCATAAAACAAACACGTTTAAAAAAACATTCACAGGACAACAGATCCTACGAGCCTAGACAAGGATTTTTTCGACATTCTAAATGATGTTGATATTTCTTCATCAAACACAAGCCATATGAAACTTAACTTTTTCCTCATCATCAACAACTTTATTCCCAAGTTAACTTTACACTGTTACTCAGTCTTCTTTCTTTTCAAGAGTTGAATATAGTGATTTAAGCATAGTTTTACTCATCATCATCATTGGCCTTATTCCAACCATTTAGAGTTGGCATTGTGAATCCTCATTTTTCATTTGTTTGGGTTGAGTGTTATCTAAGTTATTAAGTATATTACTCACAAACTATTTTGAGTAACTTCTTTATAACTTTAAGTCAACCCTTTTTAATTTAAATTTATTGACACTAATTATATCAACTCATTGAACGAGTGTATTTCTTACCTTTCATCATGCATACCCAAACTGCCTTAGTCTATTTTCAATCATCTTATCTTTAATAGATGTCACTCTAACATGTCCTCTAATGTAATCATTCATTAGTATATCCTTCTGGATTTTGACACACATCCATCTTTAAATTGCTTTTTTTTTTCATTCAACTTAGATATCATCATATCAATGAGTTTTTACAAAGCAACATCAGGAACTACTAATCTTATTAAAAATCATAACCTAATTATGATTTTATAAAATTGATCTCTAAGGTTCAAGGATATCATCATATTACACACCTTAAGATACATTTCTATATTTCAATTATCAAGTCTTAACTCTAGGAGTTATATTCTCAACTATGTCCATATTGTTTTGTATATTACATTAAAGATACTTAAACCTATCAAACTAAGGTATCACCTTATCTTCCAATAATATAAACAAATAACATTTTAATAGCTTATCCTAAAATTATATATCACATACTCAAATCATTGCTATACGAATTCTAAAGCAATATTCTAAATATTTCTTCCATTATTCTAACTTTTCATTTATTTCAATCGATATCTTACTAATCAATACCAAACCATCTATCAAAGTATAAACCAAGGCACATATTTTGAAATAACTTCTGTAAGCATCTATTTTAAAACTAACAAAAAAATATGGACGCAATGCTTATCCTTGAATCTAAACATAGAGTAATTGGAAACTCTTAGATCACCCCACAGCTATTTCTAACACTAAGCAATGCTCCATCATACATATATTAAATAAATAAAAAACATCAAATCTTTAATAACATCCACATGCCTTTTAAACAGATTTCTAACTTAAAAGCACACCATATCAATTTATGTGAAACTAAATTATATATCTTCTCAAGATCCCAAAAAAAAAAAAAACATACAAAGATCCTACTTTGTTCTCTATACATCCCCAATAATTGTCTTACTACAAATATCGTTTATATAGTAAATTTTCTAGCATAAAATCAAATTGACTTTCTTAAATTAACATAATTTTTCCTATGTGTATTTTATATTACTCCCGCAACTTCATCATATGATTGGTAAGCATATTCATCCTTAGTCAATTAAATAATGATCAAATATATATACCAGAGCATTTTAGCTCACCATTGTACATTCCTGAACAGTTAGAATTTTTTATTTCCCCATCCTTCAGAGAAGACACTTTTATGTTTCATAAAAATGCAGAAATTCTTGACTTTATTATTTCTACTTTATAACAATTATCACACATTCATCTTAAATTCATACTTACCCAACATTTTGCTTTGTTTATTAATGCTTCCATCATTGCCCAACGGTCATACCAATATAACATTAGGTGTAATTGACATCTGAAAGAAGTTTTCTATAGCTTCCATAACATGTCGACGAAGTAAAATGGAGCCAACAACCCATTCTATCTTACCAACTTTAATATATTCCACTATAATATCTTCACTGATCCCCTTCTTTTGTAAGAAACTCAAGTGAACTAACCTCAGAACACAACGGTAATATTATATTTTATATCATCATTGCTGACTGCTGCTTCCTCTTAACATAAATAGGTGAAACCAGAGCAAGGATTTAGTTCACCACTGCACAAGTATGTATCCACTCAACTCATCTTCTATCGTAGCAACCTTCAAATAGCATAATTAATGCCAACTTTTTTCATTCTTAGTTTCTACCGCACGTTCATCTAACCATACTCTATTACCATGCATTTGGCGTGTGCTCTATCAATGCCTAAGTCATCCATGTAGCAGTCAATGTTTAATTGCCATTCAATCGAATTCTCCCAGGGGTTCTGAGGATACGATGTCTAAAACATCATAGAGGCAGCTGACCAACTACAATATTATCAACTGTATCTTCATCTGACACGTTCTAATTTCAAGAGGCCCGCCCTAACAATGTGACACCGTTCTTGATTGAACAAGAGGGCGTTAAGGTGGAGAACATGAACTTGGGCAAGTAAGGAACTTATAATCAGCGAAGGACTTCTTGGGTTGGTTACTGTCCCACTGCTGTAGTGATTCTTACAGCAGGTATGCAGGTAGGACTGCGGCTGGAAGGCATGAACAGAGACCTGGAGGGCACAGCGGTGGTGTACTGTGCCTAGATGGATTCAAGACTGCAGCAGAACGGTAGGACGGTGGTTGGATAGGCTCTGGAACAACAAATCTGTAGCAGGAATAGGTGACAGGCGGCAGGTTAATGAAAATGAGGAGAAGACAGTGAGCACTGAAACAGTTGGGTGACTTCTGAATTGGCAGTCGATTCCACCACCTAATCTCTATTAAGTTACACCACTTGACAGAGAATAGGATACCAGACTACTGATGGGGGAAAAACAGAAAAACAATACTTCAATCCAAAAAACAGTAAAAGTAAACCCTAATACACATTAAAACCTATTAATATTAAATAAATCAAACCCAAAACTAAAAGAAACTGAACCACAGCATTAAAGCTTGAACCGACTGGCCGGTCAAAGCCCTTTTAGCTGCATCAAGGGATTAGGGCCAGCTGGAAGCCGACCAAGCCCAAGGACACTTTGCGTCTTTCTCCCATAGTTAAGGAGATGCCACCTTCCTAGATTAGAACCTCTAAATCTTCATAATATGATGACAAGTCAACTATATTGAATGTGGCAGAAATGTTATAATCATCAGGTAAACTAACCATATAGGCATTGTCAATGAACCTTTTGATAATCCTGAATTAACCATCTGCTAGTTGTATGAGCTTTCAAAATGTACATACAGGAAATATCTCCTTATATCTGATCCACAACATGTCTTTCTCCTTGAAGGTCAGGCCCTTCTTAAACTTATTTGCTTGCTTTTGGTATATGGAGTTTTGTTTAACAAATTCCTTCTTCACTTGCTCATGTAAGTCAAGTATCTCTTTAATCCTAACATTTGCTTCAATTTGAGGCTCAATGGTTGAGAAAAGAAACCAACTCCAAGAGTGGAGCAGTTGTTTTTTCCATTAACAACTCAAAAGAAGTGTGACTTATAGATTAACTAGTGGATCTGTTGTAAGCAAATTTAACCTGAGAAAGAATCAGATCGCACTGCTTGATGTTCTTGGCCACAAAGCATCTAAAGAGGTTCCCCAAATTATGATTCACCACCTTCATCTACCATCAATTTGTGGGTGGACTACTAAACTAAATTGAATCTTTGTACCCAACTTACCCCATAAATTCCTCCAAAAGTGACTCAAAAATTTCACGTCCAAATCTAAAGTGATAGTTTTTGGCACACCATGAAGTCAGACCATCTCATTGAAGGAGAGATCAGCTATGTACAAGACATCAATTGTCTTGTGACAGGATATGAAATATACCATTTTGGAGAAGCGATTTACTATCACCATAACAGAATCCTAATTTAGTTGACTCTATAATAGACCCGCAACAAAATCCATGCTCACATCCACCCAAAGTGACTCCAAAATTTGAAGGTATATAGACCTATATTCTACTCTTGGGTCTTGACCATATGACACTCTTTATTACTTATCATGTCCAACATCCCTAATCAATTTGGCTAAATGAAATTCTCTTTACTAAAAAAAAGTGTGGTCCCTATCAAGGTGTTCTGCCATTCCCACATTATACACTCATGTAGAATAACCTCCTAAAGTGAACATCTGAGGATGCACAATCTGTTCAGAAAGAATATATATTCATCTACAACTAAGGACATCAACTACCATGTTTTGGCTTCCCACCTTATTACCGAGCACAAAGTGAAAAGAAGATAGAAACTCGAACCATGATGCATACCTATCCTTCGACTTGTTATAATTGTTTAGCAACCTCAATGCTTCATGATCAAAGAAAAAAGTAAATTTATTGACTAATAAATAATGACATCAATGACTGAGGGCTCTCACATAACATAAAACTATTTATCATATGTGGAGTACTTAACTTTGAGTCCTTAAATTTCACATCAAAGAAAGTAATAAGATATCTTTCTTAGTTTGGTATAGCTCCAACCCCATATTTGATGTATCACACTCCACTTCGAACACCTAATTAAAGTCAAGAAGGGATAAAATGGGAGCATGTGTCACCAATTTCTTCAATATATTAAAATTGATCTATGCTTCCTTTAACCATGAGAATTTATTTGCTTTGAGAAGCTGAGTCATTGGGGTTGTTATAAAGCTGAAGTTTTTAATAAACCTCTAGTAAAATAAAATCAGCACATGGAACTAGCACATTAAGGATTGCGATTTGGGCCAATTCACAATGGCTTATACCTTAGGTAGGTCCATCTCTATTCTAGTTGCTGAGACAATATATCATAGAAATATATTTGGAAGGTCAAGAAGTGCATCTCTTAGATGTCCATACAACTGCTATATCCTAAGAACTTTAAAGACTTATCTCGAATGCCTCAAATAATTCTGGATCAAATAATTCTACATCAAATGGTTGCATATCAGAATATCATCCAAACAAACAACAACAAATCTTCTAAAAAAGGCTCAAAAGACATGGTTTATCAATCTCATGAAGGTGCTCGGGGCATTAGGCAAACCAAAAGGCATAACTGTCCACTCATATAAACCATCTCTAATCTTGAAAGCTGTCTTCCACCATCTCCTAGTATCATCCTAATCTGGTGATAGCCATTGTGAATCTATTTTGGAGAAGGTGATACCCCATGCAATTGATCAAGCAAATCATCCACTCATGAGATAAGAAATATGTACTTGATGATGATCTTATTTGCAACTCTATTGTCAATACACATATGCCATGAAACATCTTTCTCAGTACCGTCAAGGCTCATATAACAAAAGGATTAGTGCTCTCACATAAAAATCCTCTATACATTAGGTCATTGACCTACCTCTATAGCTAATCATGTTTTATCAGCCGCATCTTGTAGACAGATCAGTAGGGGAGGACCGACCATGAATAAGATCTATCACAGGCTGCATATCTCTTAGGCGTGATAACCCAAGTTGCAGATTATCAAACACCATGTATAGGACCTACCGAATCACAAGCATCTCTCTCTCTCATATGCTAGTAGCTTGTAGTCATCCTTAGGTCAATCATCTCTTGAATCCTCAATTGTCCAATGAAAGAAATTACTCTCATATTTGCGCAGTTGGAGGCAATATGTCCATATCCATGGCACTTGAAACACTTTCTAGTGAAAAAAGTGATAGGAGTGCTAGTCTTTTCAACATTCTTCCCTTCTGAAGTAGATTTCTTCTCCCATGGGATTGATTTTACACCTTCAAAAAGAGTGCTCCTGCTACTTAATCCCATGGTAAACCCTTACTTAAAAAGAGGGGTAGTCTTGATGATCTTGTGTTGCTTCTCCACCTTCAAGGCTAAAGTCTCTATACATCCAAAAGAAACCCAAAAAAGTTGAATTGTAGCACATTACTGATGGAAGATCTTAAACCACCCAAGTAGTAGGGCTATGGTGCTCTACTCAATCTCCACCAAATTACACTATAGCATGAGCTGTTTAAAATCTGTTGTGTGATCCACCACTGACATATCTCTTTACTGTAGATTATGAAGCTTCAAAAATAGATCTTTTCTATAATGTGTCAGGAGATATTTGTGTTACAACTCTCTCTTCATCTTAATCAATGTGGTGATCTTGCTCCCACCCTTGCACAAGTGCTTGTGTTTTAGGTTCTCCCCCAACAAAGAAGTGTTGTTCTAGAGTTTGATGGTCATTAGTTTGACCATCCTGTCTTGAGAAATATATTTATATTCAAAGATATACTCTACTATTTGGAGCCACTCAATAAATTCATCTAGATCTATGTCTTTCAAAATCTAGCAAATCAATTTTTACCCCTAGATACTCAATGTAAAATTGTCATGAAATTGGTTTTTCATTACTTGAGATTTCTTGGTGAAAAAGGATTCTCATCATCCTCTCTTTAAGTTAAAAAATGTTACGGCCATAAGTAACTTCTCTATATTATCTTCTCTAAAATTCAGAAACCCTACATTGTAATTGTAGGATTTCCTACCGCATCTACTCCATATTGAGCTCTTGAACTCCTCTTTGAAGATTCGCCCTTGTGGTGTGATGGGTTTTCTCTTATAAGCTTTCAGGTAAGTGAGAAAAGAAAAGTTTTTGGGAGGGGTAAGTTTAGGTGGGGTTTTGACTTGCCAAAAATTGAAAATAGATTTTTGAATAGAATTTGGATTAGGAGAAAAGGATTTGGTGAAAAAAACTGTATTCAAGATGGATCTAGAGTTAAGCTAATTCTGATATCAAATAACACTCTTCTTGATCAAACAAGAGGGTGACAAGGCGAAAAACAAGAGCTTGGACAAGTAAGAAACCTTTAATCAGTGAAGGACTCCTCAGGTTGGTTATTGTTATGCTATTGCAGTGATTCTAAACAGCAGGTACGCAAGTAGGGTTGTGACTGGAAGGTAAGAACAACCCAGAGGGTTGAATGGCGTTGTACTGTGCTGGACAAACTCAAGACTATAGTAGGGCGGTAGGACAGTAGTAAGGTAGGCACTGGAACAGTAAACCTACAGCAGAAATAGGTGAGGCGGCAGGTTGATGCAAATAGCGGGCAAGACAACAAGCTCTAAAGCAGTTGGGTTATTTCCTGGATTGGTATTTGACTCCACCGCCTAATACACCACTTGATGGAAACTAGGATGCAACACTCCTAAGGGAAGAAAAAAATAGAAAAAACAATACTTCAATCCAAAAGAACAGCAAAACTAACCCCTAATACACAAAAAAAAAATATTTATATTAAAAAACATTAAACCCTAAACTAAAAGAAGCTGAAACGCAGAATTAAGGCTTAAATCGGCCCCTTCCAGCTGGCTCAGGGGTTTAGAGCTGACTGGAAGCCGATGCAGGCCTGGGGACACTCCGTGTCATGATGCTAAATATAACTTGAATGCCTATCATCATTGTTAATTGTCCTTTTGTTTGAACTGATATAAGCTGAGCATACATCACTATTAATATCCCTCCATGGTACTCGTAAGTAACAGAATTCTTACCCCCTTGCAGCCTGTCCCTAAGCTGATAGATTGTGAGTTTTGTACCCATCTAAAGGATCTTGGGTTTCAGAATTCCTTCCCTCTTTGTGAAGAAAATATCTTTAAATGCACAACCAAGAAATTCTTGGAAATAATTTGAAAATAAATGACAAATTTGGAGGAACTATGTTACCAAAGGAATCAACAACTGCTAGATAAATTCAAGAACGGGTGAGGCTGAAAAAACTACCATCACATAAGTAAAAGAGGAATACTAGAAACAAAACTGTAAAGGATCATCATTTGGCACAGAACAAGGATTAATGAGCTATAGATAATTAATATACTTTGCTTCTTGCATGTGTTGAATGTTTCATTATACAAAAAGATAAGGTCTTTTATTTAGTTATTATGATCAGGAGTTATTTATTTACCCTATCTCAAATATTAATTGATGTAAAAACTATTGCAAGAAAGAATAAACTAAGGTTTCGGAAACTTACTTGAGAGCATGCTTACCATAAGAAGCAGAGCCCCAGCACATGAGTACAAGACAACGATCTTGACTTGATACGGGTACACAGGAAACAAGCACATTGCTAGAGCTACTAACGGCCAAAGGAATGAAAGAATTGTTTGCCATAAAGCCCTTCTTCTCATAAATGTCCATGCAAAAAAAGCATCTTCTTTGGAAAAAACTTGATCCTGCAGAAAGGGAAGAAAGTAACATTAGGTTTGAATGCAGTCTAGCATTCCTGAATATAAAAACAAATATTGATTACCCTGACAACACAAGTCATTAGATTAAACTTCAAGAAAACTAAAATTATGGAAATAAGAATAAGCATCAGATACCCAATAAGGCAATTTAAAGCAATCCAAAGACAATGCAAAACATTAGAATTAAGAAACTTCTCCTATCGAAAGCAGCTAATTTTAAGGTAAGCCCTCCTTTAGAAGTAAAGAAATAAGCCCTGCAACATGAAGAATCCTTATGCAACAATCTCTCTATTATTTCTATAGCAACCAAGAAAATCGCCAAATCTTATAAAATAAATACTTCAGTGAAATCATGTGTAAGTGAAAAGCTGTATAAAAAAAAAAGGAAGTTGTGCACCAAAATCTTGTATAAGTGGGAGTTTTATCCAATTGTACAGCATTTCAATATTAGAGATACTATCTGATACCTAAAATGTTTATCATACTTTCTAATTATAAACTTTAAAATATTTGAATTGAAATAAGAAATTAACATATACATAATTCAATGTTTGCAGGAATACACTTATGTTTGCAATCATTATGCTAGGATTGATGGCTCGATTGCATCAAAATATATGCAAAACAAAAGCATATTTTACTTTAAAAAAGTTAATATTAGTAATATTTTTATGTGATTGAAAGGTTTAGTGCTATCTACATAAAAATTAAAGTTTAAGTGTTAAATATGTAAATATATATGAATTGTGTGGCATGTATGTAAATCCCTCAAATAATTATTCATGCATAGTTAACAAAGACTTTATAATCAAGAATGATTTTCTTTTCAAGGAAACTCATTGTGGATTTCTGATTCATCTTTAAGATATATTCTTATCCGAGATTTACATATTGTTGGTGTTGCAAAATATGTTGATCGAGATGTAGCTTGATTAAGAATAGAAATTATTGGCTAAATTTAAAAAGGGATGTAGCAAATTATTTCACAATGTGGAATCAATCAAACAGCTCAAGAGGAGAGGAATAACATTGGGATTTACACACAATTTTGCTCATTCCTTATAAACCTTGAGATGAAGCTCGCATGGATCTTGTGTAAGGATTATCACAAAGTTTTATGAAACATGACTACTTTTGCTACTATAGATAGTTTTTATAAAATGATTAATTTCATTCCATATTATAAAATTGTTAATGCATATCATTTAACAAAATTATATTTTAACTAAGTGGTTAAGTTGCATTGTTTACCTTAAAGAATTATTTCTAACAAAGATGTAAAATTTATGTATTTTGGAAAAAAAATTTAAAAAAATATGAACGCAACTAAAATTTTCACGGTTACTCACCAACAAATTGATAAACAAACTAAAAAAGTAATAAGAATTTGGGTAATTTGCTTGCAATGTCTAATTAAAAAGTATGAATGTGACTAGGATTGACATATTGCCTATAGATGAGTTTGCAAACAATTCATTTCTGAAAAGGACTACTACTACAAATTCATTAGAGATGGCTATAGAATTTCAACCTAGAAAACATATGCATCTTGTTAAGCTTCCTACTAAATCTAAGTCTGATGAGTTTGCAACATCATTTGCAATGTGTACACATAATTTGCATGAATATATTCACATAAAATTGGTTTTTCAATATAAAAATTATAAGATTACTATTGACATGAACGACGTAAATGTAGTTTAAGCCAAGTGATAAGGTAAAAGTACATCTAAATCATAAAAAAATTTCTACCAAAACCTTAAAAAGGCAGGATCATATAAAATCATGCAATGCATTAAGACAAATGCTTATAAATTGAAACTTCCAATGATAGCATTATCTCAATCTTAAATGTGTTTAATTTAATCTTATTCCATGAACAAATTAATGGAACATCTAAATCATGAAAAATTTTCTACCTACCAATTAAAAGAAATTAAGTGCTAGAATTGTAAGGTTCTATAAAAAAACATGCAGCACATTAAGGAATGCTTATAGATTGGAATTTCCAACATTATTATTAATTTAATCTTAGATGTATTTGACTTGACCTTATTTCATATATCAAGTATCAATGCCTTAGATTCTTCTTCCTATCTCCTCACGAATTCACATTCAACACTTCGACATTTTTAGATATGATACTCAAGAATATATATCAAATGCTGAGATTGTGTCCACAATTGATAATGAATATTAGAGGTATCTTATGCATTGACATAATATATCTGCTTATGATGATTCATGGATTATATTATAGAAAGCATAACATTTATGCCAAAATTTGCTTGACAAATATCAAATAATCAATTCATCATAGCCAAAAATTTTAAGCCAAAGAAAGTTAATACAATTATGACAAATTTTCACTCATTATAATCATAGTATATGAGTATTGAGATGACAAAATTGAAATAATAAGTTTTGATGTTTATTTATTTTTATTTCATATTTTTTTATATTAGATAATTTTGGCGTGAATATACTAATGATGATGACCCTTATTCAAAATAGCTTGTGTTCTCTAGATGTTTATCATGTAACATAACCAACTCAAGTTGCATGGAATCCTATCACCTAATCCATGATTAGAAAGCCATGATGTTTTCCTTTGTATTTTCTTGTATTTGCTTAACATCTATGTATTTTGAGAGAGAGAGAGAGAGACAGAGAGATCATTGTATGCAAGTTAGGTCAATTGTCAACACCTTTTTCATGAAAATTTATTACATGCCATAAAATATTTGCTTGGGCGAACCAAACCAAAGGTATTTTGGTCATTTGAAGCTTATTTTGGATATCCATCTTAGATGCTTGGAAGATTCTTTCCTTCTTAAAACCAGTTGGAAGAAAACTTTATTCATGCACCATTTCATGAGACCATCGACCATGGAAGGAGAGAGGAAGGCAAAGCCTTAGTGCATGAATCATTGGAGATGGCCAAGCATGGGTTGGAGCACACATGTAGAGAAATCTTCCATGCAAGTGTTTCAAATTCTTTGGTTCATGAATGTTGGCATGGACAGTGACCCCCTTTCATTTTATGTCCCGTTTTCCAAAATAAGACTTTTTTGTATTCTAGTGACTTTAGAGCTTCTCTTTTAATTCATTTATTGGAAGTTCTATACATAGTCTTAAATTTTAGCATTGTAATCATGTTCTTTTAAAAAAATTTGAGATTATTCTCTCATCCTAAACTTGATGGCCAATTAGATTTGTCTCTTTCTTCAGTGAAGTTGACTGACACCCTTCCTCTGTTCAGCGATAGTCATTTTTACTTTCTTATTACCTTGCACAAACCAACATTATCTCTCTAACCCATTTGCTTCATTCCATTAGTATATGTTTGTCAGATTCAATTCACTGCTGGTTCTTTGTTTAAATTCCTTATAGACACTTGTTTCAATCCGTTAGTTCGTGATTGCTTGTTCTCTGGCGTTACTGTCCACTCCAAATAGCATAAAATCTTGCACCTGCATTCATTGAATTAGGATATACTAAGATCAGATCCTCCAAAAGAATTAATTTCCTAATTATCATAACTTATGGTTACTGAACCATAGATGTACTTATTGATTCCATATGTGTTAAAGCCTAGGATCACTGATTTGATGATTTTTTTATTCCGACACTGTGCTTGGGATTTTGCAAGTTTCTTGACTTTAATATATAATTGCGATTATACAAGGAGATGCTAAGACGTGTAAAATAGAAGCATGCAACAATTGTAAGGTAAAGTTTCAATTTTCCTTTTAAATTTATGTGCTAGTTGAATGCAAATTCTTCAAATATGATGCAAATTTTGATTCTTTCTTGGTTTGAAGCTTCCATCTATATATTTTGTGATTACTTTGCATTTGGTTAAAGCTCGTTCACATGAGATTTCTGATTGTAGTGTGATTTACAATCATCATGTGGCTTTCATTGATCTTAACTTTATTTGATTTTTTTTTTTTTTTTTTGAAATCATTAAATTATCATTGGAACAATTTTATGTATTTTATGGTTTTCATCAAGGAAAAGAGATATTGTCAAAACTAAAACTCATATATTGTGAATTAGACTTTCCATGTGTGATTTTGTGCATTTTTTTAATTTTCATTAGAAAATGTATGACATTTTGCATCACATTTGGTATTAGAACCAAGTTGTATCAAAATATTAACAAGAAGAGGGGCATAATATTAAGATCAGTTATCAGAACATCAAATGGATGGGATATCTAACAACTTTGCAAAACCAAGTGGACAAATTACTCAACAAACAAAATAAAATAAGTGGGTATATTACTCAGTTTGAGGAGTGATCTGATACTTGGAAACAAATTAATTTAACCACTTGAACCATAAATTGTATCTAAGGAACTTGTACATTTAAATATTAACATTAGGAGATTAAATGTGGGAAAAATATTAAATATAATCAAACATAAAGTGTCTAATAATGAAATTTATGACAGTAATAAAAGTCTATTTTATGAGAAAAGATAGCATAACTAGAAAAACTAAAAATGAGGAATCTGCATTTGATGGGAAATAGATCTTAAGTTTTTAATGACTGTGCAATAGATAAATTTCCTGAGATTTTCCTTCTTCTTTTTTTACTTCTAACATGTTATGTTATGATGATCAACAACAACAACAAGCCTTTATCCCACTATTATGGGGTCAGCTAGATGAATCCTTCTTCTCCATTGTGCCTTATTATGTGTTAAATTCTCGTTTAATTCAAGCATACTAAGGTCATTTTTTATACATCTTAACCAAGTCTTTTTAGGTCTACCTCCACCTTTCTTAACATAAGGCAAATCTAATGCATTTATCTACTCTTTTAACTAGATCATCAGACGGTCGACGCTTTATGTGGCCAAACCATCTAAGGCGACTCTCTCTAATCTTATCAGCCACTGGAGCTACTCCAACTTTTTCCTGAACATACTCATTTCGCATTTTATCTCTAAGAGTAAAGCCACTCATCCACCAAAGCATCTTCATCTCTGCAACACTTAACTTAGTCTTATACTTCTCTTTTATTGGCCAACATTTTGCACCATAAATCATTGCAGGTCTTACCACCATCTTATAAAATTTTCCCTTTAGTTTAAGCAGTACTTTTTTATCACAAAACAGGCCAGATGCATTCCTCCACTTCAACCATCCAACTTGAATTCCACTAATAACATCTCCATCTATTTCACCATCATTTTGAACAATAAAGCCTAGATATCGGAATCGCTCACTCTTTTTAATGACTTGTTCACCCAATGTCACAAGAATACCACTAGAACTTCTACAACTAAAATTACACTCTATATATTCAGTTTTAGATCTACTTAAACGAAAACCTTTAGACTCTAAGGTTGACCTCCATAATTCAAGTTTCTCTTGGATTCCCTCTCTAGTCTTACCAACAAGAAGAATGTCATCAGCAAGAAGCATACACCAAGGTACATCTTCCTATAAAAGCCTAGTAAGAACATCCATAACTAAAGCAAAAAGATAAGGGCTTAAAGCTGATCCTTGATGTAATCCAACTGAAATAAGAAAATATTTTGTCAATCCTCCTTGTATTTGGACACAAGTAACAACTCGAATATACATATCCTTAATGACTTGAATATAACCAATATTAACTCCTTTCTTTTCTAGAACTCTCCAAAGAACATCTCTTGAAACTTTATCATAAGGTTTCTCTAAATCAGCAAATATTGCAAGTCCTCCTTACTTTCTCTATACTTCTCAATCAAACCTCTTAACAAATGTATAACTTCCATAGTAGATCTACCTGGCATAAAACCAAATTGATTGAAAGAAACTATTTAGGAAATAGATAATGTATGTTGTATTAAAATGCATGCACAATTGCATAAAACTTACTAACATAAACAATTTGATGTCCCTCTTAACTTAAAACTCCCAAATGATCTACGCCTGACTCATTAGAATAGACTATGACTACTTTATTAAAATTAAATAATTTAAGCACATGTATATTTGTAATCTCTCTAAAATATCAATAAAAACATGATTAACAATTTTTTTCCTCATTTAAACTCTCTTCTTAGGAAACTTTGCCAATGATGTCATTAGCACTAAACTGCTTAATGAATTGACTACAAAAGTAACTAGATCATAAAAACACTAAATCTCATATATATTAGTAGATATTGGTCAATTATTAATCATTTTAATTTTATCATGATCAGCATATAATTCATCATCCAACACAATAAATCACAAAAACATTATATATTATGTGACAACTAACAAAACGATACCTTTTTGATATTTATATATAACATTTTAATTTGTAATTTTCAAAGAATTCTCTAAAATGCAGAGTGATCATCTCACTTTATTATAGATTCAAATATCATCAAAGTATGCAAACAAAAATTTTCTAATGAAAAGTTGAAGAGCATTATTTATGATGCTCATATAAGTAAAGGTATTACAAAACATTTTAAATTTTAAAAGTAGTTTTCATTCATTTTCCTCTCACATTCTTAGTTGATGGTAATCATTTCTTAGATTAATTTTTGAAAATATAATAGCTCTAGTTATCATGTCAAATATATCCAATCAACATAAATGAAAACAATATTTGATCGTGATTTTATTAATTACTCTACAATCCATACACATCATCCAACTACCACTTTTCTTAAGTGTAGCTCACATAATAACCACAAAAGAACTCATATTCAACTTATGGATCATTTCATTTGTTGAAAAAGAAATGCAATGCAATTGAAATATAATACACTAGTATATTTGAAATATGATGTAAAATAAATGCAGGGAGTTGTTTTTTTTATGTTTGATTTGAGGCAAACCAAAATCAAAGTAAAACTCGAAGGTACACAATGATAGCCAGCCTATGGAAAGAGGCCAATGCATGGTGGCGATGGCAGCGGTGGAGGCCAAAAGTAGTGGCAACAATGGTGGTCGATAGTGGTGGTTGACAGTGGCAAAAATAGTGACCAACAGTGCTAGTCCAACAATGGTGGTGGCGACAATGGCGATGACAGAAAACAACAACGACAACCAATGGTGGTAGTAGTTGTTGTGGTGGCTAGAGGCAGCGGCAAAAGTTAGTAGTAAGGTGGGTGGTGGATGGCAACTGACGATAGCAACGAGGATCCACTAATGGTGGCAACAACAGCCGCAACTTTCGGTGTGCTCAAAATTAACTCAAATCAAGTGAATTTGAAATACACCACAAATGAACTATAATGTGAGTTTGGAATTCCTTGAAATTTTACATTGCATTCTAAATTCTTCAAACAAAATATCAAATTTCTCAAATCTCTCACATTCCAAATGCAAATACATTAGTACATCCAATCAAATGACCCCTTAATAAATTCGTTCTTAACAAACTCATCTACCTATCTCATAAACTTGATATATTCAATTGAATTGATCCCTATGATATGGCAAATTATGTAAATCCAAGAGTCAAACTACCATTATGTTGTATATTTCCAAGTAGTGATGTTTCATTATAAAGATCATCAGGACAAACATTTTAAAATCAAATAGCACTTGACTAACATCCTCAAATATAGACACTCTCCATCACGAATTTTCCTTCTGCACATCTCTCTTTTTCGAGCATATTGTTTCAAAATAAGTTTTAAATTTTCACTTAACCAAGAGTAATAGATCCTTTTGTATATGACTCAAAAGTACTCATATATTTAGTAGGCTTCAAAACTATTATCCTCAAATTGCTCTTAAATAATAACCATTAGACCTCCCAAATTAAATTGAAGTCATACAATCATGATCTACCCAAGCAGGCTTGAGCAACATCCATTGGAAAAAAATATACCAAATGGCAATGTAATGACTAAATGTAGCAAACTGAAAGGATGTCAAACTTTTTTTGTGCTGTAAAAAGTGTAATTTTAGCTACTCAAAACAATTTGGATGGTTGTAGGTGTGATTCAACCTTCAAGTTTGTATAATCAATAATAGTTTTAGCTATAACATTTATACAACAATCACTACCAACAATGAATTTACAAAATTTATTATCAAGTTTAAAATATGTATGGAAAAAAGTTATAGTTTAACCTTAAGTGTGACAATTATAAATCACACAAGTAAAGATATTTCAATCAAAGCATTTTAAAATCACTGGTATCCTTATTAAAGTCATTCCCTTATTATTATTGATTATCTTCATTGTCCTCTACCTCTACATTAATAAGTAAATTTCTATCAAATAGATATTTAAAAAAAAATTATAAAAAATTTTAGAACAAGATGTATTAATAGATTTTTTTTTTAATAATCTATTAATGATAGAGTTACTTCATTTGAATGTGATGGATACAACAAACTAATTGTTTTAAAAAAAATGTCATATAAGCCCATAAAATTTTAATATTTGCTCCAAAATTAATGCAAGTTAAAAATCATGATCAAGTGAAGAAATGTAAGGTGATTATCTCTCTTTTGATATCAAATCTTAATATAGATCTAAGCTTAGAAAGTGTTGCTTTAAGATCTTCCATTAGTTTAGAATTGGATTCTTTTTTTTTTCCGGACATAAGAATGATACCTTAAATTTGCTCATGTATTAAAGAATATTTTTTATTTTGTATTTTAATGTGTTAAATTCATAAAACAATCGATCATAATACAACAACCCAGATATTTCTCTTTTAACAATTAATTTCATTTCCACCAAGTAGTTTTAAATTCTCCATTCATCCACTACATTTTAACTTGCCCAATTAATATTAAATTTGCAAATTTTACATGATGCTCGCTTGAAATTGCTTATAATTCAAAAAAGTTATCCATATCCACTACACCAAAATATCTACTAACAATAAAAAAAAACTTAAAATATATTTTGTCATCAAATGTAGATACCACAATTTCAACTTGTCTAGTTATGTCATTGTCTATATCATCATGTTAGGATCTATAATTGTCGTAAGTTTCAATATCATATAGCCTAGCCTATTATGATTATCATGATTATTCTCCCATGATAAGTTTTCTTATAGCATTGTTAATATTCAAATGAATATGTTCACTTAAAATCAAATTCAAGCATTGGTTCATATGGGTGAACTTAATTCACTTTTGAATTATTAATCGGGTCCTTAATCTGATTTACATCCTCGGCCATTTAATTTACTTACTAAAAAATTTTATTAATTGATTTTTCCCTCAAAATCATATCCATTTGATGAACTATTAACTAACCCAATTGATATTTGAACGCAACATGACTCTGATACTAATATGATGCAATACATCTTAAGATGAATGGTTTTTAAATGCAAGTCTAAGATAATATGTATAAAATAACACGTCATATGTCAAATTCATAATATACAAACTTTTAATTTAGACAAAAGTTATTTTCTTTAATGGAAAAAAAAACATGAAACTTTCTTGATAATGTGATGATTACGAACATAAAAATTTAGCAAAGAAAGTTAAGATCAATAAAAGCCACACAAGGATCAAGAATCACACCATTACCAAAAAATCCAAAGTCAATAAGCTTTTGCAAAACACAATCACACACAAATTAATCACAATATGCAAAAATAAAAAGGGTAGCAAGGAAAGGATTCACCAATTAATATATATAGGCCTCACGTTGACACAAGAGGAAGATTTCCCTTGAAAGTTATCCATGAACATATGCATCCTACTTAGATAATTTGCATCCAACCAGCATATAATTTTGAGGGGAAAATAGAAATGTTTGAAAATGACTTGAACCAAAGAAAAACTTGATAACCCATAATTTAACACGTTAAAAAAATGTCAGCTTTAAGTTCTTAAAGCAAACTAACATATAAAAATTATAAGACACTTACACGATGTATTTCCAGATGTGCAGGCCATGATGACAACTTCTTCTTTCCAGGCCTCACAGTTTTCACCACACGATCACATCTAACTATAAGGTTCTTTTTAAGTAAAATATTAACGATTTCATCCGCATCTAATTCTTTATCTGGCCCTAATATCTCCTTAACCTCCTTGTGATCTCTCAAGAACACAGGGAAGTCCTTTCCTCTAAAATACTCAACCCTTGTCTCTTGCATTATAGCCCATCTGGATTTTAATTGTTTGTTGTCTCTAACCTTCTCAGCAAATATCTGGTATACATCCTTCTTTTCGGCTGATTGCTGAAAATATAAGTATAGAAAAGTGAGAAACAAAATAATTTTAAAGAAAGATTAAAAGTAAGAATTTTACAACATAATTCCGGAGTTGGGGCGGACTTTGTTTTGAACCATATCACTCTTCCTCTAAAATGGGGTCTCCAAATGATTTCATTATATATATATAATAATAATCAAAATGAAAGAGATAAGTATGTACCAAATAAATAATAAAGTTGTTCCTCAGCAGAAACAGAAATCAGATTACAAATCAATTAGTCCCTTTGCGGCAGAAACATTATTAGATGCCTAATACACAGACATCATTAAAATACAAATTATTGCAATGTTTCTTGGTGCAGTTTCCTAGCTGTTATACAATTATATATACCGCCCATATGAAGATAGCCATAGAGAAATCCTCATAATACTTCGCCATAACTACATTTTAGGTGCAAATTTCAGCGCTCCTCTCTGATTCTTACCTATAATTTAAATCTCAGCTGATATTGATCAAAATTTGCACACCACTTGGATAGATTTATGACTTCCGGAATCAAGGAAGTCTTCAGATCTAAACAGGATACCAAACGATATTAATGATTTGCACGCTTGTGAATCTTTGTTATCCTGCAACAGTTTTAACAAATTTGATAAATTCCACTAAAAATTTTCTTTTACTTATATAAGCAATAAAAATAATTGTTTCGTGCAACCATATTCATGGTGATAGAAGAAGGATTTATCATCTCAGATTGCACAAAAATCACTCACACGGGAGATGCAAAATATTTTACATGGAAACCATGAAAGGAAACAACTACGAACCAGCTCATTTGAAATAGTTACATTATAATAAAGATTATAAAGATCAATCATTCTCCATAACCGGAGGACTTGAGACTACAAGATTTAACCAGCAATGACGTCTTATGTAATGGTAGGAAAGTGTATGGCAAGGTAATGTAATTAAAGGTTAGATCTTGAAAGATAATCAACATTGGCGTAAATTGATGGCAGGCCATAGTGGACATTAATATCACGACAACATTCACAGCATACCGGATATAATGATTGCCGATAGTTGTTAATGACAGAGACATATGGGAAATGTGGACATCAGCACTGATCAACAGCTAACAACGACAAATAGATGGCAAAAATTAATGCCGATCGACAACAAACAACCATGCATCAAATATCGGCATCAAATGACGATGGGTGACAATGGATAGGCAATGGTGAACGTAAACAAATGATGATAAATGGACGATAGCTAATGCCAATAACAGTGACAACAATTAAGTTATGGTGGATGGAGCTTACCATTTTCTACTAATCTAATATTTTACATTATTGAAAATCCTCTCCGAGATGCATAGAACCATGGCCTATTTATAAATTTCAATAGTCATTTTGTTCAATTATATCAAAATTTTGGACACTACATCTGCTGGTCCAAAAAATACCCCTCTTGATCATTGAATATTTTTTAATATCTCAACACCTTAATGAGCTCAAAATTGAATATTTTTGGTGTGATGAATTAATTTTATCGAAAAACTCATTGCAACTATACAACAACAACAACAACAAGCCTTTATCCCACTAAGTGGGGTCGGCTACATGAATCCTTCGTCTCCATTGTGTCCAATTATGTGTCAAATTCACATTTAATTCAAGTATACTAAGGTCATTTTTTATACATCTTAACCAAGTCTTTTTAGGTCTACCTCTACCTTTCTCAATATAAGGCAAATTTAATGCATCCACTCTCCCAACCGGGTCATCAGACGGCCGACGCTTTATGTGGCCAAACCATCTAAGGCGACTCTCTCTAATCATATCTGCCACTGGAGCTACTCCAACTTTTTCCCGAACATACTCATTTCACATTTTATCTCAAAGAGTAAAATCACTCATCCACCTGAGCATCCTCATCTCTGAAACACTTAACTTAGTCTTATGCTTCTCTTTTATTGCAACTATAAGCACACAAAATTCAAAAAGACATTTGGCCTAGCAAATGAACTCAGGAAGTTAAAAATTACACTTTTATATGCTTTATTTGGGTCAATCTTGGCAAGGATCAAAGTGTTATTGTCGCCATTAGGTTCATCTCACTAAACTATACTATTTTAACTAGAAGTTTACTAAAAACAGAGTTCTATGATTTTAAAATCAATTATCAAAGTTTTTGGCCTAAATACTTAAGTTTTTTGAAATTTAAAAATTACATCAAAATATTTAAGGCACAACCGCTCTCTAGAAATTAACATAAACCACCTCTTGAAGTCCTGACCCGTTAATTCCCCCATAATCCTAAATTCTCCATGTAATGAAGCTTAAACCTCATTTGAAACAAAAATTGCTAAAAAAAAAAGCTTCAAATTCTCCAAAATATTTTAAAACTACCTCTATAGGCTCCATTAGGACCCCAAACTAGTTCAAAATGTCAAAAAAAAGGTTCCAAGGGGTCCTAAAACACACATAAAATATTCAATCCCTCAAATAAGCCTGAACGGCCACAAGCTAGCCTATGCTGCACATTGGCTAATGCATGGCTCCACGTTGCTTCAATTTTTCCTTTTTCTTCAAATTTTGAAATAAAAATTTACATTTTAAAATCAATATATGATCATAGTTTGAGATTTTTAAAATTTGCCAAAATATTCCAAAAAAACTACATGAAATTCTTTAAAAAATCTGTTTCCCTTCCTCCAAATCCTATAAATATCCTCACAGGGATCTAAGAAAGACCACAATTTTCTCTCCATGCTCTCTTAAAAGAGGCCATAAATTATTTTGTAAGAAGCATAATTGTGAGTGTATCTAAGATTCATAGTCTGTATGGTGAGTCTTTAAACTTCCTAAACAAAGAGTTAGAATACCCTCATTTAGATGAATTAAAATAAAAAAAAGGTATTTGAGGTTCATAATCCTAATAGAAGAGCTATGATCTTCCTAAAAAAAGTCATCTGTCCGTTACATAGATTGATTAGAATTGAGGTGGGTTATATGAGGTTCATAAGCCTTATGATGAGGTTATAATTTTTCAATGAAAAAAGTTCAATCTTTATCATTTGTATGGACTTAAACTGAGAGCCATTTGAAGCTTATAATCTTTTTGACGAGACACTAGCCTTCCTCTGAAAAAGTGGTCAATTGTCATCCTTTTGACAGATTAGAGAACAAGAAAGATTGTAGTTCCATTGGCTAATGTTGTTGTTGGAACTATCAAGAAAGATAATAAGGGTGGGCTGCCTCTATTTTCTCGTTTGGGGTAGCACTAAGTCCCATGTAGCAAACTATTACATCTATTTGAAAGTTACTTGAATTGCTTTCAATAAGCCGCATCGGTCATAATCTAGGCACATAAAATGATGGATGAGATAACGATAGAAGTGAATTGTACCCCACATTAGTGATAAGTAGAATAAATAAATAGATACCTCTAAGAAAAAACTACCACAATAGCTCAAGATTAAAAAAAAATCGTGATTTAGTAGACTTCCAGAGAGAATCTTTAAAAATTTTCATTAAGGGGTTCTCCTTCATTATGGCAAATCCTAAAGAGGTGGAGAAATCTTTAATAATTCTTTGGTTCATGATGAACTATTCGACAAAGAGCCTAACAAGTTCAATGCAAGTATGAAGATCCATGAAGATTGTACAGGTAATTATGGGATCGTCAAACACGCATGATGGTTTGGATCGTCAAACCCACCTGCTCCTAAGGGTCAAAGAAACCATCATATGGTTCTATAGTGGGCAACTTGAACCTTATAGAAATTGGATGTTATAGAATGACATCTTTGAGAGGAGACGACTCCTAAAAGTTCCATCAAGGGGTAAAATAGAATATATCCCTTATGGAGAATTCTACATATATCAAACATTAAAGTTCATCGTGAAGGATGTTGCAAGGGCCATCGATAGAGTGTGGGGATAAATTCATAATGGAAATCAGTGGGTTGCAAAAAAAAAGGCCAAGTGAGTGGAGTTGGCTGTGTTGTGAGGATCATCATAAATTGGCAGGCTTGGAATTCTATCATAGTGATAAAAGGGTATGGGTGTCCTCGATCTACCCCTAGCCCTAATATTCAATTAATCCCAAGGGAACAAACTCTGACATAATTATACTACAAAGAGCAGTGGTTGACAAGTTTTACTCAATAGCTAAAGGATCTCATTTCAAAATTCCTATATACCCTATGAATGTGGTCTTCCAAAGATGGGCTAGGGGCCTCACCAACAAGGTTGCCATTATTGAGCAAAAGATGAACAAAGGTCTAGGGTCCAGAATTTAAGGGCTGGTTCTTGGGGTGATAAGATTGGAGTGTGATGCTTCGTTATTACGATGATTAAGCTTGTTCTCCAATAGAGGTGTGTTATTGGTAATCAATTAGACAATAAACATAGGGATGCACTCTCTCTCATCTACAAAGATAAAAGAGGAGAAGTGGCACAAATGACTTACTCTCTATTATTAGGCCTCATATTTACTGCAAGTGGTTGTGCTCCCTCACAATCATGATAAAGTGGCATTTTTGTCCTTAATCATATAAAGCATAATCTCTCCATATACTTTTTTTTCAAAACTTTTGTGGAATATTTGACATTTGTGTCATCATGAATATAGATGGATCTCATCAAATTATGTAAATTTGTGTATTGTGTTTGAGATCTTTAATGTATTTACTCTCTCATCTTTATTTGATTTTGCCTAAAGTATTATCACTATCTCAACATAGATGTCTATTACTCATATCTATTCCAATGTTGTAACAAAATGGTTTTAATACTAGGTTCTATAATTTTTTTGCATCTTTCCTTTCATTTTTAAACCAAAATGCCCCTTGATTTCCCCATCATTTTGGTAAATACCTTCCATGTTCCATCCTTGATTTTCCCACAATGTCATAACTTATACTTCTCAGTATTTGTGAAGAATAAATAAAATGATGTAAGAAAATAAAAAATTAGAATAAAAAATAAAAATAAAAATTTTTCAGAAATATTTTAATACACCTTAGCCATCCCCTAAAAATTTATTTCAACTAACTTAGAAATTTAAATTCAAAAAATATTTCAAATTCCTAAATATATTCTAAATTCTAGAAAATTCCTTACATAATAATTCAAAATATTTCCCTTTCTCTAACAATCAATCTCCATTCTCCTTCACATCAAATTATCCCCCACCCCAAAAAAACATAAACTAAACCATACTTGAATCCCACATTCTCGCTTCCTAATTATCTCTTTACCTATTTGCCCAGTTAACATCTCTCTCTTAAAAAAAGAGAGTAAAAAATAGGTTATCTTTTTTACCAATGCCTCGCCCCCTTTCACTCTCCAAAATACATAAGACCCACAAACCCAACAACACATTGCTCTATTTTGACAAATCTGCCATTTTCTCTCTATGGATTTTAGTCTCTTCAAACCCTAGTAAAAAAATCTATGAAAGAAGCTCCAATTCTCAAGCATCGATGCCATCATGATATCATAGTTAAAGAATGTCAAAATATTATGAACTTCATTATCATTATCATTAGCATATTCACCATAAGAAGTTTGTGCTTATGGAAATCAATCCTATCCTTGTACACACTAACATTTTAAAAAAAATTATATACAATCCCACACTGTGTTACCTCTAATAAATTGTATATAATACTAATTATAATGATCGTGTTGTTTACTCTATTCAAAGTTTCCCTTTCAACTCTCCTCACTGATATGCACATGATAATGGCTATAATGCCAACTATCATGTTAATTCTAATAGGTCATATCATTATGGCGTTGACTATAATTATGCTGCTTTTTGTTATTCTCAATCACATCAAATATTATCTTATGATTATGCTCCATGACGATTGACGATCCATCTCATCCTCATCCTGATAAAAAATTTCATAACCTGCAACCTCCTCAAGGTCATTGGCATTGGCAAAGCTTTATGATCCTCACTTTTATGACAATGATCTTTATGAAGATGCTTATGATGACATACATGTATTAATAATGAATGACTTTTAGGGTGCTTATGTGTTACTAGAACCCAAGTTAACTATTATTCCTGAGACTAAGTTCATGATATCACCACAAATACCTTTTTTTCCTGTGTTCTTTATTTGCATGTTTTTTTTTAGATTGTATCCGCATGGTAACATATCTAATCCAATCAAATGGCATGGTTCCATAACCAACATTGTGACAGGACCAAGTAACCAAATATAAAGAAACGTTACTCCAGATGGTGAGTAGTTATCGAGCACATCATCAGGCATTACGATGCATAATAAAATATTCATGAAATTTTCAGCTAAATGTGCTCCGGCCTTAAGGATTCCATTTCCAGGAATAACCAGTCAGACATAAAGCTCAACCAGAGGCCCAATACCCCCTGACGTCGCTTCCAAGAAGCTAATAGAACCCTTCTTAGAAACTAGTCACTGTTAGAAGCTCCCAGCCGATAATCAGAACCTACCCTCCAATCCACGGATCATCCTATGTACACCAAAAACACCGCACAAAAAGAAACATGCACTGACCGAATTAATCACCTATCAAAATTTAACACGAAATCAATGTCATCTCAAAATAGTAAAAGAAGGACGAATGCAACTAGATCCCATTCCATTTCCCTTACTCAACCAGAATCATAGATCCGAACCCCGCCTTGCTCTAACAGAATAATTAATTAGTCTAATACAATCAAATTCCAATTTTTTTATTGGAAGACGGATGAAGGGTGGGAAGGGGTAACAGAAACCTTAGAGTCGCTATCCGCGAGATCTTTAACGGCGTGTGATGGCGCCCGCCGAATCCTCTTCTCCGCCACCGACTTCGTCATCTCGCCGATGGGGCTTCTGGGCTTCTCTTCTCCGGCCGCGTCGCGTTCTTAATCGAGGCCGTAGACGGGAAGCCTCGAGTCGTGGAGAAAATATTACGTCCGCTCCGACTACAGGGATTTTTTTCCGTTTTAGCACTTAAACAGTTCAGGATTTTCTCCGCCAGCTCCGAACATCCGATCTTCACTTAATGATTTAACAAATCTTGCAAATAATTTTTTATTGAGATATTGTAGACAATTATATAAGATATTTACATATATGTTCCCAAACTTTAATAAATTTAAAGTTTTCTCTGTTCCTCTCACTGTCCAGTATGTGAACATTTAGAACATTTGATTTCTTTAAATGAATGGGATATATTTTAATAGTTTTTGGAGATATTTTATATGTGTACTCTCTGTACTACCAAGATAGTATACGCCATTATTTTCAAATTTTTGAACTGATTAAGTTTGTGAAATGTTTAGTATATCACATGGTAGGATGTTTGGTCATATTTTAAGATGTATTTTATGACATGATTAGGGATGATAGTATGTTCAGTTGATAACATTAAAATTCTGTGGCCTGATTTCTGTATCTGTACTCTATGCACTCTCATGGGAGTACAGAACATTTTGGTCATTTTATCGAGTTTCTTTGGCCTGTTCGGAGGAAATATGTTCATTACAATTTGAATAACTTGGAAATTTTGGTTAGTTTTTAGTGTTATTTTTCATCTGTCTCTCTCTCTGACTCTCTTGAGTCTGACGATTTTGGCCATTTTTTTCAGTTTATTTGATCTGTTTGGAGGAAATATGTTCATTACATTACATTGGAAGCAATTTGGAAGATTGTTTGGATAGTTTCTAGGGGATTTTTGTATATGTACTCTCATGAGAGTACATAGCATTTTGATCATTTTTTTCCTATTTCTTTGGCCTGTTTGGAGGAAATATGTTCATTCTGATCAATCAGGATAATTTGAAATTTGTTTGATTAGTTTTAGTTAGTATTTGCATTTACTCTTTGTACTCTCTTGAAATCTGAGCGATTTTAATGGACATTTTTTTCCAATTTCTTTGGCTTGATTGTTCAGATTATGTTCATTACATTACATTAGAAATAATTTGGAGGGATGTTTGGATGATTTCTGGGGGATTTTTGCATATGTACTCTCTGTACTTTCTACAGAGCATTTTAGTCATTTTTTCCTATTTCTTTGACCTGTTTGTAGGAAATATGTTCATTACAATTCATCAAGGACAATTTGGAGGCTATTTGGTTAGTTTTTTTAGTATTATTTTGCATATGTACTCTCTGTACTCTCTGTACTCTCTATTCCATTGCAAGTAGTTTGAAGGCTGACTATAAGAATATTTGAGATGTTCTGTGGCTTAACTCTCTGTATTTTCCTCATAGTACAGATTATTTGCTCATTTTTTCCCATTTCCACTTTTGTTTTGCAGGACGGAGAGGAATTAATTGCTCAATATAACCTAAAAGCAAGTTGGATGCTCCTGGGTTGCTTTTTTTATGAGTTTTCTGAGTAGTTTTGCATGTAAACCCTCTCTATACTCTTTGTACTATCTGTACTTTCTGTACTCTTTGTACTCTCTGTACTCTCTGTACTCTCTGTACTCTTTGTACCCTCTATACTCTCTAGACTCTCTATATACTCTTCTCTACTCATGGGTAGTTGATATAATATTATTTATGATTTTATGATGATTTATTTACTTGTTTGGAGAAAATAAGCTTAATTTTGATATTCAAATTATATCATATTTTAAATTCAGATCAACTGAAAAAGAAGTTAAAATTTATATTATCTAAAATTTACGTTATACTTACATTAATAATCTCAACTGAAAGTATGCGAGAAGCAATATGAACTACTTAGCATATGAACGTAATATAAATAAAAATGATTATTATTAACTTAACTCTTTAATAAATGAAATTATGATCTTTAAAATGTGATATAATTTTGTGAATGCATAAAATTACTTTCTACCAAATAAATCATGCTTCTTAAAACCTACTTTCTACAAACATGCATAAAATAAACAAATAAACTGTCGATGATGCGGCTTACCAACGTCTTATTCAGAAATTTAAATTTTGCAGGCAGTGTGGAAAAAATTCTATATTTTAAGATGAGGAATTTTTTTAAATAATATGATAACTGAAAGTATCATCAGAATTAAATTAATATTATTGATAAATTTATAAATAATTACTAAATTAATATCATTAGTACTAATATCATCTTCATTACAAATTTTTTTTTTCTTCGGCTTCTACTAAATTTGTTGACAGGAACATATGGGCTTATCAAAAATTGTAATGCATGCAATAAAAATCATTTCATAAAATATAGAGTATTTTATAGAGTACATATTAAACTATGTAATACCTGCAATAAAAATCAGCTCATCCTCGTAAGCAAGGTAGACTCATCAATCAGAAACTACAATTTGATAAAATATGAGAAATTTTATTGCCACAATCTAAGGATTACAAAGTCCTTAATAGGGGTTAAACTCTACATGCCGCTTTAAGAGCAACAAGAGTGAGGTAAAAAACCAAGCGTAAAATAATTGACCCATATTAAAGTCCATTTGGACCTTCCCGGTTTCAAGCAAGTTATGTACCCTCTACTCAGACGATAAATGATTGCATAGTCAAAAAACACATAACTAAATGATATCATGCATTGAAATATTTTCCTATAATAATATCCATCATCAACTTAGTGTACCCTTCAGTCGACTAACTGATTGTTGAGCTCGAGTTGAATTCCTGAGGTAGAACATCGTATCAGTTAATGATTTTTTACAACATCGATGTATGTTATTCTGTGCGTACCTCTGAAAAATACTCTGGCATAATAGAGAAAAGTGTTGCAATGGGTGACGAAATACGTTCTGTGACACTATCAGTTTGTACTTTGGTTTCTGTAACAATAAAAATAGGATGGTTTGAAGATTAGCAGCAATATTTTAAATACTAAAAATTAAGAGACAAATAGAGAATTACTCTCGGCTTTCTTGGATCTCTCCCAATATCTCTTAAGCCTTGCGTTGGAAATATCCTTTGGACGTTGCCTAACTGGATCCTTTAAGATGTCTTTTCCTCGTCTGTAGACTTCTTCTTCTACTTCTATCAAATGGTGAGAATTCTCACTTATTATAGAGTACATCATCATAATTTTTTTAAGGATTGAAGCATATAGCCTATTATTACCCCGGCTAACGCTTATTTGATATGCATATCGACTAATGTGATTCTGGAAAATAATGTCAGTAGCATTTCCATCTATGCCTTCCATATCTCTTAATTTTCTATATACACTATCGATGTAAATATCCCTCTTTGCTATGGTAGACCATCGCATGAGAAGATACTTATCTGGAATGTGCACTACATCTTCCTGACTAAGAACTCTGATACAATGGGCACAAAGTAATCCCATCATTTCAAATTTCTTATAAGTACAAGTTACATCTAGGGTAGTCTCATTGAAATGGACCCATATTTTGGATGAATTTTTATTCTCTAAGTTTCTCACCAAATACTATGGGTCATGCCCCATTCTTGATAGGCCTCCAACTCTATGCAAAAATTCTTTTTCAAACATAGTATAAAGCTTTCTTGTATAAAATATAACTGCTTGTTTTAGAATTGGAGTGGTCTTAACAACAGGAATAATCGATGACTGGCTACACTTGAAGTCTTCGTTATGTTCATTCCGGTGCCATGTCTCCATAACCTTCTCCAATCCCAAGAAATAATATGTGAGCGAACTTGTTGGTTTAGAGATTCCGTGATATACATTGTTCATTGACTCACTACGTTGTGTTGATAAGATACCCATGCAGAATGAGTCTTTGTTGAATGCAGTGGATCATTGGATATAATTTTATAAAGCTCAGACAACCAAGCATGATCATGCAAATTGCCTTCTAGCATGCACTGCTTCTTCAAACTCTTCCTTTGAGTCACATTTGCTCATGCATGCATAAAATAGCCCTTGTACCCTCTTATTACTATTAAAGCTGGGAGCTTTCTTGAAATATGTCATTGCACAACCTATGATGAGTATGCGGTAATATAATTTCAATAGCTTTCCCCATACCGATCTTGATCTGAATATTGTAGGATGTCTGTCACTCATCAACCGAAAAAATATCTGGAATAGCCATGAGAATGACTTAATCGTCTCTTCTGATAAAAAAGTTACTCCAAATAACACATTTTTCCAGTGATGATTCACTCCAACAAGAGGGGTATAAATAATATTATATTTATTGAATCGATAACTTGTATCTAAAATTATCACATCATCAAAACAATCATATTCTATCCTAGACATGACATTGCTCCAAAAAAACTTAGTAAGCAATCTGACTCATCAACTTGTACATCCCATGCAAACATCCCGTCCGCTGCATATCTTTCTTTGGATAGCTGTATTAATGCATTACTGTCACCATTCATAATCCTTTATCTTTTCTCTTTCTGAATAAAATTAAAAGCATCTCTTTTTGTGAATCTAATATTTTCTATACCACCAACCTCCTCACTTAGATAGCTAAATGCATCAGTTGCTCTAATTCCAGCCTCTGTCATTGTCTTTAACATGGAAGCATTTTCATCGCTAATGCATCTGTGTGATATGAGAATATGTAGGTCAGTAGGCTTTGCCAACGAATAATTATGACTTTTTATATATTTTTTAACCATCCAGTTCCCCTCCAAGTCAACAAAGAATCTAATCATGGCCAGACAAACAATCCTTATATCAGTATTCTAGAATTTTGCTAAGTCATTTAGACTGACAGATTTCTTCCGACCTGCTTTTGCACATAAAAATATTTTGATTTCAATTTCTTGGAGTTTGGGCAATAACTAGTATGGTCCTTCCGAACACTGAAGCCAATTTGAGTAGACAAGTGCATACACCTCCGCGCTCAAACACAAGGAGTCTCCCCAAATTTGGGTCAGACATCACAACTTTGTCATCGCGACTGCTCATTGACGCATTCACCTACCTGCAGACCACATAAATGTGACATGTAAAATAGCTCCACAAATAAACATATTCCCTCCAAATAGGCCAAAGAAAGTGAAAGAAATGAGCTAAATATTGAGAGTAGAGATACAAAAATCCTATGGATTTGTAATGAATATATTTCCTCGAAACCCTAACCCTAAATATAGATATATATATTTCTTTTAAATTCCTCCCGTGCATTCCAACGATGCTCGGGCTGTGATAAACAAATACGTCCGTCGTCTGATGCGACCGTAAGCTAAAACGGAAAAAAATCCGCACGATATTAGATTGGAGTCCGACGCAGTACGCGGACTTGAAGTAATATTTTCTCCGAGTCGTGACAAAGGGTCGTAGTGAGGAGTAATGCAAATGCTATAACACCCAAACAATAAAAAAAATAAATATTAAGTGCAGATGTTTTATTTTTTAAAATATATTATTTAGGATTATTTATTTTTACTTTTTAAAATAAAATAATTATTTTTAAAAACATTCAACAAAATTTTTTTATATTTTATATAATTTTTTAAATAATTATTATCAACAAATATATTTTATTTTAAATTTAAAACATGAATGAAATAAAATTAAAAACAAAAAAGAAGTGATCCTATTTTTTTTAGATAATTATATATATATATATATATATATATATATATATATATATATATATATATATATATATATATATATATATATATATATATATATATATATAACATTCAAAATTTATCTATTTATAAAATTAACATTTATATTATTTTATGACTAAAAGCCTAGCATTATTCTTAAATATGTAACTAAGGAGTTCCTTTATCAAATATTTTTAATAAAATATTATGATTAATATTGATTATTTACCTTACATATTTATTTATAATTTGTATTTGCACATATACTTCATCAAGTCATAAAAGCTAAAATTTGATATTAAATTCACATTATATATAAGCAAGCATTCATAATGAATGTATTTGAGAACATAGAAATATTATAGATATATATATTATATTGATTTCTTTTAATTGATTGGTTTACTAAAAAATAATTGAACGAAATAGTTACTTTGTTTTAATTAGTTGAGTGTAAAATTTAGATTTTGGGATATTATTGAAATATAATGATAATAATATTTCATAATTGAATCCACTCTCAAGCAAGTAGAGCATTAAATCAAATTATGAATCATTCTAGATATATCCCACATAATCATCTCACTAACATTCAGCGCCTCTATTATGCCTAACATTTTATCTATGAGATCATAGATTTATTATAAAGAAGTCAATGGGTTGTATATGATCTATAAAGATAAAGATAAAAGTATCAAGTTGAGTATTTTTTTTATTTTTTTTATTTAGGGAGAGAAAGAGGGTGTAGTTTGATAGGTAAGATTATCACACGACGAGAAAAGAGACATAATGAGAATCTAATAATGCACTTCATAATTCTAAATCCACTATGCAACATGGAGAGTGCTTCTCATATTAATGTCCATAAGAATTTTTCTTTTATAAAGAAGTTACAATGAACAAAAGTTCAATGTCCCAACAAAATGGCTAAGCATTTAATGTGGCCTACTTATATGTGTAGGCCATGCAAAAAGAGTCCTTGAATATGAAGGTGATGAGCAAGCACGTCCTAAGGTCGAACTGAATTAGATCATTGAGGCACATCAAATTTATCCTATTTACCCAATTGAGTAGCTGTAAACAACCAACGTGCTCGAAAGTTTGGGGAGGTGAAAGCAAATTGTTTGGCTTTAGCCTTTAGCTATTATAGTAAGATGTGAGGAACAAAAGCATGGAGAGGAGCAAAGATACAACTATCAAAAACACTCAAATTTTAGAATGATTTAGCAAAAAAAAAAAAAAAATGCATGCATCCACTATAATATCAATCTTTCATATTAGTTTAATTAATAAATCATAATAGTATGATAACCCTCAATTGGAAATATAAAGCTAAGAGAGAAGGCATATATTTATTATAATTATTTATGAGAGTGAGTATAGAAAAAAAAAAGGATAGGGAGGAAAGGGACTTATAGTGTTCAAAAATATGAGGATGAAACATGGGACATCTTTCTTCTATCTATGGACCAACTTAAATAAGGCCATAATCAAACCATCAATTCCACTAAACAAAGCACATATATCAAATGCAAAGGTTGGTGCTTCATGCATCTAAAGAGGGTTCTCATGCGGCGAGTAATGTAAATACATGTTTTTTATACTATGTAGTATGTTCTAGAGGAGAGTTCTCAATAAAAAGAATATAATTAGTTAATGGGTATAACAATGACATCTAGGCTATATGCCCAAGGTGTAAGAGAAGAATTTATCATTGTTGAATAACTTTTTAAAGTTTCATATTTGTAAGGATTACTCCTCCAAATGGGCAATTGAGACGAGAACTAATAGAAGGGCTCTTCATTTTCACAAGAGAACTCTAAGGAGCTAATGAACCCATTCAAAAAAAGGTTTGACCTCACTAAGAGAATAACAAGAGAAAGTTTATCACAAAAGTTATAAAATTAATATGAGTGAAGCTATTCTATGTCTAGCAATTTCTTTTGCAATTTCTCTTCAAACTTAGTGTTTTAAAAATGATAAGTTGCTTAATCGATTAGACCTCCATAGCGCATGTCATTTGTCTAATACAAAATGACACATAGATTACTAAAATATTACAGATGGATAGAATTCAAATTCAAGTTGAATTATTTTTTTCTCATTTTTTTTATTCGCTCTAATAAATTGTGGCTATAAAATAAAGAGTCTCTTCATCTTCTTGCATTTTATTCTTTAGATATGTGATCTTCTGCAAGTTTATCGTGCGATAATGGCTCCAAAATGTCATTTGATCTTAAACTTGTTTCTTCAAATAGAGACGATCAGAGAGTATAACGAAGGACTAGTTCCCAAAGGCAATGCAAAGGAAAAAAAAAAAAAAAAGAGTTGAGATGAAGGATGTTGGTCACCAAAAGATTAATAAGGAGTTTAGGGATTTTGTTGCTAGAGGAAAAACTTAAATTCTTTGTTCCTCGAAAATAGTTCAGGGGAGAGTTGCTCTAATTTGTCTGGTTATAGACATAGAAAAATTTTTAGATCAAATAAATTTCTCTTTTTTTGACATTTTGCATGTAAATTAATTTTTTAAATTATAATTTTCTTTCCCCTCACATAAACTAAGATCTAAGAACTAAAAAAAAACATATTCCAGCAGAAACAAAAATTTCAGAGCATCTACGTACATACCAAAATTCTTATATAATTACATATATAACATCAAAATTTTAATATTTACATAAAAAAAATTTTATAATGCATTTGAAATAGCTTTATAATTATTTTACTTTTCAAAAAACAAAACAATTTCATTTAACTATCAACTTTTTGACTATTTTAAAAAAAATTTATGATAAAAAAATTATTTAAAAAACTTGATTATTTAATTATTTTTTAAAAAAAAATAATATTTATAACACATTATCTTTTTCAAAAAATTAATTTCTACACAACAATTTTACAACTAATTTTTAAAAAAACTACAACTACCATAAACAGACCCTTACACACATACCACACAATTCTTATACATTTATATAAATAACACCTAAAATTAATATTTACTGATCAAACATTTTTCTATGCTTATAAATATATATTTCACTTTTAAAAAAATGAATGATGATAATTTTTTTGATGTGATATTAAAAGTTAGAGTATTATACATGTAAAAATTAAAATTTAGATGTTAGATATATAAATACATAAGCATTGTGTGGTATGTATGTAAATCCCTCATATATAGATAACACCTAAGTCTTTAATATCACTATCACTAATATTTTTAAAGCTAAATACATCTTTTCTTATACAAGAAAAATGCTATATATAATATAAATATCAAACTTTAGGTACTAAATATATAAATACATCAGAATTGTGTGATACTTATATAAATCTTCCGAATATATATTCAATAAAATGCACCCACCAGTGAAATCACACATCTCCATAAATAACTATTTCGATCACTAATAAGATGGTCTTACAATTCAAAATGCGAGCAAATTAATTACAAATATACAGACTGATAAACCTTATTATCTAACTAATGTCGACTAATACAACAGAACTGTAAAAACTGGTGGGATATATATATATAGATCGCCTATGGCTTGAAGAGAAAGCGCTTTGAAGGATCCCTACCGAAAACCTTCATCACCCTCCCAATCTCCATCACCCTTCCGAGCTTCTCTTCCCTCTTAGCTTCGGCCTCCGCTCTCCTCTCCTCCGCCTTCTGCCGCGCGACAGCCACCTCGTTCTGCATTTTCTCTAACGCTTTCGCTCTCTTCTCCTCCAACTTCCTCTGGTCCACAAGAAAAGAAAACGGTAAAATTTTTGTAAGATAACAAATAAACATTTGAATGGTAAAAGTTTTCTTCTTCATCTTTTTTTTTGGAAAGATTTGGTTAAGCAAACCAGACATTGTTAGAATAAAGAACGTTTCAGAAGACTGATTTGAGAAGTAAATTGTTAAAATAAATCTTACATCACTATTGATGGTTGGTAGCTTAAGTGCATGCGATTAGCAGGAGAAAATATTCCGAGTCCGCATAACTTTACGTATGGACTCCACCCATACGACGCGCCCGTGATTTTTTTCCCCATTTTAGCGCTAACGGAGCAAGAATCGAACGGACGGCCAGAAAGATGGCGATTCACGACGCCGTTACGCTTCCACAATCTCGACCCGCCCTTCTCGCTCAAAAGGGAGAAGAAGAAGACGTGATATCTTGCTCGACATTCTCCATATCAGCTTAGTTTTTTTTTCGACGGCGATTTTTTCTCGCAGCTCGCTTCCTCGACGACGTCCGACCTTCGCCGCGATATAGAAATCAAAATTGATATCAGAAAGGTGACTCATACGGTGATTTACACATGCATTCCTAACTTGATTTATGGTTTACGTTATTCTCACCGCTCTGAAAGACGTATTTTTTATACGTTATTTCAGATTCAGATTTCTATACCTCAAGGTACATGATTTTGGATTTTTTTTCTAGCTTTAACCCTGCTTCTTGAGATTATGTTCATTAAATTCAAAGATTTGTATACCGTTGATGGTGAGATTTTTCAGACCAGATTTCTATACCTCTACAGATCATTTACGACCTTTTTCACGCTTTATTTTGCTTGTTGAGATTATGTTCATTACATTCAAACGTAAATAATTGAGGTCGTTTATGGTTTCGAGTTTTATTTGGCATCTATACTCTGACTCTCGAGTGCATGTGATCATTTAGCCTACTTTTCGCTTTATCTCGCTTCTCTTCTCGAGATTATATTTGCAAGATTCCACCAAGAATACGAAAGTTCGCTTGGATGATTTCCTGTATTATTTTCAGATCATCTACGCATCTTTCTCGAGCAAGATCAAAAGATACTTTTTCGCTTTATCTCAGATTCTTCTCAGATTATATTTGATTCCATAAAGATTTGAGACTTTTGGATGATTTCCTGCAGATTTCAGATCCTCTCAGACCTCCTCAGAGTACAAATAATTTACATGACTTTTTTCGCTTTTTTGGCCTAATTATCGAGATTATATTTGCAGATTCTAAATTCAAGCACTCAGCCGCTTTGGATGATTTGATCAGATTTCCTCAGACTTCCTCGAGGTACGAGATTTAAGACTTCTTTTCCATTTTATTTCATTTATTTCTTGAAATTACGTTGCGACATTCCCCAAAGAATTGATACTACTTGATGATTTATGGTGTTTTTTCAGATCTATACTCTCCTGACTTCGGTACGTAGCATTTCAACTTTTTCCAATTTATCTCAGATTCTTCAGATTATTTAGATTCCAACGAAAGAATTTGAGGTCGCTGGATTTTCGTTACATTCAGACTCTCCTGCACTCTCGAGGTACGTAACATTTAGGCATTTTTTTCGCAGTTTGCTTATCAGATTATATTTGTGATATTCCAAATTTTCACTCAATGATTTCGTATTTTTCATCTGTATCAGACTTCTCGAGGGTACCGATCATTTAGGCCTACTTTTTCGCTTTATTTTGCCTTCTTCTCGAGATTATATTTGCGATTCCAACGGTGCAATATAAGCTTTCTGGCTTCTGGTTATTTTGATCCAGATCTCAGATTCTGGGTACATATCATTGTGCATATTTTTTCAATTTATCTCAGATTCTTCTCGAGATTATATTTGCAAGATTCCAACCCAAGCATTCGGATGGATGATTTCTGTGCAGATTTTATCAGATTCTCTGCACTCTCCAGGTACATATAATTGGTCGACTTTTAGCTTTCACCTAATTATCAGATTATATTTGCATTCCAATGTAAGCAATTCCGCTGATGATTTTGATGTATTTTGCATCTCAGATTTATACCTCTTCTATACAAAGATTTGTGACTTCTTTTCCAGCTTTATTTCCTGCTTTCGAGATTACGTGCATTCCATAAGCAATTACTACCGCTTGGATGATTTCCTGCTTTTCAGATTCAGACTCTCTCATTTCTGGAGGTACGTAGACAGCGACTTCTTTTTCCATTATCTTGATTCTTCTCAGATTATGTGATTCCACCAAGAATTTATACCGTTTCTGATAGCTGCTTTTCTACATCTCAGACTGCATCTCGGCAGATAACATTTGCGCCTTTTTTTCGCTTTAGTTGCCCTGCTTATCGATATTATATTTGCGATTCCAAAAGAAAGGCCGTTTGATTGGGGTATTTTCATCTCAGACTCTATACCTCTCGGCGTACAGAGTGCATTAGTAAGCATACTTTTTTCTTTATCTTGCCTTCTTCTGACTATATTTTAGGCATTCCAACTAAAGCAATATAAAATACCGTCGATGATTTCTGGAGATTTAAGATTCTGTACTCCTCTCTTGACAGATCATTTATGGCCTTTTTTCAATTTATTTTGCCTATTTATCAGACATTGCTAGTGCATTCCAAGCAATCACTACCGTCGGATAGTTTATTGAGGGTATTTTCAGATTCACTCTCCTCAGTACCTCTTCGGAGGCACAGCATTTGCGACTTCTTTTCTAGTTTATTTTGCCTGCTGAGATTATGCTAGAGCATTACAATGGAAGCAATTTGGAAGGTTTGACTTTGGTGGTATTTCAGACTGTATTCCTCTGTACTCTCCGAGGTACAAATCATTTAGGCTTTTTTCCTGCTTTATTTTGTCATTCTGTAGATAATGTTCATTACATTCAGGTTGCAATTTGAAACTTGTTTGGATGATTTAAGTATTTTTTGGCGTCTGTCTCTCTCTCACAGTGAGATCATTTATCTTTTAGGTTTATTTTTGTCGATTAGAGATAATGTTCATTACATTATAATGGAAGCTAACTTGGATGATTTCGGGAGGTATTTTGCATCTCTCTTTTACCTCTCTTGAGGGTATAGATCATTTAGAAATTTTTTAGGTTTATTTATGGTTCTTGAGATTATGTTCATTACATTCCAATGGAAGCATTTGGAGGTATTTGGATGATTTGGGGAATTTTTGCATCCTCTCTCTCTCGAGAGTGGTCGTTCACACTTTTTTTTTTTTCTTTGAGATTATATTTAGAGGCATTCCAATGGAAGCAATTTGGAGGTTTGTTTGGATGATTTTGGGGGGTTTTGCATCACGTTCATTAGGAACAATTTGGAAGGATTAGTTTGATTTTGATGAGTGATTTGCATGCATTCTCTTGACTTTTCTTTTGAAGTTTACCTATCGGGAAAAGATAACTTGAGATCAGCTGCTTGTAAGAAGCGTGTTCGATAATATTCATGACTTTCTTGATGAAACCTTGACATTTTAAAGAGCTTCATCTCCATCAATTCATTAGACTCGAATTAAGCAAGACTCGGTTCTTAATCGTCGATCGCTCTTTGGGACATAGAAAAATAGCTTTCTTGTTGGGTGGGCGGTCATTCCTTTCACACCCGATGAAGTTCGATGATGATAGGGATGTCAAGAGAGGAGGTCTTATGGCGAAATTCCATTGTCGATTCATTCATTGACTGAGAATCTTGGCGTTCATATTTCATTCGTACTTGTCGTTACATACATTTCTGTCAATCTATTTTTTGTATATCATGATCTGAGGGTGGCATCGAATTGATTACTACGTAGATGACATAGATAGATTGAATCTGGAGGCATTTGGGACTTTAGTTTCATTTGATCTTATTACATCAAAGATTGGGCAGGCGATTACATGAGTGGCTTTGTACTCTTACGATGGTATATATATCTCGAGAATGTGTAATTTAATGCGTTGAAGTTCTTGTTTAAAATATTCATTGTAGATATGGTAGCATAAGCATCATGCGTCATTTTCATCTGAAAGCATTATCTTTGCGATGAGCAAAATAGAGTTTAAATAATGCTTTCAGGTTTGGGAAGGGCGACATATAATAATATCGGCAGTTAAGTATAAGAATGTTTTTATTTATGTTGTATGTCTTCACATTTTCTTATCGGTTAGAGGAAGTCACTGCTGCACAATCTAGCCGGCAGATGCGGTCTCATTTTAAGTCCGATGAGTGTAGCCCCTTCTCGATATTCTCCGTCAGTGTATCTCTGCTTCTTACCACAACACTTTGCGGTGGAGAGGATACTGCGAGTTTGGGGACTTGAAAGATCTGATATCGTCTTTTCATGCAACAATGATGGAGAGGATGGATGGATGGGCTTGATTTGTGGGTTGCTTATCGAGGTTCTTCTTGCAGGGTCCTACCAAGTGTGGGGGAGGTTCCCAGGGGTCCTGGGGAAACTCTTGAGGAGGCTGGGGGCTTCCAGTGGAGAGCTGGGAGGCTACCACTTGGAAAGCCCCCGAGGAGAGTGCAGTGAGGAAGCTCTTGTGGAGGCTACTGCGAGCTTCCACTGGGATGGATACCAAGGAAAGCCCATGTGGAGTTAACCGTAGGTGAAGTTCTATGGAAGCGACTACACATGATCTTCGAACTGTGTGCGGCATTGAGCGTGGTGTGAAGGCTCGCGGATGAGGAAGAGGAAGCGGTTGTTCCCTTAGCCGCATTATGGAAGTCCGCGAGCAAGAATCGGTGATGTGGTGGCCATTCAATGAAACATAGAGGTATTTAGTTTCTTTTAAATTTGAGATAAAAAATAGATTTCATCAAATATGTTCAGATGAGCCTAAAGGTCGATTACCGCTATCGTTGTGGTGGATGAGCGTCAATCGAAGGTATGAATCATCCAAGCGGTATCATCAACTTTGGTGGAATCTAAATATAATCTCGAAAGCGGCAAAATAAAGCGGAAAAAAAAATCCATGCTGCACCTCCGAAAGTGCAGTGATCACAAAATAACCAATAAACCATCCAAACGAGCAAATTACTTTCGTTGGAATGCTAAACATAATCTCAAGAAATGACAAAATAAAGCTGGAAAAGAAGTCTCAATGCTCGTACCTCCAATTGAGAATCACAATCTGAAATACCCCAATCAAAACTGATCATTTGGAACATAATCTCTGAAAACATGAAATAAACCTGGAAAAGAATTCGCAAATCTATGTTTATAAAGTGCAGAATGATCAAAACGGGAAAAATCAAAATCTTTCAAATTGCAGGCGGAATGTAATGAACATTATCTCAGAATCGACAAAATAAAGCGGAAAAAAGGCCGATCTACTCGGAGAGGTGACGGAATCTGTCTCCCCAAATTCTTAACATGGCGGAAACTTTCTTGAACTCTTCCTAGTCACACTTACCGTGTATGTATAAAATATCACTATACTCTCTTTATTCTATTAAAGCAATAAACCTGGAAGGAGCTTTCTTTGAAATATACCGTTGAAATGATGAGTATCGACAATCTGATTTCGATAGCTGGTCGTGCGATCATTGAATATTGTTATATATGATGTCATCATCGTGAAAAATATTTGGAATAAGCTGAGAATGACTGTTATTGTCTTTTACGATAAAAGGCTCAAATAATACATTTGCCGATGATTCACTCACATAGGCTGAAACAAGATTATATTTATTTTGGTCGATACATTATCAAAATTATCACCACAATCATATTCATCGCAGGCGTCTTGCTCCGACTTCTTCTCACTATCACTACGTCGTGCAAACATCCCATCCGTGGCTTTTTTCTTAAACAAGCTGTATTAATCATTCGTCTAATTCACAATCTCGATCTTCTCTTTCAATAAAATTGAAAGCGTCTCTTTGTGAAAAATATTCTACCTTATACCATGAGTTAGATAGGAGATCATTTTAATTTCATATCATTATCTTCAACCGGACGCCATCTATTGTATCATGTGATTTGAAGATGTAGATTGAAGCGTCTTCGCCAAAGAATGATTATGGCTTTCTGTATGTTTTTAATCGTCGATTCCCCAAATCAATAGAATCTAATCATGACAAAGCTTCTATTTTTTTATGGAATTTTGTTAAGCCATTTAGGCTGTGACTTCTTAGACCAACTTTGCATAAAATCTTTGATTTCAATTTCTTTGAGTTTGACAATAACTTAGTATGGTCCCCGACATTGAAGCCAATTTGATGTGCGTAGTCCATGATATGCATTCGCCTGTTTCATTCTCGAGCAGTCATGGAGTTTACGATTTGGGTCGTTAGACATCACGGCTTCGTCATCCTTACGTCTTTCGGCCCAGATACCAAAATATGTAGCAGTCTGAAGCAAAAATCACCAAATTATCCAAGCTATCTTGTTGGAATGTAATGAATCTCGATAAGCAGTAAAATAAAGCTGGAAAAAAAAGTCCCAAATGCTCAATACTCCAGAGGTATAAAAGCATGATGCAAAAAACACCTAGAAATCATCCAAGCATTACTTCCATTTGGAATGCCCAAATATAAACTCAATAAAGCAGACAAAATAAAGCTGGAAAAAAGGCCAAATTATCATCCTCGAGAGAGGTAGAGTAAAGATGTAAAATACAAACCATCCAAATAGCCAAATTGCTTATTGGAATCTAAATATAAACTTCGAGCAAATAAAGTGAAAAAATGTCATAAATGATCTGTCTCAAGAGAGGAGAGTCTGATGCAAAAATAAAAAACCATCCAAACAAAAATCTTCCATTGGAATGTAATGAACATAATTGAAGAACAGAATAAAATAAATTGGAAAAAGTCACAAATGATCTCAGAGAGTGCATGAATCTGAATACCCTCAAAATCATCCGAGCCTCAGATTGCTTTGTGGAATCTAAATATAATCTCGAAGAATCAAAATAAAGCGAAAAAGTAGTACTAAATGATCTGTACCTCAAGTGCAGAGATGATCTTACCAAGAAACAAATCAAAACGGTATTCCATTAGAATCACGAACATAATCTAAAGAAGGAGGCAAAATAAATTGAAAAAAGAAATCCCTAAATGCTCTGCATAGGAGTACATGCGTCTGATGCCAAAACAATACAAAAATCCAAACGGTCATTAATTCTTTGAATTTGGAATGTAATGAATATAATCAAGAAGCGGTAAAATAAAGCGAAAAAGTCTAAATGCTCTGCACCAGGAGGAGTGCAGTAAGTCATATGTAAAAACCAAATTCATCCAAACAAATCAAATTCTTCCATTGGAATGTAATGACATAATCAAGAAGTAGATAAAATAAAGCTGGAAAAAAAGTCCAAATGCTCGTACTTGCTCGAGAGAGAGTACTGATCTGAAAATCACCTGAAATCATCCAAAGCAAATCAAATTGCTTATTGGAATGTAATGAGCATAATCAAAGAAGTAGGCAAAATAAACCTGGAAAAAAAGTTCTAAATGTTGCAGTATCTCAGAGGGATACAGGAGAATCTGAATCTGAAAAATCACAAATCGTCCTAGTGGCTTCCATTTGGAATGTAATGAACATAATGAAAGAAGTGCAAAATAAACCGGAAAAAAGTCCAAATGCTCGCACTCCGAGTGCAGAGAATCAGATCTAAAATAACATTAAAAGTAAAATTCAAAAAAAAAAGCATTAACTTTGTGGAATGTAATGACATATTCTCTTGAACCGGTCGAATATCACTAACAAACCAGTAGAAAAATTCTTGCGAGAAACATTACCATGAATTTTTATTTAATCATCCTAAATTTGGTGTATTTATGAGTTCTCCATCTTCATGGTTCTTTTGTGAAAGGAAATGAGATTTTATTTCTTTTGAGCTGGTTTTGCGAAAAAAATACACCATAAACCCTAAATCATATATTTCTTTTAAATTCCTCAGATTCCAACAACGGCTTACTTGGGTCGAGACGAGGAAGCGTAAGCGTCGTGAATATCTTTATAGCGTATCAGATGATTCAGCTGGTTAAACACTAAAGCGGAAAAAAAAAAATCGGACAGCGTCGGTGGATTAGTCCCGCGTAAAGCTACGTCTGATCGGACGTAATATTTTCTCGATTAGCAGATAGCTTCATAGAGTGTCTACACAAAAGTTGTGATATTGGACTTTGAAGTAAATATGCTACATTACTCATTACATACTCATGACATTGTGCCATTCATAATGAACAGTCTTATCCTAATTGTAAGAGCTACTTTTCTGAATTCTCTTTCTACATTAATTTCTAATAAGTGATATTTAAGATATTAATGATTTTTTGCACAATTCATTATGTATGTCTTTTGATAATATTATATTGACATATTTATTTTTCTTTTTAATCCTTCTATATTTAGCCTATCCATTCATCTTAATGGTATATATTTTACACTACATATTGCATGTTATAACCAGCTAATTATTCTATTTTCACTATCTTATCATCAGTTGATGTTATATTTTCACTATCTTTCTGATATGATAATTAATCCATCCTTTCTACCTTTGGCCCGCATCTATCTAATACTTATATTCTTGCCGTAATTGTCAAGACTATCAAAGAGTTTTTATTGTTCAAACACCTATATAAATATATTTTGTTAATTTTATATTTAAACTCCATTATGTTTCTTTATCATGTGTCCTTTTTGAGAACTTCGAAGAAGAAAAATATATTAAATTTAATATTTGATTTGATGAAGTGTTGACCTCCATTTATGTGTCATAAATAGATCCCACAAGTCAATTGACGGACTTTGGGCGACGCAGACGCAACGCTCAAATGCACTGAGCGTTAGAAAATGGTCGAAATGACCTCCGATCGACGAACGGATTTCGTCATCGCGTTCAGAACGTTGAAATTGATCAGAATATAAATATTGCACAATTTAATGATTAACCGATTAAGCGATCGAGTCGTTAATGCGCCTACGCGCATATCGAAGTCGAGAAGCTGCGACGATGTCCAAACGACCTCCGTCCGTGAAATTGATCGCGTCGTTAAATTTCAACGAAAACTACCAAATGAGATCCCATAGTCGATTCGACGAAGTCGTAAATGTCGAATGAAGCGAAATCGGCGGACTGACGCCAAAATCAACCCAAATGACCGATCGACGAACGCATTTCACCATTGTGTTAATGTCAAACGGTAAGAATATAAATATTGACAACTGACGATCAACCAATCGTCGATCGATAACGCCCGCACACATATCGAGTCCGGAGGTGTCGACGAAACCAAACGGCCCGCTCGTTTAAATTGATTGTGATGAGCTTTGAAAGCCAAAAATCTATCAAGTAAAACTATTCGACTCAATTGACACTCGGTGAAAATCGAAGCGTCAAAATGATAATACGCATTTTGAGCTGAAATTGACCCAATTTAACGCCGATTTGAACCAAACAACCTCCGATCGCGAAACGGACCGTGCCGTCGCGTCCGAAATATCAGAATAACCTAAGATTGATATATATTGACTATATAATGATGTCGGCATAAAGTTCATATTAAAGGTGATTAAATAATAAAAAATATTATAAAAAGGGCTAATAACCTAAAATCGGCCCGATCCGACCCCCTCTCCCGTTCGGCCCGACCTAATCCACGCGCGATCCCCTCTTTACCTTTTCACGCTCGCTCAGTCCTCCCTCACGCAGATGATCTACACGGAAGTTCGAACAAATGCAAAGATCGAATGATCGAACGCCCAAACACAAAGATCTCCCTCAGCCGAACCATCCGTCTCCCCTCCCCCTTCATGCACAAAACCGTTCCCTCCAAGGAAACCGCAAACCGCAAGATAAGAGGGTTGTTCTTCTTCCATTTTTCCTTCCTCTCGGTTTTTCTGCCTCCTCTCTCCAAACCACACGCAAACACCTCCCACCTCTCTCGTCCAAGTAGCAAGCCAAACAGTATGCATCTCCCTCTTTCTTCTTCTTCCCTTTTTCCCTTCTTATCCTTCTTCCTTCTTCTTCTTCACAAAACTAAAACCGAAAATCCACTTTCAAATTTTCTCATTTCCTCAATCCGAAAATTCCCTCATTTCTTCAATCCGAAAATCTCATTTTCCCTCACCCTCACCAATCCAAAATTTCAAATTCCGTTTTGCTGCAACCAGAGAGGAACACTATCATTAAGCGGATTCTTCTCTCGATTTCCGACATCTCCTTTCGACATTTCTTTTGTTGCCTGAGATAACATCATTAGTGGTTCTTCTCTCGGTTGGCATCTTCCTTTCTATCTCCTTTTTTTCCGAACCGAGAGGAATACTCATTATTAAGTGTTTTCTCTTTCCGATCTCCTCTCCGTCTCACGATCATTAAACGCTAGAAATGAATATGAATATGTGAGATAAAGATGTGATTGTGTATATGTATATGCTTGTTTCTAGCGAGTTCGCCGCTCATTAGCGACGAATAGAGATCATGTGTCAAGACACCGCTACATTATTGAGAAGAGTTCCAACATTAGATGTCGCTCTTAGCCAAAATGTTTTAAATTTCACAAATTTTCGACTTAGAAAAAAAAGAGGGAAGAAATAATCAAAATTTATTAAAGAGGAGAAAACACAAACAATGAAACAATATGAAAGTGCAAAGTCCCAAAATTAAGATTAAGGTGCAAAAACAAATTAAACTTGGAATGATATTCATAAATGATTTAATGATGCTACCATTTTAAGAATTGAAAATTACTTGAAGAAATTAATCATAACTATAACACACTATAAGATTCATACCAGAACCTAAAGCGTGGACATTGAATGACATGTTCTTGTGAAATAGTTATCAATTATTTGCATAAGTTGTGAGAGTGGTTCTCTTTTCTTCAAGCTTCACAAAACTAAACAAGCTTTAGTTGAAACCGAGAGGTCATAGCAAACTTATAAGAAAAATAAACAATTGATCGACTAATTGGGGTTTTTCAATTCAAGTAATATGTGATCAGCAACCTCGATCACTCATGAATGTAGCCTTTAAAAGGATCACTTAAATCCTATATTTGAAGTTATATTTAAAGCACATGAGAATTATGATATATCTAAGTGCTTATTTCTAAGATTAATGGTATTCAAATGAAATTTATAAAAGGATTTACAATATAATTAACTAGCTTGGCAATGGGTATATGCAAACTCCTTCAATAATCACTCAAGTTACTACGTGATACATTGAGTGAATCAATAAAAATCTGTATAATTTGATTTAGAGTTGTGATAAACTCAATGCTCATTTATAGAGGTAAAAATTAGTTTTGGTTTAGAATAAAAGTTGAAAATGACTAATTGATAAAAACTTTGAAAGTTCTTTAACAGCTACATGCCAAATGATATTTGAGAATTGAAAAATTCAACAAGCAATCCAAGTGTGAGTAATATTTTAAAATCTATAACGTCTTCTATGCTACCTGGATTCACAACACATCATACAAACGAACAGAAGACGTTAATTAAGGTATTCTCAAATACACCGATGGCCCACAACGCTAAATGCTTAAATTCAAGTGTTGACGGATTTATTTCGGTTTAGTCTTAGACCCGTTAACAAAACCTAAAAAATCTATTATAAGAATTTAATTTAATAAAATATCTAAAAGCTAATTTATCACGTGACAAGATGATCCTTGTTTAAACAGTTGATATGATCTAAAGTTCTCAAATGTATTGATTCAATCAATTAACTACCTCGAGATGATATGTTGAATTGATTTCAACCGGAGGGGATACTTTCATCAAAATGTGATTCTAATTTCAAATCAAATTAACTTAAATCAAATATCAATCTAAAAACTGCGTAAATGAAATTTAATAATTAAAATCTTAAAACAAACTCAATCTATCCACCTTCCACAATCGTTATCGTTGGATGACAAATTCAAGAAAACTGATCCAATGTCAAATCATCCATGTTATGTTCAATCAATCTCACGCTAGTAAAGGCGTGACACGTGTCCGATCAGTTGGCTTAGGCTCCACATATGACGAGCACCGAGTTTTGTGGTGGCCAAGAAGACTCCATTATATTACATGATCTTACTTATGCTCTAATCCGCCATTTGAGTTGTGAATCATAGTAAGATACTGAGCAGGCAAAAAGCCCTCTGTCCTAAAGTAGATTTGGCCTTAAACAAACACCACCCCAAGTCTACGAAGGATTTCTTGGACGATGCTATGTCCGGATAAGAATTATTCGGGTTGGGTCAACTACCTCCTTTAACTAAATAGACGGGACACGCTGGAGGATGAACTATGGGATCGACGAAGCATCATTCTCCCAACCATCCACTTTAAGCTAATAATGATGAATTTCATAAATTCCAAATTCTAAATGAAATTTTAAAACTCATGCGCTACTATATATACGATTAAGCATAACGACAAATTTAATCGAAAGTTGTTTCTCACTTATTGGGAGTACTTAAGAACTGCTATAAGAAACATGGAACCATATCTAAAGTCCTCGCAAAATGAGAGCAAAATCTCTGGGTAGTGTCTTATCTACTATTTCATCTGCCTTCTGAAAATTACATCGACACTTTTAAATCATACTCTCTTCAATTCAATTTGTCGAGGTCGTGGCAAATTTTTGGAGCCCACATGAAATCTCACAATCAACAAAGTGATTCGTTTGTTGCGCACAAGCACAAAGTTAACTTCAGTTATCTAATTGCTATGATTTAATCCTTTATTTACTTGCCCTCATATCTTAGTTACCATAATAACCTTTAATAATAGTTTAAACGGCTGAAAACTTCTTATAAAAATAGTGCCACTTTTATCCATGTTAAGTACTATTGAAATAGAAACATGTGCAGTGAGACAACTTTTGAATACAATATTATCATTTCTTAGTAGAATTTATTTTATTATTTATTCTTCCTTGTTAGTTACAACATTTTGGTATCAGAGAAACATGGCGGACAACAATAAGAACTCAATCCGTGATGGCAATCATACTTAGAAAATATTGCTAAAAAAAAACCATCACTCTAAAGCAATGATTGGATTCACTATTGCATTTCTAACTAACTCGCTATTTTTGCAGTTCTAATGGTATGTGATGAACATGACACAAGAACATCAAGCTTTTAGGAACATTGGCAATATCCCACTAGCAACCACACCATTCAGCTTGGCAACCTTACCAACTCTTGGCGAAGCTACTGCGCTAGATCAAGATCTGCAGAGGCCCAACGACCTGATTTAATTATTCGTATAGAAATTCCTAGATTCAATGAGAAATGATACAATCAATGATGGACGACATTATTCAATTCCTATTCATATACCTTGGGACACTTCCACTAAGCATTGAAGCGCACAAGGAAAAAGTCATGGAGATTATAAGGGAAAGCTGATATTCTCTTTTTTGATGGACACCTATACATTGAAAACTATCTCTATCAGAACAAGCCATTAAGGCATTCTTCAAATATACGAACATTCTCCAAGAGACACAAGCGAATACATTGCCTACAAGCTTAAAAGAGAGAGAGAGCCTCATTGATACAACTTACCCAAACTTGTTGTCAAAAAGGTCTGAGAAATGTAAAAGGGTAGCAACATATGAAACAACAACTACAGACACAGCCTTTGAATTACAAAAGGATGCTCTATCTCCGAATATCAACACTTTTCTCAAGGAGCTAGAAAAATAAATGCTTACACAGGAGAATTTTATCACCTCAATGCTCGAAACAATCTAACGGAAGCAAATCAACAAGTCATTAGATACATGGGAGACATGAAAAAGTGTATTCAGAACAAATTAGAAATGAATTTGATTTGATCCCTTTCTTAAGCAGAGAATTTTGCCTATAAGGCGAAAATACAAGAGTCGAGAACTTCACAAAAAAATGCCTTTTGTTGGCATTTCAGTAACTAACCGCCTGATTAAAACAAAAGAAATAATTCCAAGGCTAAATCAAGCTCCCTTCAAGCCCAAATGTGGAGCACCAATGCTACCATACCAACTGATATGAAAGCAAATCATAACAACTTCTATCATAGGCTTGACCCATTATAATCTTCTCACTATCTTCAACCTAGTCACTGATCTAATGAATGTCCCAATCAATAATTACGACTTCTGAATGAGGAATAAGAAGAATATGACCAAGTTTCTGCTATAGATATGTCCAAAGATTGCAAAGATGAGGAAGGAAATGAAGGCAAATTCCTATCTTGTATTCTTGAGAAAGCTTTGTTAGTTCCAAGACAACTTGCCCCCACACTAACATGTTCTGTTTGAATTCAATGCACTAGTTGCAGAAAGGTATGTGATTTATTGGTGGACAGTGAGTGTACGTAAAACATAATATCCCACAATGTCATTAAAGTATTGAAACTAAGACTACCAAACATACTTGACCCTCTGAAATCAACGGAGCACATAAAGAGATGAAAGTCCCCAATACCACATATTCAAGGTATCATCCTCAATCAACAAAAGTTTTTTTAAGTGTGAAGTGATATGCAATTTGTTACATATGAATGTGTGTAATATTATAATAGGTAGGCCTTGGCAATTTGACATAGGCACTTGGTATGATTGCCAAGCAAACGCATATTACTACAACAAAAATTTAAAAATAGTCCAGCTACACCATAGTCTAAAGGAACCCAAAAGAGCTACTTCCATTATAGTTTATAGATATTATATCCTTATTGAATACAAAGATTAATCACGGTATTATGCAATCTTAATTACTAAATAGCACTCCATGGAAGCAGAGAGTCCAGTTGTCATTCAACACTTGTTACAACATTTAGAGACATCACACCTCATGGCCTGCTTAACTGTCACCAACGAGATCTATTCAGCATCAGATTGATTTCATTCAAAGTTCCAACCTATTCAATTTGCTACATTCCAAAGGAGCCTCAACAAATATAATTTTTATAAAAAATAGTTGATGATCTCTATTGACCTCCTCATATGTCTCACAAATCAAGACAAGCACACAAGGTTAATTTGACGGACTTTAGAGCTGACAATACGCAAATCGGGGCTCAAAATGCACTGGACGTCACTGAAAATGGTCAAAACGACCTCCGATTGACGAATGGACTCTACCATTGCGTTCAGAACGTCGAAATTGCTCAAGATGTAAATATTGCACAATCTAACGAGCCGATCGTCGATCGATATCAACGATCGACGCGCATATTGAAGGGAGAAGGGCGATGTCGCCTCCGCTCATGAAATTGATCACATCGTTTCAAACATCAAAACTATCAAAGATCGCATCGACTAATAGTCAACGAAATGTCAAATGATTGAAAGTGACAGTGCGCAAATCGAGGCTGAAATGTACTGGACGTTGTCAAAACCAACCCAAATGACCTCCGATCGACGAATGGACTTCACCATCGCGTTCAAAACCTCGAAACTGATCAGAATATAAATATTGCATAATTTGATGATCAATCGATCAAACGATGGAATCATCAATGCACATGCACGTATCGAATCAGGAGGCATCGACGCAGGCCAAACGACCTCCGTTCACTAAATTGCGGCGCTTCAAACATCGAAATTTATCAAGTGTTCGCACTCTGGACGAGCATTGCCGAAGCGGAGGCGGCGCGACGCATTTTGAGTAAATTGACTCAATTTAACGCCGACCAACCAAAGCCTTTGATAAACGGACGCGCGTTGCTCGGTTACATCGAATAACCTGATTGATATATATTGATTATCTAACTGCAGTGGTATAAAATTCAGTTTAAAGTCAGTTACTCGATTTAAAAATCAATGTAAAGCCTTAATCTAAACCTAAAATCCCTAAACCATTCTAACCCAAACCATTCGGCTACTCCTCCTTCGGCTGACCATGCACCCTGAGCGATCGCCTCCTCACGCGACGGTGGAGAAACTGAGCCCTCTTCACGCTGATCGAGCCGCGCTCGCCTCCTCCTCCACATGGAATCGTTTCGCTTCTCCAACCGATCCCTCCCACGTCTCTTCTCCAAATCAGACGCAAGAGGAGCTCTCTCTTCCTTCTCAAAACAACAAGGAACCTCCGATTCTCTCTCCTCCAAACTCAAAAGAGAAAGGTAATCCTTTTCCAATCCAAAAATTACTTCCCCTTTTTTTCTTTCTTCTTTCCTCCAAACTGAAATTCCCTTTCTTCTTCTTCCTTTTCCATTTCATTTCTTCCCCAATAAAAACAAAACCGAAATTGCATCTTCCATTTCCTCTCTTTTCCACCAATCCAAAATTTCCCCCATTTCCCTAATCCAAATTTCACAGCAACCGGAAAAGAACATGTTCCGAAAATTCGCCACTGACCTCTCGACAAATAAATTAAATTGAATTGAAGAGAGTTTGACTGAAAGTGTCAGTGTAATTTTCAGAAGGCAGATGAAATAGTAGATAAGACACTACCCAGAGATTTCGCCCTCATTTTGTGAGGACATTAGATCTGGTTTTAGATCTCCTATAGGCGCAAGCCCCTATAATTAATTACCCCTCCCAATAAGTGAAAGAACTTTCGATTAAGGCTAATCGTTAGATCGCTTAATGGCGATAAGTAAAGAGATATGGAGTTTGAATTTATAATATGAAATTCATCATTTCAAATTTTAAACCGGATGGTTGGGGAATGATGACGTCTGATCTAGATCCCATCGCCATCTCTAATCGTCTCCTCTAATCTACTTAGAGAAGGTAAGGTAGACCGACCGAAGGATCCTCATCAACAACACATGCTACGCCCAAGAAATCCTTGTAGACTGACGCATGTTGTCTGCAAACAAACTAAAGTCTACCTTAGGCGATAAAAGGTTGTTTCACCTATTAAGTATACCCATGATTCACAACTCAAAGAGGCATGGAGAGTATATGATAATCGTAATATAATGGTGACCACCAAATCACCCGTCGAGGACTCTACCAGAATCGCTTCATGGCCTCAAGCCACATTGGCGGGACATGCGCCACCTTACCGTGAGATTGAGAAAGAAACATAAGATAACACTTGATTTGACATCGAATTTTCATGTTGAAGTTTTCTTAATTTATCACCTCGACAAACAAAGGCGGAATGATGAATGAATTTAAGTTGTTAATGATGAAATTTCATTTAAACAGTTTCAAATTACTACTTAATTTGATTTGAAAAATTGATTAATTTGAATTAAAAAAATTGATTAATTTGAATATGTTTAAGAGCTTTAGATCGCCACGCCAGTTTAATGAGATCTATCGTCACCGCATGTAATCGCCAAATATTTCACCGATTTGAAACTCTTATTATAGGTTTTTTGATTTTGTTAAACCCACCCCAAGACTAAACCGAAAGAACCCAAAGATCCTCATTTTGAATTTAAGATTCAAAGATAGTGAGGACGCGCGGTGTATTTAAGAATTTAGACAATTTTATTTCTGAGTTATGAGATTGATTTCAAATTTTCATTTAATTCCAACTTTAGCCTGCGCATCTTTAGACATTAAAATTTGCACTTGAAATCTCTATGTCCGAACACATACAGATTTTTATAACTTAGATGATTTCACCTAATTAGTGATTTCGTTGATTTTGAAAATTATAATTAGAATGAAATTCATTAATTTTTTATTAAAGGAATCCCTATGATTTTTGTAGATTTTGATTTAGTATCGCCCTCTGTCTGCTTGTACAAAGGATTGTAGATCCAATAATGAAGAAGACATTTTGATTTATATTGTAATTTAAAATATTACTTGCACTTAATTTACTCGTTAAGTTTTTGTAATTCTCTCAACTTAATTATATTTAATTTACATCACTTTTGATACTTATTTCAAATGTTATCGCTTTTATTTCTACTTACGCTTTTATTACCAAGATAAGAATCATCTCCATATTCGTATAAAAGTTATTATACTCAATTTTGAATCATCCTTAAACTTTAAGTTTATTGCAAGTTTATTATGAGTTTAACATTAGTCTCCCCAAATTCCAATTAGATTTGCTAGGAATTCTGAAAAGAGAACTCACTCATTACTTCAATTTAAGCCATAGATAATCGTTATTAGAATTTGTGAGTTTAATATTAGCCTCTCCAAATTTTACTTGCATTTTAAATGGGTGTTCCATTCTTTCCAAAATTTTCTTTAAAAGCTCCTCCCCTATTTCTCTTTAATTTAACATTTATCTTCATATTTATCATATATTCTTATTTGACTTAAGTTTAGGTAATTCCCATTTGAATTTGTTTAAGTCCTGAATTTTAGTTTAAATTTGAGCTCACGACGCCATCTCTCTGCGGGCGAGTGTTTTGGCTTACCTTGAGTTCTCTCAATGTAATGATGTCAGGTCACCACTGATTTTTCATCTCGTCGCACCTTTTTGAGCACGACGAGGCCTTCAGATCTGAAAGAAGATATATAATACAATATATATTCATCCCCTCCCCCCCTTTTTTTTCTAAGTCATAAAAACAAAATTTCAAAGAACATTTACTCTCAGACGCCTTAAGATAATGAAGCTCAGGCCTTGATTTTTCATCTCGCCTCTTGAGCTCGACCTTCGATCTGAAAGACATATAATGATATATATTCATCCCCTCACCCCTTTTTTTTTTCTAAGTCTATAAATTACAAAATTTCAAAGAACATTTTATCTAGAGCGACATTTAATCTTGGCTTATATATATATATATATATATATATATATATCCATTATATCCACATGTCGACTCATTTTTCATGTAATGTTCGGTAAGGAAACAAGGTTGGGTGTGCCGAAAACCAAGAGAGGAACCCACCTTTTGACGGTGTTCTTCTCCGGTTTGCGGCGATGTGAATTTGAGGAGGTAATGCGAGGAATGCGACACCGAAAATCGAAGAAGCCTGACGCCGTTTTCTGCTCTAAAAAAGGAATGATGACGAGGGATGCGACGCCAAAAATCGAAAGAAGAATTCATCTCGACGATTTCTTTCCGATTCAAGTAAAATGAAAGGCGATAAGAAGAAGAGAATATAGATTGGGTAGAATTGGTAATAATGTTGTAAGAGAGTGGTGACGGTGCGACGCCCGACATGTTAACAGGTAGCGGAATGGGAGGCAACTGAGGCATGCATTGGTGGCATTTGGTGAAGAGACCGAACGTGTTGATCTGATGGATGAAATTGGTCACTCTAGCCCATCCACCAAACCTGAACCCAACTACAAAAGCCCCAACCGACTGTGATTGTGTTAGTTGTGTAGACCCCAATCCAACTTCCAAAGAATCTAGGTGGTGGCTCTACTGCATTCTCACGTGCATGTCCAGGCCGAAACGTAAGCATGTGAGCCAAAGCGGGAATGACATAAACTGTGAAGCTAACCAGCAGCGATCCAACAGCAGAGTTAATCGGCCCGAAAAACGGGAAGATGATAGCCATAAACCAAATGAGAACCACCAACGACAGCCGTGCGGCCGCCCGCTTGCACAAGCTCCAACAGTTGTGAAGCCCAATGGCTTTCTCCCAAATGAAGTAGAGTGGCATGCAGGCGAATCCAAAGGTGATGAACTGGTGGATGAGCATGAGAACCACTGCTGCGTCGCGGAACGACGTGCATGGGAGCAAGGAGAAAGCGTTAGATTTCTCCAGGAGTTCATCGTCGAAGGCCCAGTAAACAGTCACCGCCGAGGGGAGGGTAAGAGTGAGGACGCCCGTGCCTTTGCCAGAGCTGAGCTAGCACGGGTAACGGGATAAAATCGAGAGGGAGAGAATCGGATCTGCTCGCCTGAAACACGGAAACCAACTTCGGCTAAGAGAGAAACCATCACGTTCACATCCTGCTCTTCGCCCTCTCCTGTTCCGCGGAGGCCCTTGCCTTTCGCATTCCCGAAAACACCATCAACGGAGCCAGCAGCAACGGAAGGTGTGGCAGGCCTCTTCTTCGCATTGTCCGGGAAGGAACGGAACCAGAAAACGTAATGAGAGCAAGGGGCCTTCGTTTTCTGCCATTTGAACGGAAAAGAAACGAGAATAGGGAACGGTTTTGCATGTGGTTTGCGGTTCCTCAACTGAACGAATGAGAGGAGGGGCGACTCTCGCACCAGAAAATATTACGTCCGGAGTCCGCACGTAGGTTTAGGTGCGGACTCCAATCGACGACGACGCGATACAGATAAACGCCAAATGCCAGAAAAAAACGAGCCGCGGTTAGCCCGACCGACCGACCGTCAAACAAATGAACAAAATATCTCATGTCGGTATTCTTCGTAATACTGCATGCGCTGACAAGAGAATTTCAGCGCCGTTTGTCACACCTCCGCCATTCGACACCTGCTGTTTCTAATTTCAAATCGGCGATTCCGCCGGGTTCGAGATTTCCACGCATCACGAACTTGAATGATTTGGTTTTTTCTCCATTACAATCCATCAAGATGTGTTTGGTTTATTTATGACGCCCCTTTGATTTTATATGGCTACTTTTATACTTTTGTGAATATATTCTTATTTGATTTATATATTTTATAACGCAGAATAATGCCGTTGATTAATTCTTTTACTCAGATTAGATTCAGATTTCTCAGATAACATGGTAGACGGAGATTTTCTTTGTTTTGCGCTACATTTGCAATTTTACAAAGATTTCTGCTTCGGTTATTGAGACAAGATCGCTTCCTCGAAGTAGATTAGATTCGCATATATCTCTATCCCCACTATACTTTCAGATTTGCGTTTGTTTCACCATTTTTCTCGCTGGGATATACTTGAATCCGTTGAATAACCGAGAAGGTGTGTTTCACGGTTTGGATGTGTTATGGAGAAATGAATTGCATCTGTATCTCCTCAGACTGCCTCCGATATTAGACGATTTGCTATTTTGTTTGTTGCTATCGGTTATTAACGTTTACCGCTTCTCAAGTAGATTGTTGAAACTAATTGATTTGTTGCAAATCTCATTGTATTCTATATTGAGATTTTCGTTTTTCACCCATTTTTCGTTTGGAGGCATACTATGCTAACCGCTATGAATAACTGGTGTTTTCGCCGGGATGTGTGGAGAAATGAATTGCCTCCGATATTGTATTTTGTTATTGCCGGTTATTGACAATATTTATCGCTTAAGTAGATATTGTTTGTTGATGCTTGTTGAGATACGCATTTCTTCTACTGCATTTTATTTCTTCAGATTTTTGGTTATTTGCTGGAGATTATAAATCTTTAATAATCGGGAAAGTCCGTCGATGTATTTATGGAAATGACGTATTCTTCTGCATACTGCATCAGATTCTCCCTTCACGATATTAAGTGCAATCCATTATTAATATTCTTCGACGCTTGAAGCCAAGACGTGGCATAACGCGCCGAAGCCGCCATCGTAACATTATTTGATAATATTAGCCGACCGTCGAATATTGACGCGCCTTCAACCAATTCGTCGATTGTTCTCATTAAAGACTGCCGCCATACTTCTTATCCTCTTCTGCCGGACGGACAACGCTTTTCTTGGTACGCATGCATTCTTTGTATGCGTGACGCTAAACAGGAGAAAGATGCCAGAAATCTATTGTCATAAAGATAGTTTCGATGATAGAAAGCCGTTGCCCATTACGCCGTGCCACGTTACGTAGTTTATTGTTTAATTTATTTTTGTAATCCAGGTAATTAATTTACGTAGATAATATCAATAAATTCGAAGTACGTCAGTTACGCCTTCATTAAGACATCATACATTCAATAGCCGCCACACGAATGCGCTGTTCTTTCTCGCAGCCGCCATGTTTTACTTGATGTGAGCGTTAACTTATAAATGTTTCAGATGCGCGCCGATTGAGCGATATTGTGCGCTGCGAGCAGTATGAGCGTTGCCGTAAAAAAGTTTCAGACGCCGCCGACGGATAGACCAGTAATGTATGATGTCGTCATTCGTTAATATTTACCATTTGCCGTCATATCATCTTCGCTAACACGCCCGCCACACCGGGGATTATCGAAGAGGCGACCCGCTCAATCTCTTCCCCATGAAACTTCTAGATTTGATATCGCTCAGGTCGCATTCCGCCCCACGAAGCCAGATATTCAACCGCGTAGCTGCTCCTCAATCGACGCACGATGATTGAGCTGGTATCGGGAGTGCAGATTGAGAAGATCGACAGAGAGTCGATGGATCGACGATGCCTCGCTATCGGCACCTTCATTGAGAAGCTGTTCTGGCGGAAATTTCCTGAGAGACATCGGCATGAGGTCAGGTTTCAGCCTTCTTTGGAGGCTCTTATCGCCGCCAGTGGAGACCTCTTAAGTTGCGTCAGAAGCCCGTCGAGTTGTCATACCCCATCAGCCGACTGCCATTACATCGGCACGTGCCGTGCAGAGAGAGAAGAGGAGTCGTTCCATCGCTCACCACCAGTGCTGCTACCAGCCTCACTACCGAAATGGCGTATTTATTTAATAATGAATTGATGACTCAGTTGTCGGTTTCTTCGAAGAGTCGGTGTCGACGATCGATTTCTCGATGAGCATCGCTTATCGCATGGGGTTATCACCGATTTCGAATTCTCGATTTTATGAAACAGCTTTAACAATTATTTAATTATGCGTAAAAGACAAGATGCCGCATTCCATCGAGATCATACGCCATGACGGCCGGTCGATTTCAGACAAGTAAAGATCGCGCCATTTTATAGATTCAAATGTCATATCATTTAATTTATTCCGCCACAAATTACAAAAATAATCGCCGATAATGCGGAGATATGAAGAAATATTATTATTCGCTGGCGAGATCGATTTGATTTATCGCGATCGTCGACGAGCGTCGATGCCGAGATGCTACCGCATCCGCTCGTGATCAGATCTACATTCACCACGTTATCGGGTGATCTCTTCCTTGTTAATTATTCATGATATTTACGAGTCACATTCTTGCATGGCATGAATTACGCGTAGATGGCTGCTGTTAAAAGAAAGATGTATATCCAAAGATGTCATCGCAGAGGGCGATTATTCGCTATCCATGTCGCGACTCATTTTGTCGGAATATCGTTTTGGGCGTTCATTTTCCATTATCGCCAAAACCATACAGTCATTCACGAAGATGCATTCTTCGGTTCTCGGATCTAACTAATACTCATCTTCAGATCACCGGGCCAGATATCGACATTATTTCAATAACAACCCAAGAAATGGCTTGAAGCGAGCGGGTTAGCCCAACAAGACAGACGTTTCATTTGCAATATGGATATATCAGAAGCTCAACCGCTCAACTGCGACAGACAAAAGATGAATAGATTTAAAATACTTATGCGATTTTGCGGCCTCAAAACACTTAATTCAAATTTCACGCGATTTTTTTGCCCTCATTATGGTTCAAAGATTACGATTTGGAGGAATTGGTTGCTAAAAAATATAACATAATGAATTATCCCTACCTAAACAATGTGCAGAACTCAAGCATCCAAATTTGATTTAAGTATTTTTCGCCAAGCAAAAATCGCATAAACAAAGTCTACCTAAATCATTTATCTATTCATCGTGCTCCACTGCGGCTTCGATACCTACGATTGCAAACGAATACGCCAGAATAATCGCTGGACCGACCAACCCGCCACCGCTTCAACCGCCATTTTACTTTGTTCAAATAATGTCCGATATCCCGAATGATCCGCACGCGAAGATCAAGGATATTAGATCCCCGTAAGAACTCGCAAGAAGAGTGCATACCATTTCCAGAATGCTTTACGTGTTTGCAATGAGTGTAAATGACCACACGCCAAGCTTGATATTTCCGATGAAGTCCAGTCGACATGGATAATGAATAAGAGTAGCCTCTGATGATCGGAGTGACACGCTTGATATACATCTCGCTTTTGAAGCCATACCACGATAATTCTCGGGATGCAAGATAACATCTATAAGTCACGCAGATAATACACAATAATGAATGCAGAACCACTAAATTTGGAGAGAACTCACCCAACGTAGCATTTAAACGATGTGAATACATACAATCTGAGTGGAGTACTTCTCGCCTAACATATTAACGATCGACGTGTGATCCGATGATACCGACCACAAGAATCATTAACCGCTCTCAAAATAATAATATTTCCAAATGAAGATCAGATCTCCCGCATTATCGTAAATGCTTATTTTTTGTAATTTATCGAAAGAGAAATTAATTAAGAATGATACGACATTTGAATCATGAAAACGAAAAGATGCCGGGTGATTTACTTGTCCCTGAATCGGCACAACGGCCTATGAGGTGGAGCATCGGGCATGCCATCTCGGATGAAGTGCACGAAGCCGCCGTCTACGTACAGTAATATAATTATTTAAAAATAATCATAAAAGCTATATCCATCATATCTAAAGCTCGAGAATCGAAATTCACAGACTTCTGACTGCTTCCTCCACATTACGATACCTTTGATGGCTCATCGAGAAATCGGCCACGACGCCACCGCTGAATTCGTTGAAACCAACAACGGTCATCTATCAGATCACATTATTCATGAAATTAACGTACCTCGCCAGCCAGTGATGGAGGCAAATCGTAATCGATCTTACAGAATGCATGAACGTGAAGGAGAGAACAGCCTTTCCTCTTCCGATCTCCTTCACCCGCATGCGCAATAAAGGGTCGACAACAGTGTATGCTGGGGAGCCTCCTTCGCCAACTCGACGAGCTTCTCGACACAAGACTCCACCGATGGCTTCCACTATGAGGTCTCCACTACGCGTGGTAGCCTCCAAAGGAGAAGTCAAGCCCCAATGACCTCTCCGAGAAGATACACCTGGTCTCTCAGAGCTTCCACCTCACGGGATGGAAGCACCTTCTCAGTGCAAGGATACCCTCCATAAGAACATCAATGCCATCCACTCCGCCTGCCAAGATATGATGCCACAACTTCCCTCAACTCCCTCAAACCCGCAAATAACCTATCTATCAGATCCTTCGACGGGGAGAAGAAGAGGGGCAAGCTAAACACACGGAATATCCGGAGAGATATACCGCGAGGAAAAGAATGACCTGATCATGAGGCGATGTGGTGCTCAAGAAAGTTTCACGGGGAGAGGATGATTTAAGGAGCCGCGTCTTCTCTTCGATAAGTCCCCGAAAGCGATCATAAGCCAAAGATATATCAAGAAACAACATAGAACACATCGACCAAAATGAACGAACATAACTATGCCTATTACCCTGTCTCCTTTCAAACCGTCAACGCTCAGAACTTTATTTTAGCCAAAGCAACATACGTCGCGCATCTAAATGGCCTAATGCTAATAATGCTCACCGTGATCTACAAGAAATATTTATACAAGTTAACTTTTCACATCAAGTAAAACATAACCGACGTAACATACCATAAGAGAGAGACACGTAGCCTGTGCGCCACCGTGGCGTGATAATGATTATCAATCATGGACACTAAAAGCCCAAATGGCACCAATTGTACTCAAATTTGTCAATATTATCTACAGGAATTAAATTGTTTACTCAGAGTTGTGATATACAAAAATAAATTTAAGAACGATGTATTAACTCAAGACAACCGGCAACGAAGCTATCCGATTGAGCTTATTCTTATAATCACCGAACTATACCGTATAGATTTGCCATAAAACTTTCTCCTTTGTTTGCATCCCCAACATCACATACTTCATCCGGTGAAAGAAATGCACCGCCCACCCAAGAAAAAAGTCATGTCCATGTCCCAAAGAAGATAGATGGTATGAACCGAAGTCTCTTCGCGCAATCTCGAATTGGTTCGTGTGAAGCGCTTCATATTTCCCACTTCACTAAGCGAAATAAATATTATCAAATAATGCTCGATGACTCGAGATTCGACGTTATCCTTTTGCATACGCCAACTTCAAAATAAAGTCGAATCGAATATTAACAACATAATGGACAAACACCTTAATATCGTGAGGTACAGAGCATGAGTACAAAGGCATGCAGAGGTACAGCAACAAATTTATTTTCCACGTAACACATCCAGAAAACACACCTTCCCGCTTATTCATAACTGATTCTAAATAAGATGCCTCCAAACGGATAAAATGACCGAAAACAAACGCAAAATCTCAAGAAAGATAGAGATGCGAAAGACAGCATATACGCAAACAAAGATCAAAATTACTTCCAAACAACCTCTAATCTACTTCCACCTTAATAACCGTGCCAACAATCAACAAAAAAATGCCCCAAAATCGCTCTAATATCGAGGCATGTATACAGTATAGAGGGATTCATTTTCTCCAAACACATCCAAACCCAAGAAAACACACCTTCCCGCTTATTCATAACGATTCTAGCCATAGATGCCTCCAAACGAAAAAATGGACTAAAAAACGTAAAATCTCAAGAAAATATAGAGACAAGTTCTGAGACATTTCAGAAACAAGATCAAAATTAGCTTCCAAACAATCTCTAATCTACTTCTGAGAAAGCAAGAATATCGTCTCAATAACCAAGAACAATCAACAAAAACAAAAAATCGCCTCTAATATCGAGGGTACAGATGAGATGCAGTATGCATGAGGTATGTATGCAGATTCATTTTCTCCACAAAACACATCCAAACCAAGAAACACACTTTCCCGCTTATTCATAACTGATTCTAATAATATGTCCTTCAAACGAAAAATGGACCAAAACAAACGCAAAATCTCAAGAAAGATAGATGATGTACAGAGACATATGAATGCTCTAATCTACTTCCAAAGAAGTGAACATTGTCTCAATAACCAACGCAGTAAATGTCAAAAAATGGGCCAAATGTAGCTAAACAACATGAATACTCAGCACTCACGTTAATACAGACAGACGAAAAATACCAAGAAAACCGAACTAATCAACCTCGACATTATTCCTAATGCATTATAAAGTACATATATCATCCAAATAGAAATATATCCACAAAAGAAAAAAAATATATAAAATCAAAGGACGCCATAAATAAACCTAAACACATACACATCAGAATTGTTATGCAGAAAACCCTAAAATCTTTCAAGTCACGAAATACCGCGTAACCAACCGTAATACCAATTTGAAATTCGCTAGTTCTGCCGTGATCGAACGACGGAGGTGCCGACCGACAATGAGCTCGAAATTCTCTTCGCCGAAAGTCCTGCAGAGTATTACGAATACCGAACGACGCAGATATTTTTCCGGGTAAATCGGGTCGGCCGCCGCGCTAAACCAATAATAGCGCCATTTCCTTACGCCATTTTTTACGCCGCTTATTCAATATATCTCTGCCACCGTCATCCGACGGAGTCGACATAAACCTACGCGGACTGACGAATATTTTCCCCACTCGCACGCATAGGGAAACTGAGAAGAAGCGGGATCGCACGGGTCGGGTAGGGTTATTAGATGTAAATATTATTTTATCTTTTTAACTCAATTTTTAAAATGTGTAATCTATCTTAATAAGAATTTTACGCCGACCTCAACATAGGGTTGATATATATGTTGATTGGTTATTCGTTGTTAACACAACGCATCGTTTGTCGGAGCCATTTAGTTTGGCCAAATTTGGTTTATTTCAAAAATGACGCCGCCGCTGACCGCCGACATTCGGCGGACTCATCCGAATTGAGTGCGAACAATCTTACGTAATAGATTTCGACATTTTGAAGCTAACAACGCAATCAATTTCGCGAACGGATGTCATTTGATTTGTGCCTCGATCTCGATATGCTGCAGCACGTGACGACTGAATGGAATAATGATCCGCCACGAATATTTATATCCCGACCACTTCGACGCTCAACGCTGAAAGTTTGTTCGATCGGAGGTCATTTGAATTGATGGTGATGTGCGATTTCATTTCGATTACCGACACTTCGATTATTCGACATTTGCATGCACTCCCCGATTTGGCGAGCTCTCATTTGACGGTTTTCGATGTTTTAAATTACCCATCAATTTCATGAACGGAGGTTTGGCCATCGTCCGCTCCGAGCATGTGTCGATGAGCATTTGATAGCATGGCTGCGATTTTGCAATATTTATATTTCGATCAATTTCTGTTTCAAAGCAACAGAAAGTCGCCAAACTAAGGCCAACCATTTTTTTTATGACATCTGCATTTTGAGCCCGATTACACACCGTCCAAAGTCCATCGAATTTAACTTCAGGCTTATCGATGATGCATTAATATATGAGATCAACAAACACCGTCATATGCTTTTTTCTGCATCGTGACTCTTTGTATTACATTTCTAAATTTCGCTTGTCAGAAGAAAGAACCAGGATGAGTTCTTCGATTTCCGACATCGCCCTCATTACATTACATTTCCAAATTTCGCTTCGCCGCAACCGAAGAACACCGTCATGAGGCGGGTTCTTATTTCGATTTCCGGCATCGCCTCCCATTTCCGTCCCCTTTCCTACCCTTTTCTTCGCCGTAACCGAAGAGGAACACCATCATGAGGTGGGTTCTTCTCTTGGTTTTGATGCCTAATCCGTTCCTCACAATCATCACGCAAAAACGAGTCAAAACATGTGAGATGTGTGAATGTGGATATATACATGCTTGTGTTTCTAGTTACGTCGTTTCATGGCGCTGACGAGAAAATGCTGCGGTGTCATTATAATCATTGCCACGCACGGGAGGCGTGTCGAAAAGAACATTCATTAGATACCGCTCCCTCTAGAGAAAATACTACCGAAACTTTGTCTAATTTCTAAACTTAGAGAAAAAAAAGGAGAATAAATATATATTGTATTGTATATCTTATTTGGGTCTTTCGTTTTCATGGCGTGACGAGATAAAATCGGCTGGCACAGAAGACACGCCGCACGCTCACGAGTAAGGCATCTGAGTGCCAACACACTCACGCTCTACATGAGGATGACGCCGGGCGGTCGTCAAAATTTCGTCGATTTTTTAGACTTAGAAAATAAAATGAAAAAGAGATAATCAAAGAGTATAAATGGAATTAAAATGAAAAACTTTAATCAAAATTTTGAGCATAACAAATGTGAAGTTACAAATGCATAAAATAAATACAAACACTTATAGGGAGTTTGATAATTTGCTTAAAAATACAACCATACAATCTTTCAATGAACATTCAAGTATTGAAATAATTAAAAAAAAAGATTGATCCACTTGCAAATACGAATTAAATGGCTCACACAAAAATATTGAAGTTATTATAACTTATTCCAAGCGAATTAAAAATGATTTCAATTGAATACAATCAAATTTGGAGACCGAGTGTGAAACTCGATAACTTACCTGTGAGCAAATGTGGATTTTGATATTTCACCAACTAACATAAACGACATTTACCACTAATAATTCCAAATATTCATGAGCAGTAACAAACATAGCAAAGCTGTTTGATTAATAAATGAATTATAGTTTAATTCATACTAAACAAGTTGAGAAGTGTCGTGACAGTTTAAGTGAGACATATAAAGAATTTGATTCATAGTCAATAACCATGAATATAATTCTTGCGATATTTCACTTTGAATGATCTAAGTGAAAATCTAAATGGAATTATAATCAAGATCACAAGACACATATATTAAGCTTGATAGTCAACATTGAAATACAAATGCAGTTCAAGCGTGAATTAAGCAACAAGGCTTACATTTAATAAAAGATATAAGTGAAGCCACAATATTCGAAATTGCAAATATAAAATTAAACTCATCGCCACCGAATCTATAATTCTTTATACAAGCAGACAGAAAGCGATACTAAATCAAAATCTATAAAAATCATAGGGCTTCCTTCAATCAAAAATTAAGGAATTTTATTCTAATTATGATTTTCAAAATCGATTTCATTAATTAGATGAAATTATAAATATAAATACCGTGACAGATTTCAAGCAAATTTTAATGTAAAAAAGAGCTAAATTGAAATTAAATGAAAATAAATCAATCTCATAATTAAAAATAAACACTACATAAAGTCTTAAATACACGCATGAGCACATTTGAATGATTAAATTCAAGTGTCGACGTCATATGCGCGCTTTTTGTGACAGCCCAAGTTAACAAAACCTAAAAATCTATTATAAGAGAAATCAAATGAAATATCGAAACGATTTTGTCGACAAGATGTATAATCCTCGTTACTAAACAATAAGATCTAAAGCTCTTAAATATATTCAAATTAATCAATTGTTCAAATCAAATCAACTCAAATTAAATATCAATCTAAAAAACTATTTAAATGAAATTCAATCATTAAAAGCTTAAAGCCAACTCAATCTATCCACCTTCCGTAATTATATTTGGTAAATTAATAAAACTCTAAATCAGCGAAATCGCCAAATCGTCATGTATGTCACTCTCAATCAATCTCTTCATAGTAGTACGGAATCTACGCCCTGACGCGGCTGCAAATGCCCACAAACGAAGAAGCGATTACCTGAGAAGCACGAAGCGTTCGACAAGCTACAGCTTCGATAAGAGATCATTCATGATCGTTTGATTAATTAATCATACAAGCTTGAACACTTTTGTGAATACTGACAGAAATGAACAAGCTCGAACAACTCATACTGATTTGATTATGTTCGTGAACGATCATTTAATGTTCATGAACAAGCTCGTTAAGTTTCGATAAGGCTAACATACTTAACAATATATATTTAATGTTCAATAACATACTGCAAACAATCTTTTAATGTTCATGAACATACTTGCGACATTTCTAAAAAAAATGTAAACATTAATTAAATAAAAATATATGTATATTTATATGAATTTAATTTTAATATTATATAATAAAAGCATAATATTTCTTAATTTTAATTTTAATATTACATAATATATATTAATCAGTATTTTAAGATTCACCCAATCACCCTAAGTCCTTAGTTAAACCGGTCCGGTTCTGACAGATCGGACTCGTCTGTCACCACTCTGCAGTTTGACGCCCCGCCCTGCTTAATGATGGACTACCGATCGGCCGATCCGATATCCCGATAACCAAGCGAGTGGCTTACGCAGGCTCTATTCGCTTATCCCTAATTCCCCTTTCGCCGCCTCATTTCTCTTCCTTTCTTCTTCCTCAAGAACTCCGCAGCGAAAGAAAACCCTAGAGGGCCGTGAGGCTGAGCTGAACTAAGAGAAAGATTTTGGATTCTTGATAGTTTCACTGGTATATTTTGTGGCCAAGGTAAGTGATTTATTAATTTCGGTTTAGGTTTATGTCGGAGTTCGACGAATGAGAGGAATCATGTTCGTGTCATTTACTGTCGTGAACTCTAAGTAATGAGAGGAAAATCTTTGTGGAGAAGTTTGATTGATTTATTTCCATTATGTCATTGTTTACGGTTATCCGGTTATGCCCTAAATAATTTCTAATTGTTTTGACAAATCGTAGAGGCTCGGAGGAATTTTGTGAATGTTAAGTTTATGTTTGATTGAGATTTTGGGTTATGCCCCTTTTCGATTTTTCTTATGTTGTTCAATCACGCTTTATGTCGTTGTAACTCATGGTCACTGTAGTTATTTCATATTTGGTTATTTAGGTGGTTGTTTCTATGACCAATTCTAATGACGGTAATAATGAGCTTCTTTTGCTATTGTATATATTTCGCCTTTCCTCTTTCAATTTGTCTTCGGGTGCTTGGTTATATTGATTCTGGTGGTTATTTGGTTAGTGGTGTTTTCGGCTCTTACTTGGTTATGGTCCCGCTCGTCGTTCAGGGTTTTCGCTTGGATTCTGATGCTGGAATGGTTGTTGCTATTACTAATTTTAATCAATTTTGTACTTATTACCTTGTGATATTGAATCCAATCTTTCACTGTTTAGTTTTTTGACTTGGCTCAAGCCCCAAGTCTGTCTGCTTGGGTTTGCTTTCGCTTATGCTTATCAAGATAGGCTTTATTACAATGGTGTGATGGGGATGAATTATATGATCTTTTTTTACTTTTATATACTAATTATTGCTCAAACATTATTTACTTTTCATTGCTCATCTTTGTTTACTTTTTATATCAAGGTATGTCTTCTACCATTCAAAGGAAGATGTCACCCCATGACCTATTATAGTCCCATACAGTGCCTATGAGAGTTTAGTGTGGTCCTCATCGAACCCAACAAGAGAGATGCATACGAGAAACATAATTGTACCAATTGATGACAATCGATAGAGAAAGTCGATCTTTTGCTAAAAAAGTAAGAAGAAAATCATCATGGAATGATTTTACTTGATCAAACTCAATGATGGCAGAGTAATGTAATCATTGTAAAGATAAGCTTACAAAGAGCAAAGTGGTGCTACTACACAATACAAGTTTTACATTTGCTATCAAGTAGAGGATGCACCGGGGGCAACTTAATCTTTCAATTAAACCATCATGATTGCGGTGCATTGACTCACGTGAGTGTTTGTAGTGTTCTTGGTGGAGATATGATCATGTTAGGATAAGGGAATTAATTTCTCATATGATAATGGTACATGAGTTGTTATTTAAATTTGAGCTTGATGTTTATTTGGATGATGGGGTTGTCATTCAGAGTGAGAACTCAAATAACTTTGATTGCTTAGGTTGGCGGAAAACATGTTAAATACCTATTTTATCAAGGATGACCTCTGATATACTTTCTATTCCAATAACATCAGTTGCCTTAGAATCAATTTTAGTGTAGGTGGTAGAGTCATTGATCAATATCGCTTCTTTAGGTAAAGCAGTTCAATATTTATTATGTGAGTGATTGATATAGTTTCTCTGAATTAAAAGAAATGCAAATGTTAGTGGCTAAATTTAATTTACTATGAATTACAAATTTAGATTTTTTGACATTAATATCTATGTAAATTATGTTATGCAGGGCAAAGAGGAGTTGAAAGAAGTTCTTTTATCTTGAGATGTCATGGAGTCAATATTTGGAACTTTGAAATGAAACTTCTAATTTGAACTAATTTGATGTATTATTATTTTCTCTTGAACTCTTTGAAGTCAGAATGTCATAAGATTAATACTTATTTTTTTATATCGAAGATGGTCTTAAGCATTTAGCTTAAACTTTTAGCCTTTCAGGTACAGTTTCAGTTTATGCACATTAAGTTTTATAAATTTTTGTTATTCATGAATGCTAGATGCTTATTTATGCACATTTACATAATTACATTATTCTTTTATGGTTGAAATAGTATTGATTCAGTATTGGCAATTCTAGGTTCTATTTGGGAGTGATTGTTGTAATGAATGATATGTACTATAGTAGTAGTTGCCCTTCTCTTTAAGTATTCTTTGGTAGCCATTATGTTGAGGTCCATTAAAATGTATTTGTGAATCTGATGGTACTTACATAGAATTTGGATCTTCAATGTAATGTTTGTTGCCCTTTCTTTTAGAGTTGATGGGAATACTAGATCTTATGTGATGCATAATTTTTTATCGAGCTCGACAATATTGGTTGATCACATTGCTCGCCATATTGAATATTGGTAATGTAGTGGTTGATAGGCTTTGCGATTGGTAAGCCCATTTTGGACAATTGGTCTTTCATTCATTATTTGTGATATCTTTGATTAATGGTTATTGAAAAGACAATAATGTCACACCATTTTTATATGGTTTGGCCGACCGATTGGTTTGGCGATTCAAGGTTATTTAAGGTTTTGTTCTTATGATTTTAGAGTTGATGGACTCAAACATGATGAGTGATTTCACATTTATGCTGTAGCTTCTTATGCATTTGGTTATGATGCAAATAGAAAATTGGTTTGAAAAACTAATTTACTGAACTAGTAGAAGCTTCACGTCATTCTTAATCTGAAAGAACAGGAAATTTTGTTTAGGATGTCGGATGTATTAATTTTGTTACAGGAAATATACTTATATGTGTGAATTTTACGTTACGTTGAAAGTTGGAATGTTAATGATGTCATTTGGGGTATTCCCCCTACATTTTGCCCATCTGTTTTTTTTGCTTGCGTGCATTTGAGCTTGAACTTTGCATAATTCAATTTAAGTCTTTAGTGGATTCAAACATAACTTTGCCTACTTTTTTTAATAATTTTCAAGATATTTGATGGGCATTTGAGAGCTTAAAGTCATCCTACTTAGAAAGTCTTTTGAGATTTAAAAGAATGAATCAATTTGTCTCAGAGGTGCTTGTATTGCTCATGATAGAGTTTCCTTATCTCTTGATGTCCAATTCAAAGGTTTTGTTGTTGTTCCCACTCGTCTCTTAAACCAGGGGCTTGCATCTTGAACTTATTCTTGTTTTCTTTATTTCAAATTTTATTATCGCGAAGAATTAGTTTAAATGTTAGATTCTTTACATTTTTTTTATTAACTTTTTGGTTGCATTGAAATTTCTACTTACTGCATGAACATTTAATTTTCTTTGAATTTATTTATATTTATGAGAAATTAGGAAAGATATTTAACTTTCTTTGATTTTTTCTGTGTTGGATAGACTCATTCTTGTTCTTTTCCATTGATATTTCTAATTGCCATAATTCTGTTTTTTCACGGTTCAGATCTGGAGAATTGAACTTTGCAACTGGTTAAATTTTCTATTTTTTCACGGTTTCTTGAACTTTCTGGTTAAATTTTCTTTTTCACGATTCAAATTTGGAGAAAATAACTGCTTGGTTAAATTTTACGTATTAATCAGATTTTAATACTCTTTATTGACATCTTTGAGTTGGAGAGCAGACCGATTGAAGCAGGTATTCTTCCATTAAACTTATTTGAGTTCAGAGCTCTAAAATGGGAAACAAAAAAAAGGTGGTAATCTGCTTGTTATACTACTTGTTATACTACTCATAAGGTGGTAATCTTCTTCAGATTTCTTATATAATTCCCTGCATAATTCTTGTGTGTATAATTCTAGGAACCGAAGTTACCGAAGGATGGAACTTACAAGCCAGCAGACTGAGTGTTGGTGTTGGGATATGATATATGTCTACCTCCGTCCTCCATTAAGTTGGTTGGCCTTTCTTTGCTTTATCTCCTTCATTTTCTTTTCTTTGTTGGGTTAGTTAATGTAATTTTATTTTATTGTACTTAGTTTTATCTATTATCTATTTTCTTTTCTTTGTTGGACTTTGTATTTTTTTCTTAAATGTAAAAAAATTTCTTCTTACCTAAATAAAGTAAAAATTTCTTCTTTTACAAATTTATTTTGTTTGTTTATTCATGATTGTTAAATGCTTATTTTAAATACATTTATTAGTTCATTTAGGCTCGTTAAGGCTCGTTAAAGCTCGTTAAGGCTTGTTTAATTATTGCTCGTTAAAGCTCGTTAAGGCTTGATAATAGTGCTCGTTAAGATACTCGATTAAGCTCGTTTATAATTCCAATCAAGCTACTCGATAAGAGCTCGATTAACTGTAAATGAATCAAACACAAATCAAGCTTGAACATCTCGGTTGCTAAGCAACCGAGCTCGAACCTTAGCAGCAGCGAGCTCAGGCAGAGCTCAGATGTCTTCACCTCTGAATAGGTCTTGGCTCGGTTTGGTTTGTTCGTTTGCGTACTAACAGTCCTCGATCGGTGGTTTGGCGGTCAAGCTCCATTATATTACGATCACCCATCGTATGCTCACGATAACCTTACTGAGTTGTGAATCATATGGTATCTTGATAGGGCAAACAACCCTCTTAGCTAGGTAGACTTAAGATTGTCTTTAAACAAACACCACCTCAGTTTACAGGATTTGCGGCGTAACTTCGTGTTCTTGATGAGAATCTTTTCGTCAAGTTGGGTACCTCTCTAACTAAATAAATTAGGGACCCATGAGGGATGATAGAACCATGGGATCTAGATCGGACGTTATCATTCATTCCCAATCCGGTTTAATTTGAAATGATGAATTTCATAATCTAAATTCAAACTTCATATCTTCTTCTTATCGCTATGCATTAAGCGATTTAACGACTAGCCTTAATCGAAAGTTCTCTCTCAGTTATTGAGAGGGGTAATTAACTATAAGGGATTACACCTATAGAAAACCTAGAACCAGATCAAAAATTCTCACCAAATGAGGATGAAATCTTTGGATAGTATCTTATCTACTATTACATCTGCATTCTGAAAATTACACCAACACCTAAAATCAAACTCTCTTCAATTCAAAATTGTCGAGAGATCGGTGACGAAAATTTGGAGCTCACAGATTTCTTAAAGAAATAATTCATTCGCCACAGTTTATATAATTGTGCGATGCCAACTCTATTAGTCCCAAAAAGGATAGCAAATGGTGAATGGAAATAAACAACATAGTGATAAACAAAATTACTTTAAGGCACCACTTGCAACATTAAGACTCAAAGATCTATTGAATAAATTGATTGGCACCATTACCTTCTCCAAATTAGATTTTAAGTAATATCATCACCAACTCTATATAAGTACTAAATACAAATGGAAAACCTCCTTCAAGACTAGAGAAGGATTTTATGAGTAGAGAATAATGACATTTGGGCTATGTAACATGCGGAGTACTTTTATAAGACTCATGAATGAGATATTAAAACTCTTCCCTAGCAAATTCTGCATTGTCAGTTTGGATGAAATAACGGGTTTCACCACTTTTATGGTAGACTATCTTCAACTTTTTACGATGCTACTCACCACCTTAAAGAAACAAAATAGTATACAGTAATTTCTCTAAATGTAAATTCACTACTAATAAAGTTAATCTCATGGACTTTATCATTAGTGCACAAGTCATACAAGCTTATTTGAAGAAAGTCTTGGCAATCTAGTCATGGCCAAACTCAACATTTATAAGAGAAATCAATAGTTTTCATGGACTCGTGAATTTTTATAGGTGATTTGACACTTCATCATGATCATCGCTCCCATTATAGACTATTTGAAGCAAAAAATCTTTCTTTTAGGGTTCCAAACATTAATACAGTTTTGAATCTATAAAAGAACAATTATGCTCTGCACTAATTTTTGGCAATACTAGATTTCTAGAAACCTTTTCATATTGAAGCTAATGCATCTGTTCTAGTCATTACCACAGTGCTCTCCAAAAGAGTTAAACTAATAGAATTTTCGGTGAAAAGTGCAACAAGGCAATAATGGCCAAGGTATGAGTATGAATTATATGTTGTCGTGCAAGCACTGAAACAATGAAAACACTATCTTTAACATCAAAAATTCGCTCTATTCAATGATCACCAATCTCTTCGATTTTTATAATCACAAAATTGAGTTGTATGCATGTCAGATAGGTCATGTTCTTACAAAAGTTCAGCTTTGTTATAAAACATAGAGCAGCAAATGCAATTGCATTGCAAACACCTTAAGCTAGCGAACATGTATTTTAATCTGTGTTCAAACATCTAACATTGAATTTGAATCCTTGAAGAAATAATATATTGAAGATTCAAACTGTGTGGATAAGCAAACATGCCACAATTCAAATACAACTATTGGTGATTATCCATTACTTCAAGGCTATTTATATATAGGCCATCAGCTTTGCATTCCTAATACATCCTTACACATTCATATAATTAAAGAGATGCACATTAACAAGCTCTTAAAAAAATTGGCACTACGCAAGCTCATTTCTTTTGACCAAATCTACCATGTGATGTGAGCTAGTATATAGAAAGGTGCAACATTCTTCAAACTAACAAATGTACTGCTTAATACATGAGACTTTTCATCCCATTACGAATACCTGAATCAATATTGGAAGTTGTTAGCCTTGACTTTTTCATAAGTTTGCTAAAAACTAAACAAGGAGTTGATTCAGTCATCATCGAGGTGGACTGATTCTTGATAATGTCGCATTTTGATGCTCTTAATATGGCTAGAATCTTCTTTCGCAGCATCATCCGCTTACATGGTTTACCAAGGAGTCTAACCTCAAGTGCAAGACATTAAATTTTTTAGTTACTTTTGGTGAAGGTTATGAAAAAGGCTATAAATAGATCATTGCATGAGATCCACATACCATCCACAAATTTATGGACAAATAGAAGTGGTAAGACTAACATGAACCATTGCTTAGCAAGCATTCACCCGAAATAATGAGATAAAGTCCTTAAGTAAAATTCACTTATAATGTCATGGTCATCTGTTAAACTGAAAAATCCCCCTTCAACATTGCATACACCAAGACTCCAAACCGCATAACCAGGTCACAGCAGATATGGCAACTAATTTTGATTCAATGCTTCAAAAAATAAAAGCTAAATTAAATGCATATGCCAATACTTACAACAAATAGGCAGATTGCCATTGCATGTTGAAATGCTTCAACATCAATAAACACATAAAGATGTAATTGCCCAAAAAAAAATTCTCATAGATACATGTTCCAAATTAAAACCATGCAAGTAGAGACCATTTCCAATCGTTGCTTGCATCAATGACAATGCCGATGTCATCACTCTACCATCGAAGCTTAACATATCATCTACTTTCAATGTCTGGATATCTATATTTATCACCTACAGGATGATGGGCTGACGCAGTTCACTGAACTCAAGTTGAGTTTTTCTTACATGGAGGAAACCTAATGTACTCTCATGGAATTAGTATAGTGATCCATCTATTGTGCTAGAAGTGACAAGTTCACTTCATCTTTCTAATTGTTATGATCTAGTCCTTTGTTTACGTGCACTCTTCTTTTAATTATTATTGTCATAACCTTTAATAATACTAATTTTTTTTCTATATTTAGTGCCATTATTTACCCCAATGGATGCGGTGCTATTGCATAGGAACATGTGTCATGGATTGACAGCTTTTTGAATACAATATTATTTTTTCACAACCAAAATTATTATATCGGTTCTTCCTTGCTCGGCTATGCCAAGATCCCTTTTGAAGGAGATTGCACATTTTGACTTAAATATTGACAAGTTATATTCTTCTACATATTTGCATGTTAGTCATAAGAGGCAAAAAGATTTATGCAAATATATCTAACACGTGTAGCACTTATAAACAAATGGGGCTCAGGATAAAGCTAATGATGATGATGATGATGCATTCACTAATTTTTCTCTAGCTTGTCTCCTATTCCTTCCACTAAGCAAGGAATAAATAGTTTTCATTAAAAGTCTACTTTAGCCATCATATTAGACTTACATGAATATAGAAAACTGCTATGATTGGTCGCAAATTGATAAACATTTAGCCTTTGTTTAAATACAAGGAAAGCAAATGAAACGAAACGAAAATTTTGAAAGTTACATTCCCTACCTTAATTTTTATTTTGTTTTCTCAAGTAGCTTTTTTAAAAAAATTAGATAAGGAAAAAAAAGGTTGTATGATTGCTTCATACAAACAAATGGGTTTTGATGCTGGTTTTTTCTATTATAAAAGAAAAAAAACAGTCACAAACGAAACCAAAATCTAACAATTTATGAGTTGATTCTGAACCTAGAACCATTGACCTGAGCTTTTCAATCTTTTTTACACTTCTTTTGACTGGAATTCCTCGCACTCAACCACAGCCTAAGCTGTACCCCTTGTAATTTCTTGCAACTATACAAGCAAGTTTCTAAAGAGACTAAACGATTAAAAGTCTCCAAAGTTGAAGAAAAAACAGATTTAAGTAACAGCTAATTGCCGCCAAAAAAGATAAAAGTCATGCATGCTTTAAAGAAATAACACATACTGTTTTCGATATATACAATAGAAATCAACCTCTAAGTTTATGGTAAAGTGAATCAGGCACTAATTACTTACCTCAACCTTCTTCAACCAAGCATTGGCCCTACCCACCTCTTGGCCTTCCCAGCCATCGATGATGGCCTTCTGCCTCTGGAACCTGTTTGCGATCCTTGCGATCTCCTCGGCCTCCCACGCCAATATCTTCAACTCCACCTCCTCTCTCCTGGTGCTCTCCACCGACATATGGCGCGGCGGCGACGAAGGCGGCGGCGGATCTTCGCTGCGGACTATAGCAAGAGGATTCGCCTCCGGCGATTCACCGCCATCTCCGGTGGTAGTATCAATTTGAGCCGTAGTTGCCTCCTTGGCGACCATTGTTGATCAGTCGAGGGAACGAGAGTAGCGAGGGTGGTGGGGAGAAGCAGAAGAAGATAATGGGAGGACTTCAAAACGCAGACCTGCAATCTCTGTTACACTATTTTATTTATTAATTTATTTAAAAAAAGTTACATACATATTATATAGTTTATATATATTAATATATATTTAATATCTATAATTAAATATTTATTTATTTTAAAAAATAAATAATAAAGTAATATATATATATATAAATTTAAATATTAAATATATAAATACATATAAATTATATAATAATTTATATAAATCTCTCTTTATTTTTTTTATTGACGGTGGAAATTAAGTTGTCTAACCTTTAAAAAGGCCGTGTTGTTAATATTTTGTCGTTGCTCATAATATAGTGTCGGCATTTGATTTTTAATATTAATATCGATAATTGTGCTTGGGCTTCGAAATCCCCATTATTATCATTTTTAAATTTATATTTATTTAAAATTTAAATTAATTTGTCCTATATCAAATATAATCTGCTCAAAATTATATATCCATATAACACTATTTTTTTATTTTCATTATTAGATTAAAATTTGGTAGAGGGCGGATTGTATGTGATGGCGAGTGAGTGAACTTAGCGAACATATTATATAATAAATTTTATTACATAATAAACATATAATAAAATAATACTATTAACAAATATTTTATATTTATTTATTATTAAATTATATTATGATTGTCTCAGTTTAGTCATCGACCTTCCTTTTTTTAAATTTTATTACCATTATTTTAGTTAATTCTTGATACTCATATGTAATATATTTACTCTTAATATATGTTACAAAAATTTTATAAGATCTATAAAAATTTATAGAGTATAATATTGACTAACAAAAGAGAATCATATTTAAATGTCGAAGGCATAAGGATGATCATGTGAATGAGTAGCTTCACATTTAGGGCCTGTTTGATTCCGTGTAAACGGAATACATTGTAATTAGTTTATATATTTTTTTTACTTTTTTATTGTTTGGATGGAAGTAAACTAAAATCAGTATAATTTTTTGAGGTAAATTTAAATCCCACAATAGCCTCTTTGCGTGACTTTTAAATACGCTCAAAACGAGCGTATTTCTCGATTACGCGGAGCGGAGCGCGGGAATTTTTTTTCTTTTTGGCCAAGCGGGACTTCCAGACGTTATTTTTTTTTTTAGAAACAGAGAATTTTTTTTTCGATTTCAATTTTTTTATAGTCTTACTCCTAAGTCTCGCTCAAGCTGAAGGAATAAGAAACGTTAAAATAACAAAAATTAAAATAACTCCTAATTATAATTTAATAAATATAATTATATTTATTCAAATTGATAGTAAATAATTCACGATAAATCAAAAAAAATTAAAATAATTATTAAATTTTAGTTTATTTAGTAAAAAAATAATTAATGAGTAAACTATTTATTAAAGAAAATTATTTAATAAATAAATATTAAATCATAACTTGATGATTAATTAATTTAATAAAAATTCTTATTAATTAATTAATGTTTAATATAATAATAAAATTATATATATATATATATATATATATATATATATTAAATTTGAGTCATTATATTAATATAAAATGATAATATTCAAATTTTATTTATTTATAACACTAATAATTAATATCTTAGAAAATTTGTAATTACTAATAATTAAATATTAAAATAATTATATTTGATTTTATTTATTTTTTAGTCAAGAAAAAAATTTTATTTATAATTTATTTATATTTTAATATATATTTATTTTTTTAATTGAATATGTTAATTAGTGAATAAATTCTATAATTAATTTATATTAATAAAGTATTGAATACAAATAGAAAAATAGAGTGAGGTATTATTCGTGTATTCACTTTAATCCAAACAGAAAAATAGTTTTAAATGTATTTCTTTCTACACCAAACAACCAAAGTATTAATTCATATGCACTTTTCTGTGTATTCTTTTACATTCTAAATCACGACAAAAACTTAGAGATAAAATAAAAAACAAATATATACATGAGAAAGTTGGAATAGTCCTAGTGGCAAATAAAATTTGAGACAGTCGACTTGGATGGTTTGATCACATAAAATATCGGCAATTTGACGACCTAATTAGAAGAGCATATGTATTAGATTTGACATATGTTAAGAAAAGGTAAGTCTAAGAAGATTCTGATTTTGAGATAACACTTTGAAGCGAAACAATATAGTTGTATTTCGCAACAAATTTTTTGACTACTTTTCAAAAAGTTTTGTGATGAAAAATTGTTTTTGAAGACCAGAGTTGTTGGAGTGTGGGGGCAGTTAGGAAGTTACTGTTTGAATTTTTTTAAAAAGAAAAATATTTGTAATACACATAGTAGTTTTTAAAGCTATTTTCTCTACAATAATTTTACAATCAACTTTTTAGAAAGCTATAATTATCCTAAATATACCCTTAGTTAGTTAGCTAGTATAAAAGTAATTTTATTTTATTAAAAATAAATAAGAATTTGATAATTAATAAGACACAATGAAAAAAAATGAATTATAGTTGACCTTAGTTAGTGAGATAAAATCTTGTTGTTATATATGTAATAATTTTTTTTAAGGTGGAGCCCAAATTTAATATTAAAGTAATTTACATTTCCACCCAAAAAGTAAAATTAGGAGTCAATTAAATAAAATTCTTTATTATCTATCTTTTAACTACGTAAATCATTTTCATAATAAGAGGTCATATTCAGTGAATTCATGTGTCCTTTATTGTCTCCCTTTCACACGGACCAACGAGAATAAAGCAAGGAATTATAAATTTTTTTTCGATATATATATATATATATATATATATATATATATATATATATATATATATATATATATATATATATATATATATTTAAATTCATAGCAGGGGAATATAGTAGATGCAATATGCGCTACGTAACTGATATTGTCTCAACCTAACACTTGCATGGAATGGAGCCAATGAGATAATAACTTTTTGAATAACGATAAATTGACTAATAAAAATTGAAAAAAAATATTTAATGAGATGATAATTGTAGGCTCCATTATTTAAATTTGTGTACCACATCTAAGATTTTTTTTATTTTATAATTATCTTGTATATATAAAATGAGTGTGCTCTTAAGACTGATTGACAGATTGGAATGAATAAAAAGAGATTTATATAATTCTCTTCAATTAATTTCATAGGGGATTCTTTTGATGCAGTGATATTCTGTGATTTTTCTTATTTTTGAGTTTTTTATATAAAAATCTAATATTCTTCTTGGTCTTTTTAATTTTGTTTTTTTAATGAATTTGCTCATATATATATAAATTATTATTCTCCCAACATATATTAAAAGATAAAAATTTTAAATGTCAAAATTCCAAAGAGAAAAAAGGTATCTAGCCTAATTGAATACATTCAGTAGCTAGTTATAATTAGACAGAGAGAGAGAGAGAGAGAGAGAGAGAGAGAGAGAGAGAGAGAGAAAATCAAAGGTTAAAAGAGAAAAAAAAAAGGATCATAGCCTAATTAAGTAAATTCATTAACTTGAGTTTAAAGTTATAATTTTTGTCCATTCTTGTAATTAGACAAGGTTAGAGCATAATGTTTAAATTCAAATAGTTGAAAATAGGGCAGTCAAAAAACTCTTTGTTCATGAAACTCATATTACGTTAAGTAGCTTCGTGTTCATTCGAAAGTATCGGAAACAAATATTTTAAATCGATATCACTCGATTTGACTCGAAATAAATAAATATTTATAAATAATTATATAAAATTATATAATATATATATTATCATTAAATTATTTATTAATTAATTTATATTTACATAAATAATTAATTTAATTAATGATGCTTAAATTAAATAAATTTAGACATATTATAACAATTAAAATTAATTTAATGATTTGGATGAAATCATAATCATTAAAATTCTCTATTGTTGAAATGAACGGCTCAGATTTCAGGAGATTTTCTATTAAGTCTTAGCTCTTAACCTAATTCCTAAACCCTAACTATTTAAGCTTACGAGGCGGATGGGGTTCACGGTTCTTGTTCTGACTTGCACTCTTCGACTCTTGACTCTTTTCATTCTCTTGCTTGCTATTTCTGCTATCCCAATCTCCTTCCCTCTTGGGCCTCCTCTATGGCTCTACGACTACGAGAGCATGAGCACTTGATATCATTGCAACGCTCTAATCCACGGGTAGAGCCGATTAGCCGAACCGCCAATTGTGAAACCTGCTTTTCTACGATTTAGTATCATTTATTACTTTTTAGTTTCTCCATCTTTTGCCTAACTTCTTGAGTTGCTGAAGTGCTTGGGTGACTCAAAAATGCTAATATGCTATTGAAATTTCTTGGATATCTGATTTCTGGTGTTCGATTTCTGGTTAGAATGTGCAATGAAATGCTGAAGTGCATCTTCTCTATTTGATTTTGTAATGTCGTGTATATTTTGGTGTTTAGGGTTTATTATCTATACATAGCTGGTGTAGTATTCTGATTTCAGTTTCTGGTGTAATATTTATAAATGAAACAGTAAATAAAATGAAAGTTGTAGTTAAAAAATAATTGAAACAGACCCAACTAAACAAGATACATAAGCAGCCATTTTATCAAGCGAAGTTGCACTCATATTAAAAAAGATTTAACATCAAAGCCCTTTAAAAATTACAACTCTTAAGTCTTAATGTAGTCATAATGGAGTAGCCCGATTGCTATATAAATAATATTAAATGGTCCTCATGAATGAAGAATCTGGAGAGAACAACAAGTAATCATATCTCAAAATAGCTGCAAGTAAACAAATAGTCATATCTCATAATAACTACAAGTATTTTTTAGGCTGTATCATGAAGAATTTGATTTCTTTCTAATGAAGCATTAACTCGTCAATTTATAAAGTGACTGAAATTTGATGACATTGTGTGTATATATTCCATGTGGAGTTTCTCCCTCATGACTAAGAAAACAGGAGAAAATAGCAAGTAGATTGATATCAAAATAACAGTAAAGATAGCCAAAAAGTATTATGCAGTAAAACAAGCTCATAGCTCACTAATATTGATGGCTGCTTTAATTATAAAATGGACTCAGTTTGAAATTTTTTATGAGCTAATCATTGATGTCTTCATAGCTCGATAACTGCTTAAATTCTGCAAATACCCAAAAATGATAAAACTAACTTATTTGATAAGGTAAAGATCAAAAAATAATAAAACAGTAAATAAAATAGGTTATTTTATAAATGTCTTCTCATTTAATTCTATTTTGCTTTGTTGAGATCAAGAAGAAAAGTTTCATGCTTCATGTTTAAGTTGACTTTGTATGCTTAATATGTCAATTTTACTATTGCTCTATTTCTATATGGATTGTGTCAATAAATTATCTTAATGTTCTTATTTGAAGCATATGAATAACACCTTTAGTTTTGACACATATTTTCTTTTTCAATATAGTCTACTACCATGTCAAATTCTGATCTATCTCAAACTACATCATCTGGTAATGGGATTACTATAGAGGATGAAAATAGTAATGAAAATCCTAATCTTTTTTCACAACTTAGTTGTTCAAAAGCAATTACATTTGATATTAATATTGAAGGAATCCCTCAAAGAAGGCGGAAAAGAAGTCTGATTTGTGAGTACTTTACAGAAACTGTTTCAACTTTGAAAGACGTCAATGCATCCTATTTACAATGCATATGTTGCGGTATAAAATTTCATAAATCCAAGACTGGCACCACTTCACAACTCCTTAGACATGTTAGAGAGTGTGATAAGATCAAAATAAATAAGTTGAGTTGCGGATAAAAGGCAAAATTATTAAATTTTATGCCTCCGATCTTAGTTAAATCGATATTCTATTTTTTCGATCCAAGAATTATGATCATCTTCAAGTTAGAGAAATAATAGCAAAAATGATAATTATACATGAGTATCCTTTTATGATGGTTGAACATACTTGGTTCAATATTTTGTTGAAGGTCTTAAATCATAATTATAAAAGAGTTTCTAGAAATACTATAAAAAATGATTGCATGAATGTTTATGAAGTAGAAAAAGAAAAGCTAAAGGCATATCTTAAAAGCATACTATTGTCTCATTAACATGTGATTGTTGGACTTCCAATCAAACAGTGGGGTACATGTGCTTAACAATTCATTATATTGACGAGTCTTGGAAATTACACAAATGTATTATCAATTTCTTTGAGCTTGAACTGCCTCACACAGGTACTTTTATTTATGATGCTATATGTGAATGCTTGTTGGAGTGAAATTTGCAGGATAAAGTTTTCACAATTACATTAGATAATGCTAGTAACAATGATGTTGCCTCTAATGCTCTAAAATCTAATTTTCAGTTAAGAAGTAAGTTACATTTTATGAGTTATTTCTTTCATGTTAGATGTTGTGCTCATATCTTGAATATAATAGTTTAAGATGGTTTAAAAGAGATTCAGAATATTATTCATCAAATCACAGAGTCAATAAAATATCTAAAAAAGTTCTCTATATTACATAAGTTTGTTGAGGTGGCGAAGCAATTAGGGATTTTCATTTCAAAGGGTTTATCTATTGATATTCCTACACGATGAAATTCTACATACATTATGCTTGAATCTGCATTTATTTTTCGTAGTGTATTCCACCATTATGCAGCCCGAGATAGCAATTATAAGTGGTTGCCATCGATTTTGATTGACAAAGGTATGAGGTTATTAGAAAGTTTCTTGTTGTTTTTTATATTGTTACAAAAATAATTTCTGGTTTAACATATCCTACTACAAATATTTTTCTATCTATTATTATGCATGTTAAGAAGTTGTTGATGGAGGAATGTAATTCATCAACTGAACATATTAAAGAAATGACAAATGCTATGAAAATTAAATTTGATAAGTATTGGGGATAATGCAATTTGCTAATGTATGTAGTGGCTGTGTTAGATCCACGCTTAAAGATGAAGTTCATAAATTTTATATTTCCAAAGATATACTCATATTCAGAGATAGAATTCAAAATTAAAGAAGTTGAAGCAATTATTTTGAAGATTTATAATCAATATATTTTTAATAATGTTAGTTGTAGTTTAGCAACAACAAATGCACTTGAGTCCTCACAACTACAAAGAGAGTCATCATTTTCATCTCCTTTTGATTGTATGTTAGGTTTTACTGATTTTGTTGTTGCATCTAGTTCCGTTCAACCTTCAAAAATAGATTTACAAATATATTTGAAAGAAGGGTTATATGTATATCTGAGAATAATTTGATGTTCTCGATTGGTGGAGGATGAATACTCTTAAGTATCCATACTTATCCAAAGTTGCTAGGGATGTCTTGACAATTCCCATAACAACGGTTGCATCGAATCGCACGTCTTTGTGTAGAGTTTTGGATGATTACAGAAGCTCTTTATCCTCAAAAACTGTTAATGCACTTATTTATAGTGCTAGTTGGATTAGAGATTCTCAAAGCAACATCAAGAATCCTTTGGTAATAATTAATTTCATCTTTATTTAAATTTGTATACTAATTATTAATTTATTATTGTCTCAATAAATGACCATTTATTACAGCAAGAGATCATGGATGGAGAAAATTCGCATGTGAAACTTCCTGAATATTAAAGCTATGGTTTACGAAGAGAATGGAGGAGCAACATATATGCAATTGAATTTATTTGGACTTTAGATTATTAATAGTTTAACACTATGTTTAATATTTTATTACTTTCAACTGAATCTTTGATGCAGCTTTCATTTTTTTTGCTATTTTATTATATTTTGGTCTTTACTTTATCAATATTACACTTGGTTTTATCCTAGATTGCTGAGATTTATGATTTCTAAATTCTAAAGGGCTATGATGTTAAACTATTTTTAACATGAGATACAACTTTGCTTGATAAAATGGCTGCTTACTAGCTTAGTAACTTTTGTCATCATTACTATACTTGGTCTTTACTTCAACAGTACTACACTTGATTTTGGGAATTTTAAGAATTTAAGCAACTAGTAAGCTATGACAACCTTATTGATTAGCTGATAAAATGGTCAAACTGAGCCCATTTCATATTACTGCTTAATAATTTTTTGGCTACCTTTGTTGTTATTTTGAGGAATCAAAATTCTCTATATTATAGCCTAATAATTATTTGTAATTATTTTGAGATATGACTACTTGCTGTTCTCTCAAAATTTTTATTTACGAGGACCATTTTATACTATTTATATAGCAAGTGAGCTACACCATTGTGAATATATTAAGGTATATCTTTCATTTTTGAATTTTGAATGCAACTTTCATATTATTTGTTGTTTTATTGCTGTTTATTTTCTATTTTTTATTGTATATTCTCTCCAGATTCTTCATTCATGAGGACCATTTGACACTACTAATATAGCAATCAGGCTACACCATTATGACTACATTAAAACTTAAGAGTTGTGACTTTTAAAGGCCTGTGATGTTAAATCTCTTTTAATATGAGATGCAACTTAGCTTGATAAAATGACTGCTTATATATCTTGTTTAGTTGAACTTGGGTCTATTTCAGTTATTTTTTTACTACAACTTTGATTTTATTTGATGTTTCATTTATAAATACTACACAAAAAACTGAAATCAGAATACTACACAGCTACATATAGATAGTAAACCCTAAACACCTGTGATGTTAAACCAATTTTAAAATAAGATACAAATTAGCTTGATAAAATGGCTGCTTAGTTCATCAATACTGCACTTGGTCTTTACTTCAATATTACTGCATTTGATTTTATGCTGAATATTTTGGATTCATGGGGTTTTTAATAATTTGATAGTAGGCATCAAGTCAATCTATGATGGCCTCATTGATTAATTGATATTTTGTGATGTTAAACCTTTTTTAAAATGAGAAATTAAGATGCAAATTAGTGTTGAATAAGTTGGTTTTATCATTTCTGGGTGTTTGAAGAATTTAAGTAGTCATCAAGCTATGAAGGCATCATTGATTAGCTGATATAAAATTTCAAACTGAGCCCATTTTATAATTAAAGTAGCCATCAATATTATTGAGCTATGAGTTTGTTTTACTGCATAATACTTTTTGGCTGTCTTTGCCATTATTTGAGATCAATCTACTTGCTATTTTCTCCTGTTTTCTTAGCCGTGAGTGAGAAACTCCACATAGAATATATATGCACCATGCCTTCAAATTTCGTCACTTTATAAATTGGCAGGTTATTGCTTCATTAAAAAGAAATCAAATTATCCATGATACAGCCTAAAAAAATACTTGTAGCTATTATGAGATATGGCTACTTGCCGTTCTCTCCAGATTCTTCAGGTTATTGAATTTGGCTACATACAGGTTATTTATTTCATTTTATTTATTATTTCATTGTATTTTGGTCCTTAGTTTATCAATACTATTCTTGATTTTATGTTAAATTTCTTAGAGTTGTGGTTTTTAAAGGACTGTGATGTTAAATCTCTTTTAAATTGAGATGCAACTTAGCTTGATAAAATGACTGCTTATATATCTTGTTTAGTTGGATCTGTTTTAATTATTTTTTGATTGTAGCTTTCATTTTATTTATTGTTTCATTGTATTTTGGTCCTTAGTTTATCAATATTATTCTTAGTTTTATGCTGAATTGCTTAGAGTTGTGATTTTTAAAGGGCTCTGATGTTAAATCTTTTCTAATATGAGATGCAACTTAACTTAATAAAATGTCTACTTATATATCTTATTTAGTTGTGTCTATTTCAATTATTTTTTGACTGCAGCTTTCATTTTATTTACTATTTCATTGTATTTTGGTTTTAATTTATCAATATTCAATACTACTCTTGATTTTATGCTGAATTGCTTAGATTTATGATTTTTAATGGGCTGTGATGTTAAATCTTTTTTAATATGAGATGCAACTTAGCTTGATAAATATACTTATATATCTTATTTAGTTGGTCTGTTTCAATTATTTTTTGAATCAACTTTCATTTTATTTAGTGTTTGTATTTTGGTTCTTAGTTTATCAATATTCAATATTCTTGGTTTTATCAATTGCTTAGATTTAAGGTTTTAATGGTCGTGATGTTAAATCTTTTTTAATATGAGAACTTACAGCTTGATGATTGATATATATTTTGTTTAGTTGGGTCCGTTCAATTATTTTTACTGACTTTCATTTTATTTACTATTTCATTGTATTTTGGTTCTTAGTTTATCAATATTATACTACTCTTGGTTTTATCTGCTTAGATTTAAGGTTTTAATAACGTGATGTTAAATCTTTTTTAATATGAGATGCAACTTAGTTTGATAAAATGACTACTTATATATCTTATTTAGTTGAGTCTATTTTAATTATATTTTGACTTGAGCTATCATTTTATTTGTTGTTTCATTGTATTTTGGTTCTTAGTATATCAATATTCAATATTACTCTTGATTTTATGCTGAATTGCTTAGATTTAAGCTTTTGGGCTCTGATGTTAAATCTTTTTTAATATGAAATGCAGTTTGATAAAATAGCTTATATATTTTATTTAGTTGTCATTTTATTATTTTTTATTTGCTCCATTTTATTTATTATTTCATTATATTTTGGTTCTTAGTTTATCAATAATATTCTTGGTTTTATGTTGAATTGCTTAGAGTTATAGTTTTAAAGGGTTGTGATGTTAAATTTTTTTTTTAATATGAGATGCAACTTAGCTTTATAAAATACTTATATATCTTGTTTAGTTATGTTTCAATTATTTTTTATGTAACTTTCATTTTATTCTTGTTTTTGGTCCTTAATAAAATGACTGCTTTCATTTTATTTGTTGTTTCATTGTATTTTGGATTTATGTATTTTTTAAGAATTTAAGCTGCCATGAGCCAACAAGCTATGACGGTATCATTGATTATCTGATATAAAATTTCAAACTGCGCCCATTCAATAATTATATAATATAATTTTTTTTTTAGTTTTATTTATATTATGCAGTAAGAAGTATTCAAGTATAAAGAGACAAAGAGCAGATTTTATGTGGCAAACATGATGATTTCTGAAGAGTGAATAATAAAGTCAAGACTATCAAGATTATTTTGAGTTTGAAAGATGTTAAAGTTTCATTTTGTTTTGTAGTACTCATTTGTTTATTTATTTGTAGTTTTTTAATTTTTTTGTATACTAAATCATATTCAAATGTAATAAATCATATTTGTAGTAATGTAATTTTTATCAATAATAAATTATGTTATTATATCATATTTTGATATTCAATTGTAATTTTGATTTATGTAATTTTGTTTATAATAAAATTTATTTTTGAAAAGAGCATTTTTATTGTTAGTCCTCCACACTCCATAATTTATAAATAAATAACTATAAAGCTGTATTTTTGTATTATTTTTTTATTAAATTTAATATTTTTTAAATATTAATAAATAAATAAAAAATCTTTAACGAGCCAATTCGAGCCGAACATAAGTTGTTAAGGAACACGAACAAATTTACGAGCCGAACATGAATAACTGTTAACGAACTTTTAATGAACAAGATATGAACAAAAAAATTTTTAAGCGAACACGAACAAGTCTCGCTGCTCATTACTCTTTACACCTAGTTGAAAACTATCTCCTAGAATCATGATTAAGTGTTAAAAGGTGGCCACATTGACTAAAAATGATGAAATATCAGTATATTGCTTGTGAAAAGTGATATAAGCCTCAAGAGTAGGATTTTGATAGATGCAAGTCAGCTGTGGTGCCATGTGATGTTGATCAGTGGCATGGGTGAAAAGAAGATGATATGTGTCGAGAGAGGGATGTCAATGGATGTAGATCATTTGATTGCAGATGTCAAGAGATGTTGGTTGATTAGCATCCAATATTGCGGGCCTAAGAACTTGGATGTTGGCGCTTTGCGTATATTGTACAGTATCTTATCTTAGAATTATATTTTAATGATTTACGAATCGGCATCAACTGCAAGTGTATTCCTCTGCTACGAACGCTTTAGTAATAATAATGATGAAAATATTTATGAATTATTAATACATCTATACCTGAAATTTGCCATTTAATTCTTTGAACTGATTGAGAAGAATGCCGGCTATTATCAGTTATTTCAAGTAATATTATTTATTTTAATTTTACTTCTCTTTTGCAATATAGGGGTGTAAACAAGCCGAGGTTGAGCAAGCTTGGTATTTGTTCATGCTCGGCTCGTTAATAAATTTTTTTGTTCAATATCGACTGTTGTTACTGTTAATAGTTGTTGTTACGTGAATTTGCTCGTGTTCGTTAACAGCTCGTATTTAGCTCGAATTGACTCGTTAAAGGTTATTTATTTATTTATTAATATTTTAAAAATATTAAATTTAATAAAAAAAATTTTAATACAAAAATGCAACTTTATAGTTATTTATTTATAAATTTTGGAGTGTGGAGGACTAACAATAAAAATGATCTTTTCAAAAATAAATTTTATTACAAACAAAACTACATAAAGCAAAATTACAATTTAATATGAGAATATGATCTAATAACATAATTTATTATTGACAAAAATTACATTACTACAAATATAATTTACTACATTTGAATATGATTTAGTACACAAAAAATTTAAAAACTACAAATAAATAAGCAAATTAGTACAATCCAATCATACACTTATACAAAACAAAATGAAACTTTAACATCTTTCAAACTCAAAATAATCTTGATAGTCTTGGCGATTATTCACTCTCCGAAGTCATCAGTTTTTATAAGATCTTTCTTTTCTTTATACTTGAATACTTTTTGCTGCACTATATAAACAAAACTAAAAAAAATTTTATGTTATATAATTATTGAATGGGCTCAGTTTGAAATTTTATATTAGATAATCAATGATGCCTTCATAGCTTGATGACTCATGGCTGCTTAAATTCTTAAAAAATACATAAATCCAAAATACAATGAAGCAACAAATAAAACGGTCATTTTTTTTATCAAAAATAACAAATAAAATGAAAGCTACGTCAAAAATAATAAACAGACTCAACTAAACAAGATATATAAGCATTTCATTTTATCAAGTTGTCATCTCATATTAAAAAAATGATTTAACATCGCAACCCATTAAAAATCTTAAATCTAAGCAATTCAACATAAAACAAGAGTATTATTGAATATTGATAAACTAAGAACCAAAATATAATGAAACAACAAATAAAATAAAAGTTGTAGTCAAAAAATAATTGAAACAGACCCAACTAAACAAGATATATAAGCAACCATTTTATCAAGTTAAGTTGCATCTCATATTAAAAAAAGATTTAACATCGCAACCCATTAAAAATCTTAAATCTAAGCAATAAGCATAAAACCAAGAGTAGTATTGAATATTGATAAACTGAGAATCAAAATACAATGAAACAATAAATAAAATGAAAGCTGCAGTCAAAAAATAATTGAAACAGACCCAATCAAATAAGATATATAAGTAGTCATTTTATTAAGCTAAGGTGCATCTCATATTGAAAAAGATTTAACATCACAGCCCATTAAAATCCTTAAATCTAAGCAATTCAGCATAAAACTTAGAGTAGTATTGAATATTGATAAACTAAGAACTAAAATATAATGAAACAACAAATAAAATGAAAGCTGTAGTAAAAAAATAATTGAAACAGACCCAACTAAACAAGATATATAAGCAACCATTTTATCAAGCTAAGTTGTATCTCATATTAAAAAAGATTTAACATCACAACTCATTAAAAACCTTAAATCTAAGCAATTCAACATAAAATTAAGAGTAGTATTGAATATTGATAAACTAAGAACCAAAATAAAATGAAACAGCAAATAAAATGAAAGATGCAACCAAAAAATAATTGAAACATACCCAACTAAACAAGATATATAAGCAGTCATTTTATCAAACTAAGTTGTATCTCATATTAAAAAAGATTTAACATCACAAACTATTAAAACCTTAAATCTAAGCAATTCAGCATAAAACCAAGAGTAGTATTGAATATTGATAAACTAAGAATCAAAATACAATGAAACAACAAATAAAATGAAAGCTGCAGTCAAAAATAATTAAAACATACCCAACTAAATAAGATATATAAATAGTCATTTTATCAAACTAAGTTGCATCTCATGTTAAAAATGATTTAACATCACAACCCTTTAAAACCCACAACTCTAAGCAATTCAACATAAAATCAAGAATAGTATTGATAAACTAAGGACTAAAATACAATGAAATAACAAATAAAATAAAAGCTGCAGTCAAAAAATAATCGAAACAGACCCAACTAATTAAGATATATAAGCAACCATTTTATCAAGCTAAGTTGCATCTCATATTAAAAAAGATTTAACATCACAGCCTTTTAAAAACCACAACTCTAAGCAATTCAGCATAAAATCAAAAATAGTATTGATAAACTAAAGACCAAAATATAATAAAACAATAAATAAAATGAAAGCAATAACCTGCATGTAGCCAAATCCAATAACCTGAAGAATCTGAAGAGAACACTAAGTAGTATATATCATAATAACTACAAGTATTTTTTAGGTTATATCATGGAGAATTTGATTTCTTTCTAATGAAACAATAACCTGTCAATTTATAAAATGATTGAAATTTGAAGGCATGGTGCATATATATATTCCATGTGGAGTTTCTCCCTCACGACTAAGAAAATAGAAGAAAATAACAAGTAAATTGATATCAAAATAACGGCAAAGATAGCTAAAAAGTATTACGCAGTAAAATAAGCTCGCAGCTCAATAATATTGGTGGCTGCTTTAATTATAAAATGAGCTCAGTTTGAAATTTTATATCAGCTAATCAATGATTCCTTCATAGCTTGATGACTGCTTACATTATTCAAACACCCATAAATGATAAAATCAGCTTATTCAACACTAATTTGCATTTTAGTTTCTCATATTAAAAAAGGTTTAACATCACAAAATATAAACTAATTAATGAGGCCATCATAGCTTGACTTGATGACTGCTATCAAATTATTAAAAATCCTATCAATCCAAAATATTCGGCACAAAATCAAATGTAGTAATATTGAAGTAAAGACCAAGTGCAGTATTGATGAACTAAGCAGCCATTTTATCAAGCTAAGTTGCATCTCATTTTAAAATTGGTTTAACATCATAAGTGTTTAGGGTTTACTATCTATATGTAGCTGGTGTAGTATTCTGATTTTGATTTTTGGTAGTATTTATAAATGAAACAACAAATAAAATAAAAGCTGCAGTCAAAAAATAATTGAAACAGACCCAAGTCCAACTAAACGAGATATATAAGCAGTCATTTTATCAAGCTAAGTTGCATCTCATATTAAAAAAAATTTAACATCATAGCTCTTTAAAAATCACAACTCTTAAGTCTTAATGTAGTCATAATAGTGAAGCCCAATTGCTATATAAGTAGTGTCAAATGGTTCTCATGAATGAAGAATCTGGAGAGAACTGTATACGACAAAAAATAGTAAATAAAATAGCAATAAAATAACAAATAATATGAAAGCTGCATCATTCAAAATTCAAAAATGAAAGATATACCTTAATGTATTCATAATGGTGTAGCTCACTTGCTATATAAATAGTATAAAATGGTCCTCGTGAATGAAGATTTTGGAGAGAACAATAAGTAATCATATCTCAAAATAGCTGCAAGTAATTATTAGGCTATATCATAGAGAATTTTGATTCCTCAAAATGACAACAAAGGCAACCACAAAAGTATTAAGCAGTAATATGAAATGAGCTTAGTTTGATATTTTTTATCAGCTAATCAATGAGGCTGTCATAGCTTACTGGCTGCTTAAATTCTTAAAAACTCCAAAATCAAGTGTAGTACTATTGAAGTAAAGACCAAGTGTAGTGATGATGGACAAAGGTCATTAAGCAAGTAAGCAACCATTTTATTAAGCTAAGTTGCACCTCATATTAAAAATGGTTTCACATCATAACCCTTTAGAATTTAGAAACCATAAAACTCAACAATCTAGGATAAAACCAAGTGTAGTATTGATAAAGTAAAGACCAAAATATAATAAAATAGTAAAAAAAATGAAAGTTGCATCAAAGATTCAGTTGCAAGTAATAAAACATTAAACATAGTGTTAAACTGTTAGTAATCCAAAGTCCAAATAAATTCAATTGCATATACGTTGCTCCTTCATTCTCTTCGTAGACCATAGCTTTAATATTCAAGAAATTTTAAATGCAAATTTTCTCCATCTATGATCTCTTGCTGTAATAAATGGTCATTTATTAGACTTACATATGAAAAATCTGAGATAATAATAAATTAATAATTATAAAAAATTAAATAAAGATGAAATTGATTCTTACCAAAGGATTCTTGATGTTGCTTTGAGAACCTCTAATCAACTAGTTGTACAAATAAGTGCATTAACAATTTTTGCGGATAAAGAGCTTCTGTAATAATCCAAAATTTTACTGCCAACACTAAAAGCAGATTCAGATGCAACTGTTGTTATGGGAATTGTCAAGACATCCCTAGCAACTTTGGATAAGTATAGATACTTAAGAGTATTCATCCTCCACCAATCAAGAACATCAAATTGTTATGTACTACATTGATATAACTCTTATTTCAAATATATTTGCAAATCTATTTTTGAAGGCTAAATGGAATAAAATGCAACAGTAAAATCAGTAAAACCTAACATACAATCAAAAGGAGATGAAATGATGACTCTCTTTGTAGCTGTGAGGACTCAAGTGCAGTTATTATTGCTAAATTACAACTAGCATTATTAGAAACATATTGATTATAAATCTCCAAAATAATTGCTTCAACTTCTTTAATTTTGAATTCTATCTCTAAAGGTGAGTATATCTTTGGAAATGTAAAATTTATGAACTTCATCTTTAAGCGTGGATCTAACACACATTCTGAGACATTAACAAATTGCATTCTCCCAATACTTGTCAAATTTAATTTTCATAGCATTTATTATTTCTTTAATATATTCAGTTGATGAATTGCATTCCTCCATCAGTAACTTCTTAACATGCATAACAGTAGGTAGAAAAATATTTGTAGTTGGATATGTCAAACCAAAAATCATTTTTGTGATATTATGAAAAATAACAAGAAATTTCTTAATAACCTCATACCTTTGCCAATAAAAATTAGATGACAATCACTTGTAATTGTTATCTCAGGCTACATAATTGTGGAATACACTACAAAAAATAAATATAGATTCAAGCATAATGTATGTAGAATTCTATCATGTAGGAACATCAACAGATAAACCCTTTAAAGTGGAAATCCCTTATTGCTTTGCCACATCAACAAACTTATGTAATCTAGCAGGAGACTTTTTAAGATATTTTATTAACTTCCTGATTTAATAAATAATATCTTGAATCTCCTTTAAACCACCTTGAACCATTATATTCAAGATATGAGCACAACATCTGACATGAAAGAAATAACCCATAAAATGTAACTTACCTCTTGACTAAAAATTAGATTTGAGAGCATTAGCGGCAACATCATTGTTACTAGCATTATCCAATATAATTGTGAAAACTTTATCTTGCAAATTCCACTCCAACAAACATTCACATATAGCATCACAAATAAAAGTACTTATGTGAGGCGGTTCAAGCTCAAAGAAATTGATAATATGCTTGTGTAATTTCCAAGAATCATCAATATAATGAATTGTTAAGCACATGTACCCCACTATTTGATTGAAAGTCCAACAATCAAATGTTAATGAGACAATATGTATGCTTTTAAGATATGCCTTGACTTTTCTTTTCGCTTCATAAACTTCCATGCAATCATTTTTTATAGTATTTCTAGAAACTCTTTCATAATTATGATTTAAGACCTTCAACAAAATATTGAACCAAGTATGCTCAACCATCATAAAAGGATACTCATGCACAATTATCTTTTTTGCTATTATTTCTCTCGAAGATGATCATAATTCTTTTTTTATATCAGTGAAAATAGGAATCTCAATTTATGAACTAACATTAGAAGGCATAAAATTTAACAATTTTGCCTTTTATCTGACAACTCAACAACTTGCTTATTTTTAGCTTTGATCTTATCACCCTCCCTAACATGTCTGAGAAGTTGTGAAGTGGTGTCAGTCTTGGATTTGTGTAATTTTGTACCACAACATATGCATTGTAAATAGGATGCATTGATGCCTTTCAAAGTTGAAACAGTTTCAATAAAGTACTCCCAAACTGTAGACTTCTTTTTCCTAGTCTTCTTAGGAGGGATTCCTCCAACATTAGTATCAAACATAATTGCTTTTGAACAACTAGGTTGTGAAGAAAGATTATGATTTTCATTACGATTTACATCCTCTATAATAATCTCATTATCAGATGATGCAGTTTGAGATAGATCAAAATTTGACATGGTAGTATACTATATTGAAAAAGAAAATATGTGTCAAAACTAAAGGTACAACCCATATGCTTCAAATAAGAACATTAAGATAATTATTAACACAATCCATATAAAAATAGAGCACTAGTAAATTTGACATATTAAGCATACAAAGTCAACTTAAACATAAAGTATGAGACTTTTCTTCTTGATCCGAGCAAAGCAAAATAGAATTAAATGAGAAGACATTTACAAAACAACCTATTTTATTTACTATTTTATTATGTTTTGGTCTTTACCTTATCAAATAAGTTGGTTTTATCATTTCTGGGTGTTTGAAGAATTTAAGTAGTCATCGAGCTATGAAGGCATCATTGATTAGCTGATAAAAAATTTTAAACTGAGCCCATTTTATAATTAAAGCATCCATCAATATTAATGAGTTGTGAGCTTGTTTTACTGCATAATTCTTTTTGACTGTCTTTGATATTATTTTGAGATTAATCTACTTGTTATTTTCTCTTATTTTCTTAGCCGTGAAGGGGAAACTCCACATGAAATATATATACACCATGCCATCAAATTTCAGTCACTTTATAAATTAGCAAGTTAATGCTTCATTAGAAAGAAATCAAATTCTCCATGATACAACTTAAAAAAATACTTACAGCTATTATGAGATATGACTACTTGTCTACTTGTAGCTATTTTGAGATATGACTACTTGCTATTCTCTCTAGATTCTTCATTCATGAGGGCAATTTGATACTATTTATATAACAATCAAGCTACACCATTATGACTACATTAAGACTTAAGAGTTGTGATTTTTAAAGGGTTGTGATGTTAAATCTTTTTTAATATGAGATTCAACTTAACTTGATAAAATGACTGCTTATATATCTTGTTTAGTTGGGTCTATTTCAATTATTTTTTTACTGCAGCTTTCATTTTATTTGTTATTTCATTTATAAATATACCAGAAACTGAAATCAGAATACTACACCAGCTACATATAGATAGTAAATCCTAAACACCAAAATATGCACAACATTACAAAATCAAATAGAGAAGATGCACTTCAGCATTTCATTGCACATTCCAACTAGAAACCGAACACCAGAAATCAAATATCCAAGAAATTTCAATAGCATATTAGCATTTTTGAGTAATCTAGGATCCAGACACTTCAGCAACTCAAGAAGTTAGACAAAAGATGCAGAAACTAAAAAGTAATAAACGATGACGAACCGTAGAAAAGCAGGTTTCACAATCAACGGTTTGACTAATCGGCTTTACCCATGTATTAGAGCATCGCAAGAATATCAACTGCTCGTGCTCTCGTAGTCGTAGAGCCGTAGAGGAGGCCCAGGAGGGAAGGAGATTAAGATAGCGTCATAAATAGAACAACAAGAATCAAAGAAGAGGCGAAGAGTCGATGAGTCAAGAGTTGAAGAGTCGGCGTAAGAACCGTGAACCCTATCTCCCGTCTCGTAAGCTTAAAAAGTTAGGGTTTAGGAATTAGGTTAAGAGTTAATACTTAATAGAAAATCTCCTTAAATTTGAACTGTTCATTTCAAAAATAGAGAATTTTAATGATTCTGATTTCATCCAAATCATTAAATTAATTTTAATTATTATAATATGTCTAAATTTATTTAATTTAAACATCATTAATTAAATTAATTATTCATGTAAATATAAATTAATTAATAAATAATTTAATGATAAAAATATATATATAATATAATTTTTATATAATTATTTATAAATATTTATTTATTTCGAGTCAAATCAAGCCGAACACGAATGAACAAAAGATTGTTCGTGTTTGGCTCGTTTATATATCGAGTCTAAAATATTTGTTCGTGTTCGCATACTTCTGAGCAGCCGAATGAATACGAGCTTTTTGACGATGCAATGAGATGTGTATTTCAAATTATCTAAAAGGTTGTTTGTATGCCTGAAAAAGGAATGCAGAGTAAAGTGAATATAATGTAATTAGATTATTTTAAAATTATTTGGTTGAGAACTCTATAAGTACATGAGTTTGTTTTTTTCTGTTTGGTTGAATAAATATAATGTAAAGTATTTTGGGATTGTAGAAGTGGTGGCGCGTGGTGATCGATAATAACACTTTATAATGACCGGTGTATTTGAAATTTGCTCAAATTTGAGTGAATTCCAAATACATTAAAAATGACCATTTCAATGTATTCTAAATATTTCACTTTACTTTGGAATTTTACTTTGCACCATGTCTAATACATAAAAAAAATAAAATATACTGAATTCACTTCACTTCGCTTCACTTAACCTTCAAAACAAACAACCCCATACAAAAGTACACTACTTGATGATAATAAATTTTTTAAAAATTTTATAGATGAAACCAAAAATAATTTTCTAATATATCATATATAAAACATATTATATGTATTAGATAATTAATATAAATGCTCATTTTGAGTCAACTCAACATGGATCATATTCGAGAGGTCGAGAAAATTTTAATAGTTTCTATGAAAATCCTAGAAGAAAATAAGTATGATAGGTTTAAGTTTATTCAAATCTCTAATATTCATCCTATCTCTCTCTACTACATATATTTTTAAAATGAAAATACACATTTGAGAGTCATGATTTTAAAACTAATATTGTAGATTTTTCACCACCTTCATATATGATCCTAAAGTTATCTATGCAAAGACTTAAGCCTACATAGGTTGTATATATCAATAACCTTTGGATTAGGTTAAGGCTAAACCTTAGATCAGAATTCAAGAGTCATAAAAACAATCTAAGTGAATCATCTATGTATCCTTCTCCACATTTCCTAAAAATCTATTATTTATAGACATTATTATGAGCAAATAATTATTGAATCATCGAGTTGCTTTCTCATCTATGATGTATTAATATATATATATATATATATATATATATATATATATATATATATATATATATATGGAGATAAAGATATTAAACACAACTATTATTAAAAATATAGAATATAAATGAATATTAAATATTATTATAAGATATATTTATAAAATTACAATTTAATACAATAATTATACAAATTAAATAACAAGGAATATATGCAATGAAATTCATATAATGATAAATTTATTCTATTATATAAAATATAAATAAAATCTAAGAAAATGACATTTAAGATAAACTAAATATTAAAGCATATTCATGTTGTCTATTTAAAAAAAAATCTCATGATATGCCTGTGACAGCTGTAATTATATGAAAAAAATAGTGGTGTAGCTACTACAAAAAAAAGTTGTTGTATAAAGGTGCTGTAGTGAGTATATAATTTTTTATTTTTTATTTATAAAAGTCAAATCATATCTTTCTAATCAACATCTCTGTTAGCCAAATCAGGTTAAAAAACACAACTTTTTTACCGCAATTTCTCAAAATATAGTCAAAATGCTGCCATAACACAGTTTGCCAAATGGTGGTGTGATGCGGTGCAGATCGCATCTCACCGCGCCTAAGTCTTTAACTTTTCACAATTACTTTTATTTTCATTATCATTATTTTACCTAAACTAATTCATTTAAGCCTTCTATGTGTATCATGCTTTTCTTTATTATTTTTTTAATGCGAATGCCAATAATATATCCAATACGTATCAATTAAACTAATTCATCCAAATAATCTCTACCGTCGATTCTTCATCATAAGTTTGAAATCTGAATATATTTACGCGTTATAAAATACCATTTGGGTTAAATTTGGCTTAGCCAAACGACCAAAAAAATTAATATTTCCCCATCAATTAAATTTTTTTTTCATAGTATAAAATAAATTTTAAATTTTAAAAATTCAGCATATAATGTTCGTTATCAGGGAATTTAATAGATGCGATGAACTGTTCTTGTCTCGACCTCCCACTTGCATGGAAAGCAATATACAATCTATTTAATAATGATAATTTGTCCAATAAAAAAAAATTGAAAATTTCATGAGATGGGCAGTCAATTATTTAAAATTTTTATCCCATTAATTTAAATTATATATATAGCATTGATAGGTAGGTTTGAGTTGCTAATATGCAATCCTACATTATTATAAAACAAGGCTGGTCATCTTTTTCTTTTTTAATTTTTATTTTGAGAGATTTACATACATACCACACAATTCTTATGTATTTATATATCTAACACACAAACTTCTATTTTTAGATATATAACACCCTAATCTTCAATATCACATTAAAATATCATCATAACTCACTTTTAAAAATAAAATATAATTTTTTAAGCAAAGAAAAATATTAGATAATTAAATATCTAACTTTAGATATTAGATGTATAAATACATAAGAATTGTACGATAAATATATAAATATTCCTTTTTTTTTTGGTTATTTTCACAAAATTCTTATATATTTATGTATCTAACATCTAAAATTTTATATTTACATATATATATATATATATATATATATATATATCATCTAATTTATTAATATTACAATAAAAATAGTACATTTATTAATTTTTTAAGTGAAATATACTTTTTTTAATCATAAGAAAGTTACTATATTTATTGTTGCGTGCTAGAAAATCAGTTGCGGTAGAATAAAAATTTATGCCTTAACTTTGTTGTGAAATCCAGCACACATACAGAGATATTTGTAGAATGAACAAGAAACTTCATGATTTTTAAGTGGAAAAACCCCTCAAGAGGGGGAGAAAACCACGGGGCATAGCCTAATAAAAATCTTCTACTATGTATCTGTTCGGGATACAAAGTTTTCTCGATAATGGGATTACAGAATTATATATGAGAAAGTCTGATAATAGAAATTTCAGAATTAGGTAACAACACACAAATTAAGGAATATGATTGTTGGTGCTAGTGATGGTGAATGGGTCGGCGGTTGGCGGCGGGTCGATGATGGTGATGACCGAGAATGACCGCATGATGGTAGTAGTAGTCGGCGTATGGTCGATGACGGGTGGACGGCGTCTATGCTGCCTCCGGTGGCAAATGTGCCGATGAGCATTTTTTTCTATTTTTTTTTCGTTTCTTTCTATTTTTAATTTTTCTCTTTTTGCCCCTATAGCAGGTATATAAAAACCTTCTATGGTCAAGTAAGGAGACACAACTCCCATATGCTCTAGTGTTCTTCTACATTGGATGAGAAATTATCTAGTAGAAATCCAAAGGCTAAGGTAATTTTTTTTCTTTTTATTAATGAAGCTCTGACCTTCTTCTTAAGAGAATGTCATTCACTTTCGATCGATACGTAGCATCTGGGCTCGTTTTCCTCGAGAAGCGTTCCGTCTCATCGGACCCGGCGGGTTTAGAGGCGATTAAGGCTGGTAATTCATATGACGAGGCTTCGGTTTTCCCTCGAGAGAGGCGTCAACTGTCCTTGTCGAACCGACTGGGTTCGGAGGTGATCAAGGCCCGTAGTTCATACGGTGAGGCTCTGGTTTTTCCCGAGAGAGGCGTCAATTGTCCTTGTCGGACCGACCGGGTTTGGAGGTGATCAAGGCGTAGTCTGATGAGACTCAATTTTTCCTCTAGAGGCAACGTCATCGCCGGCCGGGTTTAGAGGCGATCAAGACCCATTCATCATCAGGCTCCGTTTCCCTCGAGAGAGGCGTCAACTGTCCTCGTCGGACCGACCAGGTTTGGAGATGATCAAGACCCATAGTTCATATGGCGAGGCTCCGATTTTTTCTCCAGAGAGGCGTCAACTGTCCTCGTCAGACCGACCGGGTTTGGAGGCGATCAAGACCCATAATTTATATGGCAAGGCTTCAGTTTTCTCTCTCGAGAGGCATCAACTGTCCTCGTCGGACCGACCGAGTTTGAAGGCAATCAAGGCCTGTATTTTCTACTTCTTCTTGTAGAAAATTGAATTTCTTGAAACTCCAATGAATGGTTCAACAGTTGACAACTGCCAAGATGGCGGGGAAGCGTCAATTAGGAACCATCGATTGAAAAACTCAGAAAGTCTGACAGATAATTTTAGAGTATCATTAGCGAGAAATAACTTTTTTTTTCCTTTTTTGATCTCATATGTATGCGTATATTTTTCATCAGATCGTAGGCAAAATGTTTTATCCAAAGCTGTCCGTGAGCGACAAAGTCAAGAAAGGATATGACCAAGTATTGGGGTGAGTGAATTGCTTCACACAATTCTCAGAGCTTTATCTTTCTCTCATCTTTTTATTTATTATGTATTTTTGTAGGATTATGGTCGAAAGAAAACTAATAGTATGATAGCTATAAACGATATATCGTCCACTATCACAACTGACGGTTTAATGGTGCTCCGTAGAAAATTTTATTTTCCCAATGAGTTGGTGGCTATTGTTGCCAAAAAGTCAGATCGAGCATGTTCCAGGATACTTTACTGTTTCTGAGATGGTTGCTCATGCGGGACTATGATTCCCTTAGCTTTTGAATTGATTGAGGTCTTCAAAATATGCGGTGTAGCTTTGTCATAATTTTTATTTCGAGCTTTAGTGATCATCGTTGGTTTGACTGTCTTCTTTAGAGAGCATGGTGCGAATTTGAACATCAAATACTTATGCCGAATGTGTAGATTTACATATGATGCTCAGGGATGTGTTTCTTATCGAGCTATAAAGAATTGGATAGAATTTTCAGAGATCCATCTAGAAAGTCTAATGGGTTCTTTTTTTGTGAGACCTGATGGGGAAGATTGAGACATGAGTTAAATCCACGATTGAAAGTATATAATTGAAGATAGAATGTTCAAGGTTAGGCATTCCATTCAGGTAGGGAGATCTCATGCTCTTCCAGTGAAGAGATCAAATAAAGGTGATAAAATGTCTCCTCATATTAGCAAGATTCTTTCAAGAAGCCCATTACAAAATCATGGTGACAACAATGTTTCTTCTTTAAAGAAAAAAAAGATATGTGTCGAAGTAACTACGTCAAATATTTGTGGAGAAGATGTTCGCCCCCAGTTGGCCTCTGAGAGTTTAGTTATCTCAGCTCATAATGGGGGAATTCATTTCTTGTAGCCGCGTATTCTTGAAGAGGTGTTAAAACACGTATGCACTACATGTCAACAAGCAGATGAATTAGTATATTATCTTCTCTTTCTCTTTCTTTTCTTGTTTCCCTTTTTCTTTATGTAATATTTGTGATTTTTTTATTGTAGGTAGCTCAAACATTAGGGTTTATGGCTTATTTGGGTGTCGCTCTAGACAAGAGGAATACTAAATTTGTGAAGGTAAAGTACTTGCAAGGTGAGTATGAGCAAAAAAATGAGTGCTAAGGCCAAAGAAGTGCTAGCTCTAGAGGATCAGCTAACCGGGTGTAGAACTGAGCTAGAGAACATGTCAACTTCTCTCTCTCTCTCCAGCATTAGGAGGTGGAGTGTACTCGTGATGTCCTGATTGAGGTGAGGGCAGAGACTCGCTAGAAAGAGAAAAGACTCAAGGCATTTGCAACGGAAAAGAAAGCTCTTGAACTGGAGAAGAAAGCATCACAGGATCGCCTTTCTGAGAAGGAACATATAATGTTAGAAGCAGAAGCAAATGTAATCTCCCTGAAGGCAGTGGAAGAACTTAAGAAATCCCTAGCTTATTGTGATGAAGCCACCATGTCCGTTGAATGTCCACCAATGACTTTTTGACCTATCCTAAGTATTAGCCAAAGTGTTACTTGACTTCTTACCTATATGGAAGAGGTTGTGGAATATCCACTAAGGACTTTTTGACCTATCCTAGGCATTAGTCAGAGTGTTACTTGACTTCTTACCTATATGGAAGAGGTCTGATCAAATCCCCTTGGGATTGATCATGCTCTGACTGAGACACAATGTGAGTTGTGCATTCCTCAAGTGTGAGGATTAAATGAAGGAGATTGTTTATATGCAAGAAGCTTGAAAGGAAAAAAAAAAGATACTCACTACTTTGATAAGGTCGGTGATACAATCATAAGATAATTTTAACAAAGATATGAGTTGAAGAAGAAATGACAAACGAGACAAAATAAAAGTTGTAATAATTATGCAGTAGGAATTACTGATAATACTTTCGGAGATTCTCTGTGTTCCAAGTTTAAGGTAAGGTTTTTTCCTCTAAATCCTTGAGCTTAAATGTTTCTAGTTTGACCATAGCTATAACCGCATAAGTGCCATCCCAAAGAGGTGAGAGCTTATTACGTTGAGGGCCTTTGCTTGCAGCTTCAAGACTTCGCAGAAATAAGTCACCGATAGAGATGGGACGGGGTTTCACTCTTCTGTTGAAGTGACAAGCTACCCTTTTGTGGTAGGAAGCAGTCCGAAGTAGAGCGATACCACGAGTTTTGAGGAGTAGGTCCAAGTTCTGTCGAAGTTTTTTTTCATTAATATTATGATTGAATGATTGAACTCTTAGACTTGAAATCCCGATATCTACTGGTATAATAACTTCTATGCTGAAACACAAATTATATGATGTCTGTGGTGAAAAATTTCTATAGGGGGAGTCGCCTTTCAAATCTGTTGGTGAGAAGAGAGAGGGCAAGACTATAGAAATTTGTCTTTTAGGATGCCATATAGATCTACAGATATGCTTATTCAGGTGATCGAGTACATCATCAAGGAAATATGTACTATCTCGAAAGATAAAAATCACTACCCTTTAATGGACCTAATCACCTCAATAAGGACTCCCAAGGATGATGGGTCTGCATATGTATTAGAGATTCTTCCTCTACTTTATATAAAAAAGTAAAGCAGGATTTATTTTAAACTGGGTTCATTAAGTTACCTACAAGGGCAAGCACTCATAGTTAATTACATCATAAGGAATGAAGATCTCTTAGGAAAACTCTCGATTAAGGTAAATGATCATTGTCTTCAAAGATTTCAATAGGAAAGGGACTATCAATCGATTGGTTTATTTTTGAAAGATCCAATGGGATTGATCAAAGAGGGAGTTATTGTCAAAGCCAAAATGGAGGATTAGTAGGAGATAACCACAATACTAGGAAACCTAGCGAGTATCTCAAACTATCATATAATTGGGCTTTACATTTTTGAAATTTATTTAGTTTGTTTGAGTTGCATTTTTCATTAGAAATTTAGGACTTATGATTCCTTAACACAAGATTAAGGAAATGCCTAAGAGGTGAGGAATTAAGCTTAGGGTCCACAAAAGGGGAGAAGCAACCTCAGAACCTAAATCTTGGGAGCTTTGGCAAGGGCCGAAAGCATAACCTAAATCTAAGACAAAAATGAGTAATTAGTTTGCCTCCATAAGAGAGGGCAAATCACCCGATAGCTTGGACTTACAACAGTCTGGGGGTGGCCGTCAACTACCTCCTCCTGCAATTTTAAATATATGTATGCAAGTCTTTATGCTTATGCAAGATAGTTAGGCTGTTATTTATTTAGAAAGAGACTAAGCCCTTAAACTCACTCCTTAAAGAGACTAGATCATGTAGGGACATGCTTCAAATGACCTAAATCTAATGCAATTCAAATTTTATTTTTATTTTTATTTTTGGACAATTATTTTGACTCAGGATAATAGGATTCATATGCATAATGCATGAGAAATAAAGTTATTGACCAAAATCAGCGAGAAGAGAGGAGGTGTGTTTCCACCATGGCTCTCAAAGATCAAGCTAAGTTTCTCTGGCAAAGGTGGAAATCCTCCAATCAAGAGTGAAATAAGATGCCTTGGTGCATGATATTGTAAAAGAAATACTCATCCAGCTAGGGGGTTACTAATCCTTTTATCTTGATTTTAAACCTAAGCTTTAGGTGAGGTTATAAGTTCTTTATTTTTATTTTAAGTTATTAAGTTTGGTAAGAGATTTATTTTTTTTCCTAAAGAGCCTAATCCACATCCATGCCATACATAAAGCAATTTAATGCAAAAGCTAAACAAATCATCAATCAATTTATAAAGCTAATCGTAAAAAGAATAAAAGATCATTGTGGTGAGGCACCACCACACAAACCTAATAAATTGTGTAGCCGAGCTCTACCCTTATACAACCCGAATTACAAATGAATTAAATCACAATTAAGCAAGGACTTCATTATTATGAGAGTATTTAAGCTTCATTTCTTCTTTCTTCATTTCTTCTTTTATTCTTTTATTCTTTCTTCTTTTCTTCTTTCTTCTTCTTCTTTTAGATGGTTGGAAGGTAGATGTCTTTCACATGGTGCATAAGATATGATCTTATGACCAATGCTCATCCTAATCTCCATAACAATCATTCCAAAATTCTATTTGCATCAATTTACATGAAAAGGAAAAGAATGGAAATCCAACTAACACCTACATAACAGAGATTAGCTAAAACAAATCACATAAATCCCAAGCATGTATATTTGACTTATCACCCCACATATGGGTGACTAAGTAATTTTTGAGAAGCCTACAGGCATCAAGGATTTTTCGAGAAGCCTACAAGCATCGAGCTATGTCTCTCATAAGTCATAATTGCATTTTGAAAAGCCATCAAGCTATGTTTCCACATTTAAATTTTAAAATCAAACAGCAAAATCAAAATTTTGAAAATCTTCCTTGATGTATTGATGATTCAGAAATCAGAATCCTAAATCAGAGATTTCAAAAAGCCTGGACACAGTAAATAAATCAACATTTGGATGCACACTTGACACTCCCAACTACAAATGAAAAACCAGAGCCACAAATTGTAAAAGCTTAAGAGCATTTCTCCTTTTAACATGAAACCGAAGTAAGAGGAATTTCTAATTGTATAGATTATAGCATTGCAACTCAAAGCAAGAGTAATTACTTCACATATCAATAAGAAAAACTACACATTAAACATAAATATATAGATTGTGAGGGAGAAGAGTTAAGAGAATGATATTACATGCAAAGTCGACTGAGTTCCATGTAGAAGCTTGATAAAAAGAAGAAAATAATGGTCGATACCAAACCCTAGAAAACCAGAAATCGTGTTTGGAGGTTTGGCTCTTGCTACATATAGTAGCGTTCTAACTCGCAAGACTCCAGAATGCCTAAGACTAAGAAGAGTAAATCAATGCTAATCCCAGAAGAGAAGAAAGTGACAGACTTACAGGATTAGGGCAAATGAAGCTAAATCGATCAAGAGTCAAGACGGCATGTTAGGGCTGCTGGGTCGCGAGGAAGGCTTATATATGTGCATAATTTTGAATTGTTTAAATCTCAGCCGTAGAGCAAAAATCTCATGGCTATATTACCTTACCATAATAAAAAAATCCCTAAACATGTAATTATAATATATTTTAACTTATTTGATTTAAAATTTTATCAACTAATTTAATTATTAAAATAAATATAATTTTTAAAACTATTTAATGACATAAATTATATTTTCAAATAAAATTTTATATAATTAATTATAATTATTTATTTATTTCGAGCTATCGAGCCGAACACGATCGAACAAAGGATTATTTATGTTTGGCTTATTTATAAACTGAGCTTGAAATATTTGTTGTGTTGTTAACTAACCAGTCAAACAGCTATTTAACGAATCTAATGAGTCGTCATGAACATGAGCTTTTTTGACAGCTCTATTTTGATTTGGTTCAAATGAATCCTACAATTAATTACTAAGTTATGAAGAGAGAAAAAAAGAAGAGAACTTCTCTTTCCTTCCCTAACCTAAGTAACTTTCTAAAGTAGATTCACATTTTAGTTTTGTTTAGTGAATATTTTGATTAAATCTTTTAAGTAATTCTAAGTTTAGATGAGCTCTAAACAAACTTATTCAAAAAGAAAGATATTTTAAAATTAAATAAAATGAATTAAATCCACATAACACACATTACTTCATTTCTTTCTCAACATGTATAACATGCATATGAATGAATCCTAAGCATATCTATACACACAAATGAGAATATTTAACATACTTCATGATGCATGCTAAGTAATCCATTTAAGAAAATTTGGAAGTTTAATATGCATGATTTTTCTTAAGTAGAAAAGGGTTTCTTTATTCAATTTTCACATACACACATGAAAGTAAGAAAGACATAAGTGAGTACAACATCATTGTTAACCAGAGGTGTAAGGTACAATACCTACTTAGGGCTACTTACAGCCTCGCAATCTCAGGGTTGTCTAGACTAAGATACCACTTTCCTTAAATACAAACATGTGTATAAAAGAAATGAATGGAAAAGAAAGAATGCAAAAATTCATATTAGTTGATTTATTTTGTTTATGTAATTTATGTATGCTAGTATAAGTGACCCTTCTTAGGTGATAACATAGGGATGAATAGGATATAGAATTAGGTAAGTGTTAGGTTCTTTTCAAATGAACTATACATCTTACCAACTCCTATTCAAAACTATGCTAACATAAAAGAGAAAAGAAATCTATGCTAAGCACATTCATATATTCTTCACATGCAAGCTTTATAATTAAAATATAAGTAGCACATTTTCAGATTTGCTAATTGATTTATATATTTTGAAAATAATTTGAATTTAGAAGTGATAATAGCCACTCATATTTCTAATTTATCCAACACATGCAAATTTGACATAAAGTAAATAATTTCATTTTTAAATTTGAATTTGAAAAATATGAATGCATGAAATAACATGACATACAAATTTAACATGTTGGGGAAATAATCAAAGCAATGAAAACATGTAAACACATTCACTTCAATTAAATCCTAAATACATTCTTATGGAATAAGAAAGTTTAAAATATTCAATTAAATCCTAAAGGCATTCTTATGGAATAAGAAAGTTTAAAATAAATCAAAGTGAATTCAATATGATTTTTGTTTAATTTTAAGTTTGATTTAATTTTGAAAAGGTGAGTTGACTTTGTTGTTCCTAACCCATTCCCACATGTGTTTGACATTTTTGTTTAATTTTTAGATGATTAGATTCATTTTTATGTATTAATTAGGTTAAGGTATGAATTAAGCAAGTTAATTAAACCTTACCTACACCACATTAGCATAGTTAACCAAGTAATTATGAGCCAATGATATGACATAAAAACTCACAAGAAATTTAAACTTGCAATGCACCTAGGAAGAAAAGGGCCTAATGCAATTTGGCTCATGATTAATGGTTAATTAAGCTAAGGGGTTTAGCTTAAGTAATTTCAAAACACCCCTTCACACATATGAATTGAGTTTTGATTTTCTTAATTGAACTTAGGCTATTCAACACCTAAGCATCTACCCAAAGTAGATTAATTAAGTTTTGGAAGTTTTAGAATTTTAAAAATTAATTAAGGGGATAATTATTAACTTAATTAAGAGAGGATTAAGGAAAGAAAAGGGGGGTTTATAGAATAGCTTAGGGGAAATATCCCAAAATTATTTCCTAAACCTCCTCTCTATTGGATCTGACCTTAATCAACTCTAATAATGGATAAAAGGCACTAATCATACCTTAATTATTCTTAATCACCTAAAGAGGATAATTAGGAAGCACATTTGCAATTCCCCTAATTAAGCCTTCAATAAATCCCAAGAAAATTAGAGGAGGCATAAGTCATCCCCTAAAACATACCCAAGAAGTTTGGGATTAATCAGAGGTTTAATTAAGAGGTAATTAGTAAAATATGATTTCAAATAAAATCTAAAATCAGAAAAGCATAATTCAAAATCCCTTTAAACTATTTTTAAAATATTCTAGCTTGAATTATCTTTCCATAGGATTTTACCTCATATATATTTTTTGAATTTTATTGAGAGAGATATGATTTTTAGAAAATTAAAAGATGAATAAATCATTAATTAAAATCCCTAACTAATCCCTCATCAAGAAAACGTATGGCGGGCCAACATGCCACGCCGTGAGCCCGCTACTTAAATGTCAAATCAAGTGGCGGCGCGGTGGTGGGATGCGCTTTGATCTCTACCATCCGATCAAAGATCGGATGACCAGGAATTCTCCCGTGGTTTATAAAAGGATAATTCATTTTCTAAATGTGGAAATAATCTCGACCGTCCATCCAAAATGTGCAGATGGACGGCCAAGATCTCCCCAATTTTTCCCCTAGGCTCAATAGAGGTCATCCATGATCTAGGGGAAGATCTGAGCTCGATTGAGCTCAGATTGGAACAAAACTTTACCCACACCATCTAAAGCCAATAAGGAACATATCCAATGGTGGAATTTGCATGACCTAAAAATTCTTTTCACAAAAGACCAACACCTCCTATGCTAGGTGGTCAAAATATTTAATACCTTATCCGGAGGTGATCACCGGCGCTCGAGATCGATGAGATAGCTTCGTCTAATGGAGATGAAACCCTGTTGAATTCTTAGGCCTTGGGGTTGAGTGGATTGTTCTATAGACCAACACCACTTCACTTCCTGTGACTTTGATCCAATCCATTCTCTCCTAGCCGTGGGAACTCAAATGGATGCTTGAGTGTGCTTTGATTGATCCTTAGAGGAAGTGAGCAAGAGGAATTGAAGTGATCTTGAGTGTGGAGAAAGTTGGAAGTTCAAGTGAGCTCCCCATTTTTCAATGGAGAAAATCGAGAAATCTCAAATTCAAATCCCTCTTAGAATGCTTAGGAAGGCTCTCTGATCTTTCCTAACACTCTCTCTAGCTTGATCGAATGAGGGAATGATGATTTTGAATTGAATTAGGGGGAGTATATCTCCCCCTATGGCAATTAGACAGCTGACACCTCCTTTGCCATTTTGATCCAATTACTCAAATTGGAGAGGTTGTTTGATCCATTCTGAGTTGGCACATGGTCGGTTTGAGGCCTTGAGTGGATTGCCAACCTCCCATGTGCATCAAATTGGGTGGAGGAGGATTTGGAATGAGCCAATTTGACCCATGGGGTCGTTTGGCCTTGGGTCCATTTATGACCCAAACCCATTGGATTGCACCACTCTTCATTAAGTCCCCTTGAGCTAGGAAGGTATCATATGAAGAGGGCATGGCCAAATTACTCATGGATTAGGCCAAAATTTGTTATATGGCCTAGGGGTAGAATGGTCATTTTCTTAATTTTTCAATTTGGATATGTTGGGTATGTGGAGAAACTAGGTTTGGTCAAGTTTCATGAGATTTGGAATTCATTTGATAAGGTTTGGCTCATGTTGACCCATTTAGATCAAAATGGGTCAACTTGGGTCAAGTTGACCAATTGGTCAAATTGGGTCAAATCGAGGGTTGGGTCAAGTTCATATGACCATTTGGAATGTTTTGTTGGCTTTGGTTTGGTTCAATTTGGTATAGTTTTGAATTTGGCTCATATGACTTCATTTAGGTCAAATGGGTCAAGTTGACCTATTTGATCCATTTGACCTATTTGGGCTAGGTCAAGGGTAGGTTTAGGTTTGGTTAGTCATATGGAGTGGATTGATATCTTTATTTCCAATCAATTTTGATTAAATTCAAATTTGGCTCAACATGACCCCTTTAGGTCAAGTTGGGTTTAAGGTCAATTGGGCTAGGTTAGGTCTAGTTGGCCAATTAAGGCTTTGGTAAAGTTTCACAAGTGATTTGGAATGAACTTGACCCATTGGTTTGAATTAATTTGGCTTAGATCAAGTTTTGATACATTTTAACTTTTTAGGTCAAATTGGGTCAACTTGGGTCAAGTGGCCAAGGGTTAGGCTCAAATGTTGGCTTGGTCAAGTTCAAACATAGGTCATGAGTAAACTTAGATCAATGGTTTCAATCAATTTGGCTTATGGTGGAATTTGGTTATGTTAGGTTTCATTTTGGGCTAAGTGTTGACTTGGTTAACACTTAGGTTTGACTTGGTTTGATCCAATTTGATTGATTGATGATCCCATGATGATTGTTGATCATGATGAGAGGTATAGATGTGTTTGGTTCAATCCAATGTGATTAGGATTAGAATTTGGCTCATATGGGTACTTTAGGTCACTTTGGGTCAAGTGAGCCTAAGTGGGTCAAATGACTTGGTCAAAGCTTGATTTGAGTTTGATTGAACTTGTATATGGACTTATGATTGAAATATAAATCCATTTACAAGTGGTTAGTGGTTTGAAGTCAAATGAGTTTTGATCCATTTGATAATTTCATATTCAAAGGGTGAACATGAAAGGATTTAGAGTTTGATTTTTGAATTGGATTTTGATTTGGTGATTGGAGTTTGGATTTATATATGAATTCATGATTGTAGAGTTGATTGAATCATAAAGAAAAATCAAGAGTTTGGCTTCATTTGAAATTGATTTGGCTAAGTTCAAGATTTTGACTTGAAAGGCTTAGGTTAAATTTTGAGTGGATTTGAGTTTGATTTTTGGAATTGGTTTTGATTATTTGAATTTATATTTCATTTATATATGTGAATATAAATGAGAATATAAATGGATCATGAGAAAATTTCAAGGATTTGAAGTGGTTTAATCATGATTTAGGTTAAGTCCATTAAGAAGGATTTAAAGGACTTAAGAAAATTTTGGAGTTTGGAGTTTGAATTTTTGAATTTGGTTTGATTGATTTGTATTTATATTTCATTTATATATGTGAATATAAATGAGAATATAAATGAGTTATGAGAAAATCCTATGAATTTGAATTGATTTGATCATGATTTAGGCTAAGTCCTTTAAAAGAAATTTAAAGGACTTAGGAAAATTTTCGATTTGGAATTTGATTTGAGAGTTTGATTTTATTGATTTATATTTATATTTCATTTATATATGTGAATTTAAATGAGGATATTAATGAATTTTTGAGAAAATCCCATGAGTTTGAATTGGTTTAGAGTTGATTTTGGCTAAGTCCGTTAATAGAAAATTAAATGGACTTAGGAAAATTTCATGAATTGATTTTGAATTTTAAATTTAGTTTAATTGGTTGAATTTATATTTCATTTATATATGTGAATATAAATGAGAATATAAATGAATTATGAGAAAATATCAAAGATTTGATTTGATTTTGATCATGATTTTGGCTAACTCCTTAAGAGGAAGATTAAGGACTTAGGAAAATTTGAACTTAGGAATTTCATTCATGGATTTCAAATATGGATTTCAATCATATGAAGTTGATTTGAGTTTGGAGAAAATCAATTAAGATTGATTTGGAGTTTGACTTGAATGAAGGAAAGTGAGGAATGGTTCAAGCTAAGGGTAGGCAAGTTTTCCTAACACCCCTAAGATATGATCTATTCCTATGGCTAACTCTTCCAAGTCTTCTGGGGCTAGGTTGAGTGTCCGCTTAATTACTAGATGTGTCTTAAGACTAAGGAACTCTTAAAGTCTAAGAGGAATCATATGCCTAAGATGGAGGGGTTGAGAGCTCATTCTAAAAATGAGGTCAACAAAGGCCCAGTGTGGTGTGACCGACAAGGAACACGCAGTGTATTGGTGTTGATCAAATGATCAATAACACCGGAGATCACAAGCCCTAAAACAATTCTATCCTTAACCAAAGGTGTAAAGAATCAGCTTAGTGTGGCTCTACTTATGTCCAAGACATAAGAGAGAGGGAAGAATCCACTAAAGGATAGAGTGTGAACCTTCCACTAGGGAAGCAGGTTCAATTCATCCACAAGGGGATGAGAGGTTTGATTTTATTTGAGTCTCACTGAGGAGAAAAATACTTGATTTGTTCTACTAGGGAAGAGGATTGAATTCATTTCGATTTTGTTAGGTTTGAATTTTGAGTTGAATCATTTTTTGGTGTAGGATGGAAGGCCTGTGACCTAACTCAGATTTACCAATCCAAAATGATAGTCTACTACACACATAGTAGGACTAGCCAATCGAAGGGATTCCTTTCAGTATGCAGTAATTGTGCTAGGAAGAAAGAATAGTAGACTTACATCCTCCAAAGTAAAGAGCAGTTGCTAGGGCAATCTATTGGCAATACAACAGATTGAACCCAACCTAGGGCTGACTACTAAGTGAATTCCACTAGGGGACTTAGATCAGCTCAAAGATAGTCAAGATTAAATTCATTTTTTAAATTTGTTTATTTTGATTATGATGGATCCCATAGGTTTGCAATGAATTACACTGAATATTGGCCATGGAGGCCTAGACCTAACCCAGATTTATCAATCCAAAGGGAGTAGTCTACCAACCACAAGGTAGGACTATCCAACAAAGGGAAATGCCTTTTGGTATACAATGGTTAAGTTAGGAAGAAAGCACAGGGACTCACATCTTTTAGAAATGAGGAACCATTGGGGTGATTGGTTGCTTTGGGCAACAGATCAAACCCGACCTAGGGTTGACTATTGAGTGAATGTCGCTGAGGGACTTAAATCAGCTCAAAGATAGTCAAATATTAATTTCATTTTGTAGATTTATTTATTTTTGATGGATTTTGTTTGTTTGCGATGGATCACACTGAGAAGGAGCTTATAGAATCCTATACCTAACTCATATTTACTAAACCAAAGGGAGTAGCTTCCCGGCCGATGGGAGAGCTATCCGACCAAAGGATTGCCTTTTGATTTGCAATGATCAATTGAAGGAAGAAAGCTTAGGGACTCACATCTTCCACTAGAAAAGATCACTAGGGTGATTGGTTGCTTTGGGCAACAAATCAAACCCGATCTAGGGCTGCCCATCAGTTTGCAACAATCATGCTAGAAAGAATGCATTGTAGTCTTACATCTTTCAAAGCGGAATGGTTGCCGGGGTAACTTGCTTATGGTAAAATAGATTGAACCCAACCTAAGGGCAACTACGGAGTGAGTAATGACCCGAGGATTTATCTCAACTCAGATAGTCAGGCAATTCCTATAGGGAGTTCTACTGACACCGCCCTAAAGATAAGATGCCTGCTTGGGAAAAGGGGCCCTTTGGGGGCTTGAATTCCTAATCCACAAGCAAAAATATTTTGTTTATTTTGTTTGATTTAGTGTGCTTTAGTGTGGACCCTATTAGTTTGTGAGAGATCAAACTGAGAAGGAGCTTATTTCAGCCTAGACCTATCTCAAATTTACTGAACCAAGAGAGAATCTATGCATCCGCTGAATAAATTCTCCAACCATAAGGGTGGATACTAGGAAAGGGGGACTGTCTAATCCAAAAGTAACCCATGTAGTGTCTAAATGGGGTCGCAAAGGACATGACCCAAATAGAATACCCGTAGGGAGAGGAGCCAGTAAGGGCTTAATCCAACACACTGGAGAAAATGACATGGCTAATCATATATCCAGTTGGTATTTAGTGTCCAACTCAAGGAGAAAGCTCGGGGAATCATATCTGCCAAGAGTGGTGTATCCACCGTGAGTCACCACAAGATAGAACATCAACCAAGGTGCCGATTTGTAAAATCGCCTAGGAAGAAACCTCGGGACTCAATCTTCTATAACCGAACTGACTGCTGGGATAGTCAATTTTCAGCTTGATAGGTGCTATCAGACCTAGGGAAACTACTAAGTGAATGTCACTGGGGGACTTAGATCAATCCAAAAGTAGTCAAGAGGAAAGGAGCCTCTGGGGGACTTATCCTAAGCCTCAAATATACTTAACCTAGTTAGAACATGATGGCTAGTTCAAGAAGAAAATACAGGGACTCACATCTTCTTAAATGAAGTCAATCATGAGGTAGTTTATTGGCTGTGCAGTGAAGCCTACCATACTAACAAGGAGCTCATTGATTTACAATGATCAACTTAGGAAGAATTCTCGGGGACTCACATTCTCCAACAAATGACCACTGGGAAAGATACCGGCGAGGTAGCATGTAGACCCGACCTAGAGCAGCTAACAATTGAGTGCCATAGGGGCTTGCTCCCACATCAAAATAGCTCAAGATAAAAAGATTTGTGTTTATTATTGTGCATGTGTTAAAAGGAATATGATGCCTTTGGGAGAGTCTTACACTTACCTTAAACACACTAGGGTTTGATGAAATGGTGCCACGGATGGCAACAAGGATTCCCACTAAGCAAATATGTCACTCGGGCTCTCTCTCTCACACCTATCTTAGTTGTGGTAATCAAAATAGATGCCTCTCAGGATCTCTTACACCTATTCTAAAAGCACCGAGAGATTTTGTTTGTGTTGTGAAAGAGGGATATGATGCCATTGGGGGACTCTTACACCTGCCCTAGACACGTCATGGTGGATTCGCAAGACAAGCAAATAACATTTCGAAAGAAGAGAAGATTTGATGAATGGAATTAGATTTTGTTCATTTTTATTAATTATTATTTTCAAACATGATTTATTTCATGGGTAATATTTCTTTAGATAGAGCCCATTAATTGAAAGCATCGGGTGTTCCCCTTTACAATCAATAAGCTGATAAGATCCTCCTTGGTAAGCCTTCTCTATGACATAGGGGCCTTCTTAAGTGGGTTCAAACTTGCCTCCCATCTTTCGACGGGAAAAAAATGGTCTCCTTAGTACTAACACAAGTTCTCCTACCGAAAGACCTAGGGCACTGCCTTATTGTGAGCTTGAATCATTTTGGCCTTGACAACTCGAGGTTCTTGCATGCTCAAGACTCTCCTCCAAACCTGTGAGCTCTTCTAACTACAACTTTACATTCTGCTTTGTAGTGATCTTGTTACCCAATGTTATCCTTAGTGATGGGAGTCAAACTTCTAAAGGAAGGATGGCTTTGGACCCACACACTAAGGAAAATGGGGTAGACTAAGTTGGAGTTCAGTATGTGGTGTAGTAGGCCCATAAGGCTTCAACCAACTGCTCATTTCACTGTTATTTATTGTCATCAAGAGTCTTCTTCAGTGTCTGGATGAGAGTTTTGTTGAATGCTTTTGCTAAGTCATTTACTCTGGGTAGTAGATGGTGGAATATCTCCAATCTATACAGTGTCTTCTGATGAACCTATTTATCTTAGTATCCTTTTTGACAAGTGCTAAAAATAGTTTGCATCTCCCCGATAGGTTTGAGATAAAGCATCTTAGATATGTCAGCCGTCCTTGAAAGGATCTAAGTTGAGTTAAACTCTTAGGAGGTGGCATTTCAAAGTTAGCTTTGATCTTTTCAGGATCTATTTCTATTCCTTGGTGTCGAACAACAAACCCAAGGAATTTTTCTGAAGCTACTCTGAATGCACACTTTAAGGGATTCATTTTGAGATTATATTATCTTAATCATTTAAAAACTACTCTTAAGTCAAAGTGGTGGTCTTCCTTTTCTCTCTCTTGACTACTAGATCATCAGCATAGTACTCATCCTGATGATGGATGAGTTCGTTGAAGATTTAAGTCATGGCCCATTGGTATGTAGCACCAACATTTTTAAGGCCGAAAGGCATGACCCTATAACAGAAGATTTTGACCAGGGTTTGGAAAGCAATCTCTTTCATCTTCAGGAGACATCTTGATTTGGTTATAGCCAGATGACCCATCCATGAAAGAGAAGATTGCATGAGATGAGGCAATGTCCACCATTAATTTTGGTATAGGAAGAGGAAACTCATCCTTAGGGCATTCCTTATTTAAGTCCCTAAAATTGGTGCATATGCAAATTTGGCCATTCTTCTTCTTAACTGGAATGACATTAGCTAACCAGGTAGGATATTTTTCTTCCATGAAGAAACTAACATCGATCAGTTTCTTGACTTCAGAAATGACCTGTTGTTCAATTTTTAATCGCATGCGTCTAGGAGTTTGCTTAATAGAGCGTTAGGGTCTGTTGCTAGCTTGTGGACTACTATGACAGGAGATAATTCAGGCATATCTTCATAACTCCATGCAAAGTAATCTTTAAACTCAATCAATAGCCTAACAAAGTCATTTGTCTCTTCTTCATTCAGTAATGAACTGATGTATGTCGGGCGTGGATTTACTTCTATCCCAAGGTTGATTTCTTTTAGCTTATCATTTGTTAAATGAATCTTCTCTTCAAATTCTAGCCATGCCTCTTTGACTTAGAGATCATCTGAGGTTTCTAAACACACACTCTCATAATAGTTGGGATTGTGTGAGAAGAAACTATCAGACTCCAAATGGTTAATAACAACTAAGTAGTAATCTTCATCATCGACTGAACCCACTGTACTGAATCTTAATCCCGCTCTTGATTATGCTTCCCTGCCAGTATTGTTTTATGGCTTCTTGAAGTACTCTGACCTGTGCTTGGACCATGTGTGAGGAACTAAACCTTTTTGTTTAAGATTTGGAACACAAGGCGAGTAAAAGTCAAAAGGTAATTCCATTAATTCTTTAAAAGTATCATCCTCAAGCTCTACATCAACTTTAGGGCTTGAGGATGATGATCCTAAAAAGAACTTATTCTACTTCAGGTCATAGGAAGACTTAGGGATTAACTACCAAACCTTCAACTTTCTGAGATGTAAGTGAGATAAGAGCTAAGGTTCCCTACTGCCACCTAATAGTTTCATATAAATCATATTCGAATACTTTGTTTTGCTTGGAGGCCTAGTCTTTGTCTCTATTTGGATCAAAAGTCACCTCTAATGGAAACCCATTGAGAGGGGTTGGTATACTAATCACATTAGACTCATCCTCTGAGCTAGATTCCAAGTCTATGTGAATAGCAGGGGTACTCCTATGAACTGGAACACGACCTCTGTTGATTGAAGGCCAACTAGGGGGTCTCCCACCTGACCTCTATGATCTCGCCTTCCTGGTGGAGGTTGAGTCATCCTACCCACATGTCCATATGATGGAATGAACTGTGGGCAGAATGTGATATGCAAATCTATTTCTTCTTCATTTCCCTTTTCTTATTCACTTAGTCTTTTATTTTTCTTTTCATTTTCTTTTATCTTTTCTTTTACTTCATTTTCCTTTTCTTTTGTGTTTGCATTTGAATTTTGTCCAAGTTCACAAGAAAGGGTATTTTGAGAAAGATAGTAGGTCGCATCCTCATAAATCTCAACCTCTCTAACTAAAAATGGCTTTTCAACTTCGTTGACACGATATTAAATCCCATCTTTTCTGAACTTGATGCATTGATGAAGAGAGGATGGAACAATCTTATTATGATGTATCCAAGGCCTACCAAGCAAAGCATTAAATAAAGTATTCAAATCAATGATGAACTTGGCTTCAGTCTTCCAATCACCGATCTCCAAAGGTAACACTATAGAACCTAAAGATCGCTCACGTTGGTCATTAAATCTTCTCAACATCATCCAATCTCCTTGGAGTATGGAGATGTCGACTTCAAATAAGCTCTTATCTTTAGACTCATAATGTTCATCGATGCACTAATCCAAGAACTCATGAATCAATCATCATGTCGACAGGATGTGAGGGATGTGCTCCAAGTCCCCTAGAAGATGGTCTTCATCTATGAATGTGATTCCTTGGGCTTCTTTTGCATATTGTGCTTCCTCACCTATAGCGGTTTGCTGAGCTAAGCATATTTCAGGATCAAGAAAGGCCTTGATTAGTGATTCCCTCATCTCTTTGGATAAGACAAGGGCATCACATATGCTTAGCTTAGATGACAACATTCTTAGATGAGAAAGGATATTGTAGTCCACCTTCAGCTGATCTTCCACAAGCATATCTAAGGGTGGAGCATCTTGTGAAAGGGTTTCTCAATCTTTAGTACCAATGACTTGTTTCCCTCTATCTTGAGGTGCTGACATAGGAGGTAGAACCTTGCCACTATAGAGATTGACTTCGGTGATATCTTGTGGCAAGGTAATGGAAGGTTATACCTGCACATCAGGCTCACCTACAGCTTCTTCTATGGGACTCTCAAAATTGGATGATTCCAAGTCTATCTCAAGAGGTGAACCCGTAGTATTCAGAGTTGGAAAGTCCAACTCTGAATCAGGAAGAGGAAGATCAGAGTCTTTATATTTATTTAGACCTGAAGAGTTATCATTAGGAATAGAAAAAGATAACTCATCAGAAGTGGCACAGATGTAATTCAAATTAGCTTTATTCTTCAATTTCTTGGAATTATTCGAAGGTACAAAGTAAAAATTAAGTGAAGTGAGTGGAGTAAGAGATTTGATGCCCTTATCTACTGATACAAGAGTTCTACTAGTAGAAGAAATAGAAGAGCTAGTTGAAATGGAAGAAGTCACCGGTGTGGAAGCTATAATTATAGTGAGGTCGACATGGTCGTATCGTGCTAAAGGGTTATCCCGAAATGCTTGTCGCCTATGTCATCTCGTGAGCTCCCTCTTTCCTAGAGTTGGCACTGGCAACTTGCAAACCTTTCTTGGTGTTGCAGGTTTGAGCTGACTCAAGCACCTACAAGGAAAGCTTCTTGATCTTCTGGATGATCTTCTTAGAGGTTTTGGATCGAGAAATATCCCAACCTTTTTTAGTTTTTGTAGGATCGCATTTATCCCCAAGGATTACCCTAATGTAACTGGAAGGTTATTCCATAAGGTATTCCTTTGAAATAACTACATCACTGATCTTGAAACTGTGATCAAGCCCTTGAATGTGAAGTAATCCTCCAAAATGTGGCCTAGCATGCAGTGGTAAGGGAAAAGTTTGGATCATGATTTTTGCCTACTTCCTCTGGTCTCCTAGGCTTAGGTAGCTAAAAATCAGATTTTTTAGGAGATTTTTAAATATTTTCTTGATTACCTCCCTCTTAAAAGAATAAGGTTTGTTTAACTTATCTAAAAGAGTAGGTGGACCATAGCTACCTGGCGGCGGGTATGCATGCCACTAGTGGTGGTGGTATGGTTGAGGCGTGGCCGGGCCATGGAGGCTACGAGGCCAGGGGTCAGCCTGGTGGCAAAGGAGGTGGAGGCTAAGGTCATGGTTTCTCTGATCTCTAGTGACTACTTCCCTTGTCAACTATTACACGCTCTGGTTTCTTCTCATAGACCTTCCGGCTTGAGTAATTGATCTTGAAAAGGCAATTGTTTGGCCTCTCCTTGTAGATTAGCCGCCTTATTGATTAGCTTCTCAAATATTATGATAGCGAAGCCCTTAAGCATGAAAGCGATCGGGTCATGAATATTCTTCAAAAGAATCTCAATGGTGTGCTGTTCAGACAACTGCAATTCACACTTCATACTCAGGATACGCCATCGGAGAATATTATCAATGAGGGACTCACCGGAGTGTTGTTGTGCTACAACGAGATCACTACAATAACCCTTTATTGAGCTCCATCTCTTAATGAAGAGTTGCTCTAACTCAACAAATATCTTTACTGAATTTTGGGCAGTTCAACATACCAATCGAAAGCAATACCCACTAGGTTATTAATGAAAAGGCAAAAGCAAAGTGTCGCTGCCACCTGCGTTGCAACAACTGGCCCTGAAATGTGCTATGTGTTGCCTTGGGTTTCCACTACCATCAAAGCTTTTGAAGGAAGGAGGCACGAAACCCTTAGGATATTGGATAACATCGAATTCCTCTGGGTAGGGTTTACCTTTTGGAACTGATGATCCTCCCCAAGCTTAAGCCAAAGCTTCCTTCACTTGCTACTCAACCATGGATTTTATGTTTTTTTTCTTGTATGGAGGTACTTTCCACTACCTTCCTATACAGGCTAGTGCTACCTTGCTCAATGAGAGGCAGAGTCTTGGCTGCGTCCAAAACATGCACTAACTCAGGCTGACTGATGTCGTAATAGGATGAACTAATGGGGCTTGTTTTTGAAGCACTGAAACTGCTGCTAACAAGTCCTCTAACTATCATGCCATCCTATCAATCTGCTTATCCTTCTGCCTCAACTGATGTCGGAGGTGCTGGGCTGATATTGCCGTGTCTTCTTGATCAACCTCATCACCTTCCATAGCTTGTTATTCTCTAAGAAGATATCCTCTAGTGTCAACCATGCAGACTCCAGCCGAGTCTCCCAACAAGTCATCTTCGTTGGGACTGAAGCTGACTTTCTCTTCATCTAACTAGTCATACCCCAAGATCTCCTTCTTTTCTATGAAATAATGTGTCATTATCTCTTCTAAAGAATGATCCATCTGAGCAGGTACAAATAATCTAGGCTGACCGGTGTGATCACTATCATGCACTAAGAGGCACCAGACCTCACTACACCTGATAAGTTCCGTGGTGTTTATTTTTAGGATGTGGGACACCACGCAGATCTTAGGGGGTACTTATTGAAGTGATTGGGTATGACATTAAGAAATGATGTACTATCTCAAAAGATAGAAATCACCACCCTATAATGGACTTAATCACCTAATAAGGACTCCTAAGGCATGATGGGTTTTCAAATATACCAAAGATCTTTCCCCTACTTTACATGGAAAAGTAAAGTAGGGTTTATTTTAAGTCGTTCATTAAGTTCCTGAAGGAAAGCCCTATAGTTAATTACATCTAAGGAATGGGAAATTCTTAAGAATACTCTCGATTAAAGTAGACAATTAGAGTCTCCAAAGATTTTAAGGTTAAGACTTTCAAAAGATTGGCTATGTTGGAAAATCAAATGGGATAGATGAAGGAGAAGACTTATTTTTGGAATCCAAAGGGAGAAAATAGGAGATGCTCATGATACTAGGAAGCCTAGTGAGCATTCCAACCTACCCTATAATTGGGCTTTATATTTTTAAAATTGAAGAGAGTTAATTGTTTGAGTTGACTTTTTATTAGATTGCTAATGCTTATAATTCCATAACATAAGATTGTGGAAATGCCTAATAGGTGAGGATTTATGCTTGTATCCTACAAAGGGAAAATAACTACCTTAGATCCTAAATCTAGATAGCTTTGGCGAGGGCCAAAATACAACCTAAATCTAAGATAAAAAGGGGTATATGGTTTACCTCCACAAGAGAGAATAAATCACCCGACTACTGGACTTATAACTGTCTAGAGTGGTAGCCAGCTAACTCCTCCTACGCTTTAAATACATGTGAGCAAGTCTTATGCTTTGTGAAGATGGCTAATGTTATTTATTTAGAAAGGAGAATAAAGTCCTTAAACTCACTCCCTAAGAGACTAGAGCATGAATGGTATGAAACCATGACTTAATCTAATGCAAATTTTATCAAATTTATTTGATACTTTTGGACTCTTTATTTTGACACAGGCTATGAGATTTTGTATGTCTAAATGCATGAGAACTTGATTATGGCCAAATCAAGAGAGAAAGGAGTGTTCTTCTATCAAAGGCTCTCACAGGTCAAACCTTCATTCTCTAGCAAAGATGGAAGGCCCCTCTTAATAAGGGTGGAAGAATATGACACACATGATATTATACATTTATTCATCCAGCTAAGGGGTTGCTAAAAAATTTATTATCTTAATTTAATTCCTACGCTTTTATGTGAGGTTATGAGTTGTTTAGATTTTAATTATGAGTTTTAATCAAGGTAGAAAAATTAATTTCATCTTAAGAGCCTACCGCATTCAGGCCACACATTCAAGCATCAATCATAAAGAAACTATGAAAAACATGTTGTTCTAATGTGCAATCTAAACACAACATTAAATAATTTTATAGACTATTGTAAAAGAATAAAAGGCTAGACGTCTGTCATACACCCCAAAAAAGAGAAAAAAGATGGGTAAGCTCTTATACAACCCGGATTATAAAAATAATACATGTTATGGGGGTCTTCTTTTCTTCATTTCTTCCTTCTCTTCTTTTTGATTTGATTCATTCCAAATGCATCACAGGGCACCCCAAAAACTAAGCCTTTTGGCCACTGCTCATACTAATCCCCCATAACACTAATCCTAATTCCTAATGCAAAATTATATTAAAAATAGGAAAAGTAAATATAGCTACACCTACAAAATAAATGTTAACTAAACACATCATACAACCCAAGCAATTATATGAATATTTTGGACTTAGCACCCTGCACATGGGTAACCAAGCCCACCTATCCTAACATGGGTCATGTTTAAGGGCTAAGCAACTTGCACAGCAAAAGCTTTTATATTTTATTATAAGCTTAAGCACAACCCTATAGAAAATATGACAGACCTATCATGCACTACATACACCATTCATAAAATATTTCATCACAAAACAAAACACATCAGACATACAATTCCCTAACTTTGCACTATAAGTGGTGACTTAGTATTCTAATATGTGTGTTTAAGACTTCGTGACTTTACTAAGCTTCTTTAGTTTAAGTTTCAATTTGGAGTTTGAATTTGTTTAATTTTATCATTGGGTGATTCCAATTTAAATGATTTAATGATTTATTTTTCATTTTTATTTCACTTTTATTTGGTTACAATGATGTTTAGATTTTCAAGAATGAAGAGTAGAGTGGATTTCATTTGTAGACAGAACTCACCCTATACTACATCCCAACTCCTAAAAAATCTAACTAAGGTCCTTAAGTATCTTAATTATCCCATTTAAATTTGCGTAATTCATTTGATTTGATTTATTTGATTGGATTTAAAATTTAGAATTTGAGTTTGTTAAAATATTTGATTGATTGATTTTGATTTAAATGTTTTAGTTTAATTGCATCTTGATAATTCAATATCCTAAATTTCTAATGAACTTTAAGTTTGTTTAAATTCATGTATTTTCAGTTAATTAATTTTAGATTAGATATTTTGGTTTAATTAAATCTTGGTAATTCAATATCCTTTTAAATTAATATTTAATTCCTTTCTTTTATTATGGTTATGTGACTTAATTTTATGCTTATTTGATTTGATTGTGGTTCATTTATGTGTAGTTTGATCGGATTAGAATAATTGAGATTTTATTTTGATTTTAATTGAGTTTGATTCTTTGTTTATCAAAGTTTAGTTTGTATTTTGATTTCAAACATTGGATAGTTAACTAATTTATCTTATTAAAGTAGGTTGAATGAGATTTAATTTGCTTACATATTAAATTGATGAGAGTCTTTCTTAATTTAATTTAATTTGATTTAATTTGATTTGATTAGCTTTATTAGTCTATGGGTTTGCTTAGGTTCAATGGGATTATGTGATTAGTTTAATTAAGAAGTGTATTTATGTTAATTATAAAGATCTATTTAATTTTCAATTTAATTTCATATTTGTTTAGGTTAATGATGTATTTAATGATTTAATAATTTAGGTTTAGTTTAAATTTTGATTAGTATTTAATTGAATTTATGTTTGATTAAGTTTAAGTTTAATATGATTAATTTGATTAACTTATTTAATTTATTTAAGGTGTGATTAATTATTAAATTAAATACAAATTTGTTTACTTTTTAATTTGATTTCATATTTATTTAGGTTAATGATGTAATTAATGACTTAATAATTTAGGTTTAATTTTGGTTTTGGTTAGTATTTAATTGCATTTTATGTTTGATTAAGCTTAAGTTTAATATGATTAAATTAATTGACTTAATTAGTTTATTTAAGAGGTGTGATTAAATTAATTAGTAGATTAATTAAGTGGTTGATTTGAATTAATTTTAATCTGATTTATAAAGTTAATTTGGTTTATTAAGATGGTGGATTAGTTTATTAAGTTTGCATTAATTAGGTGTTTATTCAATTGGATTATCTTAAGGGTAGTTTAATTAAGGAGTGTGTTTGTTAATTATTAAATTAAATAAAGATTTATTTAATTTTAATGATGTATTAATGACTTAATGATTTAGGTTTAATTTAGATTTTGATTATTTTTGCATTTTGATTTGTTTGATTAAGCTTAGGTTTAATATGATTAATTTAATTAATTTAATTAGTTTATTTAAGAGGTGTGATTAAATTAATTAATTAATTAAGTGTTTGATTTGAATTAATTTTAGTGTGATTTATGAAATTAATTTCATTCATGATAAATTAAATTCATTATTTCATTAATTAAATGTTTAGCTAATTAAGTTTGATTAAGGGTAATTGAACTTTTTTTTAAAACCATTAGATTAATTAAAGATTTATTTAATTAATGACTTAATTTCCCATATGTGAGTGATTTGATTTAGTTAAGTGTTTTACTTAAGTTTGATTTGATTAAAGGATTATTATTATTACCATCATTGTCATTAAGTGAATTAATTATTTATTTCATTTCAATTAAGTTTGATTATTTATGATTAGAGTTTTATTTGATTTGATTATTTATTATGTTCGTTCAATTTCATTAATATGTTTGATTTAGTTATTTGGTTGAAATATTAAATGATTAATTAATTATCTTATTCCAAATGGATGTGATTTAATCATATGTTAATTAAGTTTACTTTAACTTTATTTGGTTTAATTCAATTAGTATTAAATGATTATGTTGAATTTTTTTATTAATCAATTTGATTTTTCAGTTTATTTAATGTTTAATTAGTTTCAGTTTATTTATACTCATTAAGGAGTTTCATATGATTAAGATTTCATGCTTAGTGTAGGTTTAGTTATGCTAGTTTGACCCATGTTAAAGTTTCCTATATTTGTTTAATTTTAAATTTGATTTAAGATTTAATCATTTAATTGAGTTTTATTAACTTAAATAAGTTTAATTATATTTAATTTAATTTCCTCTAAGGATGATATTTTTTTATTTGAGTTTGATTAATGATTACTTAATTGCTATTTCATTTCTAATTTTAATTTGATATTTAAATTATTTTTAGATTATATTTTAATTAACTCTTTAATTGATTAAACTTTAATTTTAAGTGTTTGTTTGGGGTTCATTAGGATTTAAAAAATTACATTATTTTATTAAGAGTCCTAGATGTCAATTGAAGTGATTTAAGTCATTTTGAAGATTTTTGTAAATTTCTGAATTTTTATTTGATTTATTTTATTAAAATGGACAATCTAAATTTCAGAATTTAATTTTTCCAAATCTAGAAGTTCTTTTGATTTGAAATTTTATCGTAGGTGTGTTTTAACATTAATTTCAATTCTTGAGAATTTCAATTTAATTGACATATATTTTTAGTTTAATTAATAGAATTTGATTTTCACTAAAATACAAATTAAGGTCAAAATACTTAGTAAAATTTAAAGATTTGTGTTTGTTGCATTTCTCTCATATATATGATTCCAACAAGCTCTTGTTTGTAATTTTTGGTTAAGTATTTTATTTACTATGAATTTTTTAATTTTTGTGATTTTTAAATAAAAAAAAAATGCGCATTGACATTTGTCATTTGGGAGAGGTCAACCCAGAGCGACCCGCCTCACTGATAGTCGATCATGGATCGACGATCCCATCGCGCAATCGAAGGCCAAGATCGCGATGGCGTAATCTCGTCGATCACCGCATGTGATGGACGGTCAATTGCATCAAATCAGGCGGTTCATGCCCGACATCGATCCAACGGATCGGACGGCTGTAACCCGCGATGAATAGTATTTTCATGCCTTTTTAAAGGAAAAAATGTGATTTCTAAGTAAAAACTTGTCTAAATGGACCCGTTTTCATGTCAATTCGCACCAAAAAAAATTTTATTTTCTAATTGGGATCATTTAAAGTAAAAATCATAGATTATCTAGGGGAAATTCCTAAAATCGCAAGAAAATTAACATAAAATGCGAGAAATTCTAAGGCCGGCTAAAGTTTGATAAAATTTACCTCGTCGAGGATAGTTTTCGATAGTGGTAAAGATTCCAAAAAACTCTTAGGTATGTGAGGAAGCTTTGAAATGATTTTTAACCTTCGTCTCCCTTTGGAATATCGTTCTTTTGTTTCACTAAAAGTAACTATTTGTATTTTTGAGCTCAAGAATAGCTCAAAGAGGTGGGGGATGAGTTTCTTTTTTGCTTTGGCCAGCTTTTGGGGGCTGAATGGTGGTAAGAGCAAGAGGTCTAAAGCCTCATTTCCTCCTTCTTTGATAATGGTCGAAAATCCATTCTTTTTTGAACTTTTTTTGGCTCCAAATTGATTGTCATCTTGCTTGGGTGATTGGGATGGATGATGGATTGATTGAGACTTTAGATTTTTGCTCCAAAGTCTTCTCTTGCTTCCATATGATCAGCTCTATTCAATACAAATATTGGGGAGGAGTTAAGTGCATGTGATGGGGGAGAATTAAATGAGGTTGGGTAGAATCCTATGTAGGAGGATCCATGGATTTAAATGGGTTGGATTGCTTTTGGGCTGATCTCAAATGGTTTTGGGTTGGGTTTGATCAGCCCCCAAAGGGTCATGACTTGGTTTCAAGGGATTTGACTCAATTTGGTTTATATGGGTCATATTGGGTCAAGTTGACCAATTTGATCAAAATTTGACAAATTAGCTTGGGTTATGGGTTGATTCATGTTCAATTGGGTAATTGAAGATGAATGTGATCTTTGGTTTGAATTAATTTAAATTTAATTTGGATTTAGACCAAATTGATCACTTAGGCCAATTTGGGCTAGGTTGGGTCAAGTTGACCAATTAGGTTTGATTGATTAAATTGAGTTTAATTATAGCTTTGGTCAAGTTCAATAATCAATTTAGAATAAACTTGAGCCATTGGTTGCCATCAATTTGGGTTAGATCATGATTTGACCCAATTTGGTCCTTTAGGCTAATTTGGGTCAACTTGGATCAAATGGCCAATTGGGCTTGGTTTGGCTCAATCGGTGATCAAATCATACTTAAATATTGATTTTGGGTAGATTCAAATCATTGGTTTCAATCAATTTGGTGTAGGATGAGTTTGACTAGTTTGGTTTATTTGGGCTAAGGGTTGACTTGGTCAAATGACTAACTTGACTTAGTTTGACCCAATTGATTACAATTAATCATTCTAGGGTGATAAAAAATCATGGTAGAAGGTTTTGGTGAGCTTGGTTCAATCCAATTTGGGTTGGATTGGAAGTTGGCTCAAAAGGATCCTTCAGGTCACTTTGGGTCAAGTGGACCTAAGTGGGTCAATTGGTTTGGTTTTGGTTTGATTTGAGTTTAGTTAAAATTATATATGAGCCTAGATTAAAATATAAATTCAACAGTAATCAATTTAGAGTCTAAGGGATTTTGGCTCATTTGAAATTTTCAAGTCAAAAGGGCTAGGTTGGGTTTGACTTGGGTTGATTTCTATTTTGATTTGATAATTGTAGGTTTCATTTATATTTGGGTAGATAATTGAATGAATGATTCATTCAATAGAAAATTTATTGGTTTTCACTTGATCTGGATAGAATTTGGCTAAGTCCAAAGAATTGGCTTAAAGAGTTTAGATTGAGTTTGGATTTGATTTTCAATATAGTTTTGGTCATTTGAATTTGGATTTCATTTATATTTGTGAATATAAATGAAGGAATAATTGATTTATAAAGAGATCAATTGAGTTTGATTTGATCTAAAGGAGTTTTGGCTTATGAATGTGGTTCATATGGCTTAGAAAGGGTTTTAGGATTTGAATTTTATTTTGGGTTTCAATCATTTGGAGTCAAATTTGAAATTAGATTCAAAATTTGAATTTGAGATTTGATTTGAGAAAGTGTATCTAGATTGGGTGTAGGTTATGGGATATGTAATTTCTTTAAGCCCTAAGGCATAGCCTAATCTTATGATTAACACTTCTAAGTCTCTAGGCTTAGGATAAGTGTTCACCTAATCACTAGAAGTTTCTTTTGATTAAGGAGTTCTTAGTGTCTAAAAGAGTTCTAAATCTAAGAAGAGCTGGTTAAGAGCTCACTCCAAAAGTGAGGTCAACAACTCCTGATTGCTACTGGCTATGAGAGGGGTAATAATCCTAGATGTTCCACTACCACCGCCAGATTGTCATCTCATATAAAATTATCACCATCTCCACATCCTGTTATCTGGCGGTGAAGGGGCGACCACGATGCTTGGGTCACCACTCCTTCCACCACCCAAGAAGGTCAAGCAGAGCTCGCCACAATAGGCAGTGTAGAAGGGGTAGGATCCCTCAGCTGGATCACCAATGGGGTGTGCTTTTCCCTGGATATGGCCTTCATGGCCTTTGCTGGAATATGAGATGTTATAACCTGAACTGGTGATGGTGGATGAGGTGTAGAGCGGTGGGTGGAGACACCACCGACTCTCTATGCACAGACTACCCTCTTGGAACTAGTCCCAGAAGAATATTGTCGGTATGGTGCGGTGCCATGGAAAATCAATCGAGTAGAAGTGGTGGCGGGAACCTCGCCTCTCTGATGGTAATATGTGTTGTATGGGCCTCTTGGGCCCTGTCCTTGCAGATATGCTTCCCCACGCTATGGGGGTTAATAGATCAAAGATCAAACTGAGTTTGGTCCATAGCTCCTACTAGCATAAGATAGATCGAGGCCAACGTCACGACCTCCATTCACGAAACGCGATAATGCTGCGGAGGTGATGAGCGGATCCTCCTAACATCCTCTCTGTTTGACCCAGAGAGAGGATGGAATTGGTTTTCTATAATCAGTGGTGAAGTAACAATGAGGAACTCCTCGACAGTTAAATGGGTTGCTGCCTCCATCTCCTTCACGATCCTGGTGTGGTACCGCTTGATCATATGGTTCTTATTCCTACACTATCTATGGGTAGGATGGGAGGAGTGCGAGCTAGACCCATACTCAAATGTAGGGGAGGCAAGCCCTGAGACCAGGGGAGCCTTACCCTTAGAGGGTACAGATGGTGCTAGCCACTTTGGGCACATGAGAAACTCTAGGGGCCCTGGTCGGGTAATGCACTGCACATTACTACAACAAGCCGTGGGACACCATTTCCCTCTTCAACGAGGAGACATCAGAGTCGAAGGGTAAGTCAATCCTGGGCTTCTGCCCGATCACTGTGGTCCTAGTAACTATAATGAGGGGAGTGCCCTCACAAGTAATTTTGGCTGCCTCGAATCCCCTACCAAAGTGAATCATATGCGTATGGTTCAGTCGAGAGAAGTTGGCTTGATCCAAAGCCATATCCATACCATGGGGAAGGTAAAAATGAACTTCTGTGAACTGGCCATTTCAACAACTGCAAGAGACTAAACTTGAACTGCATTGTATTGACTGTAAGAATCTGTAATGAGAAATAAGTTTGTATCAGATTTCTATCTTTATAGATTTTTGAATTTTGAATTGAAATTTTGAACCCACATCCAATAACTTGGAAGTGTTAAGTGGGGTTCAAATGGATTTGAGAAGATTGATTGAAAGAGGAATTTTGAATATGAATCCAACTTCAACAAATTTAAGTATGCTGAAATATGGATTCAAATTTTTGATAAGGATGCTTCCATAGGTTCATGTTTGTTTGAATTTGAATTATTATTATTATTATTTGATTTGAGGACCCTTTCCTTTAACAAATTTGGGTATGTTAAAGTAAGGGTCAAATTGATTTTTTTTGTTTGATTGATTTTGGTGTTTCACTCACTTAGCAAATTTGGGTATGCTAAGTGAAGTGTTTGAGAAAGTGATTATTTCTTTTTGTGAATTTTTGTTTTGATTTTGGAAATTTGAAATTTCCACTTAACAAATTTAAGTATGCTAAGTGAAGAACCAAAGTGTGTTTTATTTGATTTTTGAAAAAAGGATTCCTAGCAAATTTAGGTATGCTAAGCAAATCCTAAGTGTTTCATTTTTGTTTTGATGTTTTGATTTTTGAAAAGGTAGGATCCATTAACAAATTTAGGTATGCTAAGGAAATCCTAAGTGTTTCATTTTATTTTTATTTGTTTTGAAAGTGGAGACTTAACTTTAGCAAATTTGGTATGCTAAGGATGAAGTCCCACATAGTTTTGTGAAATGGAAATTTCACTTAGCAAATTTGAGTATGCTAGATGAAATTCCAAAAGATGTGTTCAAAATTTTTGATTTGTTTTTGTTTTGAAAATGGAAACTTCTCCTTAGCAAATTTGTATGCTAAGGAAAGAAGTTCCAAAGGTGTTTGAGAATTTTGGTTTTTTACTTTGGAGACTTTACTTAGCAAATTTGAGTATGCTAAATGAGGTTCCAAAAGGTGTTTGAAAATTTTTGATTTTTGGGTTTGGAGACTTCACTTAGCAAATTTGGGTATGTTAAATGAGGTTCCAAAAGGTGTTTGAAAATTTTTGATTTTTGGGTTTGGAGACTTCACTTAGAAAATTTGAATATGTTAAATGAAGTTCCAAAAGTGTTTTGAAAATTTTTGAATTTTGGATTTGGAGACTTTACTTAACAAATTTGGGTATGTTAAATGAAGTTCCAAATGTGTTTTAAAAATTTTGGATTTTGGATTTGGAGACTTTACTTAACAAATTTGGGTATGTTAAATGAAATTCCAAAAAGTTGTTTAGAAAATTTTTGGTTTTGGATTTGGAGACTTCACTTAACAAATTTGAGTATGTTAAATGAAGTTTCAAATGTGTTTAAAAATTTTTGGTTTTAGATTTGGAGACTTGACTTAACAAATTTGAGTATGTTAAATGAAGTTCCAAATGTGTTTGAAAATTTTTGGTTTTGGATTTGGAGACTTCACTTAACAAATTTGGGTGTGTTAAATGAAGTTCTAAATGTGTTTAGAATTTTTTGGATTTTGGATTTGAAGACTTTAATTAACAAATTTGGGTATGTTAAGTTAAGTTCTAAATGTGTTTGAATTTTTTTTTATTTTTTTTATTTTGGAATTTGGAGACTTTAATAAATTTGAGTATGTTAAATGAAGCTCAAATGTTTTTTTAAATTTTTGATTTTGGATTTGGAGACTTTACTTGACAAATTTGGGTATGTTAAGTGAAGTTCCAAATGTGTTTGAAATTTTTTTTGATTTTGGAATTTGGAGACTTCACTTATCAAATTTGAGTATGTTAAATGAAGTTCCAAAATGTATTTTGAAAATTTTTAATTTGAATTTGGAGACTTCACTTAACAAATTTGGGTATGTTAAATGAAGTTCCAAATGTGCTTAGAATTTTCAAAGTATGATTGTTTAAGTTTTAATTTTTGAAAAGAGGACTCCCATTCAACAAATTTGGGTATGTACGAATGGGAATCAATCTTATTTTTGAAATGAAAAAAATTTATTTTGTGTGTGATTATTGTTTTTTGAAATAGGGGAATTCTAACTTAATTATATGTGGGATATGTTTAAGTGGGATTTCCAAATGATGTTATTTTCTAGTTGGAAATGAAATCTTCATTTAATAAATTTGACTATATTAAATGAAGATGTTGATATGTGCTTCTTTTAAAAAAATTATTTTATTTGAAAATGAAACTACCATTCAATATGTATGAGTGTATTGAATGGAAAGGTTCATGTGTACTTTTTGAAAATTTTCTAATTTATTTTGATTGTGATTTTTGAAAAAGATGATTGTTCATTTTATTTTGAAAAGAAAATCTTCATCAAAATGAATTGAAAGAAGATGTTCATTTGTGTTTTTGGAAAATAGATTGTTGGTTTTATTCTAAAATTCCTACATGTAACAATTATGGGAATTATTACATGAGGGTGATAAATTTTTGTGGAAAATATTTTATTAAGTGTATTTTTGAAAGAGAGATTTTTGAAAAGCAAAAATTTTTATGGAAAATTTTATTTTGTCTTTATTATTTTAAGATGAACCTTTCCTTTTCATAAAAAATGATAAGGAGGAAGTCTTTAAAATGTCTTCTTTTTTATTTAGATCTTTTTATTTTTACCCATTGAAGAACCCAATGGGGGTTTTAAGACCAACACGGGGTGAGGTTAAAACCTAAAGATGTTGGCTAACTTAACTTAAGAATGAAATAAGCTAAGTGCCAATGAAAAGAAAGATAGTCTTGGATTCATATCAAAGTACAAGCCCACTATTGATACTCAAAGACAACAATCATTTACCAAATATGGAGAGAGGAACCATCCCCAGCGGAGTGGCCAGAAAAATCTGCGATGAAAATTTTCTATAAGGGGAGTCTCCTTTCAAATCTGTTGGTGAGAAGAGAGGAGACTAAGACTATAAAATATACTTATTTAGGTGATCGAGTACGTCATCAATGAAATAGTGTACTATCTCAAAAGATAGATATCACTACTCTTTAATGGACCTAATCACCTCAATAAGGACTCCTAAGGACAGTGGGTTTATATATGTACTAGAGATTATTCTCCTACTTTACATGAAAAAGTAAAGCAGGGTTTATTTTAAATTGGGTTTGTTAAGTTCCCTACAGGGGCAAACCCCCATAGTTAATTACATCCTAAGAAATGGGGATCCCTTAGGAAAACTGTCGATTAAGGTAAATGATCGTTATCTTTAAAGATTTCAATAGGAAAGAGACTATCAATCGATTAGTTTATTTTTGAAAGATCAAATGGGATTGATCAAAGAGGGAGTTATTGCAGAAGCCAAAATAGAGGATAAGTAGGAGATATCCACGATGCTAGGAAACCTAGTGAGCATCTCAAACTATTATATAGTTGGGCTTTATATTTTTGAAATTGATTTAGTTTATTTGAGTTGTATTTTTTATTTGAAATTTAGGACTTATGATTCCTTAACACAAGATTAAGGAAATGCCTAAGAGGTGAGGAATTAAGCTTAGGGCCCATAAAAGGGGAGAAACAATCTCAGAATCTAAATCTATGGAGTTTTGGCAAGAGCCGAAAGCATAACCTAAATTTAAGATGAAAATGGGTAATTGGTTTGCCTCCATAAGAGAGGGAAAATCACCCGACAGATTGGACTTACAATTTCCTAGGGGTGGCCTCCAACTAACTCCTCCTACGATTTTAAATACATGTAGGCAAGTTTTTATGTTTATACAAGATAGTTAGGCTTTTATTTATTTAGAAAGAGACTAAGCCCTTAAATTTACTCCCTAAAGAGACTAGATCATGCAAGGACATGCTTCAAATGACTAAATCTAATGCAATTCAAATTTCATTTTTATTTTTATTTTTGGATAATTATTTTGACTCAGGCTAATAGGATTCATATGCCTAATGAATGAGAAATAAAGTTATTGGTCAAAATCAGCGAGAAGAGAGGAGGTGCGTTTCCACCATAGCTCTCAAAGGTCAAGCCAAGTTTCTCTGGAAAATGTGAAAGCCCTCCAATCAAGAGTGAAATAATATGCATTTATGCATGATATTATAAAAGAAACACTCATCCAGCTAAGGGATTTCTAATTCTTTTATCTTGATTTTAAACCTAAGCTTTGGGTGAGATTATATGTTCTTTATTTTTAATTTAAGTTTTTAAGTTTGGTAAAAGATTTATTTTTTTCTAAAGATCTTAATCCACATCCAGGCCATACATAAAGCAAGGAAGAAACTAGGAAAACATGCCACTTAATGCAAAAGCTAAATAAATCATCAATCAATTTATAAAGTTAATCGCAAAAATAATAAAAGGCCGTTGTGTTTGGGCACCATCGCACAAACTCAAAAATAATAAATTGGGTAGCCGAGCTCTACCGTTATACAACCTGGATTACAAATAAATTAAATTATAATTAAGCAAGGAATTCATTATTATGGGGTCTTCAAGCTTCATTTCTTCTTTTTCTTCTTTTCTTCTTTCTTCTTTTCTTCTTTCTTCTCCATCTTTTGGATGGTTGGAAGGTAGATGCTCCAAGGCTTCATATATTGTGTAAGATAGGATCTTATGACCAATGCTCATCCTAATCCCCATAACAATCATTCCAAAATCCTAATTGCATAAATTTACATGAAAATGAAAAGAATGAAAATCTAACTAACACTATAAAATAGAGATTAGCTAAAATAAATCACACAAATCCCAAGCATGTATATTGGACTTATCACCCCACACATGAGTGACTAAGTTCACCTGGCCTATTGGATTATGCTTAGGGGTATGAAGCACCTACAAGCAAAAGCATTTTATTTTTATTTATGATAGTGCCCCTTAAGCACAATCCCCTACAGAAAATAATGATTAGACTAAGAGCATCCTATCATTCATTGTATGACATACACCCTAACATCCAGTCTAAAACTATATATCATAAAATAAAATAAAACATCAAACCATGCGCCGCCCTAACCTAAAGCTAGAAGTGGTGACTTAGGCTAATGTGTATGCTTTGAAGGTTTGTGTGGTATGCTTAGCTAGGGCTTTAGGTTCAAAATTTATAAGTGTTAAAACATGTTCAACTTAGAGGAGGGTTTCATTTAAGTTATTTAATTATTTTATATTGATTTTATTTCATGTTTTGATTTGGTTCAAATGAATCCTACAATTAATTACTAAGTTATGAAGAGAGGGAAAGAGAAGAGAACTTCTCTTTCCTTCCCTAACCTAAGTAACTTCTAAAGTAGATTCACAATTTAGTTTTATTTAGTGAATGTTTGATTAAATATTTTAATTAATCTTAACTTTAGATGAACTTTAAACAAACATATTAAAAAAGAAAGGTCTTTTAAGATTAAATAAAATTAATTTAATTCACATAACACACATTACTTCATTTCTTTCCCAATATGTATATAACATGCATATGAATGAATCCTAAGCATATCTATACACACAAATAAGGATATTTAACATACTTCATGATGCATGCTAAGTAATCCATTTAAGGAATTTGGAAGTTTAATATGCATGATTTTTCTTTGGTAGAAAAGGGTTTCTTTATCCAATTTTCACATAAGAAAGGCATAAGTGAGTACAACGCCATTGTTAACCAGAGGTGTAAGATACAAGACCTACTTAGGGCTACTTAAAGTCTCGCAACCTCGGGATTGTTAAGACTAATATATCACTTTCCTGAAATACAATCATGTGTATAAAAGAAATGAATGGAAAAGAAAGAATGCAATAAATTGTATTAGTTGATTTGTTTTGTTTATGCAATTTATATATGCTAGTATAGGTGACCCTTCTTAGGTTATATCATAGGGATGAATAGGATATGAAATTAGGTAAGTGTTAGGTTTTTTTCAAAGAACCATACATCTTACTAACTCCAATTCAAAACTATGATAACATAAAAGAGAAAAGAAATATATGCTAAGCACATCCATATATTCTTCACATGCAAGATTATAATTAAAATATAAGTAGCACACTTTCATATTTGATAATTGATTTATATATTTTGAAAATAATTTGATTTTAGTAGTGATAATAGCCACTCATATTTCTACTTTAGCCAACACATGCAAATTTGACATAAAGTAAATAATTTTATTTTTAAATTTGAATTTGAAAATTATGAATGCATGAAACCACATTTCATACAAATTTAACATGTTGGGGAAAGAATCAAAGCAATGAAAGCATGTAAACACACTCACTTCAATTAAATCCTAAAGACATTCTTATGGAATAAGAAAGTTTAAAATTAATCAAAGTGAATTCAATATGATTTTTTGTTTAGTTTTAAGTTTGATTTAATTTTGAAAAGGTGAGTTGAGTTTGCTGTTCCTAACCCATTCTCACATGTGTTTGACATTTTTATTTAATTTCTAGATGATTAGATTCATTTTTATGTATTAATTAGGTTAAGGTATGAATTAAGCAAGTTAATTAACCCTTACCTACACCACCTTAGCATAGTTAACCAAGTAATTATGAGCCAACAAGATGACATAAAAACTCACTAGAAATTTAAACTTGCAATGCACCTAGGAAGAAAAGGGCCTAATGCAATTTGGCTCATGATTAATGGTTAATTAAGCTAAGGGGTTTAGCTTAAGTAATTTCAAAACACCCCTTCACACATATGAATTGGGTTTTGATTTCTTAATTGAACTTAGGCTATTCAACACCTAAGCATCTACCCAAAGTAGATTAATTAAGTTTTAAAATTTTTTAGAATTTTTAGAAATTAATTAAGGGGATAATTAATGAACTAACCCTTAATTAAGAGATGATTAAGGAAAGAAAAGGGGGGTTTAGGGAATAACTTAGGGAAAATGCCCCAAAATTATTCCCTAAACCTCCTCTCTACTAGATCTGACCTTAATCAACTCTAATAATGGATTAAAATCACTAATCATACCTTAATCATCCTTAATTATATAAGAAGGGTAATTAGGAAGCACATTTGCAATTAACCCTAATTAAGCCTTCAATAAATCTTAAGAAATTTAGGGGAGGTAGAAGTCATCCTCTAAAACATATCCAAAAAGTTTGGGATTAATCAAAGGTTTAATTAAGAGATAATTAGCAAAATATGATTTCCAATAAAACCCAAAATTAGATAAAATAATAATTTAAAATCTATTGAAATTATTGTTAAAATATTCTAGGTTGAATTATCTTTCCATAGGATTTTACCTCATATTTTTTTGAATTTTATTGAGTGAGATATGACTTTTAGAAGATTAGAAGATTAATTAATTAGTAATTAAAATCTCTAACTAATCCCTCAGCTCACAGCACGATGCATGGCAGCGGCGGTCAACGCGCTTTGTACTTGTCGCACTGTAAGCACGCTACTTAAACATCAAATCAAGTGGCGGTGCGGCGGCAGGATGCGCTTTGATCTTTTTCGTCCGATCAAAGATCGAACTACCAGGGATCCTCCCACGGTTTATAAAAGGATAATTCATTTTCTAAATGTGAGAATAATCTCGGCCGTCCATCCAAAATGCATGGATGGACAGCCAAGATCTCCCTAGTTCTTCCCCTAGGCTCAATAGAGGTCGTCCATGATCTGGGGTAAGATCCAGGCTTGATTAAGCTCGGATTGGAACAAAACTTTACCCACACCATCTAAAGCCAATAAGGAACATATCCAACAATGGAATTTGCATGACCTGAAAATTCCTTTGACAAAAGACCAACACCTCCTATGCTAGGAGGTCGAAAAATTATATGCCTCACCGAAGGTGATCACTGGTGCTCGAGATCGATGAGGTAGCTTCGTCTAGAGGAGTTAAAACCTTGTTGAAATTCTTAAGCCTTGGGGTTGAGTGGATTGTTCTATAGACCAATACCAGTTCACTTCCTTTGCAACTTTGATCCAATCCCTTCTCTCCTTACTGGGAACTCAAATGGATGCTTGAGTGTGCTATGATTGATCCTTAGAGGAAGTGTGCAAGAGGAATTGAAGTGATCTTGAGTGTGGAGAAAGTTGGAAGTTCAAGTGAGCTCCCCTATTTTCAATGGAGAAAATTGAGAAATCTCAAATTCAAATCCCTCTTAGAATGCTTGTAGTGTTTATTTTTGGGATGTGGGATACCACGCAGATCTTAGGTGGTACTTATTGAAGTGATCGGATACGACATTAGGGAATGATGTACTATCTTGAAAGATTGAAATCATTACCCATAATGTGGTAATCACATAAGGACTCCCCAGCTTGATGGGTCTTCAAATATACCAAATCTTACCTACTTTTCATGGAAAAGTAAAGAATGGTTTATTTTAAGCCGTTAAGTTGTTCCATATGGAGGCAAGCCCCCTATTGTCCTACAACTGGAATTCTTAAGAATACTCGATTAAAGTAGACAATTAGGGTCTCCAAAGATTTTAAGGTTAAGACTATCAAAGGATTGGCTATTTTGGAAAATCAAATGAGATAGATCAAGGAGAAGACTTATTTTTGGAATCCAAAGGGAGAAAGTAGGAAATGCTCATGATACTAGGAAGCCTGGTGAGCATTTCAATCTACACTATAATTGGGCTTTATATTTTTTAAATTGAAGAGAGTTAATTGTTTGAGTTGACATTTTATTAGAATACTAGGACTTAAAATCCCATAGCATAATTGATTTTAGTTTATTTATACTCATTAAGGAGTTTCATAAGATTAAGATTCCATGCTTAATGTATGTTTAGTTATACTAGTTTGACCCATGTCAAAGTTTCCTATATTTGTTTAATTTTAAGTTTGATTTAAGATTTAATCATTTAATTGAGTTTTATTAACTTAAATAAGTTTAATCATATTTAATTTAATTTCCTCTAAAGATGATATTTTTTTGATTTGAGGTTTGATTAATGATTGCATAAGTGCTACTTCATTTCTGATTTTGATTTGATATTTAAATTATTTAGATTATGTATTAATTAACCCCTTAATTGATTAAACTTTAATCTTAAGTGTTTGTTTAGGGTTCATTAGAATCCAGAAATCACATCATTTCCTTAAGAGTCATAAACGTCAATTGAAGTGATTTAAACCATTTTGAAGAGTTTTTGGAAATTTATGAATTTTTATTTGATTAATTTTATTAAAATGGACAATCTGAACTTCAAAATTTAATTTCTCTCAATCCAGAAATCCTTTTACTTCAAATTTTTATGGTAAGTGTGTTTTAACTTTAATTTCAATCCCTAAAAATTCCAACTTAATCTCATGTATATTTTTGGTTTAATTAACAAAATTGGATTTTTCAGTAAAACTCAAATTAAGTATACTCAATAAAATTTAGGGATTTTGGGTTTGTTGGATTGCTCTCGGAATGATTAATCCAACGAGCCATTGTTTGCAATTTTGGTTAAGTATTTTATTTTCTATAAATTTTTGAAGTTTCAAGTAATTTAAATTAATTTTTTAAATCGGGAAATCCACGCGCTAACAAAACAGCCACATGGCACGATTGGCGGTGCCATGTGCGCGCGCGCGTCATGCGCACATGCGGATCGCGTCGGCATTGACGGCGGAAATGGGTCAGCGGAAAGTGCGGTTCACCACCGTCCGATCACGATCGGACGGTGCTCGATCATCACGATCCGAGGCTAGGATTGTGTGCGATCGAGCTCGACCATCGATGCGTGCGACCGCATGATCAGATAGTCCAGATCACATTAAGAGATCCGAAGGCCCAGATTGCGTCATCCGAGCCATCCAATCCTGTGAATCATGGGATCGGATGACAATTGTAGTCCCACCGGCGGTGAATAGTAAAAAAGTTTATTTTTTAGGGAAATATAGGATTTTCTAAAAAACTTGTTCGAATGGACCCATTTTTGTGTCGATTCGCACCAAAAAAATTCTATTTTCTAATTGAAATGATTTAAAGTAAAAAAATATGGGATTATCTAGGGGAAATTCCTAAAATCATAAGAAAATTATTACAAAATGCGAGAAATCCTAAGGCCGGCTAAAGTTTGGCAAAATTTATCTCACCGAAGATGGTTTCCGGCGGCGGTGAAGGTCCAAGCGAACTCCTAGGTATGTAAAAGCTTTGGAATGATCTTTAACCCTTACCTCCCTTCGGAACGTCGTCTTCTCTATGTCTACCATCATCTCATTGGAAAAGCAACTATTTGTATTTTTGAGCTAAAAAATGGCTCAAAGAGGTGGGGGATGGGTTCCTTTTTTACTTTGGGAAGCATTTGGGGGGCTTAATGATGGTGGGAGTAAGAGATGTAAAGCTTCATTTCCCACTCCTTTTATAATGGCCGAAAATACATTCTTTTTTTAAATTTTTTGGCTCCAAATTGATTATCATCTTGTTTAGGGTGGTTGAGATGGATGATTGATTGATTGAGAATTTTGGATTTTTGCTCCAAAATCCTCTCTTGTTGCCATATTATCAGCTCTATTCAATATAAATGTTGGGGAGGAGTTAAGTGCATATGATGGGAAAGAATTAAATGAGGATGTGTAAAATTCTATGTGGGGGAGGATCCATGAGGGATTTAAATGGGTTGGATTGCTTTTGGACTAATCTCAAATGGGTTTGGGTCGAGTTTGATCAGCCCCCAATGGGACTTGGCTTGGTTTCAAGGGATTTGGTCCAATTTGGGTCATATGGGTCATATTGGGTAAAGTTGACCCATTTGACCAAAATTGGATAAATTTGCTTAGGTTATAGGTTTATTCATGTTCAATTGGATGATTGAAGATGAATGTGGTCTTCTGTTTAAATTAATTTAGATTTAATTTGGATTTAGGCAAAATTGACCCTTTAGGCCAATTTGGGCTAAGTTGGGTCAAGTTGACCAATTGGGCTCGATTGATCAAATTGGATTTAATTATGGTTTTGGTTAAGTTCAATAATCAATTTGGAATGAACTTGAGCCATTAGTTGCAATCAATTTGAGTAAGATCATGATTTGACCCGATTTGGTCCTTTAGGCCAATTTGGGTCAATTTGGATCAAATGGTCAATTGGGCTTGGTTTGGCCCAATTGATTGCAATTGATCATCCTAGGGTGATCAACAATAATGGTAGAAGATCTTAGTCGGCTTGGTTCAATAAAATTTGAGTTGGATTGGAAGTTGGCTCAAATGGGTCCTTTAGGTCACTTTGGGTCGAGTGGACCAAAGTGGGTCAATTGATTTGATTTTGGTTTGATTTGAATTTAGTTGAACTTATATATGATCCCTAGATTAGAATATAAATTCAACAATAATCAATATGGATCTAAGGGATTTTGGCTCATTTGAAATTTTCAAGTCAAAAGGGCTAGGTTGGTTTCGATTTGATTTGATGATTATAGGTTTCATTTATATTTGGGTAGATAATTGAATGAACTTCTCTATGGCATAAAGGCCTTCTCAAGTGGGTTCAAACTTACCTCATATCTTTGAATGGGCAACAATTGGCCTTCTTAGAACTAAAATAAGCTCCCCTACTTGAAAAGCTCTAGGATGGACCAACTTGTTATGAGCTTGAATCATCTTGGCTTTGTATAACTCGAGGTTCTAGCATGCCCGTAGGCATCATTCCTCCAAACCTTTGAGTTCTTCCAACCCCAACTTGGCATTATGTTCCGTTGTGATTTTGCTATCCACGGTTATTCTTAGTGATGGGAGTTGGACTTCTAATGGTAGAACGGCTTTAGACCCTTTAACAAAGAAGAAAGGGGTATATTGAGTTGGAGTCCTGAATGTGGTACGATAAGCCCATAAGCCTTCAACCAATTGCTCATGCCATCATCATTTATTGTCATCTAGTATCTTCTTCAATATTTGAATGAGGGTTTTGTTGAAGGCTTCTGCTAACCCATTTGCCCTTAGGTTGTAGATGATAGAGTACCTCCAATCTATGTTATGTCTCCAGACAAAGCTATTAATTTTAGTGCTCTTGAATGCAGTACCATTATCAGATATAATTCATCAAGGCACCTCGAACCTATATATAATATGATTCTTGAAAAACTGGAGCACATGCTGAGCTGTGACCTCTCTAAGTGGGATTGCCTCTCCCACTTGGAAAAGTACAAGAAGAACTAGAATGAATCGATGACCTTTGGAAGAAGGAGGATCGATCGAACCCACAATGTCGTTAACACTCAAATGGCCATGAGGCCAATGTAGGATGTAGAATGTTGGGTGGTTGATGTAGGACCACATGTACTAAGACATTGGTGGCATCTAGCTACGCCCATGCCTTTGTGATCATTGAAGGCCAGTAGTATCCTAGTCTCTTGATCTTGGCTTTCCTCTTTGAACTGGATTGGTGTGCTCCACATAGACTTGAGTGTACCTCAATCACGATCCTACGGGCATCATGTTTGTCCAAACAACATAACCACATATGATCGAAGGACTGCCGGTACAAGGTGTCATCTACAAGAGTATAGGAATGGGCTCTCTACTTCACATGGTGTGCTTGTGATTTCTCTTGAGGTAGTTTGCCTACATTTAAATAATCTATGAATGGTTGCCTCCAATCTGACTCCTCGTTGTTACTGGCAATGGCAACCTCCCCTTCAAGAGAGAATCTCTCAATGATTTTAGCATCAATAAGGGATAAGACTTATCTATTTTGGACTTATTGGAATGGACTCATCTTATGGACATGCTAACCCTTTGGCAAGCTTGGTTAATGCATCTGCTTCTGCATTCTCTCCTCGAAGAATCTTGTAGATGGTAACCTCTGGGATTTGGCCAACAATTCCATGGTATACTTATGGTAATGATGGAGTTTAGGTTTTAGAATTTTGTAAGACCCAGCGATTTGGTTGATGACTAACTAAGAATCCCCAAAGATGTTGATACTCTGGACACATAATGTAATGACTAACTCCAGACCGATAATCAGAGCCTCATATTCAGCATCATTGTTGGTACATGGATTGGACAAATGATATGAAAATCTCATCACATTGTGATATGGAGTTAGGATAACTATTCCTACCCCTGCCTTCCTTGGGATAGTAAATTGTGGCTCTTCTCCTCTTTGAGAAGAAGCTGCACCATCAAAGTACATCTCCCAATGATGAGCATTAATACCCTTAAGTTCATGATTTGTTCATCGAGGAGATCATCGTTAAGCGAGAGTCGAGGGAGTGGATGCTTGCTAAGAAATCCGCAATCCTTTATGGCATGGAGGTACAATGTTATGTCAAACTAAGATAAAATCATGGACCAACACCAACCATCCGATAAGTGTCGATCCATGAGATATCATGCGGATTGACTATAGAGATCAAGTTCACCATATGAGAAAGCATGTAGTGTCGTAACTTTTGGGATGCAAAGATTAAAGCTAGGTAGTGCTTTTCAATAAGTGGATAGTTTGCCTCAGTAGGGATTAGATGATGACTGAGATAATAGAGAGTGTTCTCCTTCCCTTCATCATTGCTTTGAGCCAACAAAGTGCCAAGGGAGTCATCTAATGCAGTAGTATATAATATGAGCTTGCCGATAGCGGATTGGCTGTCATGATATTGCTTAATGTCATTGAAAGCATGCTGGCACTTGTCATCCCACTTGAACTTGGCATCCTTTTTGACAAGTGCCAAGAATGGTTGGCATTTTCCTGATAAGTTGGAAATGAAGCATCTTAGCCAACCGCCCTTGAATGACCCGAGTTATGTTAATTTAGGTGGTGGCATTTCTAATATCGCTTTGATCTTTTCGATCAATTTCACCCTGTCGACAACAAACTTAAGAAATTTTCGAATCTACTCAATGCACACTTGGGATTCATTTTGAGGTTGTATTATCTTAACCATTCAAAACTACTCTCAAGTCAAAGAGATCATCTTCTTCTTTTGATAATGAGATCATCGATGTAGCATTCAACTTGATGATGAATGAGTTCATGAAGATTCGAAGTCATGGCCCGCTCATATGTGGCACGCATTTTAAGGTCAAAGGCATTATAACAATAAATTCGACGGGTTCAAAGGCAATGTTTCTTTCATCCTCTGGGGCCATCTTAATTTGGTTGTAGCTAGATGACCCATCCATAAAGAAGAATATTGTATGAGATGAGGTGATGTCCACCATTAATTATGGCATAGGAAGTGAAAATTCATCCTTATGACATGCCTTATTTAGATCCTTAAAATTAATGCATATGCAAATTTGGCCATTCTTTTTCTTAACTAGGATGACACTGGCCAACCAAGTAGGATATTTTTCTTCCCTAATAAAGCCAGCATCGATCAATTTCTTAATTTCAGAAGTGACATGTTGTTCAATGTCTAATTGCATGTGTCTAGGAGCCTGCTTGATAAGATTAGTATTAAGTTCTATTACTAGTTTATGAACTTCTATGTCAGGAGATAGATCGGGCATCTCTTCATAACTCCATGCAAAGCAATCCTTAAACTCACTCAATAGCTTCACTAAATCATTGGTTTCTTTTTTATTCAATAGAGAACTAATGTATGTTGGGCGTGGATCTTCTTCAGTTCTTAGGTTGATTTCTTTGAGCTCATCGATAGTTGATATGATCTCCTCTTCGAACTCTGGTGGCACATCCTTGACATCAAAGTCATTTGGATCATCTGAAGTTTCTAAGCACACCTCCTCATATGAGTTAGCATGATTTGAAAAGAACCTATCAAATTCCAAATGGTTGGTGATGACTAAGCAGTAATCGTCATCATCGACTGGACCCACTGTATCGAATCCTAGTCCTGGTCTTGATTGTGAATGTTTGCATTTGTTATCCCATAATTTTCAAAGTAATCTGACCTGTGTTTAGACCAAGCATGTGGAATCAATCCTTTATTAGCTAAATTAAGAACACAATGCGAGTACCAATCAAAAGGTAATTCTATTAAATCTTTGTATAAATCATCCTCAAGTTTTACATCAGCTTCTTGACTTGATGATGATGCTCCAAGAAAGAATTTTTGCACCTTTACATTTCTGGAAGACTTAGGGCTTCCTTAACTACCAAACCCTCAACTTTTTGTGAGGAAAGTGAGGTTAGAGCTAAAGTTCCTAACTGATGCCTCACTATTTTACATATAGACTCGGATACCCTTATGCTTTACTTAGGATCCCGATCTTCATCGATGTCTGGCTCAACTATCACTTGCATGGAGATCTGCTGTCTGGAAGTTCTTTCTAGCATACTAATCATATATGACTCATCCTCTGAACTAGATTCTAAGTCTATATAGATAGTAGGTGTAACCTTAGTAGCAGGGACATAACTCATTGATTGGCCAATAAGGAGGTCTTCCGTCCCTAGGCATGTCTCTGGATCTGCCTCTTCCTTTGCCTGGTGGAGGTCGAGTCATCCTACCCATATGTTCGAATGGAGTAACAACTGGGAGGAATCTAATGTCGCCTCTACTTTCTCCTCCAATTTTCTTTCTCTTTTCTTTTCTTTTCTTTTTCTTTTCTTTTCTTTTCTTTTTTTCTTTTATTTTATTTTGAACTTTCGCCAAGTTCACGAGAATAGACTTGTTGATTTGAGGGAGATAGTAGGTTGCATCCTCATATATTCTGACCTCATGAATTTTGAATGGCTTAAGATCTCCTTTGATGCAGTATTCAATCCCACCCCTCATGAACTTCATGCACTAATGTAGAGAGGATGGAGCCACATTGTTCTCAGGTATCCATGGTCTCCAAAGCAAATATTGAAAGATGTATCTGAGTCTATAATATGAAACTTGGCGGTAATCTTCCAATCATCTACTTCTAATGGCAACACTATAGAGCCTAAATCCCTCTTGCCTTGTTCATTGAATCCTCTCAACATCATCCTCTCTTTTGAAAGTTTGGAGATGTCAATCCTAAGTTGAGCAGGGGTTTTTAGACTCATAATATTCACTGATGCACCATGGTCAATAAGAACTCTGAATATCATGTATCTTTCAATATCCACTGTAATGTAAAGAGGGCGTTGTGCTTGGTCGTTCATAGAAGCAAGTCTTCATCATTGAATGTAACTCTTAGAGTGTCCTCTCAACTACGAGCCTCCTCCTCAGTAGCGGTCAATTGGGCTAAGCATATCTTCGGATCAAGAAGAGCCTTGATTAGAGATTCTCTCATCTCTTTGGATAAGATAAGGGCGTCATATATGCTTAACTTAGCTGGCAGCTTTCTAAGATGTGCTAGGACATTATAGTCAATCTTAGCTTGATCCTCCATAAGCATATCCATGGGTGGAGCATCTTGGAGGGTTATCCGCTTTTAGAACCAATTTGCTTACCCTTATCGAGGTGCCACCCAGGAGGTAGAACTTTGCCACTAAGGTTAACTTTAGTGACCTCTTGGAATGATGAATTTGGAAAGTTCTATCTTCTCATCGTGTACCTACCACTTTCCTAGGATCATCGAGTTGGATGACTCCAAATCAATCTCAAGAGGTGAACCCGTGTGATTTAGAAATGGAAAATCCATTTCTAAATCAGAAGAAGAATGATCAGAACTAGAGTTATCATTATTATTTTGTAGACTTGGAGAGTTTTCAAGATGAATAAAATCTATAGTATCAGAAATGGACAAGATGTAAGTGAAAGCTTTCTTCATTGATTTCTTCTTAGATGGAGGTACATGATAGAAATCTAATAAAGTAAGTGGATAAGGGTATAGTGCCCTTGTCCATCGATACAATGCTCTACGTAAGATGAGCTAGTGGAGGAAGAAGTAGTTTAATGGAGAAGTGCTAGACTTGGACGGTGGTTGTACTGCTATGCTATCCCGGGCAAGTAAAGTAGGCTGCTATGCTGGGTTGACACCTTCTTCAAGTTGTCTTTGGCAACTTGCAAACCTTCCTTGTTGTTGGAGATTTGAGTTACTTCAGGCATATATAAAGAAAGCTTATTGATCTTAGATATCACTTTTTTAGAGGTTCGGAATAAGGCAATATCATAATATTCTTTTATCTTAAGAGGATCGTAAGTATCCCCAAGAATTACTCTGATAGAACTAGAGGGTTGTTCTAACAAGTATTTCTTGGGATAACACCCTCGACTTGTAGCACTCAAGTCCCTTAAAGGTGACACAATCCTCCAAGACATGACTAACCATGATGGTAGGAAATAGTTAGGATCATTACTCTTGCCCACATCCTCCGACCTCTTGGGCTCAAGTAACTGAAAGTCATGTTTCTTTAAGAGATTCTTAAAGATCTTCCTAACTACCTCCCTCTTGAATGAATATGGCTTATTCAATATATCGACAAGAGTAGGTGGGTAATACACCGGCGGTGGATATGAGTATGAGTATATTATGGAGGAGGCGGCTACTATGGCATGTGGTGGTCGATGCTACCGAGGTGGTGGTAGAGGAGGTGGCAATGGATGCATGAGTTCTCCCATATCTCTAGTCGCTTCTCTTTGTCTACTGACACTACTATCCTTGGCTTCTTCTCGAATGCTTTCTACGGCTTGGGCTTGAACGATTGGTCTTGAAAAGGTAAATTTGGCTTCCCCTTAGGTTAGCCTCCTTGTTGATTAATTTCTCAAAAGTTTTGATTGTAAATCCCTTGAGCATGAAAGCAACCGGACCATGAATATTCCTGAGAAGAATTTCTACAAAGATGTTGTTCGACAGTATGGTTCAGATTTCATACTCGTTTCGCCACCCGAGAATATAATCAATAAGGGACTCATTGGATTTTGTTGAGCCACATGAGGTCACTCAGCTACCCTTGTGGCTCCCAAACCTCTTGATGAAGAGGTGCTCCAACTCATCAAAGGTCTTCACTGAATCATTGGGTAGTTCAGCGTACTAATCAAATGCAATCCCTGACAAACTACTAACGAAGAGTCAAAAGAGAAGTGCATCACTACCTCCGGCATTACAATAGCCAGCTCTAAAGTGTGTTATATGTTATCGAGGGTTTTCACTGCCATCAAAGATCTTAAAAGATGGTGGCACAAAACCCTTGGGATATTGGACTACATCGAATTCCTCTATGTAGGGTCTACCCATTAGAACAGATGAGTCACCTCGGGCTTGCGCCAATGCTTCCTTCACTTGCTATTCCACCATATGATTTATATCTCTTTCAGGCATGGAGGTACTATATATGACCTTCCTATGCATACTGCCACTATCCTGGTCCATGGGAGATGTACTCTTGGGCTGATCCAGAACATGCAACAACCTAGGGTGGTCGGCCTCTAAGGGAGTAGGTTGTACTGATGGAGCTTGGTCTTAAATTACTAAGGCTACTGCTAACAAGTCTTCAACTCTTTTCTCCATCTTACTGATGTGCTCATCTCTCTGCCTCAGTTGTTGATGAAGGTGTTGGGTTGAATGAGTTGTGTCTTCTTCCTCAACTACAACACCCTCCTGGCTATGCTGATCCCTAAGGAGGGAACCCCTAGTGTCGACCATATGGACTTTCATTGAGTCCTCCAAGAGATCATCTTTATCTGGATTAAAATTGGCCCTAGCATCCTCTTCATCGAGCAATCACTCAAGAGTTCCTCTTCTCGTGAAGTACCGAGATGATCTCATCCAAGAGTCTAATCAGTGGACAAACACCGACCGGAGGGCTATGCTCATCATATAAATACATGCAGCTTACGCTCATTATCTCTGAGTCTTCACCGACGGAGATGCACTTAACACCACCTATCACTGGAGTCCTGGCTCTAAGAGGGTCATGACTGCTAGAAGAGACATGCTGTCGCCATGGGTGCATTGTCGGGAGTTCTACCGCCATGGGGACCCAGAATCCCCCTTCCCCTTCTACGCCTCAATCACTACCTCGATGGTGGTGGTGGTGCGACCATGATGTTGCATGGTCGCCACTCCTTCTTCACCAAGACCAAGTAGAGGTCGAGTGGGAGCCCCTCCTCACCCGTGGAGTAGATGAAGTGGGACCCTTTGGCCATGGGATCACCAATGGAGCTTTCTTCCCGGATGTTATCTTATGTACCTTGTAGGCATGGATGGCGACCGAACAGTGATGGTGGGCAAGGAGTGATCGTGTGGTGGAGGTAACATCAATTTTCTCCGGCAGAGCTTCTCTATGGTAAGTACAAGAATGCTATCGCGATGATCGGTAACATGCCAATCAAGAAAGTCCATGAGGGATGAGGTCACTGACTGTCTGGCATACCTACGTCTCTCTCTGCTAGTAATCTATATTGATACCTGACCTCCCTGCCCTCTCCTGTCTGATGTGTCTACCCACACTGTGAGGGATGACAGAACATAAATCAAATTGAGCCCCAAACTCTGATTGTCCGTAAGCTCTGCCAACTCGGCGTAGAACTGATCTAAAGCTAGCATACGACCTTCTCCTATCACTGGTAGGAGCCTCAAAATGAACTGTGGGCAGAGGTGAAACTGAGATCCTCCTAATATTTTCCTCTTCATCAGAACTAGAGAGGGGGTGAAACTTGTTCTCCGTGATAAGAGGAGACACTATCCTAGGTAACACCTCTATCAGAGACCGGAAGTCGCCTCAGATCCTTGGCTATGTGGGTCATGATGTCTTGATCTTGCACCCATGGCACAGTCCTACTAGAGAAGATGAGAACTAGACCCAACCTCATAGGTGGGGGAGACTGTCCCAGAATATCGGGTAGCCTTCCTCTTGGAAGGAGCCAATGAGTGGGTGCTAGCCCGTACTAGGGCAGAAAGAGGAACCACTGAGTATACTGGTACTAGAATTGCAACTACTATGAGAACTACCATAGCCTTCCTCTTCAGTGAGGGAAACTCTGAGTCAAATGGCATCTCAACCTGGATGACAAGTCCGCCTCACCACACTCTCGATTGTGAGGGTGGTCCCCTCACAAGTGATCCTAGCCCCGTCAAAACCTCGACCAAAATGAATGAGGTGGGAAAAGTCAGTTTGTGGGAGGCTGGCCCGATCTAAGGTCGAATCCATCCCGAAAGGAAAAGTAAACACGTACTTCTAAGCTGCCATGTATGAAAACTTAAAAGATTGCACTGGCTGATCTAAGCTGTATGTATGCATTTGTGGAAATATAACTTGTATCAGATTTCTGCCTTGATATTTATTCCATGCAAGTAATAGAAGTTTGAAGTTTTAAACCAGACTCAACAATTCAAATATGTTAAGTGGGGTTCACTGGAGAGATTTAGATATTGAGGAGAGTCTTTGCCATTTGATTTCGATTTAAAACCCATACTCAACCGATTTAGGTAGGTTGGGTGGGGTTCTTAAATTTAAAGAGAGATTTTCTTGGATATATTTGTGTTTTGTGCATCTTGTTTGAAAATATTGATAGTTTGAAAGACTTACTTAGCAAATTTGGGTATGCTAAGAAGAGGTTGATTGTGTATTTGAAATATTTTGCTTGTGAAGATTTGATTGTGTGATATTTTGATTTGAAAATGGGGCTTCTTACTTAACAAATTTGGTATGTTAAGTAGAGGCACATGTGTTTGATTTGTGTTGATGATGAGACTTTCACTTAACAAATTTGGTATGTTGAAAGTCAAATGTGAGAGATAAATTTGCTTTCTTTGAAGATGGGAGTTCCACTTAACAAATTTGGTATGTTAAATGAAAGCCCCAAATATGTTTGAGATATGTTTATTTTTTTTCTTTGAGAATGAGACTCTCACCTTAACAAATTTGGTATGGAAGCTCAAGTGTGATTTGACATAAAAAATTGGATCCTTATTTAACAAATTTGGTATGTTAAAATAGGGATCAAATGTGTGTTGAAAAGAGACCTCACTTAACAAATTTGGTATGTTAAGTGAAAGTCAAATGTGTTTATGATTTTGAAAATGAAACTTTCACTTAACAAATTTGGTATGTTAAAGTCAAATGTGCTTTATGATTTTGAAAATGAAACTCGCTTAACAAATTTGGTATGTTAAGTGAAAGTCAAATGTTTATGATTTTGAAAATGAAACTCACTTAACAAATTTGGTATGTTAAGTGAAAGTCAAATGTGTTTACCATTTTGAAAATGAAACTCTCACTTAATAAATTTGGTATGTCAAGTGAAAGTCAAATGTGTTTATGATTTTTTTGAAAATGAAACTCTCACTTAACACATTTGGTATGTTAAGTGAAAGTCAAATGTATTTATGATTTTGAAAATGAAACTCTTACTTAACAGATTTGGTATGTTAAATGAAAGTTAAATGTGTTTATGATTTTTTTGAAAATGAAACTCTTACTTAACAAATTTTGTATGTTAAGTGAAAGTCAAATGTATTTATGATTTTGAAAATGAAACTCTCACTTAACAGATTTGGTATGTTAAGTGAAAGTCAAATGTGTTTATGATTTTTTTGAAAATGAAACTCTGACTCAACAAATTTGGTATGTTAAGTGAAACTCAAATGCATTTATGATTTTTTTTTTTTTGAAGATGAAACTCTCACTTAACAAATTTGGTATGTTAAGTGAAATTCAAATGTGTTTATGATTTTTGAAAACTCACTTAACAAATTTGGTATGTTAAGTGAAAGTTAAATGTGTTTATTTTTATTTTTATTTTTTTGAAAATGAAACTCTCCCATAACAAATTTGGTATGTTAAGTGAAAGTTAAATGTGTTTAGATTTTGAAAATGAAACTCTCACTTAACAAATTTGGTATGTTAAGTGAAAGTAAATGTGTTTATGATTTTGAATGAAACCTCACATATTAAGAAAGCCGTGTGTTTATGGTTTTGATAGAAAAGAAACTTATTTAACAAACTTAGTATGTTAAATGGAGTTCAATTTGTTCTTAAGATTTTACTATTTGAAGATAGAAATCATCACCCTATAATGGACCTAATCACTAATAAGGACTCTAGGCATGATGATGTCTTGAATATGCAGAGATCTTTCCCCAACTTTACATGGAAAAGTAAGTAGGGTTTATTTTAAGCTGTTAAGTTCACTATGAGGCAAGCCCTTTGTTAATTACATCCCTAAGGAATGGGAATTCTTAAGAATACTCTAATTAAAGTAGACAATTAGGGGTCTCCAAAGATTTCAAGGTTAAGACTATCAAAGGATTGGAAAATCAAATGGGATAGATCAAGGAGAAGACTTATTTTTGGAATCAAAGAGAAAGTAGGAAATGCTCATGATACTTAAGCTTGGTGAGCATTCTAATCTACCCTATAGTTGAGCTTTAAATTTTTATTGAAGAGTTAATTATTTGAGTTGACATTTTATTAGCTAGACTTAAAATTCATAAGATTGTGAAAATGCCTAAGAGGTAAGGATTTATGCTTGTAGCCCTCAAAGGAAATAATAATCTCATATCATAAATCTAGGGAGATTTAGCGAGGGCAAAGCATGACATAAATCTAAGGCGAAAGTGGGTATATGGTTTACCTCCACAAGAGAGAATAAACCACCCATTGGACTTATTACCGCCTAGAGTGGTAGCAAGTTAACTCCTCTTTTCCTTAAGAATACTCTCAATTAAAGTAGATAATTAGGGTCTCCAAAGATTTCAAGGTTAAGACTATCAAAGGATTGGCTATTTTAGAAAATCAAATGGGATAAATCAAGGAGAAGACTTATTTTGGAATCAAAGGGAAAAGTATGAAATGCTCTTGAAGCTTGGTGAGCATTCTAATCTACTATAATTGAGCTTTATATTTTGAAATTGAAGAGAGTAATTTGAGTTGACATTTTATTAGAATAATAGGACTTAAAATCTCACAACATAAGATTGTGAAAATGCCTAAGAGGTAAGGATTTATGCTTATTGCCCTCAAAGGGAAATAATAATCTCATATCCTAAATCTAGGGAGCTTTGGTGAGGGCCAAAGCATGATATAAATCTAAGGTGAAGGGTATATGATTTACCTCTACAAGAGAGAATAAACCACCCGACTGCTAGACTTATTACTGCCTAGAGTAGCAGCCAGCTAACTCCTCCTACAATTTAAATTCATGTTGGCAAGTCATATGCATTTGTAAGATGGCTAGGTTATTATTTATTTAGAAAGGAGACTAAGTCCTTAAACTCACTCCCTAAGAGACTACAGTATGAGTAGTATGAATTCATGACTTAATCTAATGCAAATTTTATTAAATTTATTTGATTCTTTAGGACTCTTTGTTTTGACACAGGGTATGAGATTTTGTATGCCTAAATGCATGAAAATTTGATTATGGGCCAAATTAATAGAGAAAGGGGTGTTCTTCCACCAAATGCTCTCACAGGTTAAGCCTTCATTCTCTAGAAAAGATGGAAGCCCCCTCTTAACAAGAGTGAAATAATATGATGTGCATGATATTATACATTCATTCATCCAGCTAAGGGTTGCTAAAAATTTTATTATCTTGATTTAATTCCTAGGCTTTTATGTGAGGTTATGAGTTATTAATTGGGGTAGAAAAATTAATTTTATCCTAAAAGCCTACCGCATCCATGCCACACATTCAAGCATCAATCATAAAGAAACTATGAAAAGCATGTTGTTCTAATGCACAATCTAAACACAACATCAAACAATTTTATAGAGTAAAGAATAAAAGGTCATGGGTGGGTTCTATACACCCAAAGAGAAAAAAAAAGATGGGTAGCGCTCTGCCCTTATATGACCTAGATTATAAAAATAATACATGCTATGGGGCTTTTCTTCATTTCTCTTTCTTTTGATTTAATTTGCTCTAAAGGCATTGGCACCCCAGGGACTAAGCCACCCTCATCTAATCCCCATAACACTAATCATAATTCCTAATGCAAAATTATATCAAAATAGGAAAAGTAAATCTGCTACACGCAAAAATAAATATTAACTAAACACCAAGCGGTTATATGAATAATTTGGACTTAGCACACATGGGTAAAGCCCACACTCTAATGTGAGTTATGCTTAGGGTCTAAGCAACCTGACAAACACATTTATATTTTTATTACATAAAGCATCAAAAAAATATGATTAATAATAATATAACATCTACATCTGAATATATAACATCAGTCTAAAACATTACATCAGAAAACAAATATAACATCATACATACAACCTAACTTAGCTATAAGTGGTGACTTAGTATTCTAATGTATTGTGCTTAAGGCTTGTGTGCTTTACTAGCTTCTTTAGTTTAAGTTTCAAAAGTTTGAATTTGTTTAAATTTTACCTTTGGGTGATTTCAATTTAAATGATTTAATATTTCATTTTTTTTATTTCACTTTTATTTAGTTAAATGATGTTTAGGTTTCAAGAATGAAAAATAGAATGAATTCCATTTGCGACAAAACTCACCCATACATCCTACACTAAAGAATCTAAGGTCCTTAAGTATCTTAATTAGTCCATTTGAATTTGTGTAATTCATTTGATTTGATTTGACTTATTTAGAATTTATAATTTGAGTTTGTTTATGTATTTGATTGATTAATTTTGGATTAGATGTTTTAGTTAATTGCATCTTGATAATTCAATATCCTTAATATCTAATGAAGTTTAAGTTTATTTAAGTTCATGTATTTTTGGTTGATTAATTTTAGCTTAGATGTTTTGATTTAATTAAATCTTGATAATTCAATATCCTTTTAAATTAATATCTAATTCTTTTCTTTGATTATGGTTATGTGACTTAACTTTATGTTTATTTAATTATGGTTCATTTATTTAGTTTGATCGATTATTAATTAAGATTTTATTTTGATTTTAATTGGGTTTGATTCTTTGTAATTAGAATTTTATTTTTAATCACATCCATTTGTAATGTTCATCAAAGTTTGGTTTGTATTTTGATTTCATACATTGGATAGTTGATTAGTTTATCTTATTTAAGTGGGTTGAATGAGATTTGATTTGATTACATATTAAATTTATGAGAGTCTTAATTTAATTTAATTTGATTTGATTTGATTTGATTAGCTTTATTGGTATGAGGCTTAGGTTCAATGTGATTATGTGATTAGTTTAATTAAGAAGTGTATTTATGTTAATTATAAAGGTTTGTTTAATTTTCAATTTGGTTTTATATTTGTTTAGACTAATGATGTAATTAATGACTTAATAATTTAGGTTTAATTTAGGTTTTGATTAGTATTTAATTGCATTTATGCTTGATTAAGCTTAGGTTTAATATGATTAATTTAATTATCTTAATTAGTTTATTTAAGAGGTATAATTAATTATTAAATTAAATAAATATTTTTTTAATTTTTAATTTGATTTCACATTTATTTGGGCTAATGATGTAATTAATTAGTTAATGATTTAAGTTTAAATTAGGATTTGATTAGCATTTAATTGCATTTTATGTTTGATTAAGCTTAAGTTTAATATGATTAATTTAATTGACTTAATTAGTTTATTTAATAGGTGTGATTAAATTAATTAGTAGATTAATTAAGTATTTGATTTGGATTAATATTAATGTGATTTATAAAATTAATTTCATTTATTAAGATGTTAGATCAATTTATTAAGTTTGCATTAATTAGATGTTTGATTAATTAAGTTTGATTAAGGGTAATTAAAATTATAAATTATTAGATAATTAAGGGTTTGTTTAATTAGAGATTAATGACTTAATGATTTAGGTTTAATTTAGGTTTTGATTAGTATTTAGTAGCATTTTAATTATGTTTGATTATGCTTAGGTTTAATATGATTAATTTGATTAACTTAATTAGTTTACTTGAGGGGTGTGATTATTAAATTTAATTAGGGGTTTGATTTAAGCTTAATTTTAGAGTTAGCTTTAATGTAACTTATTTAAATTAATTTGATTAATTAAGATGTTGGATTAATTCATTAAGTTTGCATTAATTAGATGTTTGATTAATTAAGTTTGATTAAGGGTAATTAAAATTTAAATTATTAGATTAATTAAGGGTTTGTTTAATTAGAGATTAATGACTTAATTTTTCGCATGTGAAAGATTTAATTTAGTTCACTTTTACTTAAGTTTGATTTGATTAGAGGATTATTTTTATTACCATCATTATTATTAAGTGAATTAATTATTTATTTCCTTTCAATTAAGTTTGATTATTTATGATTAGAGTTTTATTTGATTTGATTCATTTATTATGTTTGTTTGATTTAATTAACATGTTTGATTTAATTATTAGGTTGAAAATTTTAAAGGTTAATTAATTATCAAATGGATGTCATTTAATCATATGTTAATTAAGTTTACTTTAACTTTATTTGGTTTAATTTGATTAGTATTAAATGATTATGTTGAATTGGTTTATTAATCAATTTGATTTTTTTTTTTTATTTAATGATTAATTGGTTTTAGTTTATTTATACTCATTAAGGAGTTTCATATGATTAAGATTTCATGCTTAATGTAAGTTTAGTTATACTAGTTTGACCCATGTTAAAGTTTCCTATATTTATTTAATTTTAAGTTTGATTTAAGATTTAATTATTTAATTGAGTTTAATTAACTTAAATAGGTTTAATCATATTTAATTTAATTTCCTCTAAAAATGATATTTTTCTGATTTAAGGTTTGGTTAATGATTGCTTAAGTGCTACTTCATTTCGGATTTTGATTTGATATTTAAATTATTTTTAGATTATATTTTAATTAACCCCTTAATTGATTAAACTTTAATCTTAAGTGTTTGTTTAGGGTTCATTAGGATTCAAAAAATCACATCATTTCCTTAAGAGTCCTAGATGTCAATTGAAGTAATTTAAGCCATTTCAAAGATTTTTTGGAAATTTCTGAATTTTTATTTGATTTATTTTATTAAAATGGATAATCTAAACTTCAAAATTTAATTTCCCAATCAGAAGTCATTTTCACTTGAAACTTTTATGGTTGGTGTGTTTTAACTTTAGTTTCAATCCCTAAAAATTTCAACTTAATCTAATGTATATTTTTGGTTTAATTAATGAAATTAGATTTTCACTAAAACACAAATTAAGCTCAAAATACTTAGTAAAATTTAGGTTTTTGGGTTTGTTGCATTACTCTCGGAAAGAAGAATCCAACAAGTCCTTGTTTATAATTTTTGGTTAAGTATTTTATTTTCTATGAATTTTTGAAATTTCAAGTAATTTAAATTAATTTTTTAAATGAAACTCGCGCAGCGTCAGCGTTGCAACAGGCACCACATGGCGTCGAGTGATTGGACGCGCGGTGCCGTGTGACACGCTCTCGCCACGCGACTCGCGCATGGTGCCTCGTCAGCGTTGACAAGCGCAAAATGGGTCGGAAAGAAACACGTGTTTCTCCCGGGCGGTCGATGGCCGTCGGATGGTCCAGATCGATCGCGTGATCAGCGTTCGATCATGCGGCCGTATGATCAGTCGATCATGTTAGGTTATTGAAGGCGTATCCGCAATCCGGGATCAGCCTCGATCCATACCGCGGATGGGATGGCAAATGCGAAGCGGTAAAATAGATTTTTTTTAGGGAAAATAGATTTTCTAAGTGAAAACTTATCCAAATTGACCTGTTTTAGCGTCGATTCATATCAAAAAAAATTTATTTTCTAATTAGGATGATTTAAAGTAAAAATGTGAGATTATCTAGGAGAAATTCCTAAAATCACATGAAATTAACTCAAAATGTGAGAAATCCTAAGGTTGGCTAAAGTTTGGCAAAATTTACCTCACCGAGGATGGTTTTGGATGGCGGTGAAGATCGAGCGAACTCTAGGTATGTGAGGAAACTTTGGAATTATCTTTAACCCTTGCCTCCCTTCAGAACATCGTCTTCTCCAATGTCTACCGTTGCCTCACCGGAAAAGCAACTATGTATTTTTGAGCTCAAAATGGCTCAAAGAGGTGGGGGATGGGTTCCTTTTTGCTTTGGGGAGCTTTTGGGGGCTGAATGATGGTGGGAGTAAGAGATCTAAAACTTCATTTCTCCCTCCTTTTATAATGGCTAAAAATACATTCCTTTTTTGAGTTTTTTGGCTCCAAATTGATTGTCATCTTGCTTATGGTGGTTGGGATGGATGATGATTAATTGAGGAGTTTGAATTTTTGCTCCAAAGTCCTCTCTTCTGCCATAAGATCAGCTTTATTCAATGCAAATGTTGGGGAGGAGTTAAGTGCATGTGATGGGAAGAATTAAATGAGGTTGGGTGAATCCATTGTGGGGGAGGAACCATGAGAGATTTAAATGGGTTGGGTAGGTTTTGGGCTGATCCTAAATGGGTTTGGGTCAAGTTTGATCATCCCCAATGAGTATTGGCTTAGTTTCAAGATTTGGCCTAATTTGGGTCATATATATTGGGTCAAATTGACCAATTTAACAAAATATGGCCAAATTAGCTTGGGTTATAGGTTGATTCATGTTCAATTGGCTAATTGAAAGATGAATGTGGTCGTTGGTTTGAATTAATTTGGATTTAATTTTGATTTAGGCCAATTTAGGTTGGGTTGGGTCAAGTTGACCAATTGGGCTTGATTGATCAAATTAGGTTTAATTATGAATTTGGTCAAGTTCAATAATCAATTTGGAATGAACTTGAGCCATTGGTTGCAATCAATTTGGGTTAGATCATGATTTGACCCAATTTGGTCATTTAGGCCAATTTGGGTCAACTTGGATCAAATGGCCAATTGGGCTTTGTTTAGCCCAATTGATTGCAATTGATCATTCTAGGGTGGTCAATAATCATGGTAGAAGGTTTTTGTGAGCTTGGTTCAATCCAATTTGGGTTGGATTGAAAGTTGGCTCAAATGGGTCCTTTAGGTCACTTTGGGTCGAGTGGACCTAAGTGGGTCAATTAGTTTAGTTTTGGTTTGATTCGAGTTTAGTTGAACTTATATATAAGCTCTAGATTGGAATATAAATTCAACGGCAATCAATTTGGAGTCTAAGGGATTTTGGCTCATTTAAAATTTTCAAGTCAAAAGGGCTAGGTTGGGTTTGACTTGGGTTGGTTTTGATTTGATTTGATGATTATATGTTTCATTTATATTTGGGTAGATAATTGAATGAATGATTGATTTAAGAGAAAATTCATTAGTTTTGACTTGATCTAGATAGAATTTGGCTAAGTCCAAAGAATTGGCTTAAAGGGTTTAGATTGAGTTTGGATTTGATTTTCGATATAGTTTTGGTCATTTGAATTTAAATTTCATTTATATTTGAGAATACAAATGAAGAAATAATTGATTTATAAAGAGATCAATTGAGTTTGATTTGATCTAAGGGAGTTTATGAATGTGGTACATATGGCTTAGGAAGAGTTTTAGGATTTGAATTTGATTTTGGGTTTCAATCATTTGGAGTCAAATTTGAAATTATATTTGGAATTTGAATTTGAATTTGAGATTTTGCTTGAGAATTGAATGTGGGTTTGATTTGAAAAAGTGTATATAGATTGGGTTTAGGTTATAGGATAAGTAACTTTCTTAAGACTTAAGGCAAAGCCTAATCTTATGATTAACACTTCTAAGTCTCTAGGCTTAGGTTAAGTGTTCACCTAATCACTAGATGTGTCTTATGACTAAGAAAATCTTAGTGTCTAGAAGATTCCTAAGTCTAAGAGGTTGGGGTTGAGAGTTCACTCCAAAAGTGAGGTCAACAATGCCTAGGAAGGCTCTCTGATCTTTCTTAACACTCTCTCTGGCTTGATCGAATGAGGGAATGATGATTTTGAATTAAATTAAGGGGAGTATATCTTCCCTATGACAATCGGATGGTCGACACCTCCTTTGTCATTTTGATCTAATTGCTCAAATTAGAGAGGTTGTTTGATCCATTTTAAGTTGGAACATGGTCGGTTTGAGGCCTTGAGTGGATTGCCAACCTCCCATGTCCATCAAATTGGGTGGAGGAGGGATTTGGAATGAGCCAATTTGACCATGGGGTTGAGTTTGGCCTTGGGTCCATTTGGGCTGACCCAAACCAATAAGGTTGGGCGCACCACTCTTCATTAGGTCCCCTTGAGCTATTAGGAAGGTATCAAGTGGATATGAAGAGGGCATGACCAAATTACCCATAGATTAGGCCAAAATGGTTTAGGTAGAATGGTCATTTTGCTAATTTTTCAATTTAGATATGTTGGTATGTGGAGAAACTAGGTTTGGCCAAGTTTAATGAGATTTGGAATTCATTTCATAAGGTTTGGCTAATGTTGACCCATTTAGGTCAAAATGGGTCACTTGTCAAGTTGACCAATTGGTCAAATTGGGTAAAACTAAGAGTTGGGTCAAGTTCATATGACCATTTGAAATATTTTGGTGGCTTTGGTTTGGTTCAATTTGGTATAGTTTTGAATTTGGCTCATATGACTTCATTTAGGTCAAATGGGTCAAGTTGACCTATTTGACCCATTGACCTATTTGGGCTAGGTCAAAGGTAGGTTTAGGTTTGGTTAGTCATATGGAGTGGATTGGTATCTTTGTTTCCAATCAACTTTTGTTAAATTCAAATTTGGCTCAACATAACCACTTTAGGTCAAGTTGGGTCTAAAGTCAATTGGGATAGGTTAGGTCTAGTTGGCCAATTGAGGCTTTGGTCAAGTTCCACAAGTGATTTGGAATGAACTTAACCCATTGTTTGAATCAATTTGACTTATATCAAGTTTTGACACATTTTGACTTTTTAGGACAAGTTGGGTCAACTTGGGTCAACTGGCCAATTGGGCTAGGTTAGGCTCAAATGTTGGCTTTGTCAAGTTCAAACATAGGTCATGAGTGAACTTAGATCAATGGTTTCAATCAAATTGGCTTGTGGTGGAATTTGGCTATGTTAGGTTTCATTTTGGGCTAAGTGTTGACTTGGTCAACCCTTAGGTTTGACTTAATTTGACCCAATTTGATTGATTGATCATCCCATGATGATTGTTGATCATGATGAGAGCTATAGATAAGTTTGGTTTAATCCAATTTGGTTATGATTAGAATTTGGCTCATAAGGATACTTTATGTCACTTTGGGTCAAGTGAGCCTAAGTGGGTCAAATGGCTTGGTCAAAGCTTAATTTGAGTTTGATTGAACTTATATATGGACTTATGATTGAAATATAAATCCATTTATAAGTGGTTCGAAGTCAAATGAGTTTTGATCCATTGATAATTTCATATTCAAAGGGTGAACATAAAAGGATTTAGAGTTTGATTTTTGAATTGGATTTTGATTTGGTGATTGAAGTTTAGATTTATATATGAATTCATGATTGTAGAGTTGATTTAATCATGAAGGAAAATCAAGAGTTTGGCTTGATTTGAAATTGATTTGGCTAAGTTAAAGATTTTGACTTGAAAGGCTTAGAGTAGATTTTGAGTGGATTTGAGTTTGATTTTGGAATTGGTTTTGATTGTTTGAATCTATATTTCATTTATATATGTGAATATAAATGAGAACATAAATGGATCATGAGAAAATTTCAAGGATTTGAAGTGGTTTAATCATGATTTAGGCTAAGTCCATTAAGAAGGATTTAAAGGACTTAGGAAAATTTTGGAGTTTGGAGTTTGAATTTTTGAATTTGGTTTGATTGATTTGTATTTATATTTCATTTCTATATGTGAATATAAATGAGAATATAAATGAGTTATGAGAAAATCTATTTGAATTGATTTGATCATGATTTAGGCTAAGTCCTTTAAAAGAAATTTAAAGGACTTAGGAAAATTTTAGATTTGGAATTTGATTTGAGATTTTGATTTGATTGATTTATATTTATATTTCATTTATATATGTAAATTTAAATGAGGATATTAATGAATTTTTGAAAAAATCCCATGAGTTTGAATTGGTTTAGAGTTGATTTTGGCTAAGTCTGTTAATAGAAAATTAAATGGACTTAGGAAAATTTCATGAATTGATTTTGAATTTTGAGTTTAGTTTAATTGGTTGAATTTATATTTCATTTATATATGTGAATATAAATAAGAATATAAATGAATTATGATAAAATCTCAAAGATTTGATTTGATTTTGATCATGATTTTTTCTAACTCTTTAAGAGGAAGATTAAAGACTTAGCAAAATTTGAACATAGGAATTTCCTTCATGGATTTCAATCATATGAAGTTGATTTGAGTTTGCAGAAAAATAATTAAGATTGATTTGGAGTTTGACTTGAATGAAGGAAAGTGAGGAATGGTTCAAGCTAAGGGTAGGCAAGTTTTCCTAACACCCCTAAGACATGATCTATTCCTATGGCTAACTCTTCTAAGTCTTGTTGGGCTGGGTTGAGTGTCCGCCTAATTACTAGATGTGTCTTAAGATTAAGGAACTCTTAAAGTCTAAGAGCAATCATATGCCTAAGATGGAGGGGTTGAGAGCTCATTCTAAAATGAATCAACTGTCTCAAGAGTGTGATGTAGTGCGGTAAGCCCAAAGAACATTATAGAGCTCCTCAACCCATTGCCCCTAGCCTTCTCGAGTTGTATTTTTAACCCTTTGAGCAAAGTCTTGTTGGTAGCTTCAGTCTATCCATTAGTTTGAGGATGGCTACAGCCATATGCAGCAGCTGAATGTGAAGATTTTCACAAAAAGATGTTATACTTTTCCAGTAAATTAAGTTCATTATCGGTGATGATCTTTGCAGGAAGACCAAATTGACATATTATATTTTTCCAAACAAATTGGTTAGCATTTGCCTCTGTGATTTTAGAGAGTGGTTCAGCTTCCACCCATTTAGTGAAGTAGTCAAGAGCTAAAATGATAAACTTTTGTTGCCCTGACGCTACAAGAAAAGGCCCCATGATATCAATTCCCTATTGAGCAAAAGGTCATGGGCTTTGAAGGGATGAGAGCTCTGTATGTGGTGTATGAGAGAGGTTAGAGTGCAACAAACAAATCACACATTTTTTTGTGAAATCCAAGGCATCTTGCTTCATCGTAGGGCAATAGAACCCTTTTTCTTATAATTTTAAGGGCTAGCACCCTTCCTCCTAGGTGTTCTTCATATATCCTAGAGTGAACCTCTCTTAATGCATAATCTCGATGTGAGGCATTTAAGGTATAAAAGTTTATTTGTATAGTTCACCTCATAATAATAAAGTTTGCACTTGAGAGGCAGTTACTGATTGGGTCTTCATGAAGGGTCCCTTCTTATAGAAAGAACATGATGGGGTCCATCCACGAATGTTCCTTCATCATTGATTACTTGTATTACTCATGACCCTTGGATACTAGGAAAATATATTTCTTCAACATGCCTTCTCTTAAATAGATCTCCAGTACCAGAGGTAGCGATCTTAGCGAGAGCATCAGCTCGAGTGTTCTTCTCTCGTAGTATGTGAATGATTTGATGTGTCTTGATATGGACAAGAAGTGACTTCACCAAGTGTATTTTATTAGCTGGGATTATGAGTATTAAAGTTTTCCTTAACTTAAGTCAAATATGTGGATCATTAAGTTTTGAGCTTCATTGATAGTAGTCTCAAGATGAGAGCCTCATATTCATATTATTAGTTGAATTTTTGCAGTCCATAGTAAATCATTGTGGAAATAAGTAAGATTCTTACTCCCACTAGTATTTCTTGAGCTCCATCAATGAGTCTATTGAGGAGATGAAAGTGTAATATATAGCTCATTTGGAGTAAGGACAATGCATTAAATAAAGTCTCAGTACTAGACTTTATGTCTGAAGCAAAATGAATATCAAACTCTCCAAATTCTAGACCATTTGATTAACCTTCTTATAGTTTCTTAGAATGGCCCTCAATGGTAAATGGTATAAACACCGATGGTGTGAGTATGGATGTAATTTTTGGGCTAAGAAAACTAAAAAAGCCATCTTATCTGTGGATAACGACTTTCTATATCGAGAGAATTGTCTTTGACATAAAATTGGTCATTGTATTGTATTTTTCTCTCACACTAAATTGAGCTTGCATGGGAAGGCGCAAGATATAAGTATAACATTTCTTCTTGATAAGCTTAGATAGTAAGGGTGGAGATGCTAAATATTTCCTTAGTTGCTCAAAGCAACTTGACATTCATCAATCACAAAATTATTATTTTTTGCTCCTTTAATATTTTAAAGAATGGCAAATATTTATCCCGGAATATAAGAAGCGGTATAAAGAATTGCCTATTCAAGCATTGAACTTCTTTTGATATTCTTGAGCCATATCTCAGTTCGATTTTTCATTCCAATCTATGAACCAGAAAGTTTCCTTATGTAGCACTTGGTGGTTAAGTCACATGTTATAACATCGAATAAGGTTAAAGTATGTTTCTAAGTCAGAAATATGTTGTGATTCTTCCAAGCTTTTTACTAACATGTCATCCACATTTACCATCATTATGTGGCCTAAGAGGTATTCAAAAACCTTATTCATAAGGCGTTGATAGTTAGCACCAGCATTTTTAACCCGAACAACATAACTTGGTAATAATATAAACCTTTATATATTTGAAATGATGTATCTTCTTCATCCGTTGGGTCCATTTTTATTTGGTTGTAGCTTGAGTAAGCATCCAAAAAATTGAGCATTTGATGCCTAGACGTAGCATCGACCAATTGATCAATTCGGGGAGGGAAAAGTTATCTTTCGGGCAAGCTTTATTGAGATCATTGTAATCAATACACATTCTAAGTTCCATTTATTTCTTAACCATAACAACATTTGCTAGTCATGTAGGGTAATGTACTTCTCGTTGAATCTGCAAGAGCTTGTTAACTTCAATATTCTTGGCAATCGTGCAAAACTCGCTTCTTTTGGATGATCGATTTGAATGTTGGATCAATCTTAAGGGAGTGCATGATCACATTGGGGTCAACCCCAGGCATATCTGTCGGACTCCAAGTAAAGATGTATTAATTTTTGTGCAATAAGTTTATGTATTTTACTCTCTTATTATCTAAGAGCAGAGATCTGACTTGCACTATTCATGAAACACGGAGCAAGTATTCTATAGGCGAAGCCCTTTGGGGTACTTTTACATCTTGGAAATTAAAATTCTGATCAAGGTCAATTTGAGCTTCAGGATGATTGTCTATTTGTTGATTTTCATAGACCCTCCAGCGGTTGAAAATTTCATCTTAAGATGAGATACTGAAGTAACAGCACCAAAAATTGATTGGAGGGGCACTCTAAAGATAGCGTTGTACGCTGAATCTGACTTGATCACCATGAATTGAATTGAATGAGTCACTTATCAAGAAAATACTCTGAGGCCAATAGAAAGGGTGATTGCCCCCTCCACTAGCACATGGTGATTATCAAACCCATATAATGATCCTACATCAGCATCAGGTTAGAGCTTTTCCTTAACCAAGACTATGTTAAGAAATGTGGAGTAAAATAAGACATCGAAAAACTCATGTTATCAATCAAAATTCTCTTAATATTATAGCATGGGTCATCGATCTCTGCACTGATGACAAGTGGATCTTGATGGCGAACTTGGACTCCTTCTAAGTCCGAGTCATTAAAAGTGATGGAATGATCAATACGAGATTTCTTTAACTCTGGTTCTTCGGAGGTGGCAATGAAGATTTGATTAGATAATAGTGGTCCTCTTGCGATTGTTTCAATTTCTTCAACTATCTGGCAATTATTTTATTATTTATGTGATGATTATCCTGGTTGCCCCCCAGTTGGAGTTAAGTTCTCTTGAGTCGATTGTTTCTGCATAAATCGACGTAGATATTCTTGTTGAATGAGCCTCTCGATCTCTTCTTTGAGTTGTTTACACTCATGTATGTGCAGATAGAAGTAATATTGCTTCTGATTTCTTGAATTTGGTTTCAGCGGATGTGACACTTGGTGGTCTCTTCATCTCGAATGGCCATCAAGACATTAACATGAGATGTGTTCAGTGGTGTGTATTCATTTTTTAGTCGTGGTTCACGTCATTGATGTGAGGGTCGTGGAGGGAAATCACAACTACCTTGTTGCTTCTTTTGATGGGATTGTTGATCTGTGTTCCCCGGGGCACTCTTACATTTTCCTGTGGATTGTTCAAATTATTTACGATAGGCATTGATAGCCTCATCAGCAGAAATTTGCGCTTCCACACAATGAACTAAGGCATATGAGGCATATCTGCATTAATGATGAGTAGGCGGAGCCTCCAAGGATAACTCCTCTTAATAATTTAGGGTCTACTCAAGGTATTTGGCGAGCCTCTAAGGAGAACATCTGGAAGTACTCCTTAAGTGGTTCACCCTCATTTTGACGAATGCCTAAGAGATGAGAAGAATCTTTAATGATCCTCTAGTTTGCAATGAACTGTTTTACAAAAATCTTGACGAGTTCATCAAAGGTATGGATGGATCCCCTTAGAAGGGAGTAGAACTAAGTGCGAGCTTGACTTGGCGAAGACCGACAAAGCGATGTCTGAGCTCGTTAGATATGCATGATGGTTCTGTAATGGTAGATGTGTTCATATGAGTCAGTTGCTCCATCATAGGAGTCAATACTCGGAAGCTTGAATCATATGGGAATAGGATGTTGAAGAATAGCTTCAATCAAAGGTGAAGACTCCTGATAGCCACGATGAAAAGAACGATGATTTCATCTTTAAAGTGGAATTTTTCTCGCACTAAGTGTTGTAATTTTGCACGTATAACATGATGGGTGGAACCAACAGGATGAGAAAAAGTTACTGGAAATAATTGGTGGATTAGCAATTGGTTGAGTTGCAAGTGATGGATGAGTAGAATTAGCGGTATCAAGGAGGTCAACATCACGATCTGAAAATGGAGGAACTTTAGCTTGATGGCGAGAAGGCCCTGTATTAATATTTTGACCTCCTCTAGCTAACGATCGATCTTGGGGGAGATGCATTTGCCACAGTAGTGGATGTCGTGTTTCGTAAAAGTTGGATTATCTCATTTTGAGACTCTTCCATTCGGCGCATATGATCTTTTAAAGAGATTCATGTTACGCGTTCACCTATAGGTTCATGCCTATCATGGGAAAGTGAGGCAGAAGCTTGGCCTCCTTAGCTCAAGGATTGGTTTCGAGAGTGATGGGAGTTGGAGCGGGAGGCTCTGTTGTTGCGAGTATTGCGCATGTTGGCCATAATTAAGGTATTCACAGAGATTGTGATTGTGGAGTTTGCTTCTCACTGATGATGTCAAACTGTTGTGTGCTAGAAAACTAATTGCGGTAGAATAAAAGTTTATGCCTTAGCATTGTTGTGAAATCCAGTACACACACAGATAGTTGTAGAATGAACAAGAAACTCCAAGATTTTACGAAAAACTCTGAGGGGAAAAACCACGGCTAGCCCAAGAAAATCTTTCACTATCTGCTTTGGGGTATAAAGTTTTCCGATAGATTACAAAATATATGAAAAGCGATAATAATCCAGAATCGTAACAACAAATCTGAATGGTTAAATAGTTGTTGGTGAAATTTGGCGATGGTGAACAGTGGGGATTGGCGGTCGACGGCGACGGTTGATGATAGTGATGACCAACGAAGATGGCCGGCAATGATGGTCGGCGGTAGTCGGCGGCGGTGGTAAATGACGACAATGATCGATGGTGGTGGGGTGGCGCCGATGGTCGGCGATGGTGGCCGGGTGATCGATAGCCGGTGCAGTGACGTCGCGCAATGGTCGGTCCGGTATTGATGATAACCGGCGTGACGGCGACAAGGGCCGCGATGGCCAGCGGTGACCAGACCGATAATGGTTGGCAGCGGTGAGCGATAATGGTGGACGGCGGCGGTGGTTGGCGGCCGACGGCAACAAGTGGTGGCACGATTATGCTTGGAGGATCTTCAAGCCTTAAAGCTCTCTCTTCTCTTTAGCTTGGGCTCCCCTCATGTGAAGAATGAGAGGCTATTTATAGATTAGAGGGATGTCATTTCTGTAAATACATGCAAAATCCAACCACTCCATCGGACGGCTCAAAATGATTCCCTTTATCATCTAATATATTTTAAGTATTTGAATGCTCAAATGAAATCAGAATCAAGAGATCTTGGGCTTGTTAGATCCGACTCGTCAAGATGCTCGATTTGATCATAAACATTCTATATTTAGGAATTATTTAGAGATTTAACTGATATCCCAAAGTTTCTAATGATATTGTGCTTGATGCGGTTTCACTTTTGGATCGACTTTTGATATCAAGATTTGTGCTTCGATTAGTGAAATTTTTAGTGACATATCATTTATAAATATCAAATTTTAGGTGTTAGATATGTAAATGTTGTATATAAATTTACTTTTTTGCATCTTAAAGTAAACACGAGAGTCGGGAATATGTAGTTTCATATTTATTGGTTGCTAAAAATTTCATAAATGATAAAATATATAAATTTATATCTGGTTTGCATGAAGATTCCATATGTACTTAAATAAAGAGTGAGAGTATCACATACATAGAGGATGCAAAAAAGATAATTTAACCGCTTATGATTGTCCATTGAGTTGGTGGTTAAGAATTTGAAAAGTTATTCATGTTCGTAAGGGATCAATGATTGGTGTTAGCCAATGATGTTTATAACGCATGAGAACAAATGTTGATAAATATAGCCAACTATAAGGGCTAAGGGGGTTCGATCAACAATTTAGTTGAAGAATGATAAGAGGAATTGGGAGAATGGTGCTAGACATTATGATTAACAGAATGATATTAGTATATAATAAGAGACTAAGGGGGGCATTTGACTTGATGGTGGTGGTGTCTCACTGCACTGTTGTCTGCCTGTATTTTGAAGAATTTATAGCTAAAAAGTTGTGTTTTTCAACCTAGCTTTCATCCCTACGATGTGGCTAAAAAACTATGATTTGATTTATTTTTTAAAGAAAAATAATTTCATAGGCACACCGTAGCTTTCTAAGAGCAGATTCATCAATAACGCTCCACCATTATTTTTTAAGATCAATTATAGATGTCCCAAACAGACCCTAAATATACAAAATATATTATTTATTGAGCTATCATGTTGTGGATCAAGAAAGTTGAACATTTGTGGCCGGAGGATCTCAAACGCCTCTTGTTAAGATGTGCTCAACTTGCTAATTCTCCTTTCAGGAGATGGCTCGTAATACGAGGAATTAATGGATATGAAAGATCTTCTATAAAGTGAGAACTCAACATGTTAACTCATGACATGAACATTTTAATGATAATATCAAACAATATATCAATCTTATATGCTACATTAACTCATATATAGTTAGGGAAATACATGGGGTAAGAAATACTAAAGGAGATGAAGTTAAATCCTATGTGCAATGGCACTATCTATTAAAATTTTTCTAACTCAAATACCTTACCACAAAAACTCAAAAGTTAATAATTTAAAAATCAATTGTATCATATAAATATGCTTATCAAGCGAATGATTATATGGAATGTGTTATAAAAATGTGTTAGACTAATATAATTGAATGTACAAGCTCCAATCACAATTTAAATGTTATCATACTTGATATATTATGCATAAAATTTTAAAGTAATGCATCTATGTTATTTTGCATAATAATTAAATGTCTCAATAAGATAAGTTCAACATCACCAAATTTGGGTGAAGTAGTGCCCAAATGAGCTAGAATTAAGCTTAAAGACTACACTTGAAAACTTTGACACACTAATTGGATGACCAAATGACTTCCAAATTTGACATGCTTAAAGTCGAATCGAGTGGCTCGACGAGATGAATCCAATGAGCCTAAGATCACTTAAATCAAAGATCGTTTGAATGGTCAAATCACCAAAAAACTATCTATGATCAAATGAATCAATATACACCGTCCGATGAAGTGTTTTGAGATCTTAGCTACAATGACCAAAATGCCCTCCCAGAATCCTATAAATAGGACCTCATTCTTATCATGGGGAGGAGGAAGGAGCTATAAACAAACTTGGGAGAAAGCTAAGAAAGAGCTAGAAGTTCGAAGTTTGTCATCACCGATGTCGCCGCTTTATTATGGTTGCCCGCTAACAAAATTCAACCACTATCTGTTGCATGTTGTAATTTTGAATTCCCATTATCAATTTCACACACAATCTTGTAATCGTTGTCGTGAAGACTTAAACTCAGACTTAAAGGATATATAATTGGAGCATTTTCTTTAGGCCACTGATTTTTTTCTTTTTAGGTTTTTTCACTTAAAAATTCTTGAGTTTCTTATTAGATTTTCAACTATCTAGGTGTGTGCTGGATTGCCATACAAGTTAAGACATGAAATTTTATTCTACCGCAACTGGTTTTCTGGCATGCAATAATACTAAAAAAATAATAGCATGCATGATTAATTAAATCAACTTATAAGTGTGACATTAGGAAGTAAACTATATAATATAATAAATAATATAGCTAGAGAGTTTTTAATTATTAAACTATATTTTAAATCTAAAAATCAATGTTATAGATTTTATATTGAATAAATAGTGATCCTAAGATAAGTAAATGATGTGTGAGAACAATCACTATAAAATTTAATTAAACAAATATACTTTTTATATATATAAAAAGTTCAGTTACAATAAGAATCATTAAATAAATATTTAAATATGTTGGAAAAATATGAAAAATATAAATTATAAATCATTTCCATAAAAGTACTATTCCCACTTATTTTGTGTAGAGTATGATCATTGTTCAGTGACAACATAAATGCAATTTATTATGGGGAATAAGTACACTTGTTTCTTGAAACATATTCAAAGCACATATCTTGCCAAGGTTGTCATAAAATAAAAATATTAAATCTCATATAAAAATAATAATTTTATGACTAACTTTTAATCCAAAATTATTATCATCATTGTTATTATTTGTAGGAGTGTACACTAGTTGGTTCAAACCGAAAAATTGAACCGAACTGATGTTATTTGATCGGTTTGGTTCGGTTTTAAATCTCACACTTCGATTTTTGGTTGTAAATATCTAGTTATTTAGTTTTTTATTTTTGATTTGGTTTTTTTTAAAAGATTTTATAAACCGAATAAATCAAAATTAGTTAAAAAGTCAAATATAAATATGTAATTTTAATTTTAAATGCTTAATTTTTTGTATAGATCTATAGATTTCTACTTGACTAAGAAATTTTTAATATATAAAATTTATTAGATTATTTTAATTAGTTAGTTCATTAAAAAATATTTTTATTTTATTTTTATATGGCTATTGGTTTAATTAAAACCTAATAAATCAAATTATAATTTAGTTTTTAGTTGATTTTATATTTTATTTTTTATTTTAAATTATTTTTTTTTTAACAAAATATTCTAAAAATCAACCGAAATTTACCCTAATTATTTATAATATTTTATTTAAAAAAAAAACATCTACACTTGTGATATTTGCATATTTGCAGATTTAGATACAATTTTATCTTAATTTTTATGTATCATTATACCTAATATATAAATTTTAATATTTATTTATATAATATATTACTAATTCAATCATATCAAAAAATATATGTATGAAAAATTATTTTTATTTTTTAAAATAAATATTAATAATATTTTTAATATCATTTAAATATTATAAAAATAAATATAAAAATTCAATTACTTGTAATCATGTAAATCTCCTTAATTAATTTTTTAAATAAAATAAAATTATTTTTAAATATAAAAAATTAGAAATGTATTTATTTATGTATATTATAAAGATAAAGAATAAAAAAAGCTAAATTTTTAAATATTTATTGTAGAAGTAAAAATATGATTTAATTTTTATAAAATAAAAAAAATTGTATACTCATCACAACTTCTTCAAACAATAATTTCTCCTACAATATCTACTATGTCTTTTACATATATTATATTTAGATTAATATAAAAAGAATAAAAAAAATAATATATTACTTTATATTTTGTTTTATTTATTAATTCACGATAAATTTTTTTTTTAAAAATGTAATAAAAATTAATGTATAAATAATATATAAATTAATATAATATTAAATAATAATATAATCAATATTTTATATAAATTTAAAAATAAAAATAAAAAATATTATATAATAATAATATTATATTAAAAAATTAAATCACTTTACATTTTAGATAATTTAATTATAACAAATACTAAATAATTTTAAATATTTAAATATCAATTTTACTTATTTAACTAAATAATTTATCAACAATTAAATAATTAATATTAAAATTTTTATTATATTCAAAACAAGAATAAGAATTGCCATTTGCCATTTAATCTCAAAATATATATATTTTTACCATATGTAAAATCTTGGTCTAACTTAACGACCAAAATAAATATATTGAATATAAATATTAAATATTGAGCCGATTTAAAATATTAATCAAAATATTTCGAGCTTATTTCAAAGTTTTGAGTTATATAGAAATAGATATAAAACGATAATAACCGAGTAAAAAATTAATGCAATGATTCGAAAAATGAGCTCTCTCTCGCTCGTTATGATTAATCTCGCAGAATGACGGCATTTTATGCCGCATTCTGGTAGCGAGGTCGCCTTGCTCGACCGCCGCAATTAGCGATATTTGGCTTAAGTCGGCTCATAGAGCCACATTTAAAATCGGCTCTATCATTCGAAGTTAGTCGACTTTCAAAACGATCTTAACAATTTATAATTCCAAATGTTTATAAACATTAAGTATCCTAGATATACTCTAAGACAAAAACAAGAATAAGAATTGCCATTTGCCATCAAGTTAATCTCAAAATATATATATTTTTTACCATGGCAAAATCTTGGTCGGTGGCAACTTAACGACCAAAATAAATATATTGACTGGGCTCAACGTGCTACGGGTCCGGCTCATTGTTGTCCGGGTCGAGGTACTCTCCATAAGTTTTAAATGGGTCGTCCGGTATGGGTCTTCAAATCACGAGATTCGTGTTCGTGCATGATCAAAAGTCAACATCCGAAACCCAAAGAAGTCCATAATGACTGCTTTGCCTATTAAAATCACTGACCGTCCTTTCCCGACGCGGCTTTATGCAGAAAATAATCATATATATTTTGACTTTATAATTTCACAAAAATTAAAATAAAATTTAAATCATTCGTAAGAATATTATTTAGGATGCAGGTTTCTATTATTTTAAAGAAATAAATTAGTTGAATAATTTTTAAATATTTATTTTATAAAAAACTATTATCATTTTGATGATATTCATCAAATTTTCGACAAATTCATAATTACAGTATTTCCCATCGGACAGTATTATTTTCAAAAATGGTCATTAATTTGTGTATTTATCAACTTATTGTATGATAAAGTGCCCACCATATATTTTTAATTTAAATTAAAATTATTGTAATTTAATCATGCAAGAAGATTGATACACTATATGCTTTAATTTAAAAATTTTATCATAAAATAAAATAAATAAAATATTTTTTTAAAAATATATGATATTTTGGTAGCGCTCTCACACAACAATGTGAGCTGTTTATTTGAATTCATAAGGTGGTTAATGTTCGAAATATATGAAGATAAAAATAAATTTATCGTGTCTGATTCTCATATCAAATTATGGAGAAGATTTAATTGGAAGCTTATATAAATCTATGGAAAAATAAATATAGGATTTCTAGCATTCCATATTTAAAGCGTTCTGAGATACTCTTTCACTCAATATGTTGTAAAAACTACATAGAGAAAAGTTTACGCCTTAAATTTTGGAAAGTCAACACACTGATGTGAATTAATAATAAAACTGAATTTTACTGAAAAACCTAAAAAGGGAAAATTAAAATTTCAGAAAAATCTTCCACTATGTATCGATTCGAATACAAAAGTTTCCAATAATGGAATTGCGAAGTATGAGAAGGGTGACAATGAAACAGAATCGCAACAATATATATAACCATGATTAGTCAAATCAGTTGGTAATGAGTGAATGCGGAGGTCGTGACCGACGAATGGCCTACGGCGGATGACGATGATGGTCGGCGATGGTCAGACGGCGATGCGGGTGCACGGCGACCGATGATGGTCACGATGACCAAACACGGTGACGATTACAATGATGATGATGGTGATAATGACGCCACGGCGAATGCAATGCAGAACCTACGACGATAATCGGGATTACCACGGAGACGATGGTCGGCGGCCACGCGACGGTGGTGGCGCAGTAATGACCGGCGGCATCGACGGTGGTGGTACCGACGGGTGGGCTCCAAGTGGTGACACGACATGCTTGAGGATTTTCGCTTTAGAGCTCTCTCTTTCTTTGCTCCCTCATGTGAAGAATGAGGTATTTATAGATTAGAGGTTGTAAATACATGCAAAATTCAACCACTCCACTCTAGGGAGCTCAAAATGATTCCTTTGATCATTTGATGATTTAAGTAAATGTCGTAATTAGATCATGGGTTAGATCCGGCCACAAGACGCCGATTTGACTATAAACACTCCATGTTTAAGAGTCATTTAGGATTTAACTGATATCCCAAAGTTTTCAATGATATTTTAAATGCTTGATCTCTGCTAGTTTCAACTTAGGATCAACTTTCTTTGACATCAAGATTCGTGCTTCGACTAGTAGAATTTTCACGGTCATATCAATGTGAATTGAATAAAAATAAGAATTGTTGCGTGCTAGAAATCCAATTGCAATAGAATAAAAGTTTACGCCGTAGCCTTGTTGTGAAATCCAAAGACACACATAGAGAAAGAGAAACGAAACTCCTGATTTTTATGTGGAAAACCCCAAGAATAAAAATTACGGGCCTACCTAAAAATCTTCCACTATATATCTGCTTGAGTACATAGTTTTCCGACACGGATTACATAATTGCATATGAGAAATCCTAACAATGGGAATCTCATAATCGCGTAACAAATGACGCAGTGGCCAGAATAGTTGTTGCGGGCATGATGGTGAACAACACGGCAATGAATCGATGGTGATGACCGGCTGAGATCGCAGAATGGCAGGTGACCACGATGGTCGATAACGATGATGATCGATGGTGGTTGATGGTGGTGGTCGCCGATGATCGGCGTAACGCGGCCAGCGTGGTACGAGCGGTGATGTGGCACGACGACGAATGGTGGTGGTCGACGGACGCATAGTTGGCAAGCGATGGCGACGACGGTCGACGGCGGACCGGCGACGGGTGGTGAATGGTGGCGACTACCGCAAGGACCTGGTTGGCGATGGCACGACCGGCGATAGTGGGTCGACGGCGCGCGAAAGTGGTGGCACGATTATGCTTGAGGATCTTCAAGCCTAGAGCTCTCTTCTCTTTTCTTGGTCTCTCCTTACGCGAAGAATGATAAGTTATTTATAAATTATAGGAGCGATTTAGAAATACGCAAAATCCAAATCATTCCATGGGATGGCTCGAAATGATTCATTCGATCATCTGATGTATTTTAAGTATTTGAATGCTCAAATGAAGTCAGAATTAGGAAATCTTAGGCTTGTTAGATCCGGCTCGTCAAGACGCTCGATTTGAATATAAACACTCCATATTTAGGAGCCGATTAATATCACAAAATTTTAAATTAGATTGTTTTTGGCATCAAAATTCGTGTTCGATTAGTAAAATTTTCAATGTCATATCAAGAATCAATCATTTAGATTGGAGACCATGATCTTATTTATAGTATAGTGAATTTTATTTTAGGGAAATTTATAAATCAATCACCTAATACATGTGTATTTATAATTTAATCACCCTCTCTATTTTTTTTTTTTTTTTTGAACTATCAGACTCATGTATTTGCATGTGCCATGAATCACGATCAAATCGTTGGGAATTTTATAAAAATGAAAAATATGGGTTAAGCTTTTGTTATGAATTTCAATATTTTAAATTAAACTTGAAAAATTAAGATTGAAGATGGTTAATTTGTAAATATAGAAGAATAATATGACTATGTATATAAAAGCCCTTTATTTTATATGAGTCCATGGTAAAATTTAAATAAAATATATGATATTTAGAGATAATAAATTTCATACAAAATTAATATGATATCTCAAAAATTAAGAAAAAAAATCTTTATTTGATCATAAAATTAATAGGATTAAAATAGAATATCACTTAATTTATAATTAATATATAAGCCTATATCCAAAATTCTCAATAATTAAATGACTTATATAATTAAATGATTTTTTAATTACTATTGGCCGTAAAACCGCCATGTAGAGAAAAGTTTTCACCTTAAATTAAATCCAAAGACAATATGTGTATTTAAAGATTAACAATAAAACTCAATTTTATGTGGAAAATCAAAAAGAGGGAAAATCACGCGCCAAAGAAAAAGGCTTCCACTATGTATCCGCTTTGAGTAAAGATCTTCCATACCGGATTACGAATGTATAGAGAGAGACAAATAGCAGAATGCATTAACGTTAACGATGACTCGACGATCTAAGTTGAACGTTGACGACGAAGTGACGATGAAACACGAATGTTATGACCAAGAACAATGGTCGACGACGGCCGGTGGAGATGGCGGCCGGCCTACGGCGGTGGTGACGACCGCCGAACGACACCAGGCTTGGAGGATCTTTAGAGCTCTCTCCTCTCTCTGCCGCCTCCTTCTTCACTTGGCCTCCCCTCATGAAGAATGAGGCTATTTATGACGGGAGTTGCGTCTCTAAATACATGCAAAATCCAACCCTCTCCATCTGATGGCTCATGATGATTCCCTTGATCATATGATGTATTTTGTGTATTTGAATGCTCAAACAAGTAATTATAAGATCTTTGGCTTTAACCTCCGTCGAGACGCATTCGACTATATAAATAGTTCATATTTGAGAGCTATTTAGGATTTAACGATATCCCAAAGTTTCCAAGGATATTTTAAGAGCTTGATCTCAGTTTCAACTTCGGATCAGCTTACTTTTAACATCAAGATTCGTGCTTCAACTAATAGTATTTTAAGTGTCATATCAACTATGATATTCATTCAACTTTTGTACACTTTTTAATTAATTTTGAATTGATTGGTGGAAGATGTGCTTGTTTTGTAAGGTTACTCTCATCAAATTAAAGCTACGGGAGAAAGCTAATGTGGTCTATTTTATTTTTCGTGCATTAATTATTAGAGAAAATATTAAGTATGAAGTTAGGATATAATTTTATATTCAGATTCTTAATAGAATAGCATCATATGATTCTCACTTAATACATAATTATTATATATTAACTATAAAATATGAACTATTATTTATTAATGTGTATATATATATATATATATATTGCGTGCAAAAAGATTCGGGTCAGTAGAGTAGGAGAATTCGATTTCTTAGTATTGCACAGAAGTTCCATACACACACAAAAAAGAGTTTGAGAGATCTCAGAATTTTTACGTGAAAAACTCAAAAAGGGAAAAACCACGGGGTCTAGCTCACTTAAAAATAATTTCACAACATCAACTTCTGTTATAATGATTATCCTTTCTTTAAAGTTGGAGAATGATAGCTTACAAAAATAAATTTTGTAATAATCTTCATTAGATTAGCGACGAAGGCCTTGCTTGAGGTGGTAGTATGATGATCCGACAAAACTATCGAAAGATAGTCGGGTGGTAGTTGGTAGCGGGTGGCAAATGATGAACGGCGACGGCCGGCGATCCGCGACCGCTGGTAGCGTACCGATGCGACGGGCGTATGCCGACCGATGGTTGGCGATGACCGGCGCAGACCGGCAGCGGTGGTCGGGCGTAAGTGACCACGCGTGGTGGCGACGGCGACCGCAGCGGCGAGCGTACGGCACATGGTCGGCGAATGATTAACTGGTGGTCGGATCGACGAGTTAGACGGCCGACGGTAATCGACGGCCGTAGAATGGCGGACCGACAACGCTCATTGCAATGATCGAATCTGATGACGACCGATGGTCGGTGGATCGACAACGCGTCGATCGTGGAATCGATGATCCGGCGACTAGGACCCGACATGCTTTGAGATTCTTCAAGTCTTAGAGCTCTCTCCTCTCTTTAGCACCCTCATATGAAGAATGAGGGCTATTTATAGATTATAGAAGTGATATTTCTGTAAATATAGGCAAAATCCAAACCACTCCATCGGACGGCTCAAAATGACTCATTCGATCATATGATGCATTTTAAGTATTTGGATGCTCAAATAAAGTTTGAATTAAGAGATCTTAGGCTCGTTAGATTCGGCTCGTCAAGATGCTCGATTTGATTATAAACACTCCTTATTTAAGAGCTATTTAAAGATCTGACTAATATCCCAAAGTTTTCAATTATATTTTAAGTGCTTGATCTGGGCTAGTCTCGACTAAGAATCAAATTGCTTTCAATATCAAGATTTGTGCTTCAATTAGTAGAGTTTTCAATGACATATTAGTTGTCTCCCTTATTTTTGGATGATATCATCTCTATCATCCAAAAATACATGCCAAATAATTGAAAATAACAACTTTTTCAATGTTAATGAAATTTACGGGTTCATTAACATTTGTGCCAGATATAGTTTGAGAGAATAAATATTCATGGGGTGCACAAGACTATGATCATGGAAGCGGGCGCAATAGACCAATCACATAGGTGTATGATGTCACAAATGCATGGGCAAGCAAAGCGGCAAACGCGCGAGGTCATGGCCAACTTAGTGCAATCGTGCACATGCGAAAGTGCAGGGACATTGGCTTGCGTGGTCGCGAGCACGCATGGCCGTGGGCATACCGTCGTGAGAGGTTGCGGGTGTGTGAGGCCTCTGGGATACGGGCGCGCAAGGCCATGAAAGCGCATGGCCGCGGGGTTGCAGGCGAGTGCAAGTGCTTGTGGACACTCGCGGGCTAAGGGGCCCCATGGTTTTTCTCTCGGAAGAGGCGTCAATTATCCTCATCAGACCAACCGGGTTTGGAGGCGATCAAGGCCCGCAGTTCATACGGTGAGACTCCAATTTTCCCTCAAGAGATGTGTCAATTGTTCTCGTCGACCGACCGGGTTTAGAGGTGATCAGGACTCGTAGTTCATATGGCAAGAGTCTAACTTTCTACAGATAATTTTAACTCATCCAAGGTTATTCGTCATAGTATTTACTCGATATGAATCATGCTGAAAGAAATTTATCTTGAATTTTTTACTTATCTGAGGTTGTTTGTCATGATGTTACTTGATGACATCAACGTGTATGAAATATGTCGAAATAAATCTGCCAACAATTTTTGAATCATCTGAGGTTATTTTTCAAAGAGTAAATTAACGATATTAATCTGTATGGAAGTGGTCAAACTGAATCCGCCAAGAATTTTTGACCAATCGAGGTTATTTGTCAAAGTATTCCTTGATGACATTAAGGTGTGTGGAAGGGGTGAAATCGAATCCGCTGAGGATTTTTGACCCATTCGAGGTTATTTGTCAAAGTGTTACTTGATGACATTAACATGTATGAAAGGTATTGAATTGAATCCGCTAAGAAGTTTTTACACATTTAAGGTTGTTTGTCTTAATATTACTTGATGACGTTAACTTGTATAGAACATGTCGAAAGAAATCCCCCAAAGATTTTTGACCCATCTGAGGTTATTTTTCAAAGAGTAAATTGAAGACATTAACCTATATGGAAGGGGTCAAACTGAATCTACCAAGAATTTTTGACCCAACCGAGGTTGTTTGTCAATGAATTTCTTGATGACATTAACATGTATGGAAGGGGTGAAATCGAATCTGCTGACACATCCGAGGTTATTTATCAAAGTATTACTTGATGACATTAACCAGTATGGAAGAGGTCGAATCGAATTCGCCAAGAATTTTTGGCTCATCTGAGGTTATTTGTCAAAGTATTACTTAATGGCATTAACCTATATGTAAATGACCAAATTGAATCTGCAAAGGATTTTTGACCCATCCGAAGTTATTTGTCAAAGTGTCATTTGATGACATTAACCTGTATGGAAGGGGTCGAATTGAATCTGCTAAGGATTTTGACCCATCTGAGGTTGTTTGTCATCATATTACTTGATGATATTAACATGTATATAATAGGTCAAAAAAAATCCACCAAGAACTTTTGACACATCCGATGTTGTTTCTCAAAGCGTTACTTGATGACATTAACATGTATGAAAGGGGTCTAATCGAATCCCCCTGAGATTTATTATACTCTCATTTAAATGTGGTGATTACCACGTGTATCTGAATCAAAGATGAAAATTTGGTTTGTATTTAGACCGTTACTACACTTTCGGGATCAGAATTATAGTCTTGCCCAACGAGTAGAAGTCTAGTGGAAGACTGTATGAAGAATTTTAATCTTGTCCAAGAGTTTCTTATGACATCTTATATATTTGTAGAAAGTCTCTTCATATTGTCTTACTCATCATAAATCTAATATATAAAATAGATAATAGAAGAAATGAGCTTTGTAATCATAATTGCAATCAAATTGCCCCCAATCTTGACTTGTTAAACTTATGACTGGTAATCAAGTGGGTTGCCCCTAATCTCGATTGTTCCCCATATATTATATTTCGATGTGCATTAATAGGCTTATTAGCAAAAATTTGTGCTTCCACATGATTATCCAAGTCGGCATATGAGCGAACCATATTATACATTAGTGATGAGTATAAAGGCCCATAACGGAGTCCTCCAAGAAAAACTCATCTTAGTAATTCAGGGTCTACCCCTGGTATCTGGCGAGCATCTAAGGAGAATCTCTGGAAGTATTCCTTAAGTGATTCATCTACATTTTGATGAATTCCTAAGAGATGAGAGTAATCTTTAATGATCATTCAGTTTGCAATGAACTATTCCATAAAAATCTTAGTAAGTTCATCAAAAGTATAGATAGATCCCCTTGGAAGAGAGTAGAACCAAGTGCGAGTTAGACCCTTGAGGATGACTGGGAAGACCTGACAAAGCAGTATATTAGGAGCTCGTTAGATGTGCATGATAGTTCTGTAATGATCAATGTGTTCATATGGGTCGGCGCTCATGAGTTGATGTTTAGAAGCTTGAAACCTCGAATAGGATCAAGAATTGCTTCAGCTAAAGGTAAAGACTCCTGATAGCTACGATGAGAGGGAAGATGATTTATATATTTGAGGTGAAATTTTTCTCTGCATTAAATGTTATAATTTCACACATATAACATGACGGGTGAAATTAGCAAGGCAAGAATGTGTCAAGTCATTCACAACTATTGGTGGGTTAGAGATTGGTTGAGTTGCAAGTGATGGATGAGTAGAACTAGCAATGTCAATGAGGCCAGCATCACGGTCTAGAAGTGGAAGAACTTCAGTCTAATGGTGAGAAGGTCCCGTGTCAACATTCTGACCTCCCCTAGCTAAAGATTGATCTTGGGGGAGATGCGTTTGTTGCAGTAGTATCTGTCATGTTTCTCGTAAAAGTTAAATTATCTCATTTTAATACTCTTCCATTCGACGTACACGATATTTTAGAGAGGTTTCTATTGCACCTTCACCGATAGGGTAATGCATATCAGGGGGAAGTGAGGCAGAAGCTTGGAGTCCTTGGTTTAAGGATTGGTTTCAGGAGTGATGGGAGTTGGAGCGGGAGGCTCCATTATTGCGAGTATTGCGCCTGTTGGACATAATGCAAGTGTTCACAGAGATTGCGATTGTGGGATTCTTTTCCCATATACGACACTAAACTGTTGCGTGCAAGAAGATTCGAGTTAGTAGAGTAAAAGAATTTGATATCTTAATATTGCATAAAGGTTTCACACACAACAAAGAGTTTAGAGACCTCAAGACTTTTACATGAAAAACCCAAAAAGAAAAAAATCACGGAGCCTGGCCCACTTAAAAATAATTTTGTTACATCAACTTATGTTATAATGATTATCCTTTCTCAAAAGTTGGAGAAGGATAGCTTACAATAATAAGTTTTGTGACAAACTTCACTGGATTAGTGATGAAGGCCTTGCTTAAGGTGGTAGTTTGATGATCCGATAAAAACTATCGGAATATAGTCGGGTGGTGGTTGGTGGCAGCTGGCAAATGGTGAACGAGGGCAGTCGGTGGTGATCCGGCCGCGATAGGATGTCGGCGGTCAGCAATAATCCGGCTATCGAGGTGGTGGCCGGGTGCGGTGGGTGATGATGATATGGCGGCGGCCGGCATTACCCGGTGGGTGGTGGTCCGGCGTGATGACCAGCAAATGAGCGGCCGGTTGATCGCGGCGATGGCGCACCATCAGGACAATCGTGGTTAGCGACAATTCGGTGATGGTCGGCTGGTGGCCCGATTATGCTTTGAGATTCTTCGAGTCTTAAAGCTCTATACACTCTTTAGCTTGGGCCCCAATCTCTAATTGTTTCTCATATATTACTCAAACTGCTTTCGATGTGCATTGATAGCCTCGTTAACAAAAATTTGTGCTTCCACACAATTATCTAAGTCAGCATATGAGCGAACCGTATTGCACATTAGTGATGAGTAGAAAGGCCCAGAACGGAGTCCTCCAAGAAAAACTTCTCTTAGTAATTCAGGGTCCACCCTGGTATCTAACCAGCTTTTAAGGAGAATCTCTAGAAGTACTCCTTAAGTGATTCATCTTCATTTTGATGAATTTCTAAGAGATGAGAGGAATCTTTAATGATCCGATTCGCAATGAACTGTTCTACAAAAATCTTAGCGAGTTCATCAAAAGTTTAGATAAATTCCCTTGGAAGAGAGTAGAACCAAGTGTGAGCCTGACCCTTGAGGGTGACTGGGAAGACCTGACAAAGCAGCATATTAAGAGCTCGTTGGATGTGCATGATGATTCTATAATGGTCGATGTGTTCATATAGGTCGACTGCCCTATCATAGGAGTCGATGCTTGGAAGCTTGAAACCTACTGGAATAAGATATTAAAGAATTGCTTCAGCTAAAGGTGAAGACTTCTGATAACCATGATGAGAGGGAAGATGATTTATATATTTGAGGTGAAATTCTTCTCGCATTAAATGTTATAATTTCACACAAATAACATGACGGGTGAAATCAGCAGGGCAAAATGTGTCAAGTTATCCACAATTATTGGTGGGTTAGAGATCGGTTGAGTCACAAGTGATAGATGAGTAGAACTAACAATGTCAATGAGGTCAGCATCACGATTTGAAAGTGGAGGAACTTCAGCCTGATGGTGAGAAGGCCCCGTGTTAGCATTCTGACCTCCCCTAGATAATGATTGATCTTGGGGGAGATGCATATATTAAAGTAGTAGCTGTCGTGTCTCTTGTAAAAGTTGAATTATCTCATTTTAAGACTCTTCCATTCGACGAACACGATCTTCTAGAGAGGTTCCTATTGCACCTTCAACGATAGGATAACGCATATCGGGGGAAAGTGAGGCAGAAGCTTGGCATTCTTGGTTTAAGGATTGATTTCAAGAGTGATGGGAGTTAGAGCGGGAGGCTCCATTGTTGCAAGTATTGAGCTTGTTGGTCATAATGCAAGTGTTCACAGAGATTGTGATTGTGAGATTTCTTTCCCACATACGACACCAAATTGTTGCATGCACGAAGATTCGTGCCAGTAGAGTAGGAGAATTCGATGTCTTAGCGTTGCACAAAAGTTCCGCACATATAGCAAAAGAGTTTGAGAGACCTCAAGATTTTTACGTGAAAAACCCAAAAATGAAGAAATCAAAGGGCCTAGCCCACTTAAAAATAATTTTGTTACATCAGCTTCTGTTACAATGATTATCCTTTCTCAAAAGTTGGATAATAATAGCTTACAATAATAAATTTTGTGACAAGATTTCTTCACCGGAAACGGCCTTGCTTGAGGTGGTAGTCCGATGATCCAAAAACTATCGAATCGTGGTGGTTGGTGGCCGGCAAATGGTGAATACCATCACGCTAATCCAACGACCGCCGGCAAGGTGACCGCGGTGTCGTGGTCGATGGACCGATGACGATTGGGTGGTGGCCGCTACGGTGACCAATAGGTCGACGGCGACGACGTGACCGACGGTAGTTCTGGACTATTCGCGGTAGTGGCCTACTCTTATGTGAAAATGAGCTATTTATGATTATGAGAGTATTTATAAATACTGGAAAAATCCAAACCACTTTATCTGATGGCTCAAAATGACTCATTTGATCATGTGATGTATTTTAAGTATTTAGATGCTCAAATGAAATCAGAATTAAGAGATATTAGGCTGATTAGATCCAGCTCGTCAAGACGCTCGATTTGATTATAAACATTATATATTTATGAGCTATTTAGGGATTCGACTGACATCCCAAAGTTTTCAATTATATTTTAAGTACTTGATCTGGGTTTGTCTCAATGTAATCATATTGCCAATATCAAGATATTGTCATATAATAGAGTATATATATATATATATATATATATATATATATATATATATATATATATATATATATATATATATACACAATTAAATACTCGAAAATTAACACATGATATTAAGCATTTTTATTTGAAATTAAATATCTTATTTTTCAAAGATTTAGATACATACCACATAATACATATCTCACACCTAAATTTTGCTATATGCTTATGTAGCACATTCATATTGAAAAAGTTGTATTTCATTTTAAAAAAAAGTATATATTGATGATAGTTTAGTCATGATATTAGAAATTTAGGTGATATTTTTCTAAATATCAAAATTTAAATTTAAATATATAAATATATAAAAAACATATGATATATATATATAAATCTCTCTTTTTTTTTAACAATTACCATTCCATTTTGGCTAAAAGACGTATTATGATAGCCTATCACAAGCCTTTTGCTCATATTCACGATTTTAAAATGACTAAATTGAAAAAAAAAATGATTTAATTCAGGAAAAAAAGTAATTTAGTGAAATATTAATTACTAATTATTTATTTATTTAAAAAAAGTCCATGTTTCTGAGTGCGACACGTGTATTATCTATATCCCGATCGAATCTATGCTATATATGGTGGACTATTGTAAGGAAAAACTATTAGCGAAGTACCATAGCAATCCTTGAATGCTGTAGATACGATGGATATTGTACTCTATAATCATATGTAATGCATGAATATTGCATGATGTTGTATTATTTATTATAATTTTTTGGGCAAGATGTTATATAGTACAATGAAAGTTTTATTATCTCAAATATTATTTTTTAGAATGAGAAAGTTTAATATGTAGCATATAATTCTTATGTATTTACATATTTAATATATAAAGTTTGATATTTATAAATATAGCATATTTTATATGATTAAAAAAGTATATTTCACTTTAAAAAATCATAAAAGTATTATTTTAATATGATATTAAAGATTGTGATACTATTTATATAAATATTAAAATTTAGATATTAGATATGTAAATATATGAGAATAGTGTGCTAGAGGATGGACAATATTTAAATGTCATAATGTCTATGATGAATGATCTGTTATTTATCATAATTTAATACCTTTTTTAAGATTTTACTATTCATTAGTAATTGCATTCTTTTTTTTTTTTTTTTCAATTTTATTGCAAATTTATAAATTTCAATCCATATCATAAGCATTAAGCATCCAAGAAATGTAAAAATACTTTTAAAATATATTTTTGATGAGGCGGAACACAAAGAATGTATATGCAATATTTTTTTTTAGATAAAAAGGATTTTGTTATGTTATAGTTATTTTGTTAATGTGAATTAGGTCAAATAATGTAAGTGTTATCCAAATCAAGAGAAAATTATGCCAATAAGCTTTAGAAGAATCAAAAAATAAGTCAAAAGCGATGGATCTTGATGCGATTTAATTATGCTATTAAGCTTTCTACAAAAAAAGGTTGTCTTGCAATTTGCTTGATGCAAGCTTACAAGCTCATTTAGATGTATGAATTATCTTATTATTTTATATATTATCTATCTCTCTCTCTCTATATATATATAGAGAGAGAGATACAATATTATGATTATAAAAATAAATAAAAACATATCTAGGGCATTATCTTCTAGATAAAGATTAAAACACTCGCATTATATTTTCTATTTTTGGTATCACTTTTATTTTTATCTTTTATATTATTTATAATTTAAAAGTGATAATTATTTTTAAAAATATTCAAAATACTTATAAACTATTTCAAATATTTTTTAAAAATAATGAGATTCTTTTAAAAATACACTAAATAAGTATATTTTAAGTTAATTTAAATACTCCCCCTAAAAAAAATTTGAAAATAATATCAATTTAGGAAAGGACATTTATACCTTTTATTTTAATAAAAATTATTAGGCAAACTAAAATATATATAGTCTTTGTTCTATTTTGCTCTATATAAACATTTATCAAAAAATCATGCAAATAATAATGTAATAATAAATATAAAATCATATATAACTTAGTGCATGTAGGCTTACATGGTACTTGCCTAATAATATTTCTAACCTAAGTGGATAAATTTCCTATAAAAAATATCTTATATATATATATATATATTTCATATATATATATATATATATATATATGTCTCATTATTACTCTTCACCAAAAGCAAAAGAGATAAAGTGAGAGCACTAAGCATAAAACGAGGAATAAGAAGCACTAAGGAGTTTCAAGTACCGGCAAAAGTTTTGTTAAAGTAGCATCAACAGAGAAGTGGGCTTACTCTCAAATAAATTTATTAAAAAATTATAATTGGACTTACTTTTATTTAGATAAGTCAATAAAAAGAAATTATCACATATTATATTTCTTTAAAATTACGTACGATTATGCAGATTATATAAAAATATATTAAATATTATTACTTAAAACATTCTCTTTCGCTTTCATTTATAAAGATTTATAAACATGTGAACTGTTTTATGAGCACAAAATATGTAATTAGTACGCATTTTTATATGAGATGAACAATTTTTATTTATTTATTTCACAGACGATTAAAATTAAAATATCACTTAGCCATCTAAACAAAAGCTTTGTTAATTATTTGTAATTACTTAATTGATTTATATCTAATTTATGAGTGAATATTTTAATTTTTAAATACATTTTCAAAATATATTTTTTTTTCGAATTATATGATATTATTCACCATTTACTCATATAAAGCTCACATAAATTTTCACATTAAATAGTTGTTTTAATGCTATAAATATGACTGTAATTGCTTGTAGTTGCCCTTCCACAATAAAAACTACCGAGTTAGTCTTGCATAATGATCAAAGTTACAAACAGTGAAAACAAGACCAGCTAGAAACTAACTAAACTCTTCAAGACTCCATTAAAACACTGAAAATACTAATACAGTAACACACGCCATAAGCTTGATCACTACTTGAGAAAAACAAAGAAGCAAAATAATAATTTACTCCATGTTTTCTCAATACATATAAATATATATATAGAAGAAAATAAATGGCGATCCAACATGCTATATAGAACTAAACTCTGCTGTCATAGAGCAGCAAGCAAGAAGAAGAGCTCGAGGTCAGGGTGAGTGAAGAAGGAGACAGCAGGCCTATGATAAGGAACAGTGAACAGAAGCCAGTCGCTGCTTCTTCGGTGCCGGTGGGCACGCAATCTGCTCCGGTATGTGAAATCTTCGAGCTTTCGGAGTCGAAAATCCGTTGCAGGAGGCCTCATTATCGTCCAACTTCAAGCAAGTCTGGTCAGAAATTTCTGAAGCTTGTTCAAACTTCTGGACTGTGGGCTCTGTTACCCTTTTCCATTGATCAAAGCATAACTTGCATTCCATTTGAGGAGCAGGTAGAAGTATTCTGAATGGGAAAGAAGGGAAGAGATATTCCTTTGAGGTTGAAAGTTGTATGGCTTTGGCCTATATTCTGTAATGAACTCCAGTAAAGATTAAGAATGGCGAGTATCCAATGACTTTGTCTCTATTTAAGCCTGGAGAAGGAGGGAGGTCAGTAAAGACAGGATGTCGTAAGTTTCGGTGAGATTACCTTTGGCAAGGTGCATTTTGGGCGGAAGATTTTATTTGAAATTTGAAGATTTACTATAATTTCTCTCTCTCTCTCTTGTAGTGTGTGTACAACATTGATGCGAGGGTTAACGACAAGTCAACTTTGTTAACACTTAAAATATTCAGACCGAGTCATAATGGGTCATATAGATAGATTTCATATTATATTTGTTGTGTTTATATTTAACTTGGCTCAATTTGAGTTAAGTCTCTTCGTACGAGAAGTTACTGAAGTGTGGTGGCCATAGTTCTGGCAAAGTGAAACATTCCAATTTCCCCATTGATTACAAATTGATCTTTCTTTGCAATACTTTTTACAAAGTCTTAGCCAAACTATTAGCAAATAGGTTAAAAAAGATTCTCCCATACATTATCCATTTTATCCAATCGAGTTTCATTCAAAACAAGGACATAGCAAATAATTTGCTCTTGCTCATGAACTATGCAATGAATTCTCCCAGTCTAATCATGAAAAAATATTTCTTGCCAAATTAGACTTGAAGAAAGCTTTCAACATGATTAACCACAAGTCCTTACTTCATAAACTAAAGCAAAAAAGATTTCCTTATGTCTTTTATCAAGTGGATTGAAGCATGTATTACTAAAGCCTCTTTTAATTGTGTTCGATGGTGAAATTAAGAGCTTCTTCAACTCTTCAAAGGGTCTTAGACAAGAGTGTCCTCTTTCACCATTTCTCTTCATAATTGCTTTGGACATATTCTCCTGCCTCTTAGACAGAGAGTTAAATCTTCTAAGATATAATCCTTTTACTTTGGACAATTGCAAAGTTGCTCACCTTCTGTTTGAGAATGAATTATTGGTTTTGGGTTTTGCGAATGCCTAGACCATTGATTCTCTTAAATATTCTCTCGATATTTTAGCATCATATATGGGACTTATTGTTAATAGTGAGAAATTTTTATTTGTTTCTCCAAAAATGCTAGACTTATTGATTAGATATATATGGTGCTTAATGTGAAACTTGGGAGCTTTTCGATAAAATATTTGGGACTTCCTTTGATTGTTGGCCCTCTTAAGGTGGCTCATTTCAACCCTTTATTTGATAAACTTTTTACTTGGTTGACTGGATGGAAAAGAACTTGGTTGTCTGGATGGAAAAGAAATTCCTTTCTTTTGGAGGCCTATTTCAACTTCTAAGATCTTCTATTAATAACTATTTATTCTTATTAGTTCAGATATGTTGCTTTCCTTAAGGGTGCTAGCAAAAAATCTCCTTTTTCACCACCAACTTTTTTTATCTTAGCGTGGAACCAAATAAGAATCATATTATTTATTGACTTAAAACTTCTATGCCCAGTATGATGTTTGGACCAAATTGTTTTGACATCTTTGATAAGTCATCCTCATCCTCTTTGAGTTCTATTATTTCAAATGGCCATTGGACCCTTCCTAAGAGTTTAAAATTGAGAAATTTATGTTGTTATAATAAAATCATTAACCTTTTACCGACTTTGATGGGGTTGTTATGCTTTGGAATTAAAACAACAAGCTTTCCTCTAGGTTGATTAAAAACTCTATCTTTGAACACTTCCCCAGTGTCAAATGGGCTGAGGAGGTTTGCTTTAAAGGCCATACAATTAATTACACACTTTTTTATTGTATGGCTTACCTGGGGGGATCTCAAGACTTCATATGTTTTCTCTTATAGATGTGTGAGCACAATTATGATTTGCTATCTTTATAATACATCTCCGGAATCACATTCACTTCTTTTTTTAAAGTCCAACATCTATGTTGTTGATTAGAAACTTACTTCCCAACGGATCTTTCTTTCTCATACAAGCTACACTATAACAAGTCCTAAGTGCAGCTACTAACCTTGCTCACATGTCATCAAGAGGTTAAGTTTCCTCATTATATGATTTTCTCTTCTCAATGCTACTTTACTTTGTCTTTGATTTAAAATTTGCACCATAGCTTTTCCGGATAATGATGGTTATTAAGAATAAGCTCCTTGTCCTAATGATTGAGCTCATAGCTACGGACATGCAGCCTCCACCCTAGTGGTTCATTTCTACAACTATGGGTTCTTGCTTAATCTTACTTTACACTTTTAGGATTATGTATTATTTTTTAATAATGGTATTTTAAATGGTAATTTCTCATTCCTCATTTGGAATCTGTTGGATGTTAGTCATGATTATCATTGGAGTGCTGCCATTTTGTTCCTAAATCAGTGTAGCCATTATTATTCATATGTGGAGTTGCAGTTATTCTCGATTACTCACGCTTGTTTACTCATCAATTTTGATGATTTTTGCAACTTTGAGTTTGGGGAGAGTCTATTGACTCCTTTATTTTCCTTAAAGTTATCTATATTTTTATTTTGCTTCTAGGAAAAAACCAAAGCTACAATGAGTTCTTACAAGACTTATGCCATTGTTATCTCATCATCCACCCTAGTTAAGTTTGTGCATAATGGACCAAACATATTGTATATTATTATGATTTTGACAATATTTTTCATAAAGAAGGATTTTATTATTGGGAATAATTGGGGAAAAAAATTAAGGATATATGCTTGTAAGAAGTTGTTTTTTACATGAAATTTTTGTAGCACGATAAATAGGAAAGCTATACTTGAATGGAATAATTTATAGTTTTTTATAAGCAAATTTATGAAAAATTTGTCCCAAATGAAAAGAAGGAATGTGAACGAGAGCTTAAGTTGGATAACTTAAGAGGTCGATTGGATTCAATTTTATTTTACATTATATATTTTTATTTTATTTTATTTATATTTTCATTCTTAATAAAATATGTTTAGTATCTTAGAAATATATATTTCTTATTTTTTATGTAATATTAATAGTAGACATCAATAGTGATAATGGAGGCAATGGATGATGGTAGCGAGCATAGACTATAAGAGGCTGTGAGTAATGATGAGTGATCGGTAGTGATACTTATTATTAAAAGTACTCAAAATACCTAAAAGTTATTATAAGTGTTTTAAAAAAAAGAAGTTTTATTTAAAAAAAGCATACAACAAATAAATATGTTTTTCAAAATAAAATAAAAATAAAAATAACACAAAATAAAATTGATTCTATCTAAGGAGCTGTTTGGTTGGCTGAAAAATGAATGCAGTGTAAAAAGAATGTAGTGTAAAAAGAATACAGCGTAAAAGGATTATTTTACAGTTGTTTGGTTGAAAGTTTTACAAATTCAAGACTTTGTTTTTTTTATTTGGTTAAAAAAATATAATGTAAAGTATTTTGAAGGTTTTGACGCCCGGAGACGGAGGCCGGCCGACGGTGGGCGGCATGTGGTGGTGGGCGGCAACGACGGCCATGTGGGCTCTAAAAATTCGCCACCGACCTTTCAATTAAGAGAGTTTGATTTAATCTCGGTGTAATTCTCAGAAGGCAGATGGAATAGTAGATAAGACACTGCCCAAAAATTTTGCCCTCATTTTGCGAGGACTTTAAATCTGGTTCAAGGATTCCTATAGGCGCAAGCACCCATAGTTAATTACCTCTCTCAATGCTGAGAGAGAACTTTCGATTAAGGCTAGTCGTTAGGTCGCTTAGTGCGTAGCGTATAATAGTAACATGTGGAGTTTTGAAATTTAGATTTATGAAATTCATCATTTTTAGCTTAAATCTACTTAGTGGGAGGTAGTAATTCAACCCTAGAAGGATCTTTATTAAGAACACGGGTTACGCCCAAGAAATCCTTGTAGACTTTGGGTGGTGTTTGTCTAAAGAGGCAAGCTTAAGTCAACCTTAGATAACATAAAATTTTTTGCTCTATCAAGTATACCCTATGGTTCACAACTCAAAGGACAGAGCTATTGGAGAGCATACGGGCTGCAGTCATGACCGTGATATAGTGGATCATTTGGCGACAACCACCCGGAGGACTCGGTAATCTGATCATGTGGAGCCATCCAAGTCATGCGCCGAGGACACGCCACGCTTCTCGGCATGAGATTGTTTGAGAGTAAACATAGTTGTATACTTAAATTGACTTTGGCTCCTTTGTCAGCTATGATTTTCTTAATTTATCACCTACGACAAACAATTGCGAAAGGTTGATTGAGTTTTAGCTTTAAGTTCTTTAAAGATTGAATTTCATTTAAGCATTTAATACTTAATGGCATGTTAAGTTTTACACTTAGATTGATACTTAATTTGAATTAATTTGATTTGAAATTACAATAATATTTTGATGAAAGTATCCCCTCTTGAAATTTTCATTCAACACAGCCATCATCGGGGTAGTTTATTGTTTCGCTATTTTAAATCCTGCCGACTCTATTAATTTAATAAGAGAGGATCAGATCTGCTGTCATATGATATAATTATCTTCTCATATGTTTTATTAGGATGAAGATATTATAATAATATCATTAGATTTTAGGTTATGTTAACTCGGACCCGGTCCTGAGACCTAACCAGGAATCAACTCTTGTAGCATCCCCGGACACTAAGTTTAAGCTCAGCATAGTATATAATCGCTTATTCATTTCATAAAATACTCATACATGCTTCAAAGTGTTTGAAACTGAGGTTAAAAATACTCTTAGAATGTATATAACCATCTCACCTTAAGTTATTCTAAAACATCAAATTTAGATGTGACGTTGCTTTGTAATGAATGTAGTATTTTATCATTCAAGTGATTGATATTCATCTTAATGCAACAAGATTGAGCATATGATCACTTCATAATACATGTAAGCATCTCATTCATTTATTTGAAAATTTATGCAAGCATTGGAGTATTTGAACCAGATATAAGTTTATATGAATATTTTTTTTATCTGAGTATTTGCACATATCAATGAAACACTTGAATTGGATAAAACATTGCCTCTTAATGTATGTCTATGTTCAATTCATTTCATTAAAATATTTGCATGTACTAATAAACATTTGAGTTGAATCAATGGCCGCCTCATCACATATACGAAGATCTGCCTCTTTGATATACTATGTGAATTTCAAGACATATGCATCGAGAGTGTTCGCATATATCTTAGAGCAATAGACTCGAGTATAAGATGGATTTATAGTATTTACAAAGGGAGCTCAATCCTTTAGAACCTTTGCATGAATTAATGAAGTGCTTGAATTGGAGTTGGATGTTATGTTATGATATACATATGATGCTTGTTCAAAACCTCTCATATTCATGACTTCCTTAACAAGTTTTATCGCTTTGTAACATATCATTAAGAGGTTTTAACATTTTATGAAATATCATTGGATATTCCAAACTCACATACAAGCAAACTTATATCATGATTGTAGGTGCCTTCTCTTTGTTGAACTTAATCTTCAATCTCATAGAATTCCCTTTGTGATGGTTCATTTCAAGTATTCTCATTTGCATGTAGACTTTCAAGCCCCTTGCAAATCTTATTGAAATGCTTAGCATTAAAAATTATTTCAATTTGTCTTCATATGAGAATGAACTTTCAACTATACTAAGATTTGTTCGTGCTCATTAACGAACTATTGGGTCACCTATGAATGCCTTTTGAGTTCAAATCTTACAAGTTAACCTTCATTTGAGATTTTAGAATTTCCATGTTTAAGATTAATACTTGGTTTAGTATTTTACTTAAGCTCAATGCAACTTCATTTGAACCTTCAATTTTAGGTTTAATGATGCTTTTATTTGATCACATTTGAACACTTTATCAGTTCAATTTTGGCAGCCTCCTGGCATCATCCCCGCATAGGAGGCTGCATCAGGAATCTGGGCCTGCTCACCGCTACAAAGAGCGCATATGAGTGGTATAAACCATGGTCTAAGTCTTCATTTTTCTACCATATACAAAAGTGTATAGGTTACCTGCATAAAAGAAATCTTGTAAATTTTTCCCATCGCGTCGCAAATGTCGCCTATGAGTTCTCCCCACCGTGCTACAAAGAGCGCATACGGGTTCCGCTCGTCGCACCAAATGCATCGCATATAGGAATTTAGGTGCATTTAAGATTGAACATTTTATATTTTTACGTAAGAGTTGTTGATAGTTGCTTAAGTCTTCATTTTTCCTACCATGCTACAAAGAGCGTGTATAGGTTACCTAGGACCCGCTCGGAACAAATGGTGGAGTCATGGATATGTTCGGGCGTGAATAGGGAGTTGTGGTTGTTTGATCGAGAGGGAGAAGGGAAAAGGAGGTGTCCAGAGTTACCGCCGAGTCATGTGAAATAAGGGAGTCGAGGCCGTAAGATAGGTGTGTTGTTTAGGTTTGATCTTATTAGGTATATATATGTTTTTTTCATTTAACTTATTAATTAACCCTAATTTAAAATTTTATGATGACGTTATTATGTAATATATATATATATATATATATATATATTGATCTAAAATTATTTTGATGTTTGGACGAACGACGCGGGTCCGCTTTCATGATCGATGTCGTTGTTCACGCCGAATCGAGGTCAAATTCAGTTTAAATTTGTGTGTCGTCGATTCCGATCGCTCGACATTCACGCAGACTCGTCTGAATTGAGCGTTAACAATCCCATTTGATAGGTTTCAATATTTTTATGCTAACGGTACAATTAATTTTGCGAACAGAGATCATTTGGGCATCATCGTGGCTTCCCGATCTCGATATACATGTTTCTTGATTCTTCTTGATAATCGTCAATTATGCAAGATGTTTATTTTAATCAATTTTGATATTCTGAATGTGATGACAAAGTCCGTTTGTCGATCGGAGATCTCAACGGATTTTTGACATCATCGAGTGTATTTAACTCTAATTTGTGCACTGAAGCTCGTTGAATTCACCTTGTGAGCTCGACTTGACTTATGGTGCATGCATGGAGGTCAAAAAATGCCCCAACAATATGATTCGCATGGAGCAAGTCATGTTTGTTGAAAACTAGTTGACCCTTTGGGCTGGTCACAGATCTTGGATCACTTCAGATTCCAATGGCTTGTGGAGCTTTAACAAGATTTGTCAAGAATATGATGCTTTATTTTGCATGCTAGATGACAGGATTAACCGATTTATCAAGATCAACTTGTTGGTTGGATAAGAGCTCTTCCATCTACTCTCTACTTCAATGGGCTTGCTGAAGACCTCTTTCTTTTGTGTTTTTGTAAACTTGAATTTCCTTTATCCCTAGCTTCATGCTTGATCAGGTTTGATGGAGGAATTAATTTATTTGCTTTGAGATTTGAAATTCCTTCTACCCTAGCTTTAAGCTTGATAAACTTTGATAAAGAATTGACCTGATTTGTCTATATTGACTTGTCAAGAAGTGTATGTATGCCCTAAGTCCTGTGCTTACTACTTTGACGGACTCGTTGAAGGGTGCATATAGTTGACCTAGCTTTCCGGCTCATATTAGGTTAATGTTGAGTTATCAGTCTAGCACTGTGTGCTTTAACAGACTGAATAACCATGAAATTCCTTTAGTTCGGTCATTGCCTTTGTGTGAACTATGGAATCACTTCATCGGTCCTATGCTTTTGCTTTTGCGGACTTGATGAGAGAATTAGCTTTGATCTATGCTTTATGCTTGATCAAATAATTTGAAAAGAGTTTTGAATATCACATTGCAGGTAATGTATAGATTGATTTGAGGCAGTTCTGAATTTAGAGTTTCCTCAGGTTGTCTTGATCCATCGATCGAGTGGAAAGATCTCTTGAATTTTGGTTGCTTGTACTCACTAAGCTGGATCTAGTTTGAGATTGGACATTTATCATCATTGGACTGACGAGGAGAGGCTATTTCACTGTAGCCTTTTATTATAGGTTGTTGAGTGAGGAGAACGTCAACAACTCGGCCATTTGTGGGCTTGTTGAGTCCGACCTTTATAACATACTCTAATTTTTGACTTAAGCTATGATGGCTTGGCGGTCTTGTCATTAGATGATAATGAGAGCTCTTTTCTCGGCCTTTTCTGAGTGAGGAGGAACTCTACCACTGGGGCTTGTTGAGTTTGACCTTTGGAACCCATTCGCATCTAGACTTGAAAATGTAGGGGTTGATGTTTTTCAATTTAGTTGATTGAAGCTTCCAAAATTGGGAGTTCTTCTAACTTGATATTCAACATTTGACAAATCTTGGAGAAAACTTTTGACATTTAGGATTGTCTTTTGGTGCATTGAAGCATATTCTTTTTATTCTTGTAAGACCTATAAATTTAACAATAATAATTATAAATATATTCAGAACCTCGGCATAAAGCTCATGTCAACCTAAATGCATATACAAGAAGCTCTCTTGTTTCACAGAAGGATTGAACAACTTTGATTTATAAAAACTAAAAAATTTCCTATCTAACATGGGGATTGCAGACTAGTTCAGAAATGCATTACAGAGTTTGAACTTGTTTAATATAAATAAATGGAGCTCGTTTTGATTATTATATATATTTTTCTAAGGATCTCGACTTGAGGCATGATGTCAACTTAGCTAAATATATAAAAATGCCCCTTATCTGATAGGGATTGCAGACTAGTTCAGAAATGCATTACAAAGTTTAAACTTCTTTAATATAAATAAATGGAGCTCTTCTTGATTATTATATATATTTTTCTAAAGATCTCGGCTCAAGGCACGATGTCAACTTAGCTAAATATATAAAAATGCTCCTTATCTAACAGGGGGATTGTAGACTAATTCAGAAATGTGTTACAGAGTTTGAACTTCTTTAATAAATAAATGGAGCTCATTTTGATTATTATATATATTCATTTAAGGATCTCGGCTTAAAGCGCGATGTCAAACATAGCTAAATATATAAAAATACCTCATGTCTAATAGAGGGAGGCTTTTACAATAACTTGAAAATGCGTTCTCATTTTATGAGAGAATCTTCAAGTGATATTACATATGTATTTGATATGAAAGCTTTATTAGTGCAAGATTCATTTAAGTATTTATATACTTATCCATAATTATTTGTGATATTTCCTGAGATATCGACCATTGATTGGTGATCGCTTGACCATTCTTGTTAATGTCGGTAGGCTCCTCCTTGTACACCTTCTATGACGTAAGGACCTTCCCAATTAGCTTCAAATTTACCAATCTCGATGAGGGATGATTGGCCTTCTCAGCATAAGAACCAATTCACCTTTTTGGAATGTCTGAGGACGTCCTGAACTATTGAATGCTTTTAGACATCCTCGCTCTATAAATTTCTAAACTTTTTTGAGCTTGGAGTCAAACTCTGTTAAGTGCATCAAATTCTTCCATTCGTAGACAGAGTTCTCATCTTGAGTTAGATTGAATTGGATAGCTACTCGAAATGATGGTAGCTCAACTTCTAGTGGCAAAATAACTTCAACTCCAATTATTATAGCATAAGGAGTGGCCTTGGTTGGCATTTTGTAAGTTGTTCTATATGCCTAGAGCGCTTCCATCATTTTAGTGTGTCACTCCCTTTTATTCTTCGTGAGAATCTTTTTAAGCAACTTTACTATGATTTTATTGAAAGCCTCTGCCAAACCATTGGCCCTTGGATTGTAGAATGATGAGTACCGTCAATCGATTTTGTGTCGATCTGTGAATCTGTATATCTTCGCACTCTTGAAAGTTGACTGTTGTCTTAAATGATTCATCATGGAACCCCGAATCTATAGACAATATTGGTGAAGAAGTCAATGACTTGATCAATAGTGACTTTCTTAAATGGAGCAGCTTCAACCCATTTGGAGAAGTAGTGAGTAGCTGCTAAAATGAATCGATGTCCTGCTGATGATGGAGGATCAATCGATCCAATTATATATGTGCCCCAACTCTCGAATGGCCAGGATGCTATTGTTGGGTGTAGAGGATTCAGAGGTTGATGAATGAGATCCTCGTGGACTTGGCATTCGTGACATTCTCTGGCATGATCTATACAGTATTTCACCATTAAAGGCCAATGGTAACCCATCCTATTAATTTTTTTTGCAATTTTAGGACCTGATTGATACGCCCACAAAGTCCTTCATGAATTTCGAACATAACTTTGTTGGCTTCATCCATCCCTAAGCATCACAGCCACATTTGTTCAAAGGATCTACGGTACAACATGCCATTGGCATAAGCATATCGTAGATTCTTTTTGTAATTTGTGTGGCTAGTGATTTATTGCTCGGTAATTTGCTTTCTTTGAAATAATTGATGAAGGGTTGTCTCCAATCATCAGGCTCTTCCATTGTGAAAGCTTCGCATGATTTGTTTGCAGTACTTTTGAATTTTTCTATCTCTTGTACTTGTCATTCTTTGGGAGAGTGAGGAGCAATTTGAATTGCTTCCTGCTAGCTTGAGTTTGATGTCCCCTCTACTACGCAACAATATGGATTTACTGGTTACAAAATTTCGAGTTGACACTTCAATCAATACTTCATCATCGTCCGTGTTCGTCATCTCTTTCATCAGCTTGGCCAAGCAATCTATTTTACTATTCTTCAATGAGAAACTTGAGCTAGTTTAATGTTTGAAATTTGCTTCATGAGCTCAAGCACTTGCCTTGATAGTACGACAATTCAATCTTATTAATCTTATAGAGACCCAACACTTGGTTGATTACCAATTGAGAGTCTCCAAAGATTCTTAAATTTTGGATGCCAATAACCACAACTTCTTCGACCGCTACCAATGCCTCAGATTCGCCTTCATTGTTGGTTCTTGCTCTCACTGTATGAACGCTTCATTATGCCACCTTCCGGTGTTATGAAGACGAGGCCAACGCTAGCAGGCTTAATAGATGATGCACCATCGAAATACATTTCTCAGATCTGCATCATTTCTCTTTCATGAATAAGCAGAATCTTTTCATCAGGTAAATCATCATTGATTGTTAAATCTGTTGCGATAGGATGCATAACAAAAAAATCTGCTAGTATTTGCCCATTAACAGCTTTCTGAGATACATATTTAATATCAAACTGTAATAGGAGTACTGCCCATCATGTCAAATGACCTATCAACACTGGTCTTGTCATCAAGAACTTCAGCGGATCAATCTTTGAGATGAGTGTTATCTTATGTGATAACATGTAATGTCGAAGCTTTTGAGCGAAGATCGCAAGACAGTGCTTCTTGATCAGAGAGTACTTTGCCTCAGCTCCTATCAATCTTCGACTGATATAGTACAGCGCATTTTCCTTGCCTTCTTCATTGTGTTGTGCGAGCAATGCTCCGAGATTCTTCTAATGCAATTGTATACAAAATGAGAGGCTTTCGCAGGATTGGCACCGCCAGGATTGGTGGATTCAAGAGGTATCTTTTGATACTATCGAACGCTTGTTAACACATGTTGTCCCACTTAAATGGAGCATTCTTCTTCATCAATTTAACAAATGGTTGACAAATGCTCGACATATTTGATATGAAGCGTCGGATGAACACCAAATGTCCCTATATGAAATGAACTAACGAAGATTCTTCGGCAGTGAAATATTCATTATCGCTTTGATTTTATTAGGGTCGATCTCAATTCTTCTATGTCGTACCACATAGTCAAGGAACTTTCCAGACGAAACCCCAAATGTATATTTGGGAGGGTTCATCTTGAGATGGTACTACCTAATTCTTTAGAAGACCATCCTCAGGTCACCAAAATGATATTTTTGATCTATGCTCTTGATGACGAGGTCAGCATTCTATTTTCGATGAAATCAACTCATCAAAGATGCATGCCCTCCGATATGTAGCTCCAAAGATTCTTCAATCCAAAGGGCAAACCGTAGCGATATACCACAATTGACGCCCTAAATGATGTGTGCTTCTCGTCTTCAAGAGTCATCTTGATTTGATTGTATCCTGATGATCCATCCATAAATAAAAATATGTCATAGTTAGAATTATTGCATACTAGTAGTTCTAATATATTTAAAAAAATCATCTTTTGGGTAGCTTTGTTATTTCAAAATCAATGCAGATCTGGATTTGATCATTCTTCTTTCTCGGAACAATGTTGGTTATCCAATGCATACTTTTCTTCTCGAAAAGCTTGTCGACTTAGTTTCTACAATTACATGTTCTTCCTCCAATCTCATTCTAGAGCTTGCAATGTATTGCATCTAATGGCAAGTTTATGAAGCCACCTGGGGATAAGTTGACATTTTAGTATGTCCAAGCAAAACAAAGCCCAATTCACAAGTAGAGCTTTTATTTCAACTTTTTCATCAGGTAGGCATCAAAGTTGAGCGAGGATCATCCTCTTCTCAAGTTGATTTCTTTTAACTCATCCAATCTTCTTGTATATGTTTTCACGATACCCATGATTTTATTCCGTTACCTTATCAGTGTCGCCTGTCACACCGAAGCACCTAATTTGTATATCATTCCTAATTTTATAGAATTTTTGTTGAAAATATATCTAATTATTAAAATCTTAAATAAAAATTTTCATGCATATCATTTATTTCACATTCCATACTATGAAGTGTGAAAGGAAATTTCTTCACCTATGAAATATGAAATTGACTATCTTTGGACATCACCTGGTTCATACCGAAGTTTTATTCCATAAATCACCAGACTCCTTTTAGTAGAAGGATCATCATTCTTATTATCATTTTGGAAAGATACTTAGGTTCAGGCATCTTTCTTCTTTTTTCTTCTTCACTTCTTTTATTTTACAACCTTTGAGGTTGTTGAATTGTAGTTTAGGCTCTTTCAACAAATAATATTTTACAAATTCATAGATTTTAGCTTCATGGACTGCAAATGGCAGAAGGTTGCTAAAAATTTTATGTTTATCCTCGTCTCTTATATATTTCATGTATTGGTGCAAAGTAGATGGGACTATTCCATAATCATGTAGCCAGGGATGCCTCTACAAGGCCCTAATGAGGTGTCAGCATCAATAACATAGAATTTGGCTTATATGTGAAGTTCTCTGAATCTTAGTGGTAAGGTAAAAGGCTCGAGCGTCTTTTGCACTTTTCATTGAAGTCGTCGATCATTAATTTGTCCCATCCTAGATGCTGAACATCAAGGGACAATCCTCTAAACTTTTTCAGACTCATGAGATTAACGGATGAACCTGGATCAATTAGAATTCGATTGATCATGACACCATCGCCCTCCGCAGAGACATATATCGGACAATTGTGTTCTGATGTTCCGAGCATAAGATCTTCCTCATAGAAGGTGACTGTTGGAAGGTCTTGAAATTGTAATACTTCAGTCATACACCGCTCGGTGAAGTACGCTTCATATTTATCTGGATTCTTAAGAGCCTGAATTAAGGTTTCACGGAGATCCTGTGACATCAGAAGAGCCTCATACACACTCAATTGTACAGGGATCTTCCTCAAGTGTGACAAGAAGTTGTAATCGATTCCCTTATCCATGTTAGACTTCTTCTTTGGATCTTTGGGAATGATATTTTTATTAACTTCTATGTTCTTGTCATTGCCTTTATTTGACATTCCTTTCTTTTGTGATGACGGCAGCACCTTGCCACTTCTTAGTACAGTTGCTTTATTTGGCACAGATTCTTCTAAAGATGTCTCCTCTTCAGAACCACTATTTATGCCTGAGGATCGGATGGAGCCTTCAAAATCACTTCCCAGTTTTATGCCCTTCATCAATTGTGATATTGAAGACTCTGACTCATCTTCCTCCGGAAAGCACAAGCCTTCTTCCAAGCTATATTATGTTTGCTTCACCATCAGGCAAGGCTTGAATTCCATATCATTGGTGGTTCTTCTTTTTGGATTATCTTGAAGAAATAGATTCTGTCAGGGAGTATCCAAGGACGTTGAGATAACCCGACAAACTTCTCCAGAAAGAGATTCTTCGTCATCATCTCCTTGATCATTTGTTTCAATGATTTGGAGTTCTAACATGAAATCAGCAAGCTTAACTGGTTGTCTTGTTGGTTGTTGATATTTTTCCAGATTATTAATAATCTTTTGAGTGGTAGATTTCTTCTTTATCTTCTTTTGTTTGGTTGGCCTTTTGGGAGTTTTTGGCAAACTTTGAATAGGTTATTTCTTAGGGCGAGGAACATCAAACACCCTAAATTGCTTCTGAAGAGCAGAGCCTTTTTATGTAGATTCTACCTTCGGTTCCAGCACTGGTTCGACTGGAGATTTTTATTTGACATCCGGAATGCCTTTTAATTGTTTCAGCATCTTCATAGTTTTCTTTGAGACTGCAGTCTCCTATTTGTCATCTTTAACTATCTTTTTTTTTTTATCTTCTTTGAACACGGAGAGATGTAACCACCCTTGTAGATTCTTTCTTTGGGTGAATAAGAATACTATTGGACAGCGTGAATTCATCTCTCATGTATTTTCTTTCTAACCAATCCTTGAATACATAGCAATCTTCTATAGGGTGGCCAATTACTAGATGTATGGACAATAATTTGGGTTGTCAGTTCATCCTGACTCTTCAGGTCTTTTACATTCTGGCAACTCAACTCACGCCTTGAGTTTACGAAATAGTTTGGCCACACTTTCCCCTTTTGAATGAGTATTATTCATCTTCTCCTTAAGAGATGGATACATTCATCATCATCTCTAATGATTGCCTTGGTGATTCACTACGAAAGTTTGGGTTTGTCATTTCCTCCAAGAACTAACTTCGATTGAGAGTTAAAGGGTTGTTTAACTTTCTCTTCAAAATAGATAGGTTATTTTCCCTTATATACATTGTAAGTTGCCCTCCTTCCTCTATTTGAACTATATGAAGCAGTGTGAGATTCACTCCTCCTTGATTCTAAGAACTTCCCTTTCTTTATTATGTGTGAATGGCTTTCAATTTTAGAAAGATTCAACTTTTCAAATTTTGCCACCCAATCCAGTAGTTCT